>JAZDUA010000481.1:0-600000 GCA_038098605.1 Gryllus longicercus | reverse complement strand
TTCGTAGGAATGCAGATACACACAGGTGGACGCACAGTGTCAGTGAGGGACCCGAGGGCTGGAAGAGAAGGAAGCACGTCAAAAACCAGTTGGAGCGACGAACTCAGATCAGGAGCTGGTAAACAATGGCCAACAAGGGCGAGGAATACAAGTGAGTGGAAAGAATCCACGAACGGTGTAGTGAACAGAAATGAAATATAACATAACATACGTAGTGAACTTCAGAGATGTAATTCAGACGGAGTGCAGTGACCAGGGATGAAAAAGAGGTAGTGAACTATAAACTTTTAATCATTTTAGTTAACATTGAATATTTTAATTGATTCAAATATCCCTTTCATCTGTAATTTGTTTCGTTCAAAAACTTCAAAAATACTCGTCAGGACTGTCTCCCCTGGTTGTGAACGAGCCACCCCACTTTCAGAATGGGAGGTCTTGCCCAACATTGGGATGTACACTTACGACTAATGATAAATAATAAATAAATTAGGAATACAGATTTCATTAATGGTTAGTCATAAATGGCCAGACCAAAAATATCAACAGGTGAAAAAAAAAACCATCCAGGAGCCAATAAATTCGAAAAGGAACATCAGAATTGTTTGTCGTTTCTTTATCGTTCCGAATAATAATGCGTATGTAGCGTATGAGGTCCACGTACGCAAAGGAACTGTTCCACTGGGTCCACATCATCAGAAGCGTGACGAGCGGTGGGTAAAGAGGCATTGCGTTCCGCGTGCTTCACCACCGGGAGCTCGGCAACTCCTTCAGAAGCGTTACGCTCAGCGGCGGTGGAACGGCGGCGCGTGCCAACCCACGCGTCTCGCGGGCGCGGGCGCGGGCGCGGAAGTGACGTCAGCAAGGTAACCCCCTCCCCTTCTATCCCCTCACGTGATCCACAGCTATTACGATAGCTCCTAATATTACTGATTTTGGCGTCTGCGCGTAGTGTGGACTAAAGTTCAATACTTATTGATTAATTGATTGATTGATTGATTGATTGTAAGTGATTCCAATCGCGTCAACTACTAAGGTTATTGGTCCCGTAAGTGTAGTGCATGATTTTACTTGGGAGGCGGAGGTGGAAAGTATTCACTGGATAGCGAGATCCGGCACCGACCTACCGTCGGCTAGTAGGGTTTTCCCGAACCAGATAACTCTCATCAGTGTGGAACCGCCGGAACAAGCTCAAAGTTCCCGACCGCTCTCCCGGCATGTGTTGTACTGCAAAGACATCAGTTGGAGCCCCGAGCTACCCAAGCCGGTACCAAAGCCGAGATATTTATGGTTACAAATGGTAATAAATTCTCCTTAGCTTATGAGGATTATCGTGTTACTGCCCACAAGCTGTTCTTTTAATCGTATACTACTCTTATTTCGAGCAAACTATAACATAACTTTAAACTTGAAGTTCAACTTTCCTAACTATTAGATCTCTTACATTGCCCCACAATCCCAACTTCACTTCGAGTGTGACTTATGTTTCAACTTCATAACACTACCTTTATTTCTTTTGTTGTTGTTTTTGACAATATCCGGCGCACTGGTTGTAACGAAACAAAATATATTGAAGCGAAAAACTGTGGCAAGATATAAGTTTCACAACATGACGTAGGAATACTTTTTTTGTGTGAGGATCCTAGGATGTCTCAATGGAGTGGCTAGGAGGATAGCAAATGGGGAGAGAGAGGGAAGGTTTCTCACAGAGCCTGTTCGAGAGTACAGACACAGCAAAGTGATTGTACACGTAGGCTTCCGCGGCTCAAGTCCATTACTTCTAGGCTGTCCGGGTGACGCCTATCTGCCAACGACGCGGCGTCACCCGGACAGCCTAGAAGTAACAGCAAAGTGATCGCAAGCTTTGAACTCAAGGAACGATACAAATAATGCCGGTAATGAGTTAGGAGAGCCAAAGGGCGGGGAAGACTGGGTAGCCCTTAATCCTCCTGCGGCCGAGGAGGAAGCGGAAACGGAAGCTGCCTCCCCCTCCCCCTCCACCCCTTCATTGTGCGGTTAGGCGCGCGACGACCCGTGACGAGATGGTATCGCGCACCCCCTACCCCCCGCTCGCCGCGGCCACGAAGTCAGCTTTCGTGCGAATCAGTGCTGTTTAGCATTTGAATCTGTGGGCTGTGCGTGCTCATGACGTGCCATCTGGGCTATAATATTTGTACAACTAGCTGAATGTGGCGTCGCGGACGCTTTGGACTTTCTTAGTTTGTTTGCCTTTTTTTCTTCTTCGGTTCAGAGTCCCCTTTATTCAGTTTAGACGTTTCGTCAGAGTTGCGAACTAACTACTTAAAATTGTTCAATTATGTTGTGATATTGACCACGATTTCTAACGTTGGCTTCCCTGAAGTGCGGTAATGTAATTGTTTCATAAAATTGACTTCGTCAAGAGTTATTTTGAAATGTTGTTCTTTCAATTTGTCGTAGTACATATTTTTAAAATCAATTTGAAAACCACATAACTTAGTTGGCAAACTTTTATTTGTTGCACCTGCGGGTCATTTGATTTATCCTGATTTCTCATATAAAATGTATCGTATTTTCGTTATTCTTTGAAGATATAACGCTGATCCAGCGCAGCGACCGGCCCGATGACACCGCTATGTTCTTCTCGGAGACGTGCACACACGGCTGTCTGATCCGGGCAACTCAATAGGCCATCCACTTATTTAGTTAATTTTACGTAAAAGGAAATTCTTCGTTTTTGTTTTCTCGAATTATTTCTCTTCTAAAACTTCTTTTGTCTTCTCCTGCGTCATCTTCTGCGTCTTCCTCTACGTCTTCCTGTATGTCTTTCTTGACATTCCATAAGGGTCGTCATGTTCGATCTTAATGTGGTCTATGAACTCCAATATTGTCAATTTTACTCTATAAACCACGAAACATTTTTCTAATCAGCTAACTGGATGAAAATGGACCATGTAAATCAAAAACACAGTTAATAGAGATAGACTTAAAATAGAGTTGGTTTCTCCTCACAAATTTCTTTTACTTCAATTCGACATCCATCATTTGCCTTAAACTTCCGTTGAAAGCGAAAAAAAAAAACTTTAATAACAAAGAGCTAACATGAGAACAATCGCAAATGTCTCACGACTAACATTTCTTTTTGGCAAAGAATGTTTTATTTGCTAACATGACCTATGCACGACACTTACCATCAATGGATCATTTACACAACAAAGAAGCCGCCAGCACCAGGCGTGTTTGTTTTGTTTTGTTTTGAATCGTGACTGCAAACCCTTAACATTTGGCGCGATGCTCTCGCACTCTGAGCAGGAAGAGAAACAACAGGTTCGTAATAAAAAGACTCTTACGACTGGTGCCGTATCTCTGAAACGCATGGGTTAAATTTTCCTGTCTCACGTGATAAAATATCAGATTTATTACGGTGCAAAGAAATGTCTTCCAGAGGTTTACGACTCATATTACATTCATGTATTATTTACTTAGCATCAGTTATTAATTTGTCAAATTCTACATTGAGTTACACATGCTGAAGCTTATAACTCAATCTATTCCGTTTACATTCTTGCAGGACATATCAAGTGCTGTACATCCTTTTCACACGATTCCCGGTTCATTGATGGGTCCCTTATAGTCTTCTTGTTCTACTGTGAAAGAACTAAAATTATCCGAGTCACGTGGTCCGACGACGAATCACGATATTTAGACAAAGTTCATCGAGATCTATTGTATCATTCAGAGGTTAGAGAGGTCAGTTCCTATACATAATCCTCGCCTCCACGTCAGCTCGATAATTAATCGTCTAGAGAATGGGTGTGCATCAGAGAGTTCGTGATGTTACGATGAAAGGAGCATTCGGACAGGTAACATTTCTACGAACGAATGTATACGAAATTATTGCACGAAGAATAATGCACACACATTGAGATACTTTAAGAGAAAATAAAAGAGACATTAATGTAGAAGTCGCCATTTTTATGTAGGTGCGTAAATCCTTTAACGCGGAAGTAATTATATTTTAATAATACCTCAATATATTTGTTACAACTAACAAGGAAAATACAATATTTGAAATATTTAAGGGTAAAAGAAAGGGATAAAATGGCAGATATTAAGTTTACTTTCTTTTTACAGAAAGATCTAACAAAACATTTTACTTTTATTTTTGTTATTATTAATATTAATTATTATTATTAATATTAATTATTATTATTAATATTAATTATTATTAATATTAATTATTATTAATATTAATTATTATTAATGATTATTATTAATATTATTAACATCATCATTATTATTATTATTACTATTGAGCAGTAGTTTTGCAGTAGCACCAGGAGGAATATACGCCCCATGTAGAGAACAAGCTCACAAAGCTACCTCCTGCGCAGGGAGGCCTGGGGAGACGGCGAGAGGTGGGAGGTGAATCTTTCTGACGCAACCGCAGATCCCCGAGGCGCCGCGTTCCGTATGACCTATAACGGAGCGCGATTCCCATCTCGCCGCTCCATTGTCGGCCGCCGCCGCCGCCGCAGCAGCAGCCTTCCGTACACACGCCACGGATGTGACGTCACCCTCGCGGGTGAGCGCGGATGAGTGAAGCGGCGACCCTTCCTGACGCGCCACAAAAAATTGCAAGTGATGATCATGAGAACGAATCGAGTAGAATACCGAGATTCCTCAAAATCGTTTCTTATCCCACGCAATATGTACTTCGTTTACTATATATTTGTGCAAACTTTTCATAACAAAATAATAACAACATTAAAATCAATCTTTAAACACTTTATCCTTTTTTTAAGTAGATAGTATATTAAACATATTTTTTGTCTTGGTAAAATCATTAACAAATATAATTATATACTTTTTTCAGAAAGCACTCTCAGTCTTTTCTCATAAACACAAATATTTTTTCTACGAAGACCACGAGAATCTGCCAATAAAGTTCAATGACGTTAATAAAACAAATCTGAATAAAGCATGTCGGTTTCATTTTGATCAAGCCGTCTGAGATATTATGTATATTGTCTTTTTCTTTCTGAAATATTTAAAGAAGCTTAATGACTGGACTAATAAATTTTGGTACTAATTAATTTTGTTAACCTTAAATTTATTTTTTCGGTGTATTTTTAAAGAAGAGAAATACTATGCAGATCATGCTACAATTGTCTTCATCTTACATTTGTTTTCACTGTCAAAACTGATGAGCATAATAAATATGTACCTACGTTTATCAATTTAGCGTATTTTCTTTTGACCACACTTCGAGAAAACGAAGCAATGTTTTTATTGTACTACTCCGAGAGAAATATTTCTAATGAACTAATTATATCAAACTTCTTAAAATTACTCGTATTTGTATAAAGAAATAATTTTAAAATACTATCCTTTTCAAAACAACAAATGTGACTTATCTTTAGTCGTCAACATTTGCTGCACTCCTTTTGGTAGGAAAAGCTCTCCAAAATAATTCTTTGTCCACTTTTACAAACATACTCTCTCAAAGTAAATACTTTACTGATCATTTCTTTAAATTTACTTTTCCGATTGTTCATATTTAAGAACATTTTTCAAAAATACTTTTCCGTTAGGTTGAACAATAAAATGTAATAACAAGCATCTCCAGAATACAGCTTTCGGAATTGTGGATTGGGAAACACAGCATTATGCAACGAGAAGAGTGAATCTTTACCCCACAAGAAGACACCGGGCTTAGTTCACTCCCTGGTCGTGCCGATGGGCTTGTGTGTCAACGCATTCACGTAATTAATTGCTAGGGACGCGCGGTTGTAATCTCTGACAACATGCAATTAAACTTTTACTTCGGCTCCGATCAGCACAACACAATTTCCCCCCAAAACGTTGCTTCACGACTCCCCGACTCGGGGACCTGCTGCGTACGACAATTCGACGTGATGGCACACGCCGCGTCACGGTGTTACCGCAGGAATACAGCGGCGAGGAGAGGCGGATTCGAGAAATTTCCATCGAAGGCCCTTTCACTCGGTAGGCCGCCGCGGGCCTCGAGGTCCCACCCGCCTCCCTCGCCACCCACGCGACACGCGGCGCTGCAACGGACGCGCGCTGCAGAGGGGTGGGGTGGGGTGGGGTGCAGAGTCATCATCAGTGAGGAATGCGGAGGCACTCGCGCGTGGGAGGAAGGGTTGAAGAATTGCTACCTGTTTATTCCCGTAGAGATAGTTCCGTCATTTTAACTCCAGCCTGAAGATGGAAATAATCATTTCCGATACGTTGCTATTGAAGTATCATATTTTAGTATATTGCAATCATATTTATTTTATGTACAACTGACATCCAAAAAATAATTTTCTGTCTATGAAATAAAGACCAAATACAGTCTGACAAATGTAGCCAATTTCTTTACATCGAAATGATAGCTTATTATCAGTCTCGAGTCTTAACTTATCGATCTTCCAAGCGTATTTTCTCTGAATTCACGTGTATGATAGTTTTTGTTTTGCAACTCTTGAAAATTAAAAAGATTGATTTGTCAAGTTTTTCATGAAACATAATCACAAGATAGTATTGCTTATTCAAATACTAGTACAAATATGAAAGAATTGTTTGCACATTTAGTGCACATATGATAACGACTTATACACTTTTGAGCAATTACAATTAATGTGGTTATTTATTCGCATTATGGGTACGTTGGTGATGGTATTATGTAAAGACCGCTTAAACGTAATACGCAATTCGGATCTACGGTTTGGGGAATTACAAATGGCGCAAGCAGTCTGACAGTCAGCAGTAATGGATCTTAATCGATATGCTAAAATTGCAATCAGGGTCATTCGTCTCTGTTCAGTTTATAAATCTCCATGATAGTGCCATTCAATTGATAGTTACATCACATTGGCCTGGACTTCACTAAAATATTACTTGCATGACATGCAAGGAACGTTTCATCACTTGCCGGAAAAAATCTGTTTAGAACATATTCACTGACATTCGTTATAAACTCTTGATTACTATTTCATGACACGGTGATTACTAGCTCATTACTAATTTACAAAAAATAAATTCTCACTTTTCATAATTTTTCTCTCGTAGTTCTAGTAGTGCTGACTCGAAAATAAAAGCCCATCATTAAGATCTCCAAAATAAAATATTACTCGCCATAAAACCACGGTTTTCCATAAAAAGTTACACATGAATAATTTTATCAAAGGCAAAGGCGTTATTGAAGACATCTATTTCGGAATATATTCCGCAAATTCTAATAATTTCTCTATTCTTCGTCACGATTCCGGTCCTAATCGAGGTCTAGATCTACCTTGTCATTCATGATTATAAACTATAACGGAACTTCTACGATAACAAAATTTAAAAGTCAGGAAGATATCCGTACATACAATATGAAAAATAGCAATATTTTCCATTATTAATTTCCTTTCCTCTGTTGATAATTTCCTTTGCAATTCACCGATTTATCGTTCTTTTAAACTACCCCTTCATAATAGTGTGTATAAACTACTCGGATCTTGTGGTGGAACCTTTCAGCTGATCGATGTAGGCGATGCATGGTGTAATTCTAACAAATTTTAACTCTTTTTTTTCATCTCACAATGAGTAAACCACGATGAATAAGATTCTTAAGGAGGGGTGCCGGAAGTCGTTGTAGCAAGGTTGGCTTAAGATGCAAGACGGCGTTGGCTTTGGATGGCGATGGCTTTGATGCGAGATGGCGTTGGCTTAAGATGCAAGACGAGGGCACTGCCAGAGCATCGAGATATATGGCGACAGAATGAGGCCAAAGCGAATGACTGTGTTTACAGATTCCGGCCAAATAATGAAGGCACTCACCCCGTACGAGTGGTACATATTATATCCCAGGAAGTGGCTGTGTTCCTCTCAAGCAGGAACGTGAGATTCGTTACCGACCTACACGTCGGTTTGCTCTATTTTCTCTCTCGGCGGAGGTCTGTCGCAGCCGGGACAAGCTCTACGCTCCCGACATGTGTTGTAGTGCAATATATGTTAGAGTAAATGTGAACGTATGGGGAGAGAAGAGGTGTGGGGTGAAGAAGTAGAGATCGCGCTCGATCTACGGCCCGTTGTTAAGAGGTTTACTCAGGAATTCGCATAGTATTGATCGGAGATGATGAAATAAGAAATAAAATGAAAGTGCAAACAACCTTGAACGATACAATCGAAATGAGACAACTAAAATGGTATGGACATATGAGAAGGTTGAAATCGGATAGACTTCCTCAAAAAGTTTGGGAGTGGATACCAAATCGAAGAAGATACAGGGGAAGACCGAGAAGAACATGGAACATGGCAATAACTGAAGCCATGGAAAAAAGAGAAATGGAAGAAAACGATGTATGGGATAAAGAGGCATGGAAATTGGGATGCGGAAAACGGCCAAGGCTGTAAAAAAAACGCTAAATAGATAGATAGATTGATCGGAGAACTCATAGAACACTACCGATCAGAGCAGCCGGTCGCTACAATTCTCTTCCAGATATTAGTTGCATTCCACCCAGCTATCTAGCTAGTGCTAAAAAATCGCCGCCGTCGTAACTTGAATTATAGGACCTCCCGATCAACGGTGAGGACAAGCCGAGTGCACGAAGTCTCTAGTGGCATTCGTAGGTACACTTGTTAGATTGATTGATTGATTGATTAGTAATCCCGGGCGCTGTAACAGGAAAGATAATTAGTCCCTTAAGTGTAGTGGATGTTGTATCGCGGTAGATGGCAGTGATCTTCCCTCGTTTGACGGCGAGATCCGGCGCCAACCTACGCCTGCTTGCAGGGATTTTTCCTAACCAGGAATCTCCCACCAGCGTGGCACCGGTCCAACCCGGAGAATCTCTGTGTGGTAGTGTAGTGCATTTGAGTGTGTATGTAAGTAAGGGGTGAGGAAAGGATAAGGATGAGAAAGGAAATATCGCGTGAAGTCATGTCCCATTTGTTAGGGCACTACTCCGACATTCATCTGATGTTGAACGGGAAACTACCGATCAGAGCAGCCGGCCGCCCGAAGTCATCTCGAGGCAGCGACTGAACTCGACCTAGCTGACACACTAGTGTCGAAAATCCTGCTACCGTCGGGACTGGAACCCCAGTGCCTCCCGGTCAGAGGTTCTTCAGTGACATCAGTTGATGCCCTGAGCCACCTCTCCGGGAACTAGTGCCAATAATCCTCCACCATCGGGACTCGTATCTAGAGCCTCGCGGTCAGAGGCACTGCAGTGACATCAGTTGATGCCCTGAGCCACCTCTCCGGGAACTAGTGCCAATAATCCTCCCACCATCGGGACTCGTATCTAGGGCCTCCTGGCCCGAGGCACTGCAGTGACATCAGTTGATGCCCTGAGCCACCTCTCCGGGAACTAGTGCCAATAATCCTCCCACCATCGGGACTCGTATCTAGGGCCTCCTGGCCCGAGGCACTGCAGTGACATCAGTTGATGCCCTGAGCCACCTCTCCGGGAACTAGTGCCAATAATCCTCCCACCATCGGGACTCGTATCTAGGGCCTCCTGGCCCGAGGCACTGCAGTGACATCAGTTGATGCCCTGAGCCACCTCTCCGGGAACTAGTGCCAATAATCCTCCACCATCGGGACTCGTATCTAGGACCTCGCGGTCAGAGGCACTGCAGTGACATCAGTTGATGCCCTGAGCCACCTCTCCGGGAACTAGTGCCAATAATCCTCCCACCATCGGGACTCGTATCTAGGGCCTCCTGGCCCGAGGCACTGCAGTGACATCAGTTGATGCCCTGAGCCACCTCTCCGGGAACTAGTGCCAATAATCCTCCCACCATCGGGACTCGTATCTAGGGCCTCCCGGTCAGAGGCACTGCAGTGACATCAGTTGATGCCCTGAGCCACCTCTCCGGGAACTAGTGCCAATAATCCTCCCACCATCGGGACTCGTATCTAGGGCCTCCTGGCCCGAGGCACTGCAGTGACATCAGTTGATGCCCTGAGCCACCTCTCCGGGAACTAGTGCCAATAATCCTCCCACCATCGGGACTCGTATCTAGGGCCTCCTGGCCCGAGGCACTGCAGTGACATCAGTTGATGCCCTGAGCCACCTCTCCGGGAACTAGTGCCAATAATCCTCCACCATCGGGACTCGTATCTAGGACCTCGCGGTCAGAGGCACTGCAGTGACATCAGTTGATGCCCTGAGCCACCTCTCCGGGAACTAGTGCCAATAATCCTCCCACCATCGGGACTCGTATCTAGGGCCTTCCGGTCAGAGGCTCTTCAATGACATCAGTTGATGCCCTGAGCCACCTCTCCGGGAACTAGTGCCAATAATCCTCCCACCATCGGGACTCGTATCTAGGGCCTCCCGGTCAGAGGCACTGCAGTGACATCAGTTGATGCCCTGAGCCACCTCTCCGGGAACTAGTGCCAATAATCCTCCCACCATCGGGACTCGTATCTAGGGCCTCCCGGTCAGAGGCACTGCAGTGACATCAGTTGATGCCCTGAGCCACCTCTCCGGGAACTAGTGCCAATAATCCTCCCACCATCGGGACTCGTATCTAGGGCCTCCCGGTCAGAGGCACTGCAGTGACATCAGTTGATGCCCTGACCCACCTCTCCGGGAACTAGTGCCAATAATCCTCCCACCATCGGGACTCGTATCTAGGGCCTCCCGGTCAGAGGCACTGCAGTGACATCAGTTGATGCCCTGACCCACCTCTCCGGGAACTAGTGCCAATAATCCTCCCACCATCGGGACTCGTATCTAGGGCCTCCCGGTCAGAGGTACTGCAGTGACATCAGTTGATGCCCTGAGCCACCTCTCCGGGAACTAGTGCCAATAATCCTCCCACCATCGGGACTCGTATCTAGGGCCTCCTGGCCCGAGGCACTGCAGTGACATCAGTTCATGCCCTGAGCCACCTCTCCGGGAACTAGTGCCAATAATCCTCCCACCATCGGGACTCGAATCTAGGGCCTCCCGGTCAGAGGTACTGCAGTGACATCAGTTGATGCCCTGAGCCACCTCTCCGGGAACTAGTGCCAATAATCCTCCACCATCGGGACTCGTATCTAGGGCCTCCCGGTCAGAGGCACTGCAGTGACATCAGTTGATGCCCTGAGCCACCTCTCCGGGAACTAGTGCCAATAATCCTCCACCATCGGGACTCGTATCTAGGGCCTCCCGGTCAGAGGCACTGCAGTGACATCAGTTGATGCCCTGAGCCACCTCTCCGGGAACTAGTGCCAATAATCCTCCCACCATCGGGACTCGTATCTAGGGCCTCCCGGTCAGAGGCACTGCAGTGACATCAGTTGATGCCCTGACCCACCTCTCCGGGAACTAGTGCCAATAATCCTCCCACCTACGGGACTCGTATCTAGGGCCTCCCGGTCAGAGGTACTGCAGTGACATCAGTTGATGCCCTGAGCCACCTCTCCGGGAACTAGTGCCAATAATCCTCCCACCATCGGGACTCGTATCTAGGGCCTCCTGGCCCGAGGCACTGCAGTGACATCAGTTCATGCCCTGAGCCACCTCTCCGGGAACTAGTGCCAATAATCCTCCCACCATCGGGACTCGAATCTAGGGCCTCCCGGTCAGAGGTACTGCAATGACATCAGTTGATGCCCTGAGCCACCTCTCCGGGAACTAGTGCCAATAATCCTCCACCATCGGGACTCGTATCTAGGGCCTCCCGGTCAGAGGCACTGCAGTGACATCAGTTGATGCCATGAGCCACCTCTCCGGGAACTAGTGCCAATAATCCTCCACCATCGGGACTCGTATCTAGGGCCTTCCGGTCAGAGGCACTGCAGTGACATCAGTTGATGCCCTGAGCCACCTCTCCGGGAACTAGTGCCAATAATCCTCCACCATCGGGACTCGTATCTAGGGCCTCCCGGTCAGAGGCACTGCAGTGACATCAGTTGATGCCCTGAGCCACCTCTCCGGGAACTAGTGACAATAATCCTCCCACCATCGGGACTCGTATCTAGGGCCTCCCAGTCAGACTGCAGTGACATCAGTTGATGCCCTGAGCCACCTCCGGTACAGGGGTCATGAGACAGCGCGCCGAGGGAGGCAGTGCGGGGGCGGCGGCACGCGCGAGGCGTCTGTTTCGTTCCGCGTGGCAATTCGGCGGAGGCAGATAAGACCTTGCGTCACGCGCGCACTTTCCTATCTGCCCGGCATCTTGCGTGCGCGCGCGGGAGGGCGGGCGGGCGGCTCGCCCTCATTAGCAAGCCGGGACCTCTGCCTGCCAATTAAGAGACGACCGCTGCGGCACCCAGCGTGCCCCAGGACGTGGGGGGCTCCCTCCGCCACTCGCTGCATCGCCCACCGCTATTAAGGATTCAATCACCAGATGCGATCAATTCATGCATTCGCTACAAATGACACCAATACTGTATGCATTTGCCTCATCAATGCAGCAAAACATTTCACAGTAGTTTTATTACAAAACGTTATTTACGAAATAAATGTCGTAAAAGATCTTATTGCAATACTTATTAGACAACTATCAAAAAAGGTCGTTTGGCCAAGCTTCATAACCAATCAACTATTGTAATAAGAGGTTTCGATACGAATGTCGTATAAAATAAAACTTTCAATGAACTTCTTCTCTTCTCGTTTCACTTTGACTATTCGTCCTGCAAAAAGTGTTATACTGACGTTGATAATAATTAATAAGCCTCCAAGGGTGAGTTCTAAAAACACTTCACTTATATAATGAACTGTTTATTGTTGTTAATAGTGGGCTATTAAGAACACTTGTATCGTAATAACTCGCATTATGACTTAATTTCAGTTTTGTAAAGATTGATTTTAGACATTAAAAGTAGATAAAACGATTTAATTACTATAAAAATATCAATTTTGAGATGACAATATTTTTGGTATATACCAGAGCTTTTCAAACTTTTTTCGTGCACGTCTCCCCTCACCTAAACGACTCTTCTCGCAGCCCCCCTGGCGATAATACGTTTCAAACATAACGGTTAATATAGGCCTACTTAAGATTCAACAGAAATGAGTACGTGATACAATAAACTATTGGTTAAGAATTTGCCTAGTTCAATTAATCCACAATTGATTAGTAAAATAAATCGTATACATTACAAATAACATATAGTGTAATAGTACAAAATAATTTTGTAGACATAAAAGACTAAAGCAGAAAAGTAAATCAAATGTAAATATCCTTTTCAATAATCAGTGCGACGCCTCTACCGTATGGCCCCTGGGAGCCGCGATGGACAGTTTGCTCAACTCTGGTGTATACTATTTCATCAATTTCATGAACAACACTGAAAACAAACGAATTACTTATAAGAAAGTAAAAGGAATTGAAATTCTGTAGTTTTCTTATTAGTCCCATATTCCCGATAAAACGAATGGGGGTGTCAGTATCCTGAATTACGATTTCCTGGAATATTATAAGTTAGTGATAGGACGCCAAACGTAATGATATGATCGGAAGAGCGGGCCTGATGGCCCGAGTCTCGCCACGTAAAATAAGGCAAATTCAATTCAATTTAATTCAATTCAATTGTTGCATTTCACTTCTGTACATGCACACTCATTCCTTATTCATTTCTCGATCCTGGAATGCCTCGTTCTGGGTTGTGAAGACGGCAAAAACTTGTTTGGCTTAAAAAAGGATGTACACAATAAAGATAAAATGCGAAAGGCAGACGTGAATTTAATGGGCAATTCCCTATTTGTACGTTGTAACAAAGAACATGAGAATGTACTAGAGAACAGTTACTCACGTAGTATGTTCAGAATAAATTATCAATGAATAGTGGCGTAAGACAACTTTTCTAAATTATTAAGTACATTTTAATTAATTTAACATAAAATATTAATTCATTTAATAGGCAATAATACATATTAGTTATTCATTAAAATAATGTGTTTTTTGTTTTACTAAAACATCTTATCTTTCTTCAAAGCGCAGGTCAACTTTCTCTTCCTTTCTCACGTAACGATCACATCACCCACCAAATCATCTGTACCTAAATATTTACAATAACGTTTCACATTCCCCTCCCAGAAGCTGTTTCCCTCTCTTACACGCAGCGTGCGGAGAAAGCCCCAACCATACGCGTATTACACAACTCTTGTAACTCTCGGGGATCGACGTGACTACCCAATGCAGCAACCACAAAAGCAGCGAAGGCCATTGCTGTTCTCTATGGTTTGGCAAGAAAATGAAAATTTCTGCATATCGATGAGAAATAGTGGTATTTATATAAATAATGCTATTTATTAAAATTAAGTGGAGTGAACATGGAACCAATGGGGCTACATAAGCACATGCTTTTTCGCATTGTTTGTAATGGCTTCCCAATATACTACTACACGAACCTGCAAAAATTGTTCAAACCAGCAAATACTTCGTCCAGCGCCAATACATAAAACTCAGGTCCATCGAGTTAACTCGCAATGCGCTTTACCGCTACACCAGGTAGTCGCCTAGACGTACTCAACTTCGGCCGACGATTCAAAATTCTCTCTCCCATTATTTACAAATCGCAATTTTCGAAAATTCAGAGTTTAACGAAAATGATAACTTTGCCATTATTTTTAGCGTTCCTTTTTTATAAGCGGAGGAAAAAATAAAAAACTTGGAGTTGTTTTTGAGAATGTTTTTTATAAATCGAATTAATTCCAAGCAGATATTACGTGAAAACTACTCGTTTTTTTCAAAAAGTTGTCCATTGCCGTTTATAAAGAATTGATTTGTAGAACAGAATTGGTTTAAGGTAAAAATCTCTATCTCCAATTTTGTTGTTTTCAAATGTAAACATTTTGCCATTTTAAAAACCGTCCTTTGATACACATGACAGGAAAATTTAAAGAAAAACTTGGATCGTTTTATTGAGAAAAAAATGTTTAAATATTGCTTATATTTCACGCAAAAACTTCTCATATTTTCGTAAAATTGTATATGACCTTATTTGAAGAGCAGTCTCTAAACAACAGATGTCATTCAGAAAGAAAATCTCCATCTCCAATATTGTAGTTGTAGGAAGACGCCGGAAAAAGTTTGAATTTTTGAAATATTCAAATCAAACAACAACAGGGATTTCTACGAAAATGAGACCCGCCTCATGTCTTTAAGAGTTCATCGTGCTATCCGAGGCAAATTTTAATCCAAAAATTTGGAGTCATTTTGAGAAACTTTTGTAAATGTTGGGCCTTCATGTAAAATATTCCCCGAATGCAAAATAACCATTTCAAACTCAGAGGTCCTCGAGTTCCTTTAAAACCGACTGAGGAATATCAAATTTGAAAAAAATGGTCTAAACGGTTTTGGCGCTAGCATTGACCAGACGGGCAGTCAGACTGGCAGTCAGACGGGCAGTCAGACGGGCAGTCAGATGGTTAGCCATGAATCGATTTTTCAGTATCAAAGACTCACGAATTATACATTCTGACTACACGACGTGTAAGAAGTAATTTACTATACATAAGAACAAGATTTATCAACATTTCGATCAAGCAGGGCCTGGTAAGAAGAGTTTCAGTAAAAACATCGCCGTTTTCCGTCGCAGGATTGCAATAATTTCTTCTTGCGAAGTGAGGTCAAGAAACTAAACACGGCATTCTTTTTCACAACTTTTTTATTCTGTCAGGATGCGAAACTTTTTATTATAATGCGTCTGTTCATAATTCAGTCCGCTGTCTACGCTTCGTTTGTTTCTAGATTATTTTGTGATGTACCTCAAATGCTAATGGGATTCTCATACGTTGCAGAGATAATTGCATTGCAAACCTAACCAAACGAACATTTCTAAAAACATATATCAGCACAGCTATTCTGTGTTTGAAATAAATGGCTGAAAGCAGACTTCGTGAGTGTTCTCTCATCGTACTCTGCAAAGATAGTGTTTACTTTCTCGGACTTAACTTGTAAGAAAATGTATTGTAATAGTGCGCTAAAAACGGCCCAATTTCGACAGAAAAACTCTTATTACTGACCTGATAGCTAAAATGAGTATTAATCTTGCTCCTTTACATAATAAACTTCGTCTTCTCTCACTTTGTGTAGTTAGAATCCATGTTTTGTGGGTTTTTGATGTAAAGAAATGATTGACGGTAAGAGGGCTACGAATATCAAAATTGATATTCCTCAATCGATTTAAAGGGACTAGCGCCCTGCGAGTTTGAAACAGGTTCATTTAATAGCTCTGAAATGAGTCCTGTTACTAATTAGGCACTAACATCGGTCACATTAGACACTAATGATTTTGGGGGATATCCACAGTTGATGGAAGGCTCTGTACACATCTAATATAAATACACATTTTTATTCCGATATTCCAATAATTTATTGTGGATTTATTTACTAGTATACATATTGCTCAACGAAGTCTGTCGATTCTGTCCAGGAGATTTTTCAAAGTATAGGTACTGAGCAGTGCTACGACAGGCGAGTGATGCATGTGCAAATCGTTGTGCATGATCGCACGAGTTGACCTACCCAAACATACGCAAACGTCGGTTAACCGACTTTCGCTTTGTCGTCGTAACGACTCGACCATCATGTCGTGACTTCCATAACCATCTATCGCTCTTTCTCCCTTCCGCATTTTGCTAGGACTGATGTTTTCTCTCTCCCTCTCTCTCCCTCTCTCTCCCTATCTCTCTCCCTATCTCTCTCCCTCTCTCCCCCTATCTCTCTCTCTCTCTCTCTCTCTCTCTCTCTCTCTCTCTCTCTAACTCTCTTTCTCCCTTCCCCTTCCACTTCAATAATAGATTGGGTACATATTTCCAGCAGTAAATACCTTGATATAGCGGTTAAATATACCAACCGAGATATGTTTTATTCAATACATGTTTTGATAGTTTAAGACATTAGTTACGATACTCGGTGCATTATGAAACATAATGAAGTATTCCAGAGCGTCAGCTGGTAGATATCTCAAATTCAGCTACCAAAAAGTTACAGTTTGGGAGACACCGTGACAAAAAAATAGGTCATTCCGCTACGTTTCATAATTCGTACATGAAATTTGTGCTCTGTCCCACTCCAATGTAATATCTGAGAACTGAATATTCCCATGCTGTTGAATTTGTGATATATCACGTTTTTCTTACTTTATTTATCTTAAACTTTAACTTGCCATTCGTCCGCCATATATCGATGATCATTTACTCTCCCAAGTAGTCGTTGTTAGCACAGGATGATAATGCATTTCTGAATTTTTCGACATTCATTGAGCATACTTACGAGTATGTCATCCGATCAGCGGAGGATTACTTTTTTCTGTAAAAATAATCCACTTTAACTTGGCTTAAATTTTAATTTACCATATACCATACCCATTATAATACTTAGTCTCCCCATCGACTTTCCTGTCCCCTTAGCTCCCGTATACATCTGACTTCGAACTGTGTACCTTTATTATAGTGAATATGATGTTTGTAATAGTAATTTAAGTATTGAAATTTCTCTCTGAAGAGAAATCACAAATTCAATGTCACGAAATCACTATTTAAAGCATTATCTTGAAAACTTTGAGAATAAATTCCAACACTTCCATGTCTTGTCCCCAATCAGAAGTTCAGATACGCTTTTGATGACTATTTTTCAATCTTGCCAGTATTCACACTCGCAAACGATGTAGCAATAAGTGAAACTTACTTAGAGTCTGCAAACAGATTTCCGTAATGATTACCTACATTTCAACATTTGATCTAAAGAAATAAGTTGAATTGCAGTATGATTACGTTGTTATGATGAATGCATCATAACCTACCACTAGATTGAGGTCTAAAAACGTATTGCCAATTACTGTTATGTATACCTAGGATAAGTTGCTAGAAGGTTATCAAGTGAAATGCATTTTAATGCCTCTAGATCCTTTTATAAGTATTTTTTAATTTAATGGTTAGTAATTTAAAGAAAGCTTTGAATGTGTTGTATAGGTGAACATTTGTTGTGAAATATTGCATCAGGAAAGAAGCATGAATATCGAGGTATATGCTTTGTTGATGCAGCATTATTTGTAATGGACAATAACCTGGTTGCGTGTAAAGGTCGGTATAGTGAAATGCTCTTTGGTAATGGCTGTTCTTGTACAATATTGATGAAGCGATGAGAAAAGAGATAATAAAAGATATTAGTCCTGGAGATAAATGTAATTATTTGTCTTAAGTTTGTGAATTTTAAACTTCTTATAATATATCGTGATTTATGATCGCCTTAATTTTTTGACAATCATGAAATAAGAAGGTCAGCGATTTCAATTATAACATTTTGCAAATATTTATACTTTATTATACAAATATAATTCCAATTGAATTCGCTGCCTTTCTTATTAGATGATTACCTAAAAATATAATGGAAGCATATTTTATTATATATTGATATAATAAAATCGACAATCAAATGTACAAGAAACATTTCTCAATACTTCGTTACAAGATCAAAAATAAAATAGCAAAATATCTGGAGTTAGATTCATTTCAATATTTTATTTCAATCGGAGAAAACAGAAACTTTCGATGTTCCAGAGCTTCAAATTTTAAAGAGCAAGCAAAGAATTTCCAAATTTGGAACATCGACCATTTTTCTTTACATTAGTAGTTGAAGACGTTACAGAGTTCACGGACAACAAACGTTTATCGACAGGCAGTTTAATGTATATTTTAAGAAGTTTCCCGCCGTTATCTCAAAACCGGAAAATGTGACATCGAACCTTTTTATTTGCACCGATTCATTTATACCAACTTCCTGGTAGGATCCCCTAGCGGCTCACTTCATTCCACTCACAATCACCGCCATGTGAGAAGCCCATAGAGCGAGAGTGAGCTTTAGGTGCGCAGGGCTGGAGGAAGACATTGATGAATGTATTTTCTGAAAGCAAAGTTAGGAAACAAAGATATTGACTCGTTCTTCATCCAGACCAATTCCAAGTAATCGCATTTCTCAGTGAAAATGTTGCTACTGATGATATTTCAGTTTCAGCTTCATTTCAAATTCCAAGTGGCGGGAACCATTCTTAAAACTGCTTTATAATAACATATAAAATATGTTTTCCAGCTATCCTTTTTTGCTTTATTGTATATCAAAGGGAAAAATCAACAGCTTAAATCCTGTTAGCATATTGGCATGAAATGACTATGCATATATTTACCGTATTTATCTCTAAATTTTAAAATAACGAAGAAATTATAAAATAAGATATAAATATAAAAAAATGCCAAAGTAATAGAGGTCGATAATATTATAATAACTTGATAACTACGTTTTTGCCACTGAGTGCCTCAGATGGTTGAAGTCAAGTCCAATAACCTTAACGGCTGAATCGTTCCAACTCCCTGGTAGAGTCCTCTGGCGGCCCACTTCGGTCCGCGATCATCGCCACGTGCGACATGCATGGAGCACCGCGATCGGGTGCCATTCGGGCGCGCGACGCGGGGCGACAGGAAGGGCGGGGGAGGGGCAACGACTTGTCCGCCCTCTTGCGCCATAAAACACCGGCGACTTTCCCGAGCGCCGCCCTGCGCCGTGGGGCGCGCCCTCGCCAGAGAAGCGCACACCTCGCGGGGACGCCCCGCCGACCCCAAGCGGAGCGAAAGGGGTCCGTTCGGGTCCATGACGGGGGCAAGGAGGCCATGCCCTCCCCCCGAGAGGTCTAGAGTTTCCGTCTGTTACCTCTGGCAAAATTGATTTAAATATGTATTTATTTTATAATTAAGTAATTATTTAAATATAATATTGTATAGTATCGAATATACACTACAAAAATAGTATACAACATAATAACAAATGTTACGAGCTTGTCCCAGCTGGTACGGTGCCCGCTGGTGGGAGATACGTGGATGGGGGGGAAAACCCCGCTAGCCGAGTGGCGCCGCCGGATCTCGCCACTTCCCGAGCAAGAAACATGCATTACACATACGGGACTAATTACCCTAGTAGTTGACGAGCCCGGAATCACTAAACAATCAATCAATAACAACAAATGTTTCTTATTTAACAAAATTCTATGATGACTCTCTCCAAAACGAACGGCTGGATCCGCCCCTGGTCGGTTTGAGCAGAAACGTTACAACAAGAACGATTTAGCATTCTTTGAAGTTTGACGCTTTTCAAAATAGTTCCATTTCTTATCTCAATTATATGATTTCTTCTTAATGAAAGAGAAACCGAAAAATACTGCATTGCGTTTTATGGAGACGTATCCTCTTTTATGTGCAGTAATTAGTTGCAAAAAAAGTAAAATGTTCCATATTTCGATACTGCGTATTGGTGCGCGCTGTGTTCATGAAATTAAAATTACCAAGCTTTCACAGTATTTCAACTGCACCCTGATATTATTCTTCAGAAATATGGAAGTATTGATCTCCAATGAACCAAAACTAACAGACTAAGAGAGCGGCATTTATTAAAAAATAATTGTACAAATTTATTAGTACCAGCAAACGAAATTCAGAGTTACAATCTTACTGAAGAACAATAGTCATACTTTCTATATAATTACACACTGGTTTTTTGAAGAGTTGTTTACGTTCTTAGTAGTTCCATTACGTAGAAATTGTCTTCCTTCGTCACACTTCCAATTTGTGATTGTGACATTTGGTTGACCATATCTGTCTCAACTACATCGTATACGATCATTGACGGGTCTTTGTCCCGTGAGGATACATTACCCCACCTTAAAATTAAACCTGCATCAAGATGTATTTGGCACGGGATAAACACCGAAAAGAGGTCTGCTCCGCCGCACAGCTTCCTGGAAAGGGGAGAGAGCGCCCAGGCAAACGCGGCCGCCTCCGTAGGTGGTCCATTGATGACGCCGGTCGCGAGACAATAGAGAAACGCGACCCGCCGCGTCGCTGCACTTCGGTTTATCCACGGCGACACCCTGCGACTGCGCAAATGACATCTCCCGTTCGTCGCTCGCGATTGCTTATGCAGCGCCCCGCCAGCCAGCCGTTCGCGGAAGTAGTCGACCAACTGGCACTGCCACAGACGGGGAGGTGTTTGCGGAGTAGTTCTCTGCTCACACGCCAGGGCAGCTTCATAACGATTCGTGTTTGTCATCAGGAAATCAAAGAAAGAGAGCGTTCTAAAAACATCTGTTCGTCACTTCCTTTTTTTAGTTTTACACCTTCCGGTTAGATTACACCCTTGATTGGTCACGGGATGTTAGTTGATCGATGGCTGCCATTGTCTTCTACATACCAGGTGTTTAAAATTACGAGTGCATATGGCAACCCAGTAGATCTGAAACAATATGATGCTCATATACGATGCGATTGCATTGTAGTGCGTAAGTAAGTCACAAAATGAATATGTGTAGTTTATTTTATATTTGCTATATTCATTAGGTCCCAAAACGTAAATTAAGACACTCTTAATGAAATTTAGTGAAAATTAATATTCGTGTAAACCACAAGTTTTGAGCAAATGTGCTTGACATTGCTCAACACTGTTAAACTGTTAAAACAGATCGGTACTTTCTACAAAAGAAATTAATACTTGCTTAGTTCTTCCAAATAAAATGTATTTCCAGCTCGCCGCCGATCATATACAAATGCGCATTAACAAATTAAAATTCAGATTCACCAGAATAGTAATTCAATTTTTGTATAAGGACCCTTGGATCCGGCGATGTTTATTATAGCTCAAAATAAAGAATCTATCCGTTATTGGCATCTTCACTATTGATAATAAGCAAGGAAAGAATTCATATGACCAGCAGAAGTAGTTTTAATTGAAGTTGTAATTATTAGTCTATTTTATCTTCGCCCAATGTCTGAGAAACTCTTTTTTTTATCTTTTGTATACAGGATTGTATGCATTATTACAAGAACAATTCGAAAACAAAAAAATGTTTATGACTGAACTAAGAATATGAGCTTATGACTGAACTATGAATATAATATTCTAATTTTTCTCCTTGTACTTCTTCTTGTTATTAATATTATTCCTCTAATTCACGACTAAAAAATGTGTGTTGAATATGAAATCTACTCCGAGTTGCAACCAGTTTCCTAAAGAGCAGATCTAGGGACTGTCGGTGTTTCTACAATACTTTGTTTTATTGAGAACAACCTACATTTTGCGCAAAGTCTTACACTTCGCCGTCTTTTGCATAACCTAGGAGTTGAGCCAAGTACTTATACAAATTTTACGGAACAAATCCCAAAGCTCCGATAACTATCGGGAGGACCTGTGCTTTTACGCCTCACATTCTGCTGATCTCGATAATAATAATAATAATAATAATAATAATAATAATAATAATAATACCATATTCCGCGATATGTTCACTCTCACTCACATATCTGGAGAGATAGATGTGCATTGTCTATACAGTTTTTGGCGGCAACCCATTCGCATGGTTTCTAGGCAGGTAACTTTGAAGTAACGGCGTATCAAATCTTCATTCACAATACTTGACCATTGTAAGCACTTATTATTATTATTATTATTATTATTATTATTATTATTATTATTATTATTATTATTATTATTATTATTATTATAAGAATAAAGATCATTTCTTCGAAAGTAAATAGTAATAATTGAAAATGTTGACATTTTTCGAAATTTTAGAACTCAATTAATGTTATTAAAGCAAAAGCAATTCCTGATTTATCATCTGCGAACTAATGTTTGGTTTGTTCATCAGCAAAAATGGAAACACATTTTGTTCGATTTCTTTGTTTTCTTCTTCGCAAATCTAAGCTCTCCACACAATACTTCACTTTTTCCCACTTTTCTTACGTAACACGTTTGCAATCAATGAGAACACGTAATCCGCTAAGATTTCCCAGAATTCCTGCAGAGAACAAACAGGAAAATCTCACGGTAGAGAGGCCCACGACTCGCAACTGGTTCTCTCAATGAACTAATCCCCGTTCATACACGCCTCGTTAACCTTCACCCAATGGAAACGTACACACACGTACCGAGTAGAGTTGCGGAGGGGGCGGGGTAGGGGACGGGCTCTGGGACGGAGACAGGAGACGAGCCGGAGAAAGTGATGGTGCGAATTCCACCTGTTAGGGCGGTACCTCCGGTGCTAGTCCAGGCACGTCCGTCGTATGTGGCCACGCCCTGCACTTTGGGGCAGAGCATCGCCTCAATCTGCACAGTGGGTGTTGGTGGGAGCTCTTACCAGAGAAAAATTGCTCGGTGCAAATATCCCCTTTTCGGATAGGGTAGATGACATTTTAAAATTACGGTGTAGATTCATTATCAAGACCAACTACTTTCCAAAAGCAATAGTATATTAATCATCAACTATTTTTGCAAGATTTACGCGGTAATGGCTCCCAAAGATTATATTTCTTATGGTAGCTTTTTCATCAAAAAATTGTACATCGTTTTAACAACTTAGACTTTTCTGTTTCGGAAAATGAGCTATTGAACCTATCTTTAGTGTATTGTAGCATCTTCGCGATTACGAAACATTCATCGTTTAATTTTTTTCAGTGTCAGTAAATTTATTATTGAGAACGAATATTGATGTGACTTGGTTAACGAAACATTGCCGGATAGCAATTGCAAATTTTCAATTCAATGTATATTGCCCACATATATATTACAAGTAATATAATTAAATTCGAAAAGAAATTAATGATTTTATATGCATTGTAATAAGTTATGTAATAGTGATAGAGAATATATGGTATTTATTTCAGTTGTAATGTTTCAATATACATGCAGAGTTCAATTACTTTTGGTTTAAAGTGGCTTAGTGAAAAGGTGTTGACTGGTTAACATCTACTTCGGCACAGAGAAGATACCGGAGTTAAGAGAAGTCTCCTAAAGTGGTTACTTAAATTCCTCTATATTTAAGCTAACATAAAGTAGCATTCTACAATATCGTCCGTCATAAAGTAAAACCATCTCTGTGACATTTTCTAAAATTATATTGACATTCTGACACCAGTTTACCTCAAACCTACTTTTATGCGCCTGTTCTACTAAAATGTTTCTTTTTTTTTATTCGTTCCTAACTTGTTGTGAAACGAGCTAAAAAGCTCCTGCGTCAAAAGATCATCGAAGAAGAACCGCAGAGGAGAATCCGCATCCAACTGCTTACTCATATTCCGCTCCTTACTTATAGCCGTCCCACATGCAAGAAAGATAAACATACTAAAATATGGTCCTGTCTTCCTTTCGCAACCTTCTCGTAGCACGTGGAGTGAACCTTCGTACTCACAAGCTATCGCCACGGCGTTCGGGTTATAAAAAAATGATGCCAAGAACATACATGTGTGTGGAATGGAATTACGACCTTAACAAGAAAGAAAAAATGAAGTATAGGCTACTAAACAAAAATTCATTCGTCCTGGACATTTTATAGCATTAAACTGAGTTTAATGCAATTTAAAACGTGAACTCATGTAAATATAAACGTAAGTTTAACATAGAAAAAACATTGCAGATAAGTATGGTATAAACGCGTTAATACTAAACTAGACAAACAATTACTAATAAAAAATTTAAGCCCTTGAAACTTTTAAAATAATTTTAACAAAAGTTTACCAAACTTTTTGGGAGACACAAATATGCGAACTTTAAATTAGATTCAATATTATAAATGGTTGAACAAAATAAAATTCATAATTTCGTATTAACCAGATCTTTTTACTTTGCCAATTTCTTACGTGTTATACACATTGTTTCGGTTGCTCTTTGTTTAACACTACAGCGAATTTCCTCGTTCTTATTTCTTAACTGCATTCGTGCGACCTCGCGGTATCGAATCGCGCGTTAAAAAGGCAGAGGCGCGAGTCGCGTCGCGAGTGGGTGCAACAGGTCGTAAATAACAGACGAAAGCGAAAAAGGGAGCGCCGGGGTCGTCGGGCACGGACCCAGGACCCCGCGCCCCCGCCGTGCCACGCCGTGTCGCGCCGAACCCGGCCGAGCCACGCCGCGCCACGCCGCGCCACGCCGCGCCACGCCGCGCCTCGTCTCGCAGTGTCCCGCCGCACTCCGCCATGCTCTCTCCCCCCCTGCCCTTCCCTTCATCCCGGTCGAGGTAGCTCAAGGCATCAACTGAAGCCACTGCAGTGCCTTTAAGGAAGAGTGCCTAGAGTTCGAATCCCGACAGCGGCAGGAGGCTTCGACACGAGCTAGGTCGAATTTAGGCGTTGTCTGGAGGAGAAATCTGGTGGCCGACTGCTCTCACCGGCAGGTTATCGGGGTTTCTCCGATCAACACCTGGCGAGTGCCGGAGCAGTACTTTAACAAACCGCACGCGATCTTTCTTTCCTATTCCTTGTCCTATCCTCACCCCTTACTTACATGCACTTACACTTTACTACACTTGCACTTCACTTCCACGCATGGCGACAGACCGGGCGGGAGATTAAAGCTCGACCCGGCTGGGGCGGTGCCCAGTTTGTGAGAGATACCTGGATGGGGGAACCCCGCTAGTCGGCGGTAGGTTGGCGCCGGATCTCAACATATAGCGGGAGAAGGTCACCTCCGCCACCTCCCGCGATAAAATCGTGCACTACACTTACGGGACTAATGACCTTAGCCGTTGACGCGCCCAAAATCACAAGTCAAGCAAGCAAGCAAGCAAAACCCGTCGTACCCGCCACTCCCCGCCGCGCCCCGCCGCGCTCCTCCGCACCGGTCGCGCACCTGTCGCCTCACCTGTGACCTTTGCGGGGGCGCGGGGCAGGCGCGGGGAGAGTCGTCGGGAGGGGGAGGGGGAGGGGCGCTTTCTTCCCGCACAGGCGTCGCAGGCGTCTGCCCCCTCGAGGGGGGCAATTAGGACCCCCGGCGGAGGCGTGCCGGCTTTCACTGGGCGCTTAGCCGCCGGCGCCGCCGCCACCGCCGCCACCGCCGCCACCGCCGCCACCGCCGCCACCGCCGCCTTCCGCGCCGCGCCGTGACGCTGCACTTAGGCCCTGGCCGCGGTACGGCGACGCCGCACGAGCGACAGAGGCGGCGCGGGGAAGAAGATGGAGACGAAGGCGGATGCGGAGCCGGCTAACGGGGGTGGAAGCGAGGGCGAAGGTGGAGGCACGGCGGGCGGAGGTGGAGGCTGGGGCGGAGGGCGATGGTTGGAGGCGGGGGCGGGGAAGAAGGTGGAGACGAAGGCGGATGTGGAGCCGGGGGCGGGGGTGGAAGCGAGGGTGGAGGCTGTGGGGCGAAGGTGGAGGTGGGGCGGTCGATGGTGGAGGCTGGGACGGAGGGCGATGGTGAATGCGGAATCGGAGGCGGGTGCGGAGGGCAAATATGGAGGCGGGGCGGTTGAGGAGCGAGGGCGGAAGGCGAAAGGGGAGGCGGTGGCGAGGGGGGTTGCGGGCGGCGGGCAGTGGGTGGGACGCCGACGCGGGTTGTATGTTAAGGCGTAGAGTCATGGGTGGGTTTGGTACGATATATCTGGAGCAGCAAGACAGAAAAACAACGAACTAAATATTGATTATGTTTATTTAAGAGATAGTATAATAAGGTCGTAGCGTGGTATGTTAAATCAAGTTGTCGAAGGTCAGAATCAATACGGTAAAAGCCATCAGCGTCCTGATCGGATAAACAACTTGACAGCAATATAGTTAGATATGATAGAAACTTGTACACTTCTAAGTGGAATGCTGAAGTGATAGCACGTTCTTTATGGATAACAGTGTAATCAGATAAGATGTTGTAGAAGGTAGGAGAGCAAAAGGGCTAGTTGGTGTGTAGAAAGCACGAAGGCCCTAAACACATCCTACACGCTAACATCCAAAGAATATCTTAACCTCCTCGACCTGCACCAAGTAAGTAAACGAACGAGCCCAACTCGAGTGAGGTGCAAAGGCGACAAAACATCCATTACAGGAAAGGTACCCGAGACGGTGAGAGGGCTGTAACAGGAGATGGCGAGCGAGTCGAGTTCCGTCACGAGGTAAACATCAATGGGCAGCGCAGCGCAGCCATTTAGACCTATCCAAACCACGAGGGAAAAGGAGTTCTCGAGGTCCACCGGGAGGAGCTTAGTATTTCTGTTGTCATAGGTCACACAAAACCAACATTAGTATTATTCATTTGAAAAATCATCATTCCTAATATTCCCTACGTTTATCCTTAAACAAAAGGTTAAAACTTTCAAAAAAATCTTTCACATTATTTCAATTTTTTGAAGATACAACAATTTTTGAAGGTGTAAATAAAGTTTTTGTTAGGTTGAAAAAAGAGACTGTGGCCTACAATCGGTAGGCATAATTGTTTTCACCACGTGATTGTGGCTTGAGCGAGTCACTGTATTAAGTTACTATGAGTGTCTGTCCGGTCATTTCATAACACAACTCGGAGAATTAAAAAGACACTACGGGAATTGATGAGTAAAATTATTCTGAAAAGTAAAATTAGGAATGTTAAAAATTAGCCACATTTTTCAGCCATCGATGTTCCAGGAATTTACATTTTATCAATGAAAATGTTGGCATCGATGTCCCAGGAACTGAACTTTCTCAGGAATTCTCTATACTATCAAATATCATAGTGTCAATTTTTTTCAAGTGCTTTTTAACTACACCGTAAATTGGAAAATCAATAGCTAGATTTAACATTCCCAAACATCATATTTACTATGTTTATCTCTTATTATTATATTTACTATTAATAAATTAGAGAATAATATGTAAAAAAATTGCCAAAGTAATGGGTACACACAATATTGAAATATAATTTCTAGTGTTTCACATACTATGCAGTCTATGAAATAAAACGTAACATAATTGCATTCGTTAGCAAAGAAACCCACATTAATTCACAACCACAGGCAACAAAGTAATATGGTGTTTTTACTGCGCCATAAAATGGAACGTTACGATGTCACATATATTTGCTTCTCAGAATCTCTCTATTTCATGAAACGTAAATGTACGAATAAATGAGCGTGTGAGCTTGCATATGAGTGTTTTAATGATGTCATAATGATGCTGATACATCTGGATATCGCCTCTTCAGTGAAATCAGAATCACAAAATGTCAAAGTACTTTCTTCAAAACACTATATTAACTTCTTAATCCCAAATATCAACTTAATTAAGAAGAGACTCAAAATTCGGTGATGAAACTAATCTGAACTAATAACTAAATTAGATAAAAAATTGTTACCCCGACCAGGAATCGAACTCCGGTTTCATGGTTTAAACTGAACTTTAATCACTAAAATACATTTATTACACAGTAACTGACACATCATGGAAACATTTAATGTGAGAAACATATTTCCGCATAATTGTCTCTTCCAGAAGGTAACAATTGCGCCATAACATTCATATGTTTCAATACCTACGATTTTTATTGTATTATTGATAAACATTTAATAACGAATTAGAAAAAATTAATAATTACTTGTATTTTTTGCACATTTTTGGAAATATTCATATCGATAAATCTTCAGATACACAAATTATTGCAAAATTTCTGTGTTAAAATATGGAGAAGAGTACATTTGAAGAATTTCCTTTAATTCAGTTCAATAGATTTAGGGAAAAAGAAAAAAGTATCATTTAAAAAGCAAACTTACTGAAAACACCAATAATACTTGCATTCCAGCACAATAAGGCATTCCAGCACCATAACTTGGGTCATCAGGGTCTTATTCATAATTTTCTTCAATATCACTTCTTATTTCTTCTTCTTCTTGACTTTTCTTCTATTTTTTCAGAGCTTTATATTAAGCGTTCAATCTTTCTTTATCATGCGTTTCTTTCCAGAAATGCTAACGGTAAAATTTTCTCCACTTCGTGGTGAAGATGGAGTTGTAGCTAACAACTGAATTTTGAGTTTACCAACGTACTTCCACTTCTTAAAACACGTAAAACGCTTTTAACCATATTGTAAAGGAGATAGATCACTAAACGTATTTAAATCACACCTTTAACTTCGAACTACACTGTTCACTTCAAAATAGAAATAAACACTCACTTTGCGCAGAACAACACAATGTAACAAATACTCAAAGAAGAAACATGGATTACAAGTGGACACTCTACAGACAAATGAAGATCTTAAAAGTGTCGCCAACTTCGGAATGTGACACTTGGAATTCTACCGCGTAATTCAAAGTAAACAAAGCGACTCAGATTGTTATACAAACGTCACCGTTGTCAGTTGGCGGAGATCCCCGAAGATGGCCATTCCCTTCTTTTCAAAGGTAATTTTGAACACTCGTTTTCTGCGTCTCTCACTCAATGTATTTCTCTTTTCGAGTGGATCCAAGTCTCACATCCATATAACAATACTGATACTACCATCATCTTATAAAATTTAAGTCCGATTTATTTTCTTGTTTTATGTTCCAGGGTTCTAAAAATTGTCCCACAAATACCTTTAAACCTATTTAATTTGTTTGTGATATTGTTGTCAAAGAAATTATACATCCCAAGTAAATAGAACTGGACCCTTGCTCTCCAGTCTTCCCATTAAATACTATTTTTATCTGACAGCATATTTGCCATGGAAAGCCATCACTTTAGTGTTTTTAATGTCATAATCTTATATATATATATATATATATATATATATATATATATATATATATATATATATATATATATATATTTGTATATCGGAGTCTCCGAGTGATGTGTGTGTGTTGGTGTGCGCAGCTGGCGGTGAGCAGCCAGCGGGAGCTGGATGTGGAGGACGAGGGCAACGCGCTAGCGCCGTTCGGCGCCAGGGTGCGCGGGGGAGCGCGACGCCGCGGCGGCGACCAGCAGTTGCGCCGCCGCCAGGCCACGCCCGCCCCCGCCCTCGCCCGCGGCCACGCCCACGGCGACGGCGACGCCGACGCCCACCATCACCACCACCCGCACATCTCGCGCCTCGACGTCACGTGCGAGCGCGGCACCATGGCGGTGGCCCTCGAGTTCGACGCGCCCTTCGACGGCGTGGTGTACAGCAAGGGCCACTTCGACGACCCGCGCTGCCGGTGAGTGCTCAGGTCTCATTTCACCACGCGCCCTTCGACGGCGTGGTGTACAGAAAGGGCCACTTCGACGACCCGCGCTGCCGGTGAGTGCACAGGTCTCATTTCACGACGCGCCCTTCGACGGCGTGGTGTACAGAAAGGCCACTTCGACGACCCGCGCTGCCGGTGAGTGCACAGGTCTCATTTCACGACGCGCCCTTCGACGGCGTGGTGTACAGAAAGGGCCACTTCGACGACCCGCGCTGCCGGTGAGTGCACAGGTCTCATTTCACGACGCGCCCTTCGACGGCGTGGTGTACAGAAAGGGCCACTTCGACGACCCGCGCTGCCGGTGAGTGCACAGGTCTCATTTCACGACGCGCCCTTCGACGGCGTGGTGTTCAGCAAGGGCCACTTCGACGACCCGCGCTGCCGGTGAGTGCACAGGTCTCATTTCACGACGCGCCCTTCGACGGCGTGGTGTACAGCAAGGGCCACTTCGACGACCCGCGCTGCCGGTGAGTGCACAGGTCTCATTTCACGACGCGCCCTTCGACGGCGTGGTGTACAGCAAGGGCCACTTCGACGACCCGCGCTGCCGGTGAGTGCATGTGGATCTGATTTCGACGATCACGTGTTTTATGGTTGAAAATGCACGCGTTCCCCAAAATACATTTTCCAATCAATAAACAGTAAACGGAAATAGTCCGTTTTTATGCATGATAGCCGAAAAATTGAAATTAATATTCTTTTACGAGCATAATAATCTTTCTTGACCTTCGCATTCCAAATTTTGGAGGAGTAATTCTTTGAATTACGAAACAGAGAATATTTACGCGATACTTTCTCACTATCGGGTCGCTAGTTTATTCTTCAGAATGTGCCAATCAGAATGGTTGGGAAAGATAATTGGTAGACGGGCACGGTTTGAGAGTGTGTAGGCCTAAGGAAGCAAACGAGCAGACAACGAAGGTCGAAAAAGACCACCGCCATTGAAGAAGGTTTCTTAGCAGTACATTGCGCTGCTGCGTAGTGCAATTTAAATTGCGGCTATTACAGTCCTTCGAACAAGAGAACAGCTACCATTGTTCCAAAAGGATTGCTTGTGTGTTTTTTGCCTGCATACTCAGCATTCTGAGGCTTTCAACTGTTTCATTGTTGGAACATTGCATCCTCGTTCCACAAGTCTCTCAACAATACGAGGAAATCTTACGTATTCTATTTTTCGTGCGGAGTGAAGAACTTTTAAATTTTGACAAAAAGGCATTATTCTGCAAAAGATCCTTTGGCATTATCCATGACACATGCATCGACAATACAGCTCTCACAACGTAGTGGACGTAGTGAGAAAACGATGAGATTACCCTCCGACCTTCCTCTCCCATTCAATCGCAAAATAGTCATTCATCGAGGCTAATCGAAGTTGCAATGCAATCAAAGTGTTTCATATGGAAGAAAAGTCAAGAGGGCATTGAACTGAGTGAATCACATGACCTCTGCGACATAATCCTCGGTTTGGATGTGATGTTAGGCAACGTTAATCAAGGGTGTGAATAATACTCTGGCCTTCGAGTTTTTTTTCTCTCCTTTAACCCATTTACATCTAATACTTAATCATTACTTCAGATGAGATGCCATGTAACATCGTCCATTGATCAAAGACCGAGTAATACGCTCTCTTGAATCATTTTCTCTCCCTTCTAATTAATATACTTATAGACTTGCTCACTTACTAATTCACGTACTCTACTCTTACCAAGCTTCTACAATATTAAATATGAAGTGGAAAATGCAATAGTATAGTTCAACTGAATCAAATCCATAAAGGTAAGTCATCTGTACTTATTTGTTTAGGAGTACAGAACCGACTTTCTGATTAGATCATAACATAAAACCCTTTGTAATTGCTTAAGAAATGCAATCGCACTTGAATACCTAGATGCGTGTTTATGTCGCAGTATTTATATACATCGAAAGTATGCGTACAATTACAATGCACAAGGATCATTTGGAATTTACTTTCGCGTCTACATATTGCTTTCCTCTACATTACAAGGCCGCAAACTACGAATATAAAATGTGATTTGACTTTCAAATAAAATCAGTGCTGAGGAATAAAAGCTCACAATCATTTTGTGGAAACTCATTTTCTAATAACGAATCTCTAAATTTCAAGGAAATCTTGAAATTTCGCACAACATAATGCTACTTCTAAAAAAAAGTATACAGTTGCGTGCTGGTTTCGAAAAATATTTGATATTTTTATTGCACAGTAAAAACTAATTAATTTCATGTAATAGTTATATTCTTGACAAAATGAAACAAATATAAACGGAAGATAGTTCACTGCAGAATTATTATTTATTTTGTTCGATGTGTAGAATATTTACGGGACTAATTTTTGCTGCAAAAGTAATAAATGCAATATGATGAATGAATAAAATGATAAACGAAATATAATGAACAAAGTGCAATATAAATTTATCTCAAGTAAACAGCTAAAAGTTGACAAATATTGCACAACTCTGTGACCCAATAACACCGACGAAATATATTCATCTCATTTTTATTCAGGTTGAATCATTATAAGAATAGCCCCCCCCCCCAAAAAAAACACATAAATCCGTGGTGTATAATTCCATCGTGTTAACACTATTATGAAACGGGGGAACTAAGAAAGTCAAGTCACGACCACAAGTCGCGGTTAGCGGAGTCCACGAGCAATTGGCAGCAAGCCTGACCTTTTGAGAGATTTCTTGGACCGGTACATTGGAGTTTTACCTAAAGGCACTGGAAACTGACGAAAACGAAAGAAAGGTCAGGAAATGACTAAATGAGTTCTGCCGTGCTGTAGGACACTTCGACTTCTTACAAGGTTTACCAACGTTAATCAACACACGCATATCACGCACATTCAAGGCAATATGTTGTCTCACCAAATCTCATTGAATAGAAACATTTTCTTATATATTTAGAAACATTCAGGTGGATCATTTTCTGATATAATGTATTATGTTTCATTTCAATTCTTTCGCACAAGTTATTCCAAATATTCAAGTATGGCGTCAATGAGTCAGTGTAATATCGGACTGGCAAGCAACGGACTGATAACATTGAAAACTAGCGCTCACATATTTTTCTTACTTTTTAATACCTACTTTCAATACCGGTAGCACACTTTTTTCGATTTATAATATTTTTGCATTTAATATGGGGTTTGCACGGCTAAAATAATTGAAAATACAATGATATTTAGAATTTGTAACAACATTTATCAGAATATTCTCAGACACCAAAAAAGTGTAAAAATCCTTTTTAAAGGAACATACGTGTTCCAGTAAAATTAAGGATGCAAACGTACTGCAGCATTCTGATTACAATAATCGCGTCGTATTAAATGTATCTGTGTGTATACTAAAATCAAACGTAGAAAAAAGATCCGGCAGTGCACCCGTGTCATCTTCATTCGACACCAAATCCCCAGACCGGTCTCGCGAAGAAGTTGACATTTGTGCCGAGCGTCCGAAAAGGCGGCGGGCGCATGCGCGAGGAAACTTGTTGACAGTGCGTGCCGCCCTTGACCCGCCTACGTAGTGACGTCACCGGCACGCACCTGCGTCGGTGACTGGGGCGAACTCTGCTGACCGCCTTACCAGAACGGACGCTCACAACACACGTGGCGCCAAGCGAAGAATACACGTGTCTCCTCGTGTCGCCCATGCCTAGGGAGATTTTCCGGTTTAAACGGGTGTTTGTTGGATACGTAAATTAAGCAGTCGTTATTGTTGCGCAACAAACAAACAGGTTCCAAAATACATTATAGGGTCTTTTATTAACCCTTGTAAGAATCTAAAATAGGCACTCGACCAAAATATGTTATTTCCATTTTAACTTATTTAAACAACGTGAAATGTGAATAAACACAAAAGGAATAAGTTCAATGAACATTCTATCTCACTTAGAAACACAGTATTAGTATCTTACGACTGCAAATTTGACACAAATAATTGCGACATTCGAAGGAAAAGCAAATTAATTAAATAGTATCTAGGACTGCATTTATGAAAGAGATAAATTTAGACGGACATTTCCGAAACTGTAAATACATAGTATGACAACAATTCATAGAACACAACACACACTGTGTGTCTTTCAATTGTACAATTCTAATTCTGATCAGGGTGCTAACATGTACCACTCTTCACAGCGAAGTGGTTTGCGAAGTGGTTTTAATGTCAGGTGCTGTCAAATCTTATTCCCTGATCAGTAGTGAGTTTATTTTGCTGGTACAGATCTAATATCTTGACAGCATGATATTCTATATCGATCGATCACTTGTTCTTTTTTTTCGCTGTCTGTAATTTAATTAAATTTTGGTTAATTCGTTCTAAACAGTTACTTACGTATTTTTTATGATACCTATGTAGGTTTTATTTGGCCCTCCTAAGGTATTTTACCATCAATTCAATCAGTACAAGTAAATTATTTAATAAAACTTCTCTTTCTTCTCCTGATGAATGTCTATATTTTCATTAATACAAACCAGAGGTCTGAAGATGGCTACAAGATATTAGCCCAAACGTCTCCAAAACCAAATTGCAATGTAATAAAAAAGTAAATCATATGTATGTAAAATTAAAAAAATAAATCTGAATGTATTAAATTAAAGAGGAACTGTTTTCTACTAATAAAATATGTAATATATTTGCATGTCCTTGTCTTTTTAAAAAATATTACGCCCATATTTCACTAATAACTTCAATTTTCACTTTCTCGAACATGTAATACAGAGATGTAAAGGTTTTTACTACCAGTTATTTGTATAATTATGATTTATTAAAAGCAATTACATAAACATAACGATAACGATTAAAATTATATTAAAACGTCTCTCCGTCTGCCTGTACGCCCGTCTGTCGCCCTGACTGCCCGGGCGTCTGCCTGTCCGAGCGCATAAACACAGGATTTTCACACTGGACAAGTGACTGGAATTTCAAATTTTCAAGCTTATGTACTTCGTAAAATTTTAAAAAGGTTCTTTGTTATTTCCCAAACAAAAAAACATTACGAATTAAAACTGTTTTTCGATATATACAAGTATTTCTAAATCGTCGAAACATGACGTGCTACATTACATGCAGTTTTACATTAGTTTCACAGTAGATGATATTATGTATCATATCTGGCATAAAAATCTGGTTTTCGGAAACATTTTTTTAAATATAATTTCGGTACATACTCGTATACGGGTGTCGTTAAGCATTCAATACACAACTGACCCTCAGAATGTTTAAGGCCTTTCATATTTCGCTGTTTCTGATCATAAATAAAAATATTCATTCATTAACATTTTGACCAAAATATGTTTTTGAATTAACACATAACTTATATAATTGTCACCATTTCCGTCACCTTGTTGGACACAATTACTTTCGGAGAATATATTCCGCAATCGTAAAGAAATGCAAATTTTGACCATCTTTGAAAAAATTTAATTATTAAAATATAATTCGTGAAATCAAAACCACAAACAAAATATGAGCATAAAACCGTTTTACCCTTAGAGGCATGCTGCAAAAATTCTTATGAACTATTTTAGCATTCAACTATTGGTAAAACATTGGAGTAATAATTGAAATGATTAATTTGTATTTATTCCATCATACATCATTTGTTAAACTCTGTAAAAATAATAAACTCTCAGGTCACTCATAATTACATAAATGATACGCTTTCTATCGTATCATTTTTGCATCAAAATTACATCAGTCGTAATAAAAATTACTACAATTATCCGATTAAAAGCCACCCACTCTTTCGGGAAAATTAGGATTCACGAACCTTTATTGTTAATGTGGTGTATTATCGACAAGTCGCATAGAGCATACTCTGCTCAAAGCGAAACTGCTCAAGTTAAATGGAAACCGGTTTCGCATGTTTCAGCAGATGTGCAACTGTCTCAGAATTCCTTCCTTACGTACGTCACAGACGCTTGACGTTTAGCTGCCAGAAGTATTTATGTGCCTCATCGAAGAGGGAAGGACATCTGGTGTCCACTCTTTTCTCTGTTCCAATGGAAGGCCTCAACAAGCGACACGTGTCATTTCGAAGGCTAACGGACTTTGGCTCAAAAATCACATTTATATGCAAATCTTCTTCAAATCGTTTTCAATCGTAAACACATACTCTGCACTTTCCGTGATGCAAATTCCTTTCACGAACCTAATTCGATAATTTAAGAGAGCAGGTTACTCCAGTTCATTTCCGAAATTGAGTGTGGATAACTCTTTGATATTGTGAATGGAACTTTAGATGGGAAACGTTACCTAGCCACACATAATAGCGAAGAAAAATATTGTTGCATGAAAATGAGAATTTTGTACTCCTTGAAAAATTTATCCAAGAAAATGTGAATGTAAGAGATGGAAGGGTTCTGAAGACTTGTTTTTCCACAAGCAAAACCTTAACGTATTTTTTATTTTATTTTATAACTTGCTTTGTCCTATTGAGCGAGAAGATAGCGATTCCACGACGGGTAGACATTAGGACGTTTCGTTTGTCACTGCATACGCGTCTATTATTTCCTCTATCCGATAATCCCCTCCTTTGTTAACGGATGAGAACTCAATATTTTGCTCAAATCTCGGGCTATTTTACTTCATCATGCAACCCGTCGTGTCATAGCTGTCTTTCTCTCCCAACACAATAGCTTCTCAGCGATTGTCATCCCCGGATTCCTCATGGCGTGAATAATATAATCGACGCGCGTTGTAAAATTTCTACATTTCTATAAAAAATCACACATATTTTTCAGCCCGGAATAATATTCGGAGTCAAACATCATCGCTCAGTTATTAAACATGAATAGGCGTGTCAAGGCGTTTCAAGGCGAGAAGGGCGCAAGGAAAATAGTATTAAAAAGAAAATGCATGAAAAGGGGAAAACAAACTATGATAATGAACCTTTTAATACCTACAAAAGCAAATGAATGACATATGAAATGTAAGATTATAATACCCATACAAAAAACGCGTAAGGAATGTAAGAGGAGCAGACATCCTTTATAAATTATCATGGACTAACAATAATTTCGAAGTAAAATTAAGTTTAGATACAGTAAAAGTCACAAATATCAGTCATTTGACAACCGCTTCAAAAAGTTCACAGGGTCTTTACACGTAGGTTTTTGGGCAACTTTCATATTGCACGCACTTCCGCATCTGGGAATATTTCCTTTCACTCTAACGAGCAGCTTTTTCCGCCCGTTTCAGCATTTTTATGGCGGTTTTGTCACACGCGTGACGTGTTATTTGCCTAAGAGGGAAGATTGCACGAATATTTGTCTCTCCTCGCCGTCCCTTACCTCCGGCTCGAGCCCATTACCTCCGGCTCGACGTAGCCCATAAACATCTTAAGTAATTACGAGGAAATACGTCTCGTAACGGAATAACTGCTTTTGGAGGGGAAGAAATGTCGTAGATGATAGCAGGTCTTTCTCGTCATTGGCAAAAAGCTTCATATCTACATCTGCAGGCAGTACTTTGTTGCTCAAAAATATTTTTGATGTATATAGTTAGCAACTCGCTAGGAGTCTGCCAAAAGCTTAACCCTTGTATTTAAAACAATAAAAATGTTACTGATCATCGCAAGTCTAATGACCAAAGTGTATACAATAATATTGCAACCTAAGAATAAACCTTTCACCGAGACTAGATATGTAACTGGAGCATACTCCTTCTTTAAATAAAAGGGCAGCAGTCTATAAAATTATCAAGTCGCGCAGAGATTTGACGCCAATACTCACGATTAAAAATTGAATTTAAATAATTTAACTACATATTAATTTGCAAAAAATATTGAAGATACAATATATGGAAAGTTTTACCCCAATTATGTTTCAAAATGTATACCATTAATGCACAGAAAAGATTGTCTACATAGCTCTTACATACAACACCAAAAGGAGTATAATTGTGAAAATGGTCAGTGGGAAAGGAATCATCTACTTTACATAAGGAATGAAATTGAAGTTCGTATTATGATACCTCTCTCCCGAAGAAACATTTGAAAATGTGAATCATTTGCACTTTTCCAAAGAAATTTCCATTTAAACACTGACTTCACAATCCAAACATATGTTCAGTTCTCATCAATTTGCCATCATGATTTTCATAATTTTGCGGTTGTAGCGATCATTCTCCCATATTCATTCTGAACACATACAAATCGCCAACGTTCTTACGAACGTCAACGATGCATAGCGAGAGGCCCCACAACGTCTTTCCTCGCGACCACACCGGCAGATTGCTCCGCACTTTGCACAGGCCTTGCGTCAGGCAGCGCCACAATGCGTCCGCAAAATGCCACCTGCTAAGTACAGGGGCGCGCAGCCGCTGCCGCCGCCGTCCTCTTTCACGCCCTCACACGCAATCTGCCAAGCACAAAACACGTGACAAACGAGTTGGCAGCGATTGGAAAGCGCATGCGCTGCAGCGCTCCGCGCATCCGGGACAAGGACGGGAGGGGGGCGCGGCTATCTTGGTTGTTGAATTGAATTGAATTTGCCTTATTTTACGTGGCGAGACTCGGGCCATCAGGTCCGCTCTTCCGTCTGACCACGCAAATATCGCTACGCTCCTTTCACCAACTAGCTGAGAAAGGAGGTATTTCTTGGGCGAGAAACAGGCGATTTTGAATTTAGCTCAGAGGCGTCATTTAGGCTTGAGGATCTTTTACATGCAAGTAAATCTACTAACATGGGACAGCCGGCTTTACTTCCCCTCCGAAGGAGTAAGAAGGATTTTTTCACCCTTAAAAATCCACGGCTTCGATCGAGTTTGATCCCGCGAACTTGGGTACAACAGTCCGCTACGCTAACTGTTACACCATCGCCCCATCGCCGCCGCTGATTGTTGGCTTTTTTGATTGCATTATTTATTGTTCATGTGTACGTAGTTCATTGGATTCATTTTATCGTGTGCATTGCGCTCACTTATAAAGTATACTTATCACAACTAAACATTTTATCTATGTATTAAATTCGATGGTTTCCGCAGAAATATTGTGGAACTCCATTATTGTATAACAGGAGAAAAAGAAGTAACCTTCCACACACAATATATTAATCGAACAATTATTAACTCACAGCAGACATTATTAATTTATAGTTTTGTGTTTATTGTAACACTTCCGGTTACCTGGGGAACCGGATAGCGGCCCTATCGCTAGCTCAAGTCGGTGATGGAAGGAATTGTTACATAGTACAATGGAAACACAAGAATAAACATTTGTTCACTGGTAAAAATTCACATTTATTCCTGGGCAATATGATTAAAATGCCCCAGGGAAGTTACACTCTTAAATTGAATAAAGTAATAGCGGGAAAATTAGATGAAGAAGAGGAGAGAAAAAAAAAATGAAAAGTTAGTTTTAGGAGTTAAGCTTAAAAAACTAAGAAGAATTACAACTAACAATTACAATAGGTGATATTACTACTGGTCAGTGTGTCAGAGCGTGACACCGCATTATGAAACATTTACACAATAAGGGCGGTAGCCCTAACGATACTGCCTGAAAAGGGTCTTTGTGCGGCCGGGGGCGGCCGTGGCGCGGGTGAGAGGGTCGTCTGGCGGCCTTCAAAAAAAAATTGCCTCCGAGAAAGGCAACGACCTCTCTCGTCGCCAGCTGGGCAGCCGCCTCGTAGTTTCACGAAAAGGCCGCGATGCGTGGCTGCATAGGCGGTGTCTAGAAGTCTGGTTGAGCTGGCGGATCTAGAAGTTCTGGGAGAAACTGGCAGTACTAGAAGTTCTGGTCGAAACTGGCAGTACTAGCTGAGCTGGCCGGATGATCTCAGAAACGGAGTGGTCAACTATGCGTCTCTCTCTGACTTTTATGATAAGAAGTCGAACACAACTTCGGACAGTTTAAAATTCGATTGGAGAAACATTCGCCTCTCTTCACGACGGAAACCCACCCCAAGAGAAAATTCTCTCTCCACTGCAGTCGGCTCACAGCTCAAAACTCGCAGTAAATCCCCACATAGGCATTATCGCCCGAATAATTCCCACCCCCATATAAATTCTTCTCTCAACTGTCCTCAGTCTAATATTCAAGCTCAAATAATAAGAAGTTTTCCAGAGACACACTGGTCTTTTCCCCGACGCCTGATACTCTGGCCCCGTCTGATTGATGAAAATTTTATAAGTCCGGCGAAGGCGAACTTTGCCTCTGACCGACGACTGTCCCCCCCCCCCCGTCTAATGATCTGGCCCCGTCTGATGCCCAAGCTCTTCTGAAATTCTCTCCGTCGAAATCTTATAAGGTAAATTTTTCCCCCCACCCAATTCCTCTTATGTGCCCTAGCTCTTTATAAAAGTCAAGTCACTATTGGCTCTAGGTTGTTGCGCATCACGCTATTTTCAGCCAATCGCCACGCGAGAAGCCACAGAACTTTCCGCTCTGCGCCAGCTGCAAGCGTCCAGAATTTTCCAATTCCTTCTAGAACATCGCCCCATGCTTGCATCAGGGGGCGCGTTTGCGTGAAAAAAATTTATGAGTTTGGGATTCCCCGAAACGAGCGTACGATGTCGAAACTTCGCAGCCAGCACAGCGAACACGTGTGTCCATTGAATCTGTCGTCGCCAACCCTCTAAACGACTCCGGTAATGGGCCGGGGGCGGTAGGGACCATGCGCGATAAGCGGAGTCGCGCACGTGTGACCGTCTGCGTAATCTCTCGGCAGGAACCTGGGTGGCCGAGTGTGTTTGTTTAAATTTTGATCCGGTGAATTTCGTTTATAAAATTATGATGAAATCGGTTTCGCCACATTATAAATATTGTATATTTCAAGTTAATTTCCATGCTTCCCCTGTCTGGGCTGCCGCAGCCAGAATAAACATCAACAAAATCCAAATATCTCAAAATAGATTCCTATGCACCATCACAAAAGCTCCCTGGTACATTCCAAATGCGCAGTTACATAATGAACTTGGAATTACACCAATTCCCGTCCATTTCTCCCTGTTATTCGTAAAATTATATTCCAAAATATTAAAGATTAAGTAAGCAAATTAAGTAAGCAAAATCCTCATCACAAACGATTACAAGAAAGTTACCAAGAGAATTTTTCGATTCCCCATGGACATAAACCGATGATTTTTTTCCCATTATAAGCTATTGTATATAATCACTGTATTGACTTATATCTAAAACCAAATTTCTATGTATTCTGTTTGTTCTGTTCTCAAATGATTCTGGTATATAAATAATATTAATGTATTTATCTTATGCGGCTGCAGAGTAACAATAGCAAAGCTAGAATAAATAAAAAAAGTTAATTTCCTTTCACCTTTAATTTTCTGTACAGAAGATGAGGGTTAAAATCCTCGAAACATATCCGCTATGAGTTAATACTTGTCTGATTAATAAATATTGTTTGTGGATGATTATTTCTTTTCCTGCCGTTGTACAATACATATGTATACGTGAAGAGAAAAACTTTTACCCCTTTTTAAGAATATTCCGCGCATGAAGGTGAGTGAGATTTGGCATCGTTCAAGTTTATATGGAGAAGGATTGTAGAGAGCTAAAAGTTGTAAACATGTTACAAATATATTAAATAAAATAGTGTATCGTGCATACTCGCAACACGCTGCAACACACTGTTATTGTACAACGTTCAAACCTCGGTAACGATGCGTTTTGTAGCCTTAAAGCCTGATTTTCGTGTCCTCCGGAACACGCGTTTTGTTTTCTACACCATAATCTACAAAATAAGACGTTTTCCAACAATTGTTAATTTTTGAATATCAAATCAGGTCACAAAAATATAATAAAAATTGATTTTAATTATTTTTTGTTTTTAAAAATTTAAATTTGGTTCCAAAAATAGTCCTCAATATTTTTGTATGATGAAATGATATGATTTTCATTCTGAAAAGTATTTTTCCTTAGAAAAGTGATTAACTTATTATGAGTTCTATCGGTATAAATGGCGAAAAAGACGTGTTATTTTTTCAACATGGCGCACCAATAAGAAAAATCTAAAAAAAACAGCAGTAAAGAACACATTAATATCAATTTTTAGAAACGTTTTGGAGTCGTTACCCCAAAAATAAAACATAGAAAAATACGAATAGTAATTTAATATTTTTTAAAAAAATTGTCATTGAGTAATGACAAGAAAAAAACAAAAACCGAAAATTCGTATTTTTTTATATCTTACAAAATAATCAGTCTTCCTTTTTTGGGATTTTGGGAAACGATTAATGAAGATTATAAAGAAGTTCAATGCTATAGTTTTCGGCCGTAAATATTTTTGCAATTTTTTTCAATGTAAAACGTGACTTTATTTAATTCAAAGATTAAGGCATATTCGTGTTATGCTAAAATAAAATTAATTACTAAAATATGCGGAACTCATCCAAAGAAAATATTAGAAAGTCTTCTAGTCTTTCTTTCTCCTTCTTCTTAGACATTTGAAATAATTGTGATGAAAGGAATAGTTTGTGCAATTTAACGAAGGCTGAAGGAGACATGTTTCCTAGTTGCTACAAAATTCCGCCTCCATCTACAGAAAATTTCTTTCACCAACTCTATAATTGACCTTGCGTGTTTCAGACGTTTGTCATCCTCCACGCTTACAGAATGAAATGCATTTTCCTTAATTTATATTGTGAATTGCGTCTAACAATTTCTTACTTTCAGCAAAGAAAAACCTTTATGATTAAATGTTCAAAATTTCCTAATATTAATTGATTGCGCTTCAATGGATAAATTAAAATAAAATTAATATAATACGGATCCTAAGGACCATACAAGTAATCAATGGCTTTTGATATCAGTATTCTGTGAATTGATTATTTACACGCATGGGTGTTTCGAAAGATCTGATATTGAGTTATTTGGGTATTCATTAAAATACGTGAATAGTTTGATTATGTGATTGGTAAATGATTACGTCCTGAAATGTATTGAAATAAAATTAAACATTTCGTCATTATTTGTTATTTAAACATGCCTTTTATTTTATTTATATATTAACTTTCTCGTATCTACTTCAAAGAAAGAGAAAATTATGTAATGTTACGTACGTGCCAATTGTCGACACTAAGACATCCCAGACAAAAAAGTGTTCATTTTTCTTGTTCCTAAATTTAGGAAATTACTCTTTCTCGAATACTTAGTGTAGTCAAAATTCAATTTATATGGGTCCTTGATTCCGAAAAAGTGTTGTTGTTTTTCCTAAGTGTCTCCAGTTTGTTTGTCCATTCGTCTGTGAACAACACTACCGTGTCTAAACCGTGTACAGGGCTTTCACTATATTCCTTTATTTGAAACAGACCCTTCGAATTTGAAACAGATATTTTATTGTTTTAGAAGTTAACACGAATCTCCATTATTTTGATTTTTTTCTTTTCATTCTTTTATAACTACGTTTTCGAATAGTGAAATGTTTGTTTAATAAGATGAAGAGGGGAAATATTTTCATTAAAAACTATTTTCGATAATTACAAAAATTCAACGTTAATGTGTTCGGAGCGTTGCCCGAATGCACATATCCAGGTATTCTAATGGATAACACCGTTGCTCGTAGATTCAATTGCCTGGGTTCGAATCTCAGCCGGCGTAAATATATTTTGCGGGTTGGAAAAACTTTTTTCGGAATTAACTAGTAGTAAATTACGTAAACGTTACAAATAATACAAGAAAATGTGGGATATTGTACTACCACTAGTTTTGTCAATGACAAAAATAATAAATCCTATATTAAACACAAAACGGGAATGTTAAAATTACCGTTTACGACCTTCGTTGAACAAATCACGTACTCGATGACCATCAACTGGAACCTTTTAACTCGCCGAGAACAAAACTTTCCCACTAGACGGTGAATCACACAGAACAGTTGAGAAGAATAACTGTAGCTAGAGAATGCAATTTTAAATGGTTCGTTGCATCATAGTGCATCAACAAAGAAATCTACGGCCTTCTTGACTTATAACGAGTGTCTAAGAGGGTCTATGATGTATATCTGAACATTATATACTTTGGGTGCTAACTCGTCAATTTAAGTATGGAATAATTTATTTTAGTCGATGAGTAAAAAGGAATGAATTTGTTGGAATAATTAAATGAATTTTTTGTTACAGTAATAGTTAAATAATTGAAAAGAAAATTCTAAAATAAAAATAAAATATATTCGATTTCATAATAAACAGTAGATAAAAATAAATATTAGACGTTTGTGCATTTTATACCCAACATGCAAATGATTTTTCTCACGAATAATTTTCGAGTAAGTAAGAAACGTGAAGGAAGGTCAAAGAAACAATTTCTTCTCTTTGTTTTTGAATGTTTTCTTTCTCGTTACCTTTGATATTTAAGATGCCTGTGTCATTGTTTAGAAAACCAATATACGAAAGATACACCACTGCCCGTTCGGGAAGAATACAGAGGATTGCCTCACGAGGACCCTCTCACGCGAGCGCCTAACAGATGGCCGATCCGTGCCCTCCCGATCCCTACCCACGCCAACCTCGCGGGAAGAGCTGCTCATTACTGCCTAATACGACTCCTCAAGAAACGGTCTCGACGCCACGGCACGCCTTGGGATCACTAAACGAAAAGTTTTCAACGCTTTGTACTACGTAATTATTTTCCATTTCCTGGTTCACTTATCTCAAAAGCGATGAGAGTAGAGGTACTTCGTTTTTACTGAAGCACCACGCAGGTGAATCACTCGTAAAATCCTTCCATGTTCAATTTATTATGCAGGAGATCCTAAAATTGAATTGAATTGAATTTGCCTTATTTTACGTGGCGAGACTCGGGCCATCAGGCCCGCTCTTCCGTCTGACCATGCAAATTTCGCTACGCTCCTTTCATCAACTAGCAGAGGAAGGAGGTATTTCTTGGGCGCGAAACCGGCGGTTTGAATTTGGCTCAGAGGCGTCATTTAGGCTTGAGGATCTTTTACATGCAAGTAAATCTACTAACATGGGGCAGCCGGCTTTACTTCCCCTCCGAAGGAAGGCGTACGAAGGATTTTGTCGCCCTAAAAATACACGGCTTCGATCGGGTTTGAACCCGCGAGCTTGGGTATAACAGTCCGGTACGCTAATCGTCACACCATCGCCGCCGCTTTCAGAGCCGCAGAATTCGAGTCCCGACGGTGACAGGGTTTTCAACATTAGCTTCATTGCTAGTTGCTAGGTCGAATTCAGCCGCTGCCTGGAGGAGAATTCCAGCGGCCGGCTGCTCTGATCGGTAGCTTTTCGTGGTTTCCCTTATCAGGGGAATGCCGGAGCAGTACACAATACAGCTGAACACTTCCACACACGCCGAGAGACCGGTCGAGAGCTTAGAGCTTGTGCCGTTCGGGGCGGTGCCCCGCTGCTGGTGGGAGATACCTAGTTGAGAGAAAAAGACCCGCTAGCCGACGGGTAGGTCGGCACCGGATCTCGCCAGCCAGCAGGAAAATGTCACCGCCTCCTCCCGCAATAAAAACATTCCCCTACACTTACGGGACTACTGACCATAGCTGTTGACCAGCCCGGAAACACTAAAGCAACCCTAATTACATTACGGTCGTGAATTCTACATTGGTTAAATCAGTCTATTTATAATGCTAATTATTCATTAAGTAATCAATAAGTACATTCGCAGTGCTGTCCTTGGGTAAAGTGATCTGAGAGAGACCATGAACCTCTTCTCCATTCAGCTTATCCCCGAATTTGTATTTTGGTTTTAAATTTTTACCAACTTCAGGCCGCACATAAATTGAAAAAATATGTTCGAATAAATAGGCAGATATTTAATTAAACAAGGGTGATAAATAAGATTAATATTTTATGAACAATAGGTGAAGATAAATAAGATGGAGTATTTTATAAATAAGATAATTTTATAAGAGATATAAATAAGAGAAATAAGACAAGAGGTATGAGTAAGATAAATAAGTATTTTAGACATAATGATAATTACATAATTTAGATTTTCTTGAAAATGTAGACACGTAAATTATTTTTAATTAATTATTACGCTCGTAAATGTATAAAATTGTAAAGTGTATGGATAGCAATTACACACTATTCGTCTTAATTCTGTAATGGAGCCTGGTGGCTCTTCTTTGAAGAAGTTTGAAAGGACCTTCAAGTCGTGTTTGATATATGCTTATGTCTTCAATAATCACTGAGAATCCATAATGAAAGCAATGCACTAAATACATTGGGAGAAAATATCCCTTTCAAATAAAATTTACAAACTGCTCCATTATTTGTTCATTTGCAATTATGGTCAAAATTCTGTATGAATATCACCTTCAGAAGAAAATTTTCTCAGATCAAAGGTCACTTATCGTAAACAACATTCTTTAAGCAATCCTCTGGAAGTAAATATCTCAGAAACTAGCGTCCGGTGGAACTGGTTAGGAACCCCGCCCTTATTTCTGTCAGGGAACAACATAAATTTTTAAAAAAAAATAAACATTTACATGATTAGGAAGTCACATGCAAATGGGAAAATCGAACGAAGTAAAGGCCGCCTTGTAAACGATGCCTTTTCCTGTAACGCTAAATAGAGTTATCATTCATCAAAATTACTCATTTAAAACAATCAAATTTTCACAAAATAATACATTTTCTTTAGATGTATACTTGTATCCCTTAATATTCAAAAGCATACCTTCCAAAATACAGACAAATTAGTAAATAATCGTAAAACACGGCAAGGCACCAATCCAGACGAAACAAGCTCTAACTTCCTGATATGTGTAGTAGTATAGTGCATGTAAGTTTACGTGTAGTAGGGGATGAGGAAGGTAAGATATTGCGTGGTTAGTGGCCTATTTGGTAGGGTACCGTTCCCTTTGCCGGGTATTGATCGGAGAAACCACGAAAAAATTACAAATTAGAGCAGCAGTTTGCTGTGCCTCCACCACACTGCGTCTAAATTCGTCCTAGCTATACAGTTAATGTCGAAAATTCGCCAACCTTGGGACTCGAACCTTCTGATTAAAAACACTGCAGCAAAAATGGTTTTTGCTAAGCCAGATCAATCAGTAGTTGAATTGGATATGCAGTAGTGGTGAAGTTGAAAACGATGTTACTGTCCTAAATAAGATTTAATAAAGCGTCGAAATCGTGGAGCTAACTCATTTAATTGTGTTTTATCTCTTTATCACAACCTATCGTCATAAGTTATTTCTAATCATACGTATAGAGAAGAAAATAAATATGTTTTATTATATAAAATTTACATCTTTTTCTTACTGAACACATAATTCAAAGGACAAAACAATTAGAAACCAATGTATGGAAATTACGAATCGGTGAACGATTTCTTAAAATTACTAACCATCATTAAAGAGTAGCGATAGGTATCAGATGTATTTTGCCGAATACCTCTATATTAATTGATCGTGCAAAGAACTATTTTTTCGTTATCTACCAAAGATAATTTTAGATTAAAAAACAACAATAATTCACAAGGACAAATGTTAAAAATTCTTAAACAATTAAAGAACTTAAATAAAATACAGACTTAGTGCTGATTTCGAGTGAATAACGTCATGTCTAATATCCAAAGTTTCCTTTGAGTTTGAACATATTTAATAGCTTATTTAACATTTTTTAAAGTAAATGACAAAAGAGGGTAGAATTTAGGCCGAGCTTATATAAAAGCTCTCTTTGTTTAGTATTTAAATCAATTAGGAGCATTTCTGTTATAAATTTCATATTTCAATTTCAATTTATTGAAACAAAACACTGAATTTTAAAAAATATCTACGTCGCAAACATTTCGTATATTATTTTTTTATACATCTTTTCTTAAAGATTTTGGATAACCATTATAAAATGTATGCAGTTCATTGAATGATCAATTGCTATTATTAAGTATTTAAAATGATTAAGAATCTCAATTTTTGCATGTCATTCACTTCACAAATAGCTCGTTTTCGCTTAAATTCATCTTAAATATTGTATTCTAGCATTTAATCTTTAACAATAGTTTTTAAAAGATTGATTCAAGCGATTTGAGAACCATTTGGGATACGTATTTAAACTTGCAAAAACAGTTTTTGTCGCACACTCAATGAAAAAAATGGAGTCTTTTTACGTATATTTAAGTAGAAAATTTTTTATGACCTGTTAATACAGACAATTGGAAAACATAACTTTTCATATAACAATCATTTTTCATTATACAACGATTCTATTTCCTAATTCAGAATCTACCGTAGTTTATTATAATAATAGCAATTTCATTGTAAAACGAATAATATTTCCTAATGTCTCCATTCACTGGTCCTAAAAACATTCTAGTTCAAACAGTTGAAGAGAGTTAAAACAACAATGCGAACAGTTTCAAGTCGAAAACATCGACCGGACGCAAAAGACTGAAAGAGGCCGTACCCAGCGCGTTGAAGGGGGCAGGTGGCCCGGGCTGATTCGCTCGATTGCTCCGTCACGAGAGCATGTGGCGTTCACCCCTCCCACGCCGCTGCTCGAGGCACGCGTTCCGCGTGACGGAGCAGAGCAGCGGCGGGACCTTCGCCTTGCCGCTGTGGCGGGGGCGGGCGGCGGCGGCGGAGCACACTGGGTCGGGAAGCCATCGAGCGCAAACAGTCTTACCCTCACGTTGTTGTAGATGGAAGCAAAATAAATGAACGATTTATTTATTGTAAGTTTCTTGAATTTCATAAAACTGACTACGAGTTTTTATAACAATTTATTTCATATTATATATTAATTTTTTCATGTTATATATTTAACGTTACCCTCACGTTGCTGAAGATGGAAGCAAAATAAATAAACGATTTATTTATTGTAAGTTTCTTGAATTTCATAAAACTGACTACGAGTTTTTATAACAATTTATTTCATATTATATATTAATTTTTTCATGTTATATATTTAACGTTACCCTCACGTTGCTGAAGATGAAAGCAAAATAAATAAACGATTTATTTATTGTAAGTTTCTTGAATTTCATAAAACTGACTACGAGTTTTTATAACAATTTATTTCATATTATATATTTATTTTTTCATGTTATATATTTAACGTTATCCTCACGTGTCAGAAGATGGAAGCAAAATAAATGAACGATTTATTTATTATGTTTCTTGAACTTCATAAAACAGACTACGAGTTTTTATAACAATTTATTTCATATTATATATTAATTTTTTCATGTTATATATTTAACGTTACCCTCACGTTGCTGAAGATGGAAGCAAAATAAATAAACGATTTATTTATTGTAAGTTTCTTGAACTTCATAAAACAGACGAGTTTTTATAACAATTTATTTCATGTTATACATTTATTTTTTCATGTTATATATTTAACGCATCGACCCTATTTGTTTTTTTGTTTTTCAAAAAACAACCCAGTGTCCAGTATAGATGACATAAAAAATTGTAAGCATTTTGATAAAAAAATTTGCCATTCACATAAAAATGATAAAGTCGTCAGTTTTATCCGGTATCCTGCATCTTTAGTTTTCACAATACTTTTACCAATCTAGTTCATTCTCTAGAACAAACATTTGTGACTAATTTACAAAAAATCTTCATCTTGTTGTAGAGATAGGATGTCTGGAGTAAAAACGTCCAATTAATTATGAACAAATAGAGATTTTTTAAAATTATTTCATCTCTAAGAGCATATAGAAATCAAATATACAAGAGAAATGAAAATAGAAACAATATTCTTGATATTATTTTCTGAGGTAGCTACCTTAAGCTATAAATTTAGTTAACAAAATTCAGGGTGAAACGCTTCCTTCGAAACGGAAGAAAACATCGAAAGCGCGCCGTTCGGATCTTCCCGGACCACTGCGCGTGTGCGTGGCGGCGGCGGCGGCGGCGGCGGCGGCAGCGACGACAGGGCGAACGGCGGCGGGGAGCGCCCGTCACTCAGGGCACCTGGGGGCGGCCGTAAACACTCTTTACAGCCTCCGCCACACGCGCGCCGCCAAGGACGCGGCGCACACGTGCGAGTTCTGCGGCTGCCCGCAACGCGGCGCTGCCTCCGCGGGGCGCTCTCGCTCGGCAATCGCAATTGACAGGGCGCGGGGCACGCAGGGCGAGCGGCCCGTCAGACAACGACCGCGCTGTTCTTTGCTTTCTGCGGGAGGAATCGTTCCGGTCTGTTTTCTACGAGAAACTTTAACACGTGCTGAAGACAAATATTGTCCTGTTGACCAGTTGACAAAAAATCCCAATAGATGATAAATTCATAAAATATGTTATGCTTACATGAAGCCGACCTGGATGGCTAGAGCGTGTGCGGGCTCAGTTCCTCGTATGGGGTCGCGGGTTCGAGTCTCGCCCGAGACATGGTTATTTGTCACTTTTCTTTCATGTATTTATGTGTGTTGTCGCGGAAGGCGCTGCTGCCCACACAACGAGGAATCCGCATGTGTGTCTAATGTAAAAGGTTAATATGTGTCCCCATGTGGGACAGTGTGGGTACCCGCAGGGGATAGTCGAAATCGGCATCACCTGAAGCTGGAAAAAGCCCCAGGAAGAAAAAATGGTATATTTATAATAAAATGTTTTTTACCATCAATGTGCTAAACACACGAGTTTCCACTCTGCAATATAACTATTCTAGCAATTTTTAAATGCATCTTTTTAACGTGCATTGAGAACGTAAAATCATAACCGAAAATTTATCTTTGAAAGTTGTACTTACAAAACTTTAAAAACATCGATTATTTATAATGGTGTGGGTTTTGGCAATGACGTTCACTGATTTCCTGTCAAAATAATGTATTATACGGAAGAGAATATACTCGTAGTCATGAATGACGTAATCTTCATGACACGGTATTTATTTTTTGTCCCGTTGGGTCAGACATCTGCTTTGCTGAAGAGCATTTCTGGCATTTCGTACGGAAAAGACCATTAAACAACGAATGTTGTGGTTATTTAAATTAATATACAAATAAATTTAAGTCTTTTTATAAAAATATATTTTTCATTTAATATAATTTTTATATTTCATTTGCCCACACTCGATCTACATCTTTTTACGTTTTCATTCATTTTCCCAAATTGAGCATGCGTTTTTAACTCAAATACGGTCGACTTTGTCCAGTAAACAACATTAAAATGACAGACGGGACGACACACGCAAACACCCCTGAGCTATCGCTTGTTTTTGACTGAAGGAGAAAGTGCGAAGGAGATGGAAGTGAGAAGAGAAGAAAGTTCTCAATGACACGACGACGAGGAAGCAGGAAGCATCGCGATTCACAACGCGCAGCGTCTTATAAGAAGAATGAGAGACACGTAACGATCAATCCTTGTCCCACTTTACGAATTCAAAGTATATTTATTACTTTCTTTCGTAAAAAAATATAAAAATCTGCACCTATCACTAAATATAACTCAATGTATCAAATAATATGAATATTATTTTATTCAATCATTAATTTTACTAACCTTTTATATGCATTAATAGTGGATTGCGGCAGCAATATTTTGTTTAAATCGAATTATCAGTGGCAACGTTTAGACAGGAAGGACATGCACACAGGTGAAGATTCGTCGAGGATAAGGAGCCAATTTCTGAGAAGCCCTGTCCGAACAGAATGGTCCAAATTCGTTTTTAGTGTTTTAAATTAATTTCGCGGTTCAAATTACTTCGGGGTTTTCTTTTTCCAAGGAGCAAGTTAAGATTGTAAGATGTCCTGAAATTATTACGAGAATTTAAAAAAAAAATATTCACGGAATTAGAATATACATTTATATAATATTATTCTTTGTCGACAACGTCGTATACACGAAGAGGAGGTTCCGGATGCGTTTCAAGAAAACCAAGCGATTGTCAGTTTGGGTCGTAAGTTTGTAATTCACATCTCACATTTTATGAGTTAGACATTTTATGATAGGGCTATTTTCATTGTTTAGAAGAAAATAGCTTAAACAAAACTAAAACGAATGTAAAAATCAATAGCTTTCTTTCAAATCATTACACAGTATTTGAGTAACTGCGAGTGTGCGTATGTGCGTGTGTGTGTGTGTTTGTGCGGATTTCCAAAGAAATTTCCAAAAACGTGTGTTTGCGTGTTTTGGTGCTGTGATGTTAGTGAATATGTCGGAAATTAAACCAACGCCACCTAAACACATCTATGTATGTGGCGTTCGTTAAACTCCAGTACATTAAGGCATGTTGTGCTCTATACGCCATAATTTCCTTTCATATTTAATATTCCTGTTCAACGTTTTCGAAATATTTAAAATTTGATTACCACTTAAATTTGATTGTCTGCGATACGTTTTGTTGATAAAGTTACCAAATCAAATTTTAAGACAATATTTTTTGTTTTTGTTTTCTGATACAGTAACATGAATGGTATTAAAATTGTTCGTATGTCATATTTTATAAAATAATGTTTGTATTTTAATCTTATATTTTAGCTGCCAATATGTACCTGACGATGGAAACACAGTCAATCTCCGAAACGTAAAATGGAATAAATAATAACAATTTGTTTTTGAAAACATTCATGTTACTGTCTCAAAATAATATCAAAGGCCTAATTGTCTTAAAATTTGATTTGTAAATTTTACAATTTAACTTATAATCATGTGTTTGGAGCGCTTTCATCTGTTTGCGAAGCATCTTAATAGCGAGTGTGGCGCTTGCGGTGGAGGGGCCCGAAACAAAGAGCAGGTGGCGGGAGGCTCAATGTCGATGAGCGGCGAGTGCTGGGTGGCCGCGGGCGATGAGGTGGCGTGGGCCGGCGCGGGCCGGCGCTCCTTTGTCTGGCGGGAGAAAGCGGTCTCGCGCGCATCTCCACGCACCTCTTTCCTTTCTTCCTCCTCCCGCTGCCTCGCCTCTTCCTGCCGCCCGCAAAAGCACGTGCCTCCGCCTGCGCCAGACAACGGACCGATCGACTGATCGACCTATCGACCCATCGACCGATCGACCGATCTATCGACCGACCGACCTATCGACCGACCGACCTATCGACCGAACGACCTATCGACCGACCGACCTATCGACCGACCGACCTATCGACCGACCGACCTATCGACCGACCGACCTATCGACCGACCGACCTATCGACCGACCGACCTATCGACCGACCGACCTATCGACCGACCGACCGACCGACCGAATGATCCCACCGTTCACAGAAGCTAACATCCTAAATTTTTTACTGATACGTTATTGCTTGTAATTTCCTTCGATAAGGAGCTCGGTATAGACTGCATAATTTATCGGGATCGAGAAAATTGTGGTTACGAGGCAAATATGGTAACGCTACATGTTATGGAGGAAATTATGGGAGGTAAATATGAAAAAAGAAACCGAGTAAGTTAAGATCTAGTCGATTATTAATATGTAAATCTTAATAATTATAATTCAGCAAAAAATTAATAAAACTTGTATCTAGCATGTACCACGGGCGCAACTGGTTCTAATGATTGAGCGGCGACAAAAAACTCGAGGATCAAATGCAATATATATATATATATATATATATATATATATATATATATATATATATATATATATATATATACTATATGAAAAAATTATTTCCATGATATCAAAGTAGAAAACAATGTACTTTAATTCATAGCAACGTAATCCAGAAACAAACGCTTAATTGGTATCTTTCACGAAAAGCAGCATAAGAGATTTCCCAGTAATTACATGAGGATTGGCAATGCACTGAAACTGATAGAATCGCGCCTGAGAATGGCTTCATCTGGAATCCCGCCCTTCCACTCGAGTGCGCTCGTTTTCGTCTTTTTCTCGGTCGGTAACATTCTCACCTGCGTCCCCCCCCCCCCACGCAGGCCCACAACTGGTTTTTCTGCATTCTTCTCGTGCAAGGACTCTTTAATTCATTTCTTGAGCACTTTCATTCACTTGTTTTCGGTAAATCTTTCTTTCTGTTCTCGTGTTTGTTTTAGCGCTTATTTTCTCCCCAACAAACGACATTGCCAATTTTAGTTATTAAATGTTTGTATTATTCATGGAATTTCCCTGCTTTCTCGTATATTTATATTAATACAAGGCAAATAAAAAGCTTATTTTTATAAAATAGTTTCCACAATTAATTATTGCATTTCCATATTATTTTATACATTATTCCAATTTCTGTCAATAATCTCGATGACTTGGAGCAGTATTCAATTTCAAATATTTTTTAAACAAAACCGTTTTTCACTAAATAAGAAATTGTAATAATTATTCCACCACTCATATAGCAATTAATTATATTCATTGTGAACACGTTATCATTCACAGAAGTCGGAGAGATACCACAGTTCTCATAGCTGATGGTTAGAATTGTCTCTGCATCTCTTATTTGTGTATCAAAAACCTGTTTGTTTGGGTGCTAAGTATTTGTTTTTGAGCCTGCTATGTCGACAGTGTTGTATTATCCCTAACAAGCGAGCGTTAAAACAGCGTTAACACACAACTCGCACCTTTCAGCAACAATGGAAATAATCCACAAAAGGCAAGACTAGAATTACTCAAGACTAGAAACTCCAGTGATATAGTTTAAAATTTACTATCACGTTATAGGAAAGCATAATTTGACATTTTTGAACATCTTTTTACAAGCAATAAAATCTCCGTGACCAACTGATTTCACCTTTTTTCAAAACTCTAACTGCATTACACGTTGTTTTTCTAAGAGTAAAATAGGCACTATCAATGCAAAGTCAAAAAATATATAAGACGACGGAGAGAATATTTACGACAGAGAGCTTCGTGAATGGAGCAAGAGGCTGACATATTTCGCTACATCATCATCATCATCATCATCATCTCTTATGGAACGGGTATTGCGACTCCGCGCAACCTCCACGTGACGAAGCATCGAAGCAAACGACCCTTTCATGGCACTTAGGTCGATACGCCCTCGGGTACACCGTACGAACCCGATGAAGACCGGGAAACCACCACTCACACTATTGAATTGAATTGAATTTGCCTTATTTTACGTAGCGAGACTCGGGTCATTAGGCCCGCTCTTCCGTCTGACCACGCAAATTTCGCTACGCTCCTTTTATCTAGCAGAGAAAGGAGGTATTTCTTGGGCGAGAAACAGGCGATTTTGAATTTAGCTCAGAGGCGTCATTTAGGCTTGAGGATCTTTTACATGCAAGTAAATCTACTAACATGGGACAGCCGGCTTTACTTCCCCTCCGAAGGAAGGCGTACGAAGGATGTCGCCCTAAAAATCCACGGCTTCGATCGGGTTTGAACCCGCGAGCTTGGGTATAACAGTCCGGTACGCTAACCGTCACACCATCGCCGCCGCCATCACACTATCACCTTCTTCACAATTTCTAACCACTCCAACCATCGCATTTTCTTTCCTCTCCGCACCCGTTTCATTTATTACCTCTTTTCTTCAACATCTAGTTACTATTATGTCCGTTCCCTTCTTTCCATTTCACGAAAATGTTCAAATATTTTGTAATTTATGCAGTTTTGAGCACAATTATACAGAAATCTAAAAAAAAATTTAATATAACGCAATATTTTTCAATTATTACCATAAAAGTTATTCTTATTTTTTTTCAAATATATCTACAAGTTCTACACCAACTTATGTGGTTAAGGTTTCTAAAAACTTTTTACGAAGATAATAAATTGAAGAAAACACTTATTCACCTATCTATGGTCATCACAGATATTGTGATGTTCCTTCTGTGCGGCATTTTTAAACTTGATTTATATAAAATTGTTACAAATATTACATTCTTTAACAGTAAAAAGAAAAAATTAATATAAAAAACCTTTTGTTGGTTTAAATTCGTTTTTGGAAACAGTTAATATATGGATACGTGCATGGATGTATCCCGTAGAGCGTTGAGTGAAACTCTGTGTGAATCATTATAACTCGCATCATAAGCTTGAAGCCGCAGGGCTATATTCATGACGGAGCTTAACGGAAAGAAACACCACAAAAAGCGCTCGAACCTTTAATTTGACTTCCGTGAAGCACACGCTCCATCTTCGGTAATAACAGCTTCTCCTTCAAAGGACGGAAGCGACGAGCCTCTCGTAGAAAGTTCGTGCTGGAGAACTGAGCTCACCAATGGGCATAACTGAGACGCCGTGACTCAGGTTATGGAAGTAGGTCAAGATCAAACGCAAGACATTCGTCTGGAAGAAATGGAATGTAGAGGAAAACGTGTTTCTTTTTTTCTAATATCTTATTTATTTACACATTTCCTTACATAGAACTTATATACAACGAGTAAACTAATTTGGGTGTGATTATTTTAAATTTATCAAATACGCAGTACCGGGTAATCCATAAACAATACACGACAGAAATAGTTATGTTTTTAAAATTATTTCCTTGTGCTATTTACGAAGTGGCAGAGAGAAAATCATGAGAAATTACTCTATATTTTAAAATTCTGAAGTTGCATTTGTTTGGAAATTTGCTCCACTATGAAACTACATTTTCATCTCACAGCGATGGTGTACTATAATTAGCGATGTTCATCCGAATAGCTGTTTTGATTTAGAACAAAATACAGATGACTCGTGGCAAAAAATCCATCGAATTTTCATGAAGGTTTAAGTGAAATCTTTGTCTACTGCAGCATGAACACTGCTTCCTCTAATAGTTAGGTAGATTGGATAGATTAGATAAATTAGTGAGATCCATCGGGTTTGAAGATCTTCTTTGTAGATCAATAATTGTCCTAAATTGTCCTTACAAATATGGAATAGTTATCAATATGTATGATAGATGGTATTTTATGTCTGACAAAGATTTGGACAAACATCCAGAACATCATGATTATAACAACGAAAAGTGATGAATGTTTCCTTATGGAACTAATAGAATCCATGACATATCCTTGCCAAAACTTGAGCTGTGCCTCATTTTTATTTACAACCCTCGTATTATGGTCTAAAATGGATTTTCGTTTGTTTATACAGAAAATGATTAACGTTACATAAGTTATCGATTTATGTGTTCACTGAAGTTTGCTTGTTGTTTTTCAATATTTAGAACAACTCGATTTACAAGCAATACCTACTGCCCATTCAGCCTGTATATATATATATATATATATATATATATATATATATATATATATATATATATATATATCTTAATATATATAAATTGTTTGTTATTGGTGAATGTTCCCGGACCAACGTCTTTTGAATTTTTACGAACAGTTAATGGTCGAGTATTCAATACATACCAGGATGCATGCATTGCTAGAAGACGATAACCATTGGGACTTAACGCTTGCTGATGCTGCCTTGACATCAACACCGAATAACATTCGTCAGTTGTTTGCAATTATTTTGACGACATGTTATCCCTCGCAAGCACAAACTTTGTGGGAAAAATATAAAAATTGTATGACAGAAGACATATTGCACCGAATTAGACAAACAAATCAATGGCAAAACATAGATTATACACCAGAGATGTACAATGAAGCATTGGTCTTGATCGAGGATTTATGTGTTCTTATTTCAAATTTACCAATTAATCATTATGGTATGCCATCACCTAATCGTCCAGCCACCTACTTAGTCAATACCGATTTACAACGAGAAAATCAATATGACCATGAAAGTTTAGCAACAATTATCATGAACAGTGAACCATTACTGACAGCAGAACAAAAAATTATTTATGATCGGATTACGCTGGCTGTTGCTGCTGAACAAGGCGTTTTTTTTTCTTGGATGCACCCGGTGGAACAGGTAAGACATTTTTAATATCGTTGATTCTTGCCAAAATACGGTCGCAACAAAAAATCGCATTAGCAGTAGCATCGTCAGGCATTGCGGCTACTTTACTGGATGGTGGGCGAACAGCACATTCACCATTCAAGCTGCCATTGGACGTTCATAATAAACCAGATGCAATGTGTAACATCAAAAAGAATAGTGGAATAGCTGCAGTGTTGCGGAAGAGTTCTATAATAATTTGGGATGAGTGCACAATGGCACACAAATATTCACTTGAAGCATTAAACAGAACTATGCAAGATTTAAACAGCAATAATAAACTTTTCGGTGGTGCTATCTTACTTTTGTCTGGTGACTTCCGGCAGACCTTACCGGTTATACCTCGCTCTACTTTCGCGGATGATATTAATGCATGTTTGAAACAATCATTCTTATGGCGAAGTGTTGAAACACTTCGATTGACCATAAATATGCGAGTACAATTGCAAAATGATCCATCAGCACAAATATTTTCCGAACAACTACTAGATATTGGGAACGGTAAAATAGAACTGCAACCAAATACGCAATGCATTAAACTACCAGACAATTTTTGCACTGTTGTTCAGGATAAAAATGAATTGATTCAGAGTATTTTCCCGGATATACAGAATAATTATTTGAATCATGAATGGCTTAGTCAACGGGCGATTTTGGCAGCCAAAAACGTTGATGTTGACGAAATTAACTTCCAGATACTTCAGTTATTACCAGGCGATATGATGTCTTTTAAATCAATCGATACTGTTGTTGATGAAAATGAAAGTGTAAATTTTCCGATTGAATTTTTAAATTCATTAGATATCCCTGGAATGCCACCACATCATCTTCGATTAAAGATTGGTTCCACTATTATTCTCCTCCGTAATTTGAATCCACCTCAATTATGTAACGGTACGCGTTTGGTCATCAAAAAGATCACCGGAAACATTCTTGAAGCAACCATTTTGGCTGGGAAGTTTAAAGGAAAAGTGGTCCTGCTGCCACGTATTCCGATGATACCATCAGATTCTACCATACCCTTCAAAAGGCTACAGTTTCCAATTCGTTTAGCTTTCGCCATTTCTATAAATAAATCTCAAGGTCAAACAATGTCCATTTGTGGTTTAGATTTGGAAAATCCATGTTTTTCTCATGGGCAACTATATGTTGCGTGTTCACGTGTTGGGAAACCGTCTAATCTATTTGTGTTAGCTAAAGACAGGTTAACCAAAAACATTGTGCACCGATTGGTGTTAAATTAAATTGAATTTGAAAGTATTTATAATTGAATAGTACTTATATTTGTTATACAAATTAAATGGAAATAATAAATCTGATAAATTTTTATTTTGTACCTATTGATTTCTGCTTAATATCAAGTGTAAGAACATTTTAATTAATTGTGTTCAACGTACTTCCCCTTCAAATCTCAATCCAGTGAATTTGTATACCAACATCAATATTTTCGTCTTTATTGGTAAATAATTTCAAGCACAAACTTTCGCAAGCACAAACTTTGTGGGAAAAATATAAAAATTGTATGACAGAAGACATATTGCACCGAATTAGACAAACAAATCAATGCCAAAACATAGATTATACACCAGAGATGTACAATGAAGCAATTATCTGTTAACTCCAAATGATTCTAACAGATGTCGACACCTTTCGACTGGGTTGAGTAAGTAATCAATAGATGGCGCTGCTATGGTAAAAAATCAGCTCCAAGAATCAGGACAGCAGAAGGTCATGCACAAGAATCTCAATAACAGTGTAACGAACGTATTCAAGAGAATATCATAAGAACACTGTGACACGAGATTTATATATATTAAGATTATTTAACCTCCATTTAAAATTATTTTGCACTTATTATTTCAATGTGCTATGATAACATGTTTTTCAGTTCCTCTTTCTAATATTTAAACTATTATTATTATTTTCAGTCAAATGCCACCGAAAAAATCTAACCTCAACAACGCGAGCAGCAAAGGGTCACGACGCAAACGTGTTGAAAGAGCTCAGCAATTACCAGAACAAATCGAAACAAGAAATGCAGCTCAAAGAATCATGACTGCAGAAAGTCGTACACAAGAATCTCAAGAACAGCGTGACGAACGTCTGCAACAGAATATTACGAGAACAAGAGCGGCACGAGAACGAAACATAGCTACAATACGAGGACTAGATCGACAAAGGCAACGGATTTATATATATTAAGATTATTTTACCTCCATTTAAAATTATTTTGCACTTATTATTTCAATGTGCTATGATAACATGTTTTTCAGTTCCTCTTTCTAATATTTAAACTATTATTATTATTATTATTATTATTATTATTATTATTAATATTATTATTATTATTATTATTATTATTATTATTATTATTTTCAGTCAAATGCCACCGAAAAAATCTAACCTCAACAACGCGAGCAGCAAAGGGTCACGACGCAAACGTGTTGAAAGAGCTCAGCAATTACCAGAACAAATCGAAACAAGAAATGCAGCTCAAAGAATCAGGACTGCAGAAAGTCGTACACAAGAATCTCAAGAACAGCGTGACGAACGTCTGCAACAGAATATTACGAGAACAAGAGCGGCACGAGAACGAAACATAGCTACAATACGAGGATTAGATCGACAAAGGCAACGGATCAGCCGCTCATTAACACGTGCATCATTCGTTCGGCTTGCCTATGAATATGCACCAGATATTAACTACTCGGCGCATTCAAAAATTGCTATCGGTGGAATGGATAAAGTATGTCAATATTGTCAGGCATTGAAATTTCGGAATGAAGCAGCCGGCATGTGCTGCGCATCAGGAAAAGTTGTGCTGTCACCTCTACCCGCTCCGCCGGAGCCTTTATTATCCCTTCTTACTGGCAATTCAGATGATTCCAAATTATTTTTGCGTAAGATACGCAAATTTAATTCTTGCTTCCAAATGACGTCATTTGGGGCAACTAAAATTTGCGATCGTGCATCCGATGGACGTAATTTTGAAACTACATTCAAAATTCAAGGCCAGGTGTACCATAAAATCGGATCACTGATGCCAATGCCTGATAACAATCCGAAATTTCTTCAAATTTATTTTATGGGCGATTGTGAAGAGCGCGTGACGACTCGGTGCCTGTATAATTTTATTGAACAAGCAGAGGAAAGAGCAATTGTGATATTATTGGAAAATTTTTTAGAAGATCACAATCAACTAATTCAATTGATCAAAAGAGTTTCGCCACGACTGCAAAATGACAATTATCAAATCGTCATAAAAGCCGACAAAGTACCATTAGGTGAACATGCTGGTAGATTCAACGCTCCAACTGTTGATGAGGTTGCTGTTATCATGGTTGGTGATCCAGTTGACAAAAGATCTATAAAAATTACACGGCGAGACAACACTGTCAGTACGATTTCGGATCTACACCGTTCATATGACGCACTACAATATCCATTGATATTTTGGCAAGGACAAGATGAATATCACCTTAATATCAAACAGTATGATCCAAATACCGGTAAATTTTACAATTATCTATTTACTTTCTTACTGTATGTATAGATTTTAATTTCGTATTGCATTTAATTTTTTATTTTTTTAGGTGATTACAGAAATAATAAAGTTAGCTCAATGAACTACTACGCACACCGAATAATGGTTAGACAACATCAAGACAATTATTGGGAACGGTAAAATAGAACTGCAACCAAATACGCAATGCATTAAACTACCAGACAATTTTTGCACTGTTGTTCAGGATAAAAATGAATTGATTCAGAGTATTTTCCCGGATATACAGAATAATTATTTGAATCATGAATGGCTTAGTCAACGGGCGATTTTGGCAGCCAAAAACGTTGATGTTGACGAAATTAACTTCCAGATACTACAGTTATTACCAGGCGATATGATGTCTTTTAAATCAATCGATACTGTTGTTGATGAAAATGAAAGTGTAAATTTTCCGATTGAATTTTTAAATTCATTAGATATCCCTGGAATGCCACCACATAATCTTCGATTAAAGATTGGTTCCACTATTATTCTCCTCCGTAATTTGAATCCACCTCAATTATGTAACGGTACGCGTTTGGTCATCAAAAAGATCACCGGAAACATTCTTGAAGCAACCATTTTGGCTGGGAAGTTTAAAGGAAAAGTGGTCCTGCTGCCACGTATTCCGATGATACCATCAGATTCTACCATACCCTTCAAAAGGCTACAGTTTCCAATTCGTTTAGCTTTCGCCATTTCTATAAATAAATCTCAAGGTCAAACAATGTCCATTTGTGGTTTAGATTTGGAAAATCCATGTTTTTCTCATGGGCAACTATATGTTGCGTGTTCACGTGTTGGGAAACCGTCTAATCTATTTGTGTTAGCTAAAGACAGGTTAACCAAAAACATTGTGCACCGATTGGTGTTAAATTAAATTGAATTTGAAAGTATTTATAATTGAATAGTACTTATATTTGTTATACAAATTAAATGGAAATAATAAATCTGATAAATTTTTATTTTGTACCTATTGATTTCTGCTTAATATCAAGTGTAAGAACATTTTAATTAATTGTGTTCAACGTACTTCCCCTTCAAATCTCAATCCAGTGAATTTGTATACCAACATCAATATTTTCGTCTTTATTGGTAAATAATTTCATTGTACTAAAGGGTTATAGTAGTAGAAAGTCAAATAAGGAGATCACCATATTTTTTTACAAATACCATCTGTGTGAAAAAGCATAGTGGACTCCGTGACTGATGTTCTCTTATTGTTCCTCTTAGATTGTTTACTATAATGTAATATAACAAAAACTTTAGCCACAGCAACGCGTGGCCGGGTCAGCTAGTATATATATATATATATATATATATATATATATATATATATATATATATATATATATATATATATATTCATACATATATAAACCGCGCGTGCGCCCGTACTCTTAAGCGTGTACAGCATTTTTAAGTGCGTAACTTAATTTCTCGTTGAAATAACATTGTAATTAATTTAATTCAGGTTAATTCTTCATTTGTTAAGCTTTTTTTTTACAAAACTCGCCACAATAATGGGATATAAAACTTTAAACCGGGTAAAAAGTATCAAAACCACAATTAGATGTGATGTCATTAGCGCTACTTTTTTTCTTCCAGCGCACGGCGTTCGCCCCACTGTGCGGCGCCCACGTGCGCCCTCTGTTGACGGAAGATGCGGGCGCGGCAGAGCTCTTTCGTAACGGGCCGGAGCGCTCAGCCACTTGCTCCCGCGCACTGGCTCAGCGGAACGGAACGCTCTCCCGCTCTGAGGAAGCAGCGCAATCTGTGCGAATTCATTGGCATGTAACCGACGTCGATCTTAGTATTACTCGGGCAACTTTTCTTGAACGATGGATTGACGATTTCGGGTGGAGTGGGGGTATTACTTACAAAGTCAGCCACTAGAGTATTTTAAGTAATGCCAACGTCTGTGAAATGAAAGTCAAAACTGCATCTTGTGCTTAACTTTTTCGGGAGTTTTAGGTGACTCCCTTGAAGGACCTGGACATGACTCAGCCATTTCTTTCGATATTGACAATAAATCTGAACAGGGGTTCTGCACTATGAAAGCAACTGGCTTTGACTAGCGTCTGTTTCGCGCCAACGAAGTTTTAATGCTTGGAAGGTTGTCATCAGTGCCCGCTGCGAGCTTTTGCCTTCAACTGTTTATTGCACAAGGAAGGGGGATCAAGGTCATCGTTCAAGAAAAGTTGCGCGAGTAATAGTCAGGCGGAAGAGCAGGCTAAATGACCTGAGCCTCGTCACCAATAAAGACATTTTATTTATTTTATTTATCGATACCACAAAAAGGAGTGTCTGACTAGATAGAATTTTTACAGGATTTTCGCAGTGTCCTTGGAACGTTTGGTAAATATTAATGCGACGAAAATGGGGAAAGTAAATAATTTTTAGCAATGGAAAATAAATATTCATTAATTTTCGCTAAGGGCACCTAATGGATTCGCTCTAGGCCAGTAGCAGAGTGTAAGATAAAAAATTATCATCTAATAGCAATGTGCTATAAAATAAAATGAAAGAAAATCATAGTATTTTGTTACAATTTAAATCAATAACATTAAAAATAATGATCTTAAACAATGTAGTTGATATACAATTGTTTTTTCTTCTTTCACAAAAAACATGCTTATTTCAGCACGTCAATGCGTCTCTAATAAATAACATGTGATAATACCGCTTCAATTATCGAGTCGCCTACAGGAAGAATAATTATGCTTAGGATAGTGACAGAATAAGCAGAGATGGGCGCTGATGCAACAGGAAAAAGAGCGTGAGAAAACTGGTACCGCTTTATGACAGCGGTGCGCTTCCCGAGTCAAATAAGAGAGGCGCTGAGAAAAGTTCGCTAGCACTCATCACTACCTCATGAATAAATTAAAAGTCGCGTAATACAAGTAACGTCAAGTTTATTTTACAGTAAATAATTTTATAGTTTGATAAATTTTCAGTACGTATAGTAAATAAATTTCACTTTGTATTATTCAAGATTAAATATATTATACTAATATCTCACAAAAGAGCAGAATAAATGTAATGTAAATAGAAAGTGAAATTTTAGTTACCTTCGGTTCACTCTAAATTAAATCAAACTTTTTCTGTGTACTTTGTTTTGACTGCTACAGGAAAATATAAATCAGAATTTTTCTTTCACCTACAGCTGCATTTGTAATAGCAAATATTTTCACAATGCACTATTCTTTTTATATAGATCAATATATCAATCAATTGATGGCAAAATTGAAAAACAATGCATTGAAAATACGAAAATTAATAGACAATGAATTTCAATGAATTGAAAAGCTTTTATTCAATTGTGCATGAAGAAAAGTTCACTCAGAAAAAAATGGATGTACTGTAACTCCGACTGTATTATTTTTAAAAAATAGAATATTCATCCATTATAGCAAACATATCAGCCACTAGTGTTCCACATATATATTTTATCTACTAATGCGTATAATACTGAATAAGACATCTAACAATACTTGTTAAATGTGTGAAGTGCAATTGTTTCAAAAGCGGAATGCGTTTAACTCGCCAGATTTTTTTCACGTGTTATGGCTAGCCCAGCAGAAAGAGGAAGCAGCGGTACGAAATCGTCGGAAGACGCTAAGTGGAATGAAGGCTCCTCTCAAGGGAAACCACCGCACGCAAAAAGTCCAGGATCTACCGCATCGAACAGCGCCCCCTTCAAGTCTCAATAACACAATAATTACCACGGCCACCTACGAGGCCAGGCAACAATGGGTGCGAGTTGCTTCACTGGCGGCGCAGAGGCTGCGGTCACGCGGGTGGGGGTTCCCTCTGATCACTTGCCCCATCGCCCTTCCCCCACCCCAAACACACACCAACTCCGCGGCCGCCACAAGCGCAGATGGACATCAATTCGGCCGTCACGTATCGATTGAGAAATCGAATACCCGACTTCGAATGATGAATAGCTTTGAGCGCATAATGAATAGCGTCTAAAATAAAAATTAAAAAATCAATACTCTGTCCATGAATAAGTGGAGAGTGAAAGGTTACTAGTTGTTCTACCCTGCTACCTCGACACAAATGAGATGTGCTGATAATAGCTACGATGCCATAAGATAGTGTGTATGTGACACTAAACGACCCTTTGTAAGAGTCAAAGAAATGAATGGGGTTTCATTTTGAAAATGAAATAGATCATTCAACCCAAAATACAGATTAACGTACAATACATAACTTATTCGTTGTGCCCATCAATAACTCTATTGTCCAAGATCAACACACAATCACGATTTGCATACGCTGCAAATGACTGGACCGCAGTACAATTAAAGATACAGTCAAGCGTGACCTCATGGAACAGGTTTAGTGGGCGGTGACGCGCAATTTTGGATAACAAAACGGAAAAATTATAAAGACAAAGGTGAACATCGCCTGATCAAGGCCTCAGTAGCTTTTGCAAACAACAGCAAGTTCCACTGTGGCCCTAGTCTCCCCGTGGCCTCCGCCTGCCAAGCCCGACGTCCGTTCCCGCGGGGCAGAGCTGTATTGCGGGTTGCGTTGCATGCATTCCCGTTGCCCATTCATTCTCCGACGTGCATTTGTTGCCGTTTGACAACGATAATTTCGAGTTGATTATGTAAACTGAACTTCAGTACGGTATAATATCAAATTGTTGAGTTTCAATAGGTGTTTGAAGTATTAAAATCACTGAATATATCATTCTTTATAAGGAAAGTATTTAAAAAGCAAACTATTATTAAACAAATTACGCTTCTATTCATGACAAAGTGCAAAATGTTTGCATTTTAACGCCAAATATTTTTTTCAGAAACCACAATATGATTTTAGATATGATATTTTATGCATGTTCATAAAATCAGTATCATTGTAAAAAGGTGATATTTTAGATTCACTGCCCCCATGAAATAAATTCAGAGATCTAAATTTGTTTGAAACTACTAAGACGTTCAGATCCACTTTCAGGATGTAAAAAAAGGAGAAAAGCTAGTTTTTTTTTAAATTTTATGTATACCCTTGGAATGTACAAAAAACACGACTGTTCATATATTTTCCCCAATACCAGGTTATCCATAAGACAGCGTGTAAAACAAATTATTTTCATAAGCAGATCAGAAAGTGGGTCTTCGACGTACAAATGCAATGTTGGATTTTGACATGCGTGTGCCAAAAAAATTTTCTTATGAGGTGCGTAAAATATTTTTGTTCATGTGAACTTAGAAGTGTATATTTTTGGAATCGTTATCTCTACACGAAACCGCAGTCATCTTTATTCATGTCACTCCGCTGTTTTGTTTACTTTATGACACCCAGTTTCTTATTTGCTTTGCAGAACACGTTCTACAAACTGCAACTTTCAAATCATTAAACAGTAAACGGAAGTAGTGGTTTTTTCTTGTCTGACATTTTTCCTTACATCTTTTTTCTTAAAAAATGTACTCTGGTAGCACTGCAAGAAAACTGCAATATCTGTCCATTTCCACTTACAAATGTATTTATAAATAAAAGTGAAATGTGATGAAACCATGTTTAATTGTGGACAATTGCAACGAGTAAGTCCAGAATAAATATCTCACTCACAAACTACATTAAATGAATTCTTAAGTGTGCTGCGCGTTAATGGACAACATCCGAAAGTTAATACAAAACAGAGAAAGGCAGCGCAGAACTCGCTACAAGCTGATGATCACACTATAACAGCACGTCTCCGCCACGGGGAAGGTTGAGTGAGCGGCCGCAAGGACGAGAGGATTACGTAAGACGGGCGTCCGCCCCGCCCCGCCCACCAACCGCCGGGAGAGGTGGCTCAGGGCATTAACTGGTGGCACTGCAGTGCCTCTGACCTGGAGGTCCTAGATTCGTGTCCCGATGGTGACAGGCTTTTCGACACTAGCTTGTTAGCTAGGTCGAATTGATTCGCTATCTGGAGGAGAATGCTAGAGGTCGTCTGCTCTGTTCGGTAGTTTTCCGAGGTTTCTCAGATCAAAAACAGGCGAATGCCGGAGCAGTACCCTAACAAACGGGCCACGGACCGCGTGCGATCTTTCCTTCCCCTTCCTTGTCCTCACCCCTTACTTACACTAACATGTACTACAATACCACAAATGCCGGGAGACTGTCCGGGAGCTTAGAACTTGTTCCGCCTGGGGCGGTGCCCCGCTGGTGAGAGACACCTGGTTGGGGACACCCCGCTAGCCGACGGTAGGTCGGCACGGGATCACACCATCTCGCGGGGGAAGACCACCACCTCCAGAGGGGAAAACGTACACTAAACTTACGGGACTAATGGCCGTCTGAGAATACTCGAGTTCCATGAGAATAACAAATATACCAAAAGGTGATAAATTGAAAGGTTGTGAAATTGTGAAAGTTTAAATTCAATTGAAGAGTTTCACAATGCGAGTGATTTCTTAGCAGCAAGAAAACGTATGTAATGTTTTCTAGTCAAAATGTTAATTACTGTAGTCACAGTGGCGATATGACTAATCTCTTCATTTTGACAACAAACCCAAAAATTTAATGGTATTGTAACAAACGCAACATACTCATCGATTTCACTGATTATTCAGTAAGCAAAAACTATATTTGTAATTGCTGTATGTTAATACACATCACAAATCTTATATTTTTCACAGATTACCTAATGTTCTACGGCTTATAATTTGCTGTTCAAAATTCAGGTAAAGATCATAAATATCAAATGTATTCCCTAAGCCATAAATCTACGTAATCGCACAAAAAAGAAAATACGTTTCTCATCGGAAAGAAAAAGTCTATCGTCGCCATTTACACAATGTATCTTCGGCAATACAGTTACATCTTTTCTTTTTATTCTACTAATACCCCCTAAAGAAACGTTGGCCGGCAAGAAATGGGATATCTTTAGTCAACTAGAACTTAGCTTCCAACGAAATTATGATTCACAATTATTATCTGTTGTGAATTGCTTTTACCTTCACCACATTTACGAGATGGAAGCCTGTTCAGTTGACCACAATAGTAAGCCAGTGCGATTACCACCATATTCTTTGGCGTTTTAAGTCGGCGGTTTAGTTCCAGAAACATAGAATGTACTCGGTATTTCGGCAGCGCCTGGTCAATTAGGCGGACAAGGGCGCCGCTATTCCTCAGAATATCTTTCATCAGACAAAGCGTCACTCCGTCCTCCCCCACCTCCGATTCGGTCTCCTCTCCGCGCTCGTCCTTTCCCCTCTCGGTCGAGTGTAGAGTGTAAATGCCAAGGCCCCGCATCGCCGCCGCCCCCGCCACCCCCGCCCCCTCCCCCGCCGCCGCCGCCGCCGCCGTCGGGACGTTAACGACTGAGCGCCTCCGCACAGGCATCCGGCGCCCCGCCCCCTTGCCTCTCCCCCCCCCCGGCGACTTCCTCGCATTCCTCCGGGCGGCCACGCACCTCGGGCGTCTTCCAACCGCTGCAACCGGCTTACATGGCGCAGGGCAGCGATTCATGTCCCCGCACTGCCTCTGACCGAGTGGTTTTGGAGTAGGAGTCCCGACTGGGGCAAGATTTTCGACACTAGCTACACATATAGGTGTTGGGGTGCGTTATCGTTGGCATTTTTCATGAAATAATTATAAACGTTGTCATTGCCAACAATAGTATTTAATATAAGAGCAGCTTTCGATAGCAGGTAGTCGTTTTGTGGCTTCCATTCAGCAGACAACTGATGATGATGGCTAAGCCATCGAAAGCTGCTCTTATATTAAATACTATTGTTGGCAATGACAACGTTTATAATTATTTCACTAGCTACACAGCTAGGTGCAATTCAGTCGCGGTATGGAGGAAACGTCCATCGGCCGGCTGCACTATCCGGAAGTTTTCCGTGGTTGCTCCGATCAACACCACGCGAATGCAGGAGCAGTTCCCTAAAAACGCGCGATCTTCTCCACCTCTTCCTTGTCATTTCCTCACACTTTACGTCCACGCACTTCGCTACCACACATGCCGGGAGACCTACTGGGAGCTTAGGCGTGTCCCGGATGGAGCGGTGTCCCGCTGGTGGAAGACAAAGGGGCTGAGGAAATACTCCACAAGCCGTCGGGTATGTTGGCGCCGGATCTCGCCTTCCAGCTGGGGAAGATCACCGCCATGAAAGCAAGCACTGCACGTGCAGGTCTGTTGATCTTAGCAGTTGAAGCACCCTGAATCACTAATCGATTAACCTACCACTGCACTGATCCAGAGCATTCGAGAAAAGCTTCCCTCCGTTTTTAGGTTTCGAGTTGACTATGTTGCAATCCGATAACAACATTGTGCCTTTTTTTGTCGGTTTGTGAACGTTATAATGTTCAGTAATTGACGTTATAATGTTCAGTTGTTGTGAACGTTATAATGTAATAAATCTACAGCTTTTGCTGTCCATCATCGATGTGTAGTGACCCGTTTTAATGAAGCGGCCACTGCCGAGAGCCTTTTTGGCCCTTTTGCTACAATGTTGCCAATGACATTGCAACGTTGACATTTTTCATATTTTCATGATCTAATAATAATGTTGACATATTTCATATTTACAGAGACTGATTTGACTCCGCTGTCTTTATTACTTTACCTAAGACAATCCTGCGCTTTGGTAGATAACTTTATGATAACTCGAGTTCTTTAACGTATTGTTACTGTATCTCTTTTCCGAGGAGAAAACTTTATACACATCAGAACATTCTCATATCAGATAGTTATCAATGGCCGTGTTCAGCTCACAGTCCGTCTGTAACAGTGAGAAACAAATGAAAGGTGCATTGCGCGAATGCGGCATTGTTTTATAAGGGAGCTTCTGCTGCATCTGCCTGATATTAGAGAAGAAGAAAGCGAAAACACCTTCATCGAAGAACCTCCTCCCCTTACACATAACCATAGAATTGTGGCCATTCCGAGAGGCAGTCATTCAACGAGGTTTCATAAGGTTTCCTGGGGTACCTGATACTGCAGACCTAAGAGCAAGTTCAACTAATTTGCTTAGAGTGCATGGTGGTGGTAATATAGCAAACTACCGCTTTCTCAATCGAGGCCCATGTTCAATATTGTTTATTCCTCGTATATTTGAAATCCAAGACATTAAAGGAAATTTACTTCCACGTTCTTCGAACCAGTCCTCGATAATCCTTAGCACACTGTCCTGTTGGAAGTGGCGTCCAGGAATTGCTGTCAACATAATTATAATAATGACTGTCAACATGTCTAATAATCTTGGGCTCCAATAACGTTAGTATAATAAGTTTGAATCCGAACAACCGGATCGATATCAATGAATACTGTGTCCGAATAATGGATCCGAGCGTTTGCCATGAAATCATTGCCCTGACCCTACCACCTTCTATCTATCACGCTCAACAGTGCACCCAGGTGCACTGATGTAGACTCCGATGACTCCCGGCATTCACAGGCTTGATACACCATTGATGTACGAACCAGGAAACAGGAGTCATCGATCCAGGCACCATTTTCTCAATCATCCACAGTCCAATGTCGATTATTTTGGACCCTCTTCATGTGCACGTTGTCGGTGATACGCATTTATCATGGGTTCTCGACCCCGTAGTGGAGTTCGATGAAGAGGGTTTCAAATTTCTCGTGCAATTCCAATGTGCAATTTCTCGAATTGTGGCCAAACGGTCGCACTGAGAAATGCGCGACAGACTCCTCTGTCTTCTGTCATCAATGCGCCACAATGGTTGACCCTGAACGGACGTGAAGTCGTCGTTTCAAAAGGCATGTTCGTTTTTCGATTGTTATTTTCGAAATTTGCTGATAAGAAGAGCTTTATTGCAAAATTAAAATATTTTTTGAGATAAAAAATTAAGATACCATCACTTGCACATGGTTCTTCAATGAAACCATATCGTATATTCCGATGAATACGTGAGAAAGTTATAGAAAATAATATTATTTGTTAAATAAAGTTCAGGGAGCATAAAAGTATTCATTAATGACAGAAATTTTGTATCCCATTCTCATATTGCATATTTCACTTCACAGAAGACGTTAATTTACGTTCCAGAATCATGATTATATGCATTCCAACGAATATTTGTGACGTCATTTCACCGTAATAGTACACTGAAATATGCGTGAGAGCATCGTAATGAGTTTGTGAAGAAACTTTCGGAGCCCCTGCACATAACAGTTACACAATTTACTGAATAGCAGGTTATATTGGATGAGAAACGTGAGTCATAAATCATTCGCGGTATTTCCACGAATTTACAGGACGCGAAATTAGATAGGAGAACTGTTTTTGTTGTTTTCAATTACACAGACCTTCAATGACCAAGAGACTATACCGTTCGGTGTTTCGCATTACAACACTTCTTTGTCATAAGTAAAATTCAGAAGCCTAACACATATTTCCTGATCTTAATTCTATCAAGTTTTTAATCGTTTCATTCTCATATTAGTAAATTGCCAATTCTGGCACCACTAGAAAGACCCGCACTTTTATTTTCTTCAAATTCTCCACCTCCTCTTCATTGTCGTAAAATTATATTTGATTGATGGATGCTATTTTATAGCAGAAGTTGCTCTCCCGAAATTATTATGAGCTATTCAAATCACGAATGACGCTTGAAACTACATTTAACATTCTCCGGAATAAATAAATAGTATAAGTAACAAAATAATAATATACGTAATAAAATCTTAAATAATATTATAAATCATAAGATTGGCCTACCACCACACATTCCATCTGCTCAGCCTTCCGGCACGTACTTTTGGCAAAAAAAGTTACCGTGGCCTCGCCCGAGGCAGGTCCCGCAGTCGGTGCAGACTCCCTTGGCCTTTGACCCCCCCCCCCCGGAACCGCTCCCGCACACCGAGTCGCCGCCGGTGGCGGCATCATTGAAGGCTATGAAATAGGCTGGGGAATGCAGTGAATGTGGGCGAGTCGGAATCGCGAGAAGTATGATTGTAGGCAAGGAAAGAGAATGCAACAATTTATAGAACAACAAAAATGATTCTGAAGGTGATTGACACAAGGAGTCTTTCATCTAATTGATTTCAAAAACAATTAACTTAAGATAACGTATTAAAAGTTTCAGAATACGTTAAATGAGGATATGTGATAAATTATTTTTATATTTAGATGAAATATTTAAACAAGAGTAGAATGGATTCATCAAAAATATACAATTGTTTAGTGAAACAAATGCCCGATAACAAAATTTTGTAGAATTGTCGGATGAAAAATAATAATTTCAAGGATAAACCTATACTTTGAAGAGATGTTACGACTACTGTGTAACTCTACCATTTTTTATGAACGTTTTATATGCTTCAGTATTCCATTCCGTATTCGAAGACGAATGTGACAAAATAAACGTGCCTGAAGTAAGTTCAATGAAACTGGCCCACCGTATTTGTCATTCTTGTCCGCAAGTTGTTTAGGCGAAGTTGTGAAACCACCTAGTCGCTCCCTTGTCGTCAATGCTTTGTGGTTTTGCGCGAAATGGTATTTGGCCTGTTTTGGGGCGTAGCGAATTTCCAACTAAAATACCTTCTTCAAATGAGACATTCAAGCGAAAAAAGCACTCCGACGTTTTCTCCTAGAAGGTGAAACACGCGCAATCCATCTTAGTTTGCAAGGTGGTTCGATAGCTCACCTGGCATTTTCTTCACAGGTACGTGGCCGCCGGGACGAACCGCGCGGCGTACACCTTCCAGATCCCCCTGAACGGCTGTGGAACGACGCCCGGCGGGGGCTTCGGACGCACCGTCGACAACGTCATCGTCATCCAGTCCGATGACACCGTCCAGGTACGTTCGCGTTGCGCCTGAAGTAGCCTGTTTTCAAACACACACATCACTTCTTGATGAAATCATATAAAGTTACTGTATACTATTTTTTTTTTCTTTATAAACTCATTATTTCGATTATGTATATTTTAAATGTTCGTTTATTATAATTGATTTTAATAAAAATGGATATTTTTACGTGTACTGACATTCAATAACATAAAAACTATTAGAATAATGAATGTCGCATATCAATTTTATTATTATAGTTATGTACAATATTTTACCAGACATTTCGGTGGATTCGGTGAATATGCTTCTTGTTTTCGATTGACACTGAGACCCATCGAGTAGTTTCCTCAGCATTTTTAATATTCTTCAACAAGGTTAATGAAAACAAATTCCCACAACAAGAAAGCTGCGTTTCTCAATTTAACAGTGAAACATCGCATACACAATACACAATGTCCCTCGAAAATTGCTCATAATATCTTTTGCAAATACACTTTACAATTTACTGTGGTTTTAAATTATCTGAAGACGTATTAAAAGATGGCTTCATTAATGTTCTCTATAGTAAGTATAAAAGGTATTTTCAATTGACGAGTGTACTCTTTCCCCCGATATCTATAACTCGTATTCCACAGAGAGGTTCTACTTCTAGTAGCCCGCGTGACATTTCTCGTAGCATGCCATGACTTGAATAACATTCATTTATCGTTTTCATTAATCATTTATCCAAATCTCGTAACAGGTTTTCTAAGAGAATTCACGACGAGCCACTGGCGACAAATACCAAAGGCAACGGCATTTCCCTTCCTCAAGAGACATGTTCAAAGGTGAAAGTGAAATATCTTTAACTCATAACGAAGTCTGTATGATATGACCATGACCTTCAAGACCCCTGTTCAAATGAATTGATATATCGACTCAGGCACGTTAGAAGAAGAAGAACATTTGAACGGGTAATCTACCAGAGGGTAGTATTCTTTTATTAGAAACTCTTCCGAGATAAATAATGAGTAAACTTCTTTAATTCGGTACCGATTGCGAGGCAGATGTTTCACATTAACACTGCAAATTTGAAGACAGAATAGCCATATTTGTTTTAGAACTTGGCCATGACTAATTGGGAAAATCATTGAAACAAATTGAATTCGTATTCTATTTGCAAATACACTATGCACAACAAGTTGTCCTTGGATTAACCAATCAAAACTAATATAAAGACTACGAATAATAGGCATGATTCATGGGACTGTTGGGTGCATTCAAGAAGCTTTCGAGATATCCTGGACATACATTGAAGGCGGAAAATTATAGAATTTTCTGTACCTTGGGTCAGCATAAAGTCATAATCAACGCTCGTCTACGTGCGCAGGTATACGCACACTCTCATCGCACTAGGCCTACATTCTTCCTACAAGTGCAAGCAATAAGTTGACAAAGTTTTATCGCAATCGGATACGGCAGCGCGTTAAATACGAACATACAACCAACAAACAAACATTTTTTATATTAGATTACATCGTTTGTTACTTCAGCATTTAGTCATAAGTTCGCAGTCGCAAGCAAAAGCGACTTGCTGCAGCGTGAAGAGGTATAGGTCGGGGAAGCCGTAGGAAGCGAAGTAGGGGGGGGAGGGGAGGGGAAGAGGAGAGGCGGAGGGTCGCACGCAGCGGTCCACGACCTCTGATGCAACTCGAACAATGGCAGGCGCGGTCCGCCCCCTCTCCCCCCCCCCCCCCCGCCCACGCGCCCGACTGCGCCGGCGCTGGATTCCAGAACGGAGCCGCCCCCTGGGAGAGACCAAGTGCCATTAGGGATTTCAACACAAAAGGCTCTTTTGGAAGAGATGGCAAATTGGAGGCGATCTGACGCTCCTCTGCCCGAAAGCAGGTCGCACACGGGATTTTTCTTTACTAAACTTTTTCTCCGTTTTACTCTAAGATTTCATCCTATTCAAACGCGTAAGTCAAATTACAACTGGTCAAAAAACAAATCACTCTACAATAGTATTTACCTTTTTATCATAGTTCTAATGTATCATTGTTTCCACTTTTGGTTTATAAACATTAGTGCTTGCAACTTACATTTGGAACAGTTTCTTCCATGAACCCTTAGGAATCGGTATCATTGTTTTAATTCATTTGCCCATTTCAATTAATTCATTTGCCATTCATTTAATTCAAATGCCCATAGATTTCCCACAAATTTCCTTTCGTTATCTAATCTGAATAGGTTGAACAAATCTAACTCCACCCTCCTAATATATTCATGTTTCAATTTCCGTAATGTTGAAATGTGAAATCCACTTTCCCTACAACATCGTTGCAAACTTCCTTGAATCTTGATATCTTCGAGCAAGTTCTCCGTATGTTCAAGAGAAACAAAATTAATGACAAGGTGCTCCGCATTTAAGCGTAATAATGCAAATATTGTTTTTTAAACTTTCAATACCTACTCGTTTAGTAAAGTATGCAACTGACGAGAGAGATACAGTCAATAATCAATATTTTGGTGATAAATTTGCTTTGTCATCGTTGAAAATTTTAGGAAAATTAACAAACAAGTTTAAAAATAATTAAGTCGAAAACTACAATCGACAGAATTCAAACCAAGCACCGATTAGCTCTTGGCTCGATAAAATACGAAGTGTTTGAAGTGTGGGTCAACAACAGTTTCTGCCTTGCCCTTCAATAACCGCGAATACCGTGTGTGTGGTCGCAGGAAATCTGGGACACGGCGCGCAAGCTGTCGTGCGCCACGACAGACCGCAAGGAGAAGACGGTGATCTTCCGCCCGTTCGTGGTGGACATGCTGGAAGTGGTCACCGTGCCGGTGGCCACGGGTTCCGTCGACTGCTGGATGGACATCCAACGCGGAGTCTTCCCCAACGTGAGTGCAGCCCCCCCCCCCCCCCTCCAGATACCTTGCAATCTAGTGTGGTTTAAAATTATCATTAGTTATAATTTTGTCTCTCATAATTAATTATACAGAAAGCATTCTCTTATGCACTACTATGAAAAGAAAATCATAAATATTAATTATAAATTGTTAATTATAATTTATATTAATTATATTAATAATTGTTATTTAAAAAATTTAAATCCGATAATACAAAAAGACAAATGCAAGAATTGAAGCATTAATATTTTCGTCATTTTTTAAATTATTAGTTTAAAAGTGTTTGTTTAGTTCTGGAAACGGCGCTATTCCAAACAGTGAATATTTGCATACTTCCAAAATATTTCTGTGTAATAATACGTACTAGCTAGACCCGTGCGAAAATTGTGTACATTTGTGTACATAAAGGATACTGAAATACTTTAATGTTTAAACCTACATTCAATTCTTCAATGATAATATAAAGCTATGAGTGAAGTATTTTCAGCAGGATCACCTTTAACATAAAAATTGTGTGTGTGTGTGTGTGTGTGTTATTTAGTACATTATTTTTAATTAACATCAGTGACGCACCAACAAAGGAATCTTTTGTATTCTTCCTCTCTCACATGTGTGGGACTCAGATTTGGTGAAAAATATTTAGAGAGTAGGGTGAGTAGTTCTTAAAACTGGATACCAACAGGCAGTACATCAATAAGATAACAAACTAGCATGGCTTTTAAAATAATTATTTAAATAATAATTACGAAGGGATAAAACTCACAGTGTAGCTCATATGTCCTCATGGCTGATCTAAATAGATCACAGCTAAGTAATTGTAGGCTACGATAAGGTGTCTTTCGCTTTAAACCGCCTAATATGTAAAGTGGAAATATGTAATATTCTAAGTGTATAATGAGACTTCTTATTCAAACAGATAAAATAAATAATGATATTCAGCATAGCAATTTGTACGATCTAGTGAACAATCCCACAGGTTCACACCCAGTTTGTAAAGAGTACTACAACAGCTCTTACAGAGAATGTCGAAGTATGAGTTAATGCACAGCAAATAACAAAGACTAGTTAAAACAATTTCAAACTTTTCAAAGTAAAGATTATTAGGCATACCTGTCATTTTAAAGATTAAATAATTTACACAATAATTTATCAAATAAGTATGGAAGGAGCTGGACGTACAAATAATTGTTTTCAAAGTTAAAATAGCTTCGTAGGAACCTAACTGTGAATGGATAGGCCATACGTCGTAGGCACCATACTGAGCGAGCGAAAATATTATAATATTGCTATTCGTTTATTAAGAACTGAAAAAACTAGACCTATGCAATTAAATTGCACAAAATATCAAATTAATCTAATTGTACATAGATTTCGAAACCCTGCCTATTCGTTTCCTGCGACGTAATGATTATTCGGAGAGCGAAGTGTCCGAAAACTTAAAAGATTCAAAAAAATGTCATTATGAAGATTAGGCTGAAGACTGGAAAATCCTTCTGGGAATCCAAAAACAGAGTTTTAAAATTCTACGACGCACCGATTTGAGTTGGGCAGATGGATGTCAGGGTCAGGCGTTGTACATTTTGCGAACCCAATGTCCTATTTTTTTTATTATTTTTTTAAATCTATAAACTTCTACAAATTTCTGTCTACTATTGTCTTCTTATATGTCCTACCCCTGTTTTGTTCCGATTCTATTTCCTGACCTATTGTCTATTTCTGTGTATCTATTTGATGAACATGGGGAGGGGGAGACCTATCCAGTAGAACCAAATTTACGTGATTTTGTCTTGACGGTATACTACAAATCTGCAAAACCGTCATCCTTCCTTAGCGTATTACTATACGATGATTTAAGCCATAATTTGTAACATTTTTGGGGGGATCCTCAATAGACTTTCGTCCGCGGTTAATGCGAAGCTCTGTTGGACGCCCTGAGTGCGAGCTAACGCCCGCGCGTCGCCGCTTCGTTCCACAGACAGCCCCGATCGAGGAGATCATCAAGATCGGCGAGACGCTGACCATCCTGGTGTACATCAAGGACAACGACAACCAGTACGACGTGCGCGTGCGCGACTGCTGGGCGTACGACCACGAGGAGTACGAGGCCAAGGACACGCACCGCCTGCAGCTCACAGACGACGAGGGCTGCCCCAAGTGAGTGCCTGCCTGCCTGCCTGCCTGCGCGTCGCCTGCGGACCTTGTCAACACCTAGCACACGAGAGACAAGGGACTCCCGCCACTTGCGCTTATTCCTAATTATTACTAGGGCCGGATTTTGATGACCTACAACATCACTTCTAGGCTGTCCGGGTGACGCCGCGTCGTTGGCAGATAGGCCGACGTTTCGCCTGTCATGTCGTAGGCTTCTTCAGGGTAGTGAATTGAAGAAGCCTGCGACATGACAGGCGAAACGTCGGCCTATCTGTCAACGACGCGGCGTCACCCGGACAGCCTAGAAGTAATGGACTCGAGCCGCGGAAGCCTACGTGTACGACCTACAACATCGACAAAAATGACACACAAAATGCCCTAAAAATTGTTTTTAAAATGCCCTAAAATCAATGAAAAATGACGTAAAAATGTGCTGAAAACCAACTCGGATGAACATCTCAAGCTGTTGGATATGAAACAGTTGTAATCGTGGGTTCTTCCATTCGTTCAACTGAGCTCAGCTCGAAAACTAAAATTAATTAAATCAGCGAAAAAGTGAATTAAAAATGATGAAAAATGCAAAATTTGGCAGTCGAAATCCACGAAAATTGCAGAAAAAATGACATATATAAAATGAATCATTTCCTTTTGTCATAACATAAAACTAATATCTACACTAAACGGCATTGTTCAAAAATGAAGGGAAAAATTACATTTAATTAAAATCCGCCCCCTAATTATGACACATAAATACTGCAGAGGGACGAATCGTTCTATTAGGAAATTGTTTTTTGTAGTAGTATTAGAAATAACGTTTGTTTCTTTTCGTGACTAACCGCTCTAAATGCACCCCTCTCAGAAAGCCTTTACCAAAGAGCGCGTTAATTTTTCACTTATCCGCATGTTTTATTATTGTATAACAATTCAAAATATTCCATTGATATAGTATTTTGGAGGACAAATAATCTGCAACTTTTTGAATATTCGCAATTTCGTAAATTTCCTTTTACTTACAATTAGTATTACTTTTACTGTCATTATCCATTTGAATTAATAATAAAACCCTCTTTCCTTTTGACACTTTACTAAAATAGTAGTAACTTCATTTTCTTTAAGCAACCAAATATTACATTACGCAATTCAAGAGAATAATAACTTCATAATTTCAGAGGAAACCTCTTCAAATAAACACTCATAGACGCCAAATATAATCACGCTATAGAATTACAGTCACAAAATAAGATACTGATTAAAAGAATGAGAAAACTCCCTCTAGCGGAGTAAGTCCCAACTAAACTATCCCTGAAACTGCATTAAAACACCGTAAACGAGATATGTCGTAGCACATGCAAAAAGAGAATTTCATTCACAACGAGATATGTATCGCATATGCCCCGAGGGTTAATTCGATGAAAAATAACCGATTGGATATGATTTAGAGGCCGTTACTTGTTTCAGAAAAAGAAAGCTGATAGGCTACTGGCAGCGTACGCACGAAACAGGATCGTCGGGGGCCAGTATCATCGCCTACAACAACATCACCGCCTTCAAGTTCCCAGACCGCATGCAAGTTTTCCTCACGTGCAACATTGAGGTAAGTCAGCCTCGATGTTCGCTCGGATTTCTAGTTGGCGTCTCAGAACTCCTCTTCAATTTAACGATTCAAAGAAAGCATATCTATTTAAATTTATATCGTGGACTCAATCAACGCTGCATTGTGCATGAAAAATGAATTAGAATTTTTTATTAACGCCATGAAAATAATTTCGTATTCTTATGAATCTTTTTTTATAATAAAGTAAATTATTTTACATATTTGAAATCATACTTGATTTTTCAAACATTTTATGAAATGTACATTGCGCCGGGAACGTCTCTCCGCCTTGCGGAGAATATGTATATATCCATGGTATGCAACGTACGCTTTCTTTTGTAACAAGCTGCAGCTCGTGCTACCAACATAATTTCTGTTGCCAGCACTCTCACCAGCAAGGTGCCACTGTGAAGACTTTCCTAGCGCACAGGACGAGCCATACTTCTTAATTTGTTATTAATAGTTATTTTAATGAATTTTTCCTTTCCGAACTCGGCGCCTAGAAATGACTCCTGTTCCTGAAATGAACTGTGTGTGCAGATTTGCTTCGGCGAGTGCGAGGGGCGGTGCCAAGGAGGGCCGGAGCCGCCCATCCAAGTGACGACCACAATCCGGCCGACCCCCCGCCCCCGGCCGCCGCCCACCACCGTCACCTTCCCGCGCTGTTACCCTGGCTCTCCGGACCCCAGGTACGCGCGCGCCCCGCCAGGGGCGTCTCATTTTCCCTTTCTCTCTACCGCGTATGCACAGAGAAAGCTATGTAACGCTGCGGGGGAAACGGTGAAGCCCATGTAAGAGAATAGTGCAGCTCTCATGTCCGTTAAAAACACTGATTTTTCAAAAATTGGAAAAGTCTTCTTAAAATTATTAAAGATCCAAAACTATTAAAGCGAGAGATTTTCCCCTTAAAGAAATGTATTCCTTAAAGATAGATTTTGAAATAAGTTCATATACAATTTTTGGAAAATTTGAGTACTTTTCGGGTAATGTTCCGTGAAAATATGGGCGACAAAGTAGGTGCTGCTTTAGCACCACTAGCTTCGGTATTTGTTAATATAATGAATGCCGCTGAAGGAAAGTCAATGGACCACCACAGGTCAATTAGCCAAGCGGTCTACGATATGACAGACAGTTCATCGTTTCCGATGCGCAATTCAACACTATATTTTGCAAAGGTGTATCAGCACATGCAAAATTATCATTAATTCAAACGAAACTAAGAGAATATTTCGATGCATATACAAAAGTGAAAATTCTGAGAGATTTTATTTTCGCTTAAGTAATCAATCCGTAATGGGGTAAAAAAAAGCTCACTTTCAGTTTTTTTAACTGTCTTTTTTTAAACTGTTATTTGTAAAGAGGTTAAAATTAAATCGAAATCATTTATTCGAGCTATGCTCTCTGCACCTTGGCAGAAAATCATTCCGTTGAAACAACCGACTAGAGATCTGTTAATTTCTACTAGTTTTTAAACGCGACCTTCGTGGAAAGTGAAGTATTCTTGGGCTCCCAGAATACTCTGCAGCGCCAAGAATGAATATATACTTAATCGTCCGTCATCATGCTTAATTTAGTTTATAGCTCTATTGGTAGGAAATCGTATATTTGCCCTTATTATTTTAAACGAATAAGTACTTTACATTATACTCGAAATTATATACCTTTTCAAAGAAAAGAAAATGTGATTACACGGAGACGAAATATAACTATTTCTTAGGAGATGAACTTCACGCGAATATTTCTGAACAAGTTAGAGCGTCACCATACAACACATTTCCTCATATTCCATTTGTGTTTCCTCCTACTTGAAAGAAATGTCGCAGAATGAAAAAATATAACTTAATTTAATTGTTTTTCAGATGCCCAAAGCCGACAACGCCAGTGGACGACACACAACCCCCTCCTCGGTGCTACCCAGGGTCTACCGACCCGCGCTGCCCACAGCCTACTCGTCCACCCACCGCGCCACCAACGTACCTGCCTCCCAGCACCCAGCCGCCCACACGGCCTCCGACAACGCAGAGACCCAGGTGCTACCCAGGGTCTACAGACCCCCGGTGCCCTCAAACGCCGCCAACGCAGAGGCCCACGACGCAGGCACCGAGGTGCTATCCGGGCTCCAACGACCCTAGGTGCCCACCACCACAAACGACCACGCCACCTCCGAGATGCTATCCAGGTTCAAATGATCCAAGATGTCCGCAGACACCACCGCCTTCTACCACGCAACCACCGCCGCGATGCTACCCAGGATCGCCAGACCCACGGTGTCCATCGCCACCACCAAGACCAACGCTGCCGCCAACAACGCAACCACCCAGGTGCTATCCAGGATCAACAGATCCTCGGTGTCCTACAACTGCGCCGCCCACGTACCTCCCTCCCTCCACCCGACCCCCACCACCTCCAACTACTCAGAGATGCTACCCTGGCTCTCCCGATCCGCGTTGCCCGCAACCGCAACCCACAACACCACGACCTACGTTCCCACCGACAACGCAGCCTCCAAGATGTTACCCTGGCTCTAATGACCCACGATGTCCACAGACTACTCCGATTCCCACCCAACCACCTACCACACGCCGGCCACAATGTTATCCAGGATCAACAGATCCAAGATGTCCAACGCCGCCGCCAACCACTCAGCCTCCACGGTGTTATCCTGGATCAAATGATCCGAGGTGCCCAACGCCTCCGCCTTCACCACCGCCCACCACTGGCCCCCTTTGCTACCCGGGATCTCCCGACCCACGCTGCCCGCAACCTACGCGTCCTTCGACTCCACCCAACACTTACCTACCACCAGCAACGTCACCACGGCCAACGAGGCCTGCGTGCTATCCGGGATCCAACGATCCAAGGTGTCCCAGCCCTACACCAACAACTCCTGCACCTACCACACAGCCACCCCGCTGTTTTCCTGGATCTGACGACCCTCGATGTCCAAAGCCACCCACCACCCAAACCCCTAGGTGTTATCCAGGATCAACCGATCCTCGTTGCCCGCAAACCACTCGTCCTCCAACCACTCAACCACCCAGATGTTATCCTGGATCCAATGATCCACGATGCCCGCCTCCTCCAACAACCCCGAGACCAACTCCACCCCCTACCACACAACCCCCAAGATGCTACCCAGGCTCGAACGATCCTCGATGTCCTCGACCTACTCCGCCACCAACGTCGCAACCACCAAGGTGCTACCCAGGATCAAATGACCCACGGTGCCCCCGACCTACAACGCCGCCGCCTACTTACCTTCCTCCTTCTACACGACCCCCACCTACTACTCAACCGCCAAGATGCTACCCTGGATCTCCAGATCCACGCTGTCCTCAACCGCCACCAACCTCTCCTCGACCAACCTTCCCACCCACCACCCAACCACCCAGATGTTATCCCGGATCTAATGATCCACGATGCCCGCCTCCAACAACTCCAAGACCTACTCCTCCACCCACCACGCAACCGCCACGGTGCTACCCAGGTTCGAATGACCCTCGATGTCCACCTCCACCCACAACACCGCGACCTACTCCGCCACCGACGACTCAACCACCACGATGCTATCCTGGGTCTCAAGACCCACGCTGTCCGCAACCTCCTCCCACTACTCCTCGACCAACCTTCCCACCCACCACCCAACCACCCAGATGTTATCCCGGATCTAATGATCCACGATGCCCGCCTCCAACAACTCCAAGACCTACTCCTCCACCCACCACGCAACCGCCACGGTGCTACCCAGGTTCGAATGACCCTCGATGTCCACCTCCACCCACAACACCGCGACCTACTCCGCCACCGACGACTCAACCACCACGATGCTATCCTGGGTCTCAAGACCCACGCTGTCCGCAACCTCCTCCCACTACTCCTCGACCAACCTTCCCACCCACCACCCAACCTCCCAGATGTTATCCCGGATCTAATGATCCACGATGCCCGCCTCCAACAACTCCAAGACCTACCCCTCCACCCACCACGCAACCGCCACGGTGCTACCCAGGTTCGAATGACCCTCGATGTCCACCTCCACCCACAACACCGCGACCTACTCCGCCACCAACGACTCAACCACCAAGATGCTATCCGGGATCAAATGATCCACGATGTCCCAGGCCGACGACGCCACCACCTACATACCTCCCTCCTGCTACTCGACCACGGCCACCACCGACGACTCAACCACCACGATGCTACCCTGGGTCTCAAGACCCACGCTGTCCGCAACCTCCTCCCACTACTCCTCGACCAACCTTCCCACCCACCACCCAACCACCCAGATGCTATCCCGGGTCTAATGATCCACGTTGTCCACCTCCAACAACTCCAAGACCAACTCCTCCACCCACAACGCAACCGCCGCGGTGCTACCCAGGCTCGAATGACCCTCGATGTCCACCTCCACCCACTACACCGCGACCTACTCCGCCACCAACAACTCAACCACCACGATGCTATCCTGGGTCTCCAGACACACGCTGTCCGCAACCGCCACCCACCTCTCCGCGACCAACCTTTCCCCCAACCACCCAACCTCCAAGATGCTATCCTGGATCTAATGATCCCCGATGCCCCCAGACAACACCTCGACCTACTCCTCCTCCACAAACAGCCCCTCCGAGGTGTTATCCAGGGTCTCCTGATCCACGGTGCCCTCAGACCACAGCACCCCCTCAAATCACTACACCATCGCGGCCAGATTGTTATACCGGCTCCCCAGATCCCCGATGCCCAACTACCCCTCGACCTTGCTATCCAGGTTCACCTGATCCCCGTTGTCCTCAACCTCCTAGAACAACAACACCTGGACCAACATATTTGCCCCCTGTTACAACACTTCCACCACCTCGATGTTATCCTGGATCTACAGATCCACGGTGCCCGAAACCTCCGCCGACAACTCCTCGACCAACGTTCCCTCCGCCTACACAACCGCCAAGATGTTATCCCGGATCGCCAGATCCCAGATGTCCTCAGACTCCCAGACCTCCGACAACACAGCCTCCACCCAATTGTTATCCAGGTTCCACAGACCCACGATGTCCCAGGCCGCCTCCTACAACTACGCCACGACCAACACAACCAACCACTACTCAACTCAGATGTTACCCAGGCTCTCCCGATCCGAGATGCCCACAACCTCCACCCACTACCCCAAGACCAACGTTCCCTACAACCACGACTTTGCGATGCTACCCAGGATCTCCAGATCCTCGGTGTCCTCAGACGACAACCACGCCACGCCCTAACTGTTATCCCGGATCGACAGATCCTCGTTGCCCGCCACCTCCAACCACTCGTCCTCCGCCGACCTATTTACCTCCATCCACAACTCAGCCCCCTCCTCGATGCTATCCCGGATCTACAGATCCCCGATGCCCTCAACCGCCAACGACACAGCCACCCCCACGCTGTTACCCTGGCTCTACTGACCCGAGATGCCCCAGACCACCACCAACCACCACTCCTCGACCACCGCCACCACCAACCACGACACAACCCAGGTGCTATCCCGGATCCACAGATCCTCGATGCCCCCAACCGCCAACGACACAGCCTCCCCCACCCTGTTACCCGGGCTCTACTGACCCGAGATGCCCCAGACCACCACCAACCACCACTCCTCGACCACCACGTCCAAACACAACAAAACGCAGATGCTACCCCGGATCTACTGATCCTAGATGTCCACAGCCACCAACAACGCCTCGACCAACATTCCCTCCAACGACACTACGATGCTATCCAGGATCTAATGATCCACGGTGTCCACAAACAACTCCCAGACCAACCCCACCACCACGACCAAATTGTTATCCAGGTTCCACAGATCCACGTTGCCCTCCTCCTGCTACTACCCGTCCCCCAGCAACATATTTGCCTCCATCAACGCAGCCACCCCCTAATTGTTATCCAGGAGCCACGGACCCTAGATGCCCGAAACCGCCACCAACTACTCCTCGACCTCCACCTACCACTCAGAGATGCTATCCGGGATCGACTGATCCTCGCTGCCCCACCACACCACGACCAACACCGTCTACAACACCACCTCTCAGATGCTATCCAGGATCTACAGATCCACGATGTCCCCGCCCACCAACAACAACACAACCACCACCAAGATGCTATCCAGGATCGGCGGATCCACGCTGTCCCAGACCTCCACCAACCACCACTCCAAGGCCTCCACCTCCTCCAACAACTCCTCGGCCAAGATGTTACCCCGGCTCCACAGATCCCCGTTGTCCCACGACGCCTCCACCTCCATCGACAACAACATTCAGGTGTTATCCAGGATCTCCTGATCCTCGATGTCCCACCCCACCTCCCACAACGCAAAGACCTTGCTATCCAGGTTCACCTGACCCCCGTTGTCCTCAACCTCCTAGGACAACAACACCTGGACCAACATATTTGCCCCCTGTTACAACACCTCCACCACCTCGATGTTATCCTGGATCTACAGATCCACGGTGCCCGAAACCTCCGCCGACAACTCCTCGACCAACGTTCCCTCCGCCTACACAACCGCCAAGATGTTATCCAGGATCGCCAGATCCCAGATGTCCTCAGACTCCAAGACCTCCGACAACACAGCCTCCACCCAATTGTTATCCAGGTTCCACAGACCCACGATGTCCCAGGCCGCCTCCTACAACTACGCCACGACCAACACAACCAACCACTACTCAACTCAGATGTTACCCAGGCTCTCCCGATCCGAGATGCCCACAACCTCCTCCCACTACCCCACGACCAACGTTCCCTACAACCACGACTTTGCGATGCTACCCAGGATCTCCAGATCCTCGGTGTCCTCAAACGACAACCACGCCACGTCCTAACTGTTATCCCGGATCGACGGATCCTCGTTGCCCGCCACCTCCAACCACTCGTCCTCCGCCGACCTATTTACCTCCATCCACAACTCAGCCCCCTCCTCGATGCTATCCCGGATCTACAGATCCCCGATGCCCTCAACCGCCAACGACACAGCCACCCCCACGCTGTTACCCGGGCTCTACTGACCCGAGATGCCCCAGACCACCACCAACCACCACTCCTCGACCACCGCCACCACCAACCACTACACAACCCAGGTGCTATCCCGGATCCACAGATCCTCGATGCCCCCAACCGCCAACGACACAGCCTCCCCCACGCTGTTACCCGGGCTCTACTGACCCGAGATGCCCCAGACCACCACCAACCACCACTCCTCGACCACCGCCACCACCAACCACGACACAACCAAGGTGCTATCCCGGATCCACAGATCCTCGATGCCCCCAACCGCCAACGACACAGCCACCCCCACGCTGTTACCCGGGCTCTACTGACCCGAGATGCCCCAGACCACCACCAACCACCACTCCTCGCCCACCGCCACCACCAACCACGACACAACCCAGGTGCTATCCCGGATCCACAGATCCTCGATGCCCCCAACCGCCAACGACACAGCCTCCCCCACGCTGTTACCCGGGCTCTACTGACCCGAGATGCCCCAGACCACCACCAACCACCACTCCTCGACCACCGCCACCACCAACCACGACACAACCCAGGTGCTATCCCGGATCCACAGATCCTCGATGCCCCCAACCGCCAACGACACAGCCTCCCCCACGCTGTTACCCGGGCTCTACTGACCCGAGATGCCCCAGACCACCACCAACCACCACTCCTCGACCACCGCCACCACCAACCACGACACAACCCAGGTGCTATCCCGGATCCACAGATCCTCGATGCCCCCAACCGCCAACGACACAGCCACCCCCACGCTGTTACCCGGGCTCTACTGACCCGAGATGCCCCAGACCACCAACCACCACTCCTCGACCACCGCCACCACCAACCACGACACAACCCAGGTGCTATCCTGGATCCACAGATCCTCGATGCCCCCAACCGCCAACGACACAGCCGCCTCCACGCTGTTACCCGGGCTCTACTGATCCTCGTTGTCCTAGACCTCCGCCCACGACGTCTCCCATTCCCACATTCACAACTCCTTTTTACTGCCCCTGTTTAAATACAACTCCACATGAACATTCAACTACACCGAGACCCACAACATTCCCGGTGTGCTTTCCTGGGTCTAATGATCCTCGATGTCCGCAACCCACGCCACCGCCCACCCCGCCACCACCCAGATGTTACCCAGGCTCTACAGATCCAAGATGCCCTCAAACCACTAGACCGCCCCCAACAACACCCTCTCCCCCACGATGCTATCCCGGCTCCACTGATCCTCGCTGCCCTCAAACAACTACACGACCCCCAGCAACGTATCTCCCCCCTGTAACTACCCAACCTCCACCCAGATGTTATCCGGGTTCGACAGATTCGAGATGCCCGCAAACTAGGCCACCACCACCTACAACAACAACCCCACCTCCACCCCGTTGCTATCCTGGGTCAACAGACCCCAGATGTCCACAAACTAGACCCCCACCCCCACCACCAACAACCCCACCTCCACCCCGTTGCTATCCTGGGTCAACAGACCCTAGGTGTCCACAAACTAGACCCCCACCCCCACCACCAACAACCCCACCTCCACCACGTTGCTATCCTGGGTCAACAGACCCTAGGTGTCCACAAACTAGACCCCCACCCCCACCACCAACAACCCCACCTCCACCACGTTGCTATCCTGGGTCAACAGACCCCAGATGTCCACAGACAACTACCCGACCCCCAGCAACGTACCTTCCTCCGGTGACTACTCAACCTCCTCCGAGGTGCTTCCCTGGTTCTACAGACCCCAGATGTCCTCAGACTAGGCCACCTCCTCCTACCACACCAGCTCCTCCTAGATGTTATCCTGGATCGACAGACCCAAGATGTCCTCAAACTAGACCACCTCCTCCGCCGCCAACTACACCAGCTCCTCCTAGATGTTACCCAGGATCGACAGACCCACGATGTCCTCAAACTAGACCACCAACTCCACCAACAACCCCAGCTCCACCCAGATGTTATCCAGGATCCACAGATCCCAGATGTCCTCAAACTAGACCACCTCCGCCGCCAACTACACCAGCTCCTCCTAGATGTTACCCAGGATCGACAGACCCACGATGTCCTCAAACTAGACCACCAACACCACCAACTACCCCAGCTCCACCCAGATGTTATCCAGGATCCACAGATCCCAGATGTCCTCAAACTAGACCACCTCCTCCGCCGCCAACTACACCAGCTCCACCTAGATGTTACCCAGGATCGACAGACCCACGATGTCCTCAAACTAGACCACCGACGCCACCCACCACCCCTGCTCCACCCAGATGTTATCCAGGATCCACAGATCCCAGATGTCCTCAAACAACCCGTCCTCCGGCAACATATCTTCCTCCTGTGACAACACAACCACCACCAAGATGTTATCCAGGATCAACGGATCCTAGGTGCCCTCAAACCAGGCCGCCTCCACGCCCTCCAACGACCAGGCCACCTCCTACCACTCCACCTCCACCAAGATGCTATCCAGGATCAACGGATCCACGATGCCCTCAAACCAGGCCGCCTCCGCCGCCTCCAACGACCAGGCCACCTCCTACCACTCCACCTCCACCAAGATGCTATCCAGGATCAACGGATCCACGATGCCCTCAAACCAGGCCGCCTCCGCCGCCTCCAACGACCAGGCCACCCCCTACCACTCCACCTCCACCAAGATGCTATCCAGGATCAACGGATCCACGATGCCCTCAAACTAGGCCACCTCCACCCCCTCCAACGACCACTCCACCTCCACCAAGATGTTATCCAGGATCAACGGATCCACGTTGCCCTCAAACTAGGCCGCCTCCACCACCTACGACTAGGCCACCACCAACTACAACACAACCACCTGTATGTTACCCTGGGTCACCGGATCCAAGATGCCCGAGGCCACCCGGTTCTTCCACACCTGGTCCTACTTATTTACCACCCGATACAAGACCACCCACACGACCTCCAACGAGGCCTCCCACACAACCTCCACCAAATTGCTTCCCCGGTTCTCGCGATCCCCGATGCCCTTCGACCAGACCGCCACCCCCAACCACGCAACCACCTCCAAATTGCTACCCCGGTTCCAGAGATCCCCGATGCCCTCTACCACCACCCACAACGCAGCCGCCGCCAAACTGTTTCCCCGGTTCTCGCGATCCCCGATGCCCTTCGACCAGACCGCCACCCCCACCCACGCAACCACCTCCAAATTGCTACCCCGGTTCCAGAGATCCCCGATGCCCTCCACCACCGCCCACAACGCAGCCGCCGCCAAACTGTTTCCCCGGTTCTCGCGATCCCCGATGCCCTTCGACCAGACCGCCACCCCCAACCACGCAACCACCTCCAAATTGCTACCCCGGTTCCAGAGATCCCCGATGCCCTCCACCACCGCCCACAACGCAGCCGCCGCCAAACTGTTTCCCCGGTTCTCGCGATCCCCGATGCCCTTCGACCAGACCGCCACCCCCACCCACGCAACCACCTCCAAATTGCTACCCCGGTTCGCGTGACCCCCGATGTCCGCCTCCCACGCCGCCTCCAACCCAGTATCCTCCAGTGTGCGACTGCCTGACGCAGTCGCCGCAATGCTACCCGGGCAGTACCGACCCACGCTGCCCACCAACGTCCACCCCGAACCCAACTGGCCCGCCCATCTGCTATCCCGGCAACATAGACCCGCGTTGCCCGCCCAACTGCTACCCAGGCTCGCCCGACCACCGCTGTCACCAGCCCACCACGTCGAGCCCCAACACGTATCTGCCGCCCGAGCAGCCCGGCACCGGTGACGGCACCACGATTCATGAGCGGCCCGTGCGACCGCCTAAGTGCTTCCCAGGATCACGCGACCCAAGTTGCTACAACCCGGAGGGCCAACCGGCCGGCGACAACGAAGTGTATTTGGCGGAGGGTCGCCGCACTACCCAGCCTGTACCTGGACAATCTCGCGACGACTTCCACGGCGACAAGGACCCGCGCTATCATGCCTTCCACTCTTGTAAGTAGCAACCCGTAAAGCCATTGCTTCGTTTTAAATAGTAAGTTCTATGTAGATAGTAAATTCAATCAATTCCTCCTCTTCGAGTGAAAATAAAAACGTACCCGTTGGAGCTTCATGTTAAGTTCACTCAAAAATCAAAACACCCGTTCCAAATTCAAGGGGCCGCAGCATCAGCAAGATCGATTGGCGAAATTAAAATTTTGGTAAAAATCCCTTACGGTTTAGCAGCTGCCGTTCACAGACAGATGGGCGGACAGACGTTTGCCTGTAAATCATATTTTCGGAATCAAGGACCCACAAAACGTGACCACACAATATACTAGCAGTTATTTACTGAATGTAGTGGCAAAAATTACGCTTTTTTTCGAGGTCAGGGATCCGCAACACAAGTTTTTCTCTCGAAAAAGCGCCGTTTCCGTCTGCAGCATTACAATACTTTATCTATATTATGTAAGAATTTGATTAAAAATCGTTGTTTTTACTCCATTTACATGATAGATTGAAATATTATTCTTTTAATATACAAAAAATACAAATATTGCAATTTTATATTTAGTCTTTGCATTGAAATTAAGGCAAGTCCAACACGGGTATTCAGTGATTTACAAGATACATTTCCTTATAATCCCATACTATGGTTATTTTCATTTAACTATTTACAAAATGTTTTATGTTTAAAACTTTTATTTCAATATTTTCAATCAATGACGCTTGTTTCCTAACCAGCAGTGTTTGAAACTTCTAAAAGATTCATTTTCTGGTTTGAAAATTCAAAATTGTTTCATTTTACACATGACAAGTGTTTAATATCTCACTATTTCGCTTTATGTTAATCCTTTTTTTCTAATTTAAAATATTCAGAGCCTACACTAATGCTTGGTGTCCACAAATACCAACACATCTGACTAATTTCCTTGGCCTTGCATTGATTCATGTGTGTCTCCTATAAACTTTTAAATAATTTTCTCTTAATTAATCAGAACTACATAAGTATGGCTTACGATTCTCTCACTACCCCTTCATATATTCTTTAAATTTCATCCTCCCCAATGTCTACAATTTTCAGATCTCTACGAGCCAAGGAAGCCTACCAACCGTCGCAGATTTTATCGCAGTGATGGATCTGAAGGTGTTGAAGTAGAAGTAATTCCATCAATTGAAATAGCTGAGCATCACAGAATAGAGAAACGGTCCATCCAAGAGCAGCAAGTGGTGTCTATACGTTTAGGAGTTCGAGGGCTCATGGTGGGAACTGAAAATGATCGCAGAAACCATGGCCTTGTGAAGAGAGCTGCAGTAGCAGGCAATATTAATGAACAATCCCTAGCCCATGAAGAGAATCATACACTCCCAGCAAGTTCATACTTCCATGTGTTCTCAACACTCAACATCATTGGTGCACTGACTCTGCTGGTATGCATTGTGGCAGTAACAGGTTATGTCTATTCAAAGGTCAAAACTACAAAGCCTGGCCGAGTGATAAATGTAACAGCTCAATTGAAATAACTCATCTTTTGTATGATATGGACATTTCTGTACTTAAACGCGTTCATGAACATGATAATGGAAACTCTAGTTTGATAAGGATTTGATTTTAATCTTCATTAAGCTAGAGTACTTTCCCCCAATTCCTATCATGTTCACTACTTGAATGCAAACCTTTTTTATATTAATGTGTAATGAATGTGCCAAAACTTACTATTTGAAATACTGAAGTTTTATATGAATATTAAATAAGGAAGAAAGAGACTGTAATTCAAAATTCTCTATTAACACTTAACAACCAAAACCTATTTCCTGAAGTATAACTAAGTGCAATAAACTCTATTACACTATTTTTGAGCTATAATATTCACATATTTATTTGTGAATATGTATAGAAGACCAAAAGGACTTTTTTTAATGTATGATACAGATAGGTCTCCCAATTCATATTTTTCAATGAATTTGGCTGTAAGATTCCCCATGGTCAACATTTTTTAAGGACATTTATTGACCAACCAATTGAATATGATGTAAAAATAATATGTACTGATCACATAAAATAAATCTATCTGTACAATTCTCTGTACAATTTCCTAGCAACGCCATGTTTCTTTCCTTAGTCATTAAATCACAACACAAACTACCTTCCATAATAATAAAACTTTCATGGGATGGAAGATTTTACTTTATTTTATTTTTTACAAAAAAGCATAATTTAAATACAAACATAATATTACAAAATACACAAATTCCTAATAATGCTATGAGCAAATAACATGCAAATGCATCTATTGTATCAACAACAATATAGTGACTAGTCTTTGATAAACCACAGAAATTCCACCTTGTAGATATGAATTATTCTGAATAATAAATATCTACATAACAATTCTTTTCATTTCCATTCACTTAAATTCTGAACATATCATCGAATAGTTTTTGACAACATACTGTTTTCAAAACAGTAACTGTGTCTATGGACAATATGATACTGGTATGAAATTTGACACTTCTTTATAAAACCTATATGTAATTATAAGCAATTCTATTTAGTTAACTTTTGGCTAAATTATGTTCTTAATTTTTAAATTAATATTCAATATATAGGCATCTATTACAAAAAACAGAGACTGCACTATGAAATATAATCTATCACAATAACATATTAATCAATAAATACAATTCCATAAATGGCACATGTAACTTGTACTAAACTAAAGAACAAATTCTTTCTTTAACTGCCCTAGCAGCACACATGGTATATTTCATAAACCAAATGGACTGATATTGTTTCAAGAACAGATAGATTATCTTCTATTATGTACTCAATGGGTTCACGATGAACACTTTCCTGCAATGCTCAACATTCAATACTTATCAACTAAAATGGTAAAAATATACTTTTTAGCCTTATGGATATAAATACACCTATTTGCATCTTTACATTTTAGGATATATTGATCTCTTTATATTTACTAATAACTGTTTATTTTAAAATTCAGAAGTATTTAATGTCAAAATTTCACAAGTTTAAAGGTATTGTACTTTAAAAACACAGACTACCCACATAAAATGGCACAATTTGTGCAAAGACTTTCACAGACCCAATAGTCATGGGAAAGAAATGCATAACTGCAACTTTGAAGTCTTTAGTATCAGTTTATTTTCCCACCAACACCATTCATTCTCAATATTGAATATTAACTTGTGCATTCATATAAAGTTTCTACCATATATGTAAATATTTCAAAAATGAATTGGAAAGTACAACACTTTTCTAAAACTGATACTTGTATATCATCAGGGTAAAAACACATTACCAGAAAAACATGTATCTATTCATCACATTTGAAAGATTAACAATTCTGCACCATTGATTTCTGGAACAATTTGTTTTATAAAAGCCTGTCATACCACTCCTGAAAAAGACAGTAAATTCAGAACTTACACGAGGCAAAATACATCATTGAAACTGTTTAAAAGAATACGATTTCAGTGTAAACTAAAATCTATAAACATGGAAATATTTTATTCCAAATTATTGTAGTCACAATCTTCAAAACCAGATTGCACTTGTCAATTTAAATTGTTTCAAAACAGAAAAGATAATCAGTCCAACTGATTCAATCAAAGAGTAAGTGAAATTCAAATCACAAATCTCCATAACATTTTATGATATTACACACACACCCAAGCACACACGCACACACATTCCTTCCGTGCAGAATTAAATACATATAAACCATTCTAAACAAATTTTTAGCAAGTAATCAGAAATTTAATTATTATCATTTAAAACAATATTATTATTCATGTATATTTTAACAATTTAGAATAAACTCTTTTACAATGAATCAAATTCCTTCTATGAAATAACCACAACTATACCATATTTAATCTTTAATTATATATATTCTCTATTAATTCAGGGAATCATTTTCAATGTCGAATGTACATTAAATCTATAACTAAAGTAACTAGCAGCCCAATGTAGCAGTTGCTGGTTGCCCAACGCCACTAGCACCTGCTACATTGGGCCCACGAAACTACAACTGCCCAACGCAGCCCCAAGCAGCCCAAGGCAGAGACCTAAATACACACGGCATAGGTTTAAATCCCACGTACATAGAAAATCTTGCAGAGTTTATGACATTAGCATCACTATAAAAGTAATTACAAGGCAAAGTATTGTCACATATGCTCAATTCAGCATAAAGCTTCTTTTGGCCACATTGCGTGTCACAAAAATTAGAAAAAATTTGCAATACAATTTGTATAACAGAAAAGTTTATTTTGTGAAGAAATTAAACAAAAGGAAGAACAAATTATGAAAAGAAATTACAGAATTACAAAGGAACAATATTTGAAATTTCAAATTAACGAAGTGAAATATCTGATAAAGAAGATAAATGAAATATTTAGACAAATAAGAAAGTTACCTTGAAATAATTTTCAAACTGACATAATTACTAAGCTAAGATGAAATAAAATAAAATATTATTGAATAAATAATTCTTTATATATAAATAAAAGAGCATGGGCGTTTGTCTGTCGTAAAACCTACTCGACCAATTTAGCTGAAATTTTCACTCTTTGTGAAACAGGTATTGGGAGTGTTTAAAGAGTCGTTTAAAAATCGGACATGTGGGAGTCGCACAGTCAAGTATCAAGCGTCTGCGGCTGCATATTGTGAAATATCGGCCGGAATTATCTCGACAAAGTAAATCAATTTCTTTTAGACAGTGTCATAGCGAATTCATGTCCATTAGTTTAAATGTGGCACCACGCTTCGAACAGTTCAGTTTCGCTGCCCTTTGAAGGAAAGATCATACATTTCAAACTTTCCGCCTCGGAGATGGTCTAATCTTGCTCAAAAAACGCGCCGCCTCCCCAATTGCCAAAATACTTATTTTTGTACAAAAAATCTTTGAAATTCGGTCTGAAATGTTTACCGACTTTGTGCGACAGTGTTTCAAGGCATATCTGTTGTCAACTAGCGTGTCAAGCGTGTGCGCGAGAGAGTGCGCGCGCGCGCGCGCGTGTGTGTATGTGACTGCGCGACTGTGTGTGTGACTGCGCGAATGTGTGTGTGACTGCGAGACTGTGTGTGTGACTGCGAGACTGCGTATGTGTCTGTATGTGTGTGTGTGTCTATGTGTGTGTGTGTCTATGTGTGTGTGAGACTGTGTGTGTGTGTGTGTGTGTGAGACTGTGTGTGTGAGAGACTGTGTGTGTGTGTGTGTGTGACCGCATTTGTGTGTGACAGACAAAGTATTACAATCCCTTCTGTTTCCAGGGCAAATCTGCAATCTCACTTCTTTGGTTTGGCGATCAATGATGCCCAGCATCCAGTTACCCTCCACTACACGATCTCTATTATACTTTTGCAGGCCGATTTTACACTCGTCAATTTCTACGACTGAGCTAGGTCGTGACAAACTAAAGAGACTTTCTCTTTCGTTGGCCACGGTTAGGTTCGCTAATTCTCTGTGCTTACAAATATCTTCTGACGATAGCATCCATGTCCATCACGCAGAAATGATTGCCACTCTGAAACAGTCTTGTGCGATAATGTTTTCCCTTCGTCGGAATATATTCGAAGAGCTTGCCCCACAGTTAATTTCACATTTTCAAAAATCGTACTTCTTGTTGCCGCAATTTTCACACTTGAATGATAATTTTGGCACGAGAAGGCAATTAATCCATTCCTTGTTCCCAATAGCGGTTAATAATACCCCACAATCCGGACATGGCATGTGAGTGGGAACGAGTCGATGTTCACGACAGCACTGCACACTGGCTGCTTCATTTCCCATAATATTTGATAAACTTATCCAGTTCATGTTCTGGTACATGTCGACAGCACTGAATACTAATATCTACTTAGATTACAAAAGTTGGCAGAACGAACCAGGAATATGTACATTTGCAAGCCGGTTATAGTGGCATATGAAGAACGAAATACACCATCTCCCCCCCCCCCCCAACATATAAAGAACCGACCTAGGCAATTTTGAATGTTGTCTGTAATTAGCATTTGAATTTTTAGTGCGATAATGTTTAAGTCAACAATTATTTAAGTACTAAGTACTAATTATTTATTCGGAAAAGGAAATGAAACCGAAAAAGAAACATGTTTCAGAGAGCAAGACATTCAATGTTGCTATATGTATAATTTTACAACTTGTCATTTTCTTCCATTCAATTCATCAGCAATAAACCTGATTACACCAAAAAAATTCAGGCTAGTGCATTTTAACTTTTTAATTTAATATCGTGTTAATAAACTTCAGTATAGTTTTGGGGGAGTTGATATTTTGGAACCTCTGCATACCTCCAGCAATTTCTTTGACTTGATAGTTCCAGCACTAACTGTCATCACTTTTGGGTTCATCTCTAGATGTTGTTTCCAACTCCTCTCTAAATAAGAATGATTTTGTTTTGGAAAATAAATTTTAAAAAAGGTGCTACAAATACTAACCTTTAATGCCTTTAAGTTCCTTGATTGCATATCAGACACTGAACTGTCTGAACAGACCTCTTGCACAGACATACAGCATGAAAAGCATGCCCACATTGGAAGACCATTAGCCCCGTGTCTTGCAGAAGACCTGGAGAACCCAGAGGTAATGTACAGCAAGGACAAGGATCAGCTTGCAAATTCATCTGCACTCCCCAATGATGATGAAGACAGTCAGCCTCACCAATTGGAACAGTCACTTTAGCAAAATCCAATGCAAGGGCTTCTTCCAGCAGTTTTCCAAGCTGCAAATAAAACCTTTTTTTTTATTCAGTTCTCTCAACAGATGTGGCATCATCAATATCTACCCTTGAAGGTGACCTGAAATATCAGTGTTTCTCGACCAAAGTATTTTCAAATGTAGACACTAAGGCTCTTAGAATGATCTGAATTTTTTTTCAACTAACTGATTCTAAAGGAAATGCAGAGTGTGTCTAAAACATTTTCAATTGACATAGTGGAAATTTCCAATCTTTAATTTTGTCTAGCCAAGCCAGATGGCTGAGATCACTAAGGTAAGGGTACAGTGGTAATGCCAGGGTGAGGGACAGAGATTTGAATTCCAATCAGCCATGGCTTTTACCAATGTTTTGTGGCATGGTGAACTTTCCCATTCATCATGCATAACCCATATCCACCAGATCTGACCGTCTTGGGGGTGTCAAGGCTTGCAGAGGAGGCAAGTGAACATTCCACCTAGGCAAAGTCATTCTCTGATCTTGTGTGTTGTGGCATGGTTGTCCAATCCCAAAGACCATGACTCTCCCATTAATCTTTTTCCTTCAGTACAAAACAGATACCCTCACTCATACCTGGCTAGCAGAGCCAAGATGGCCCTTTAGGTGCCCTGGCAACTTCCTCAAACAAAAAAATAAAAATGGAATTGGGCCTAAAAGCTGCCTCTGATAGTCAAGGGGAGAGGCTCCTGAACCAACACCAAGATTAATGGATTAAAGTAAAGGAAAAGAGTCAGGCCACAGAAACGCAAGTCATCATAAGGGCCAAGAAACTCTGTCCCAAAACCCGAAAATGTGAATACATATGTACATTACTTTTGTCTATGCACATTCAAAAGTTCAAAAAGTTGACTAAGAATGCAAGCAGTATCGAGGTGCACAAACATTAAGACAAACTCATGAGACTTCTCCAATTTATAATATTATAAATGCGACTTCCCTATTGAATTTTCACCAATATAATTTTGACCTTTAATATTCACTAAGTTTGTCAGTTTGATAACAGGAAAAAATATTGAATTTTACAAAAGCATGTAAATAAAAAATATGAAGAATTAAACATCTCTCCTACCAGATATATACTTTGAATTATTAATTTAATCCCAGTAAAAACATTTAGAACATTAAAATTAAATTAAAATGGTAAATTACATTAGATGTCATGCATTTTCCCCAAGTATACTTTTTTCTCTTTACTTCCAAAACTATGTTATTTTTCTAAACTTCTATACATCTCACCTCATTTGATACAAGAGGCATTCTTGTTGGTGAATCACAGCTGGAGAGAGCTAAATCAACAGCATCAGCTCTTAAATCTTCACAATGTGAATCCACAATTGTAGAGAAAATACATGATTTATAAAACCTAAAATCATGCACAGAGATTAATTTTGTAAAACACACATTTAGGTAGGTATGTACCTGATAACAGTGAAATAACAAAAAAAATAGATAGCTTTTTTATTAACTCTTAACTACTCATCTGTTACAGTTTACTTTCCAGCAAGAAAATCCTTGGTTTCTTGGAATAATTAACACAAATCAGAACAATTCAATTTGAAAAATATTGAGTGAAATTCTAAATTTACATATATGTATTCAACAATGAAATTTTAAAAAACCTTTTTTTAGCAGCTTTCCCCCCCCCCCACCCCACATTTAATGTTTAAAAATTATCTTCACCATTTTTACTCATGCCATGAAATAATTTGTAAGTTTACCAAACTAAATAAAATATGGTATTCCTTAATAACAAATCTTCATGTAATTATTTTTTAACAATAATCTTAGATCCACATTTTGCAATGATATTTTAAGAAGAATTTATCAACCAATACACAATAAATTCATTTGCTCTACACACAGTAAAAACATTTGCTCAAATAATGTAATTTGAATGCAATGATTAATTTCCATATTACAGCATGGCAATTTATTTTTTTTTTTTTTTTTTTTTTTTTTTTTTTTTTTTTTTTTTTTTTTTTGTTAGTTATGACTATTTTACCACATTTAGTACCTATCCATAAAGTATGTTATCAAAAATCTACGAATTTGTTGTTACCAAAAAACTTGACTGCAGGAATAAACATACCACAATTTTAATGACACAACTTATATTTTATATAACAACTTTCATATAACACAACTTGAAACATCTAAAAGAAAATTATAAAAATAAACATGAAGTGAGGTAGTCTATGATCATTTAATTTTATTCTTTAGGTTTTAGAGTATATATTCAGAGAGTTTAGGAAAGATACTTCAGTAATTGGTACTGCTAGACTTGAATCTTCTTATCCTTGAGCACAAAGGTCTGGGATGGCAAAGATGATTTTTTTTCAATTCAAGGCAGAGTACGAGTCGAATATCATCTTTTGTATCAAATTTATGTCACCAAAATATAAAACTGAAGATTATGTTTCAATACAGGGTAAACAAATCATTAGCAAAACAGTCAGTTATTATTCATACTGTATTTTGATGTGTTTAAGTCCTTGATTTTTACCAAATCACATTTGGACTACACAAATGTATCATAATGATGTTTGTTATGAAAAAACCTATACAAGATTGACCTTCATTGTGCTGTGAAACATATTCTGTAAGATTCAGGTATTATTAGTGATACTCCTGTCTTCACCTGCTATACAACGTCAATAAATAAACATACTTCTTTGAAAAAGTATAATTCATTTAGGTATATTTTTTTGTTGTATGAAACATCAAGAATTTAAAAAAGATTTCATCTTCAATGAAGAACTCAACAGTACTCTAGTTAACAATCTTAGATCACTTTATCGGTTTCTGTTGCATTAACACACTACAGAATACTTGATTGATATGCCAGATGTTATGCAATAAAATGATTCGCTAGTAATTCAATTACAAGAAAATATGTACAAAAAATATGAAAATAAGCAAAATTTATTATTACAGTACTTATTAATATTTTTTGATTGTCTGTTCAGTTATTTATTATTTGCATTTTTGAATTAGAGACAATCATTGAATAAATTAAATCAGAAACACGTCAATTAAATCACACATATATAAGGCTTCCAATAAAATACTTTTGTTACATATACCACATTTTGCGGTAAGGTTTATCGCTTTACAATTGTGTAAATATTAAAATTATTTTATCTAAATTAAAATGTTATTGAACAAATTAAATCATATTAAAAACCATAACACTTGAGTACAATTCTGATTTAATTTATCCAATAATTGTTTCTAATTAAAAGATAAAATTATAAATAAAATGTATTATGACATTGTAAGTGAGAATTGACATGAATCGGCTCACAAATTATTACACAATTAAACTTCAAAAGCTATTTTCTCAGAACATCTTATGTTCTTCCTCCATATCAATAAATCATAAATGAAAATTTACTCAAATGATCATCAAGTCTCAAAGAGGAAAGATACAGTTTTCATCCAAATAGGAACCAACAGCTTTATTAAAGTACTGTCCACTACGACTACTTGCTTTATTTAATATTATACCAGTCAATATAATATAAATAAAGCAAGTGACAACTAGATTAGGCTTTGTTATGAAGATGTGAAAACTATCCATCAGAAGAGAATAACAGCATAAAGATTTTTTTGGTTGTTTTCTTTCATTAACACTACATTCCATTTAAATAAAGGTCATTCAAATGAAGACACTTACCTTTCATCAAGAGATCCTTGGCCAACACTTGCAGAATGTTTGGAAAGTATATCAAGGGCACTAAAAGCCCCCACATGCTTCACCAAGAGAGCACCAACATCCGAAAGGCAAACACTATCACCAACATTCCTTGGAAGGGACTGCAGTCCACATTTCAGGCACTGACCCGATCGTACAGTGGCAGTCATGTCTAGGACCTGTTTCCATAAATCAAGTGTCATGCAAGGCAAGAGTGGTTCCAATATACTGAAATCCCCTAATTGAACAAGAAGTGGCAGGACTGACTTAAGATTATCTGGAGGAGTATTACGGAGCATTTGTTTCCATAAAACTGGTACATGTTCACATAACTGCTGGTGTCGATCGTGATTTGTTAGCCAGAGATGATTAGACAAACTTCGTCCAATATCACTAAAGAGCACCTGTGTTGCTTTACCCACAGGGAAAGGAAAGCCACACTTACAGCTGCCACCAAGGCCTTGGTTTACATTTTCAAAAGCCATTGCAGTAATAGAGGTGAGGTAGTCATTCTTCAAAAGACTTTGCATAACAAGGCCTGTGTCAGTTGCTCGATCAAGGTAAGTCAAAAACATGGAATATGAATGGCTGCAGTCAAAATTGTATTCTTGTCCTTGCTGCTGTTGTTGCAAGCGTAATGTAAGATACCAAATATCTTGCAGATCAATGTTATTTCCCATCATACAACACGTTTCTATTTGATTCATTTGCAGCATAAAAAACATTGCATTTAATCTGAGGGGTAAAGGCCACTGCCAACATGAACTTTCGACAGATCTCTCCTTCCCAACTTGTTGCAATACACCTGCTTGGTACTTATCAAGAACAATACTGAAAGACATGTAATAGCATGTAATTCCAGACTCCTTGATACACTGTAATATACAATGTGGATCCAACAATTCTGAGCACACTACAAGAAATCGGCTAAGAAGAACATCTAAACGAACAGCTTCTTGAGAATAGATAAGTAACAAAGATTCCAGGCACACGTCACTCTCCAAAATAGGACTCAATTCCTCTAGCCAACTAACAAGCACTTTTGTTTTCAGAGAACAATGAAATCTCTCCGACAGATCTTTCAAAACTTCAGAAGAAAAGTATTCTTCAAATGGAAATGATTTGTCTGGCCACTCCACTAAGAAATACTTCATTATTACTTTCGAATCATGATCTTCTCCTTCAAAGTTCCCTGTTCTAGAAATTTTATTTAATGAACCTTGCATTATTGCAATGTAATTATTATAAAGAAGCAAAATTTCAAAACATAATTTACAAATAAGAAGTTTCTTTTCATCTTCATTTTCTCTTAAATTATCAAGTTGTTGAAGAACTAATATAACTTTACTGATGTCAACCTCAGGCTGAGAATGTCTTTTTCCACTTTTTTCCACTTTTGAATTATCTGAAAACACAATGTCTTCATTTGTATTCACAGAACCATGACTTTCTAATTTCTCCACATAATCTGCTGTTCTAATGTCCAACAGTTCAGGAGTGGCTTCATTTCCAAGAATTTTTCCTTCCAGAACTTGCCATTTTTCCTTTAAGGTCTTTGTACCACTGGTGATTTTTGATGAAACAGATTGACCTATTTCCTTTAAGGCTTGAATTGTTTCTGGAGAAGTATCAAAAGAAGTAAACAATTCTTTTGAAAAAGACTTCTTCATACTTGATGATCCACGATTTTCTACATCCTCTGACTTTTTCTTGGAATCTACAATTTTATCATTGTTTGAACTACTACTTCCACGATCACTACTACTGTTCCCTCCTCTTGATGAATTTTTATACTGACTCTTCCCCAATTCTGGGAGTGATGAAGAACTATCAGATCTGTGAGTCCCTGTATTTCCAATTAATATGTCAACTTTCTTTTTCCTTCGGGATCTGTCTGGAGAAACACTCAATGATCTAGATTTATCTTTTAATCTCTCATTTCTCCTAACTTGAGGCAAGTCTGGAATTGACATTTCTGATTCTTCTTTTGACAAAAAATGAAGATTTTCTACAACAAAAATTCCAGACTCTAATCTTTGAGCACTTCTGGTTTCTTGTGCACATTTAGAAATCTCTTGCAGTAGGGGAAAAATTCGTTCAGTAACTTCATCGTTACTTAATTTAGTGCCTAAATCAGCTAGCAAATATAACTTTGATGATGATGGTACTTCTTTCATTAGATACTGACAATGCATTTCACATAGTTCTGCACATAAAGCATACTGCTTACGAAGATATAACCGTATTAGGAACTTCTCAAGAGGTGTAAAAAGGATGCCAAACATTTGGCCAGAGGAAGTTCTTAAATAAATGGTGTCTTTTAAGACTTGTGCATCGATAATATCTACAACATTGTTACTCCACATAACTACACTTGCTTTCTCTGGGTCAAACACATATATTCCATCTTTCTTGAAGGTGAATAGATACTTTTTAGCTAATATAAAAAGTTTACAAAAATTAAAAGACTGATTGTTCCATATCACATCATCATCCTGATTATTTGTACTTTTGGAAGGTTCATTATCACGTTCTTGACTAGACTCAGTGGACTGTGGCACTTTTATAATCCCGGTAGGTGGTATGGCAAGAGCTTGCTTGAACTGATGTGTATTTAGCACTGTTCCATCAATTTTCACTTCCCACAACCTTGAACCTGGCCTGGCACAAAAAACTTTCACACATTGCGATTCTTCACTTCCATCAATTTTTTCCCCTTCACTCACTAATGTAAATCTTCCTCCAACAGCTTCAGTTCTACATTGGGTCTTGATTGGAAGATCGCCACATACGTAAAAACATGACCCATATTCACCATCACGTGGTTTTACACCAATCTGGCGAAAGCATTCTTTGGTCATGTCACATATGTAAGAACGAGTCAGAGTTGACACCAAAAGTAGATCAGCTTGCCAGTCCATCTGCACTATTTGAGAATCCAGAACCATTAGAGTGCATGAGGGAGGATTGAACATATTTTTCATCTAAAAAATAATAAAATTTACAAGCATCTTATCATTTATCAATTATTATCATACATTTTCACAAATAATTTTAAGATATTTACCATAAAAGGAAACAGACTGATTACAGACACTTTTCCAACTTGATCACCAATAAAAAGTTCATTGCTCACGCTATTCCAATGCAATGCGGTAATATTAAAACCTACATGTTCACTGGAAGTAAATATTCGGCGTGCTCCTAAGCCAGATGAATTTTTCTCCAAAACACAAACAACACCTTTCACACTGGCAAATGCAAATAATTTTTCATCAGGAGATATTGCTACATGCACAATAGCTCCTTCCTGAAAAAAATAAAAACAAATTTGCAATAACTTACTGGTCAATAAAACTTGATTTAATAATTTTCACTCTTCAATACTACTCTCCCTATTATTAGTGAATAATATTTAACCTCAAAAAATATATTGGAACCAGTAAATTGTAATTTTGGTCCCACACTACCCGGGAAGATGCATAGTTAACAGTTGCTGAATTAAATCTAAGCCTAAGTACGCCTCTGCAATTATTGTACAAAGAAAAATAAATATAAAAAGATTTAGAATAAATGGTTGGTATGTATGAGTTATATTTAATACGACACTCTCACCTGATGAGGAAGGAGCTGAAGGAACAAACATGGTTCTCTCCTGAATACATAAAGTCCACCACTAGAGGCTCCAAAAACTAAATAATTCTGAGATACATTGAAACACGTGTACTGAAAACAAGATAACAATATAAAAGACCCAAATACATCTCCAAACGATTAGAAGTGTCAAGTGAGATAAAGTACTTACCTTAATGCGTTGGGTTGTTCGAAGTGGAGTGAATATAGGGGATAAGTCATGAATGTCAGCCAACACATGGAAAGTTTCCATTTTATATCACTTTTGCAAGTGAGTTACATGAAAATGCAATAAAACTCTGAAACAGGTTACATATAAATATCTTACACCATAGAGTATTCTATATTCACAATATAAAAAGCAATAAATCTCTGAACATAACACATTGTCTCACGACTCTATTTCGGATCGTACAAGGCACTTCACAAATCTATAAATACATTGAACTGAGAATAGGGCGTTTCACCATACCTAGTGTCACTAATATGGGTCCATTGCAAAGACATTCCCGCAATTACACGATTAGGAACCAAAAAATATTATCCCATTACTCTTCAATTGCACTTCAGGCTTAAATTTTACGAGCCATAGGCCTCTCTTAACCAAATTCAAGATCACATCGACACTTCTTGCTCACTGGCTTACACATCGTTGAAGTGTCTCGATGGGCTTAAGCACTTCATACCATGAAATTCATGTTATGTGCAAGTAAATATACTTTAATGAGGTTATGAATCCAACAGGGCATAGTCAACCAAAGGGACTCGCCTATTCACTTGCTCCAAATCTCAGACCAAACAGCGATTTGACAGAATTCAAGAGGATCACGGGATCGCCACTCGCCAGGGATCACACGACACGACATCCACAGCCGGTCCATGCGCTCTATTATTCACAAGCAGGATTATATCTATCTGCAGCTGAAGCACTGAAAGCGAATACAGAAGACAAGGCTGGGCGGGAGAGAGATATAACGAATTAGGTATTAGTCGTTTGTGCTATTTAGTTGGTTGACATTCAAGTTCGAAACAATGTAAGTTTTATTAGTTGGGATGTGAACCCATCTGAAGTTTCCTATTGCAAATGCGATGTCAAATATGAGCTCTCGTGTATTGGAAAGAACCAGCAATTGTTATGCTACGTACGTAGTCTTGAATGCCAGTTGTGTGTCACGTCATGAAACAACTTCTTTTTTTATGTGGGACGATAATCCACATATGGAGTGTAAGCTAAGGAAAGGGGTGGTTTTGTTATTGTCACTGACGGATCCAGGGGTGGGGGTGGCAAGGGGCCCCAAAAGGCCTAGAGTTTTCGTTTACCTTCATTTATTTGGCAAAATTGATTGAAATATCTATTTACGTTTGAAGTATGTAATTATTGAAACAATAATATTGAATAGTATCATATCTATAGTACATAAATAGTATATAATATAACAAATATGTTAATTTTATAACTAGGGGTGCTAAAACAGCACGTACTTGCTCGTCTTTAGGAAAAGTTATGTAATACTTTTTATACTATTTGGGTAATATTTTTTAAAAATAAATTACAAAAATAAATGAATGTTTAATCATTTGAAATTTTAGCTATTCCTTTTCCTGGTACATTTTAAAAACAAAGAAAAAAAATAGCTCCAATGTATTTTGTTAAAATTTTGTTGTTTGATAATATGAAGGACATTTACGCGAATGATACAGGTCAAACCCTGATTTTTCGAAAGTTGCAAATATTCAACATTTTTTCTACATTCCAATTTCTATCCATCTAAAATTTGAATTTTTATTATATCCATCAAATTCCAGCTAATATCAAAGGATAAGATTTTCTAGGAGTGAGGATCTTTCCATTACTCCCAGTACTCAGAGAGAAGTGCAAAAACTCTTGTGAAGAACTTGTCGCTCGTTTTGAATGAAGCGCGCTACCTGCACGGTGTTGCCGACTTGCAGGTTTCCGTCCCGATCCTCTTAAAAACGCGCAAACGTCTGCCTTCGGGCTAACTATGGTTTGATAAAATCATATCAAAAATATGTCTAACACAAAGAAATGGAATTTTCTTCTAAAGCAACTGACTTTTCAAACAAATCATCAGACAATAAACTCCTAGTTGGCGAATGTATAAAACCTGAAAAGGAAAAGTCATTCAACTGGCGTGGATGAACACGTCAATGTATTTAAAATATATATTTCAAATACAAGTATTTAAATTCTGCCCAACCCAGCTCATTACAAATCGTACAACCTTTGATAAAAAAACTAAATATTTTCAAGGTAATATCAACACAAATTTGACAATTATAAATGCTATTCATACAGCTAAATAATGTCACAACAATGAGACGGAATGTACAAAAATGAGCTCCCGAGTCATTGTAGCATTCCAATCTGATAGTCCCTAAAAGCTAGAAGTATTTCAATTAGGTTTTAATTAATTTCTAGAAGATTAATGTGCAAATGTATAACAAAAGGTCGAATGTAAGACACGAACAAAGCAGTATTAAATAATATACAAATTCTGACTCAAGAAGCATCCAACTATGTGAAATCGTCCACAAAGCGCAGTACAAGCGCAGCGGATATTTAATTTTGTCGCCAATTTACACAAAAAATACTCATATTTTCAAAAAAATTAAACATGACCTTATTTGAAGATATATTTTTTTATAAACACATTTCATTTTTAAAAATGCAAATTTACAATTGTGCTTATAAGAAGCCTCGAAAACGAACAGTCAATTCGAGCGTGTTATTACATTTGTCGCGAAATTACACAAAAAAACTAATATTTTCAAAAAAATCAACATGACCTTATTTGTAGATCTGCTTTTTATGAACACATTTCATTAAGTAAAAAAAATCTGTCTTCAGAATTATAGTTGTAGAAAGACGCAGAAAAATTTTGATGTTTTTTCAAATTTCTAAAAATCAGGGTAAACAACCAACATGAGATCAACACCATTGTCTTGAAACATCCTTCAGACTATCCACCAACAAATTTTCATCGAAAATAATGGAGCCTTTTTTGAAAAAAATAATTGTTTAAACAAAAAAAAAATTAAAAAAAGCTCCTGATTTTGTATTTTAATTGTAGGAGGGCACCAAAAATATTTTTGAAGTTTTTCGATTTTTGCAAAATCAGAGTTTTTAACGTATATGAGACCTGCGCCATTATCTTAAACGTCATTCAAACTATCCAATAACACAATTTAATCAAAATCGATAGGGCCATTTTTTTTAAATGTCTGAGGGGCTTCATGTAAAGTACGCCCTAAACTTAAAATATCAATTTAAAATTCAAGGGGCCGCGACATCAGCCAGATCGATCGGAGATTTTTTGGAGAAATTCGGCTGGACGGTTTATCCACTAGCGTTGTTCACAGATGGACCGACGTTTTGCCGTCAATCTATTTTTCGGTATCAAGGACCCACAAAACAGGGATTCTGGCTGCACCACGTGTTAGAAGATCTTTTTTCTAAATTTAAAAACTGGGTTTTCATTACCAGGGTTGCGGCCCCTTCAATTTGAAACCGATATTTTAATTTTTGGGGTACTATACACGAAGCCCCTCGGACATTTTCCAATTTTTCAAAAAAATAAAATAAAACAAAAAAGGCTCCAACGTTTTTTATTAAATTTTGTTGTTGGGTCATGTGAATGACGTTTAAGAAAATGGTGCAGGTCTCATTTTCGTGGAAAATCTGATTTTTCGAAATTTGCAAAAGTTCAATTTTTTTGGAGCCTTCCTGCAACTAAAATATTAAAGAGAGATTTTTCCCGTGATGGAATCTGTTTCTTAAAAGTAGATTTTGAAATAAGGTGATGTACAATTCTTCGGAACTTTCGGAAGAGTACTTTCCGCGAAATACTACGTGAAAATATGAGGAGAAAGTACGTTTTAGCATCTCTAGTTTCCATTGGGTTGCTGATTTATATCTCCATGAAATGCGCTCTCGTAGAATATAGGTGAATATATAGCCAGATAACCTTCATCCTAATCATCATCTAATACTTCATGCCCTCAGAGCTAACAACCCTGGGGTGTAAAAATGAATTCGGTATAAAAGTGGTGCCCCCCCCCCCCCCCAAGAGGTCACATGCATTTGCCCCCGAGAGAATATTACTGGTCCTCAGTGGGTACAAGTGGCGCGTTCGCGTGGTGCTAGGATGGCCAATTCACGTTCAAAATATAAATAAAAAAATAACAATTTTTAAAAAAGCTATTATAACAGATATTATTAGTGCGTACCCGTGTCATATTACAGATTTAGTAAAATGTCACAGTCTACACTCAGCTCCTGCTGCGCTACGATTTTATTCGTTTTAATGGTTATCCTAAAATATTTTTCCTTGAAAGTTTTGTGACAAGTTAAAATTAATATTTACTGAAACATTTTAGGGCGGGTTTTCATTTCACTCCCTGTGGATCTACGCCTAATTATAATCTGGAAGTTGACGCAACTATAAATCGAAAAAAATGTGAAAGGATCTGGACGAGGGAACATTACTTTGTATTTTCTATTTTTTTCAGTCTTTCTTTATACTAGAAAATATAAATTATACGAAAGGACAACCAAGTAATATCTTGTATCTTGTTAAAGATTACTTGGCGTAGTTTTCCACATACATAATCTCTTCACAATTAGAATACATCGTCAGCCACTGACGGCGAATCTTGTTCCATGTGTGACAAATTAAACAAATCTGAAAGCAATATAAATAGTACAATGGGAGTTGAATGATTTGGCTTCTAGAGTATAGTATCCAAAGCAACAAAAATGTGCGGTACATTGTGTTATCTTTTATTTATTTTACAGTTAAAAACTATGTAATGTATTACTGGGAGAAGTGTATTCTGTGCACGATTACTTAATTATGGGATCCCTAGCTTAAGCCATATACAGGCGCTGATCACGGAGGGCGGGGATTTCCCCTCCCAAAATGTTGCAGCAACTATTAATTTTAACTTGTTACAGAAGGTTCAGGGCAGTAAACGATTAATCTGACAGCTTGTATAACAGATGAGCATCGCCTAAGACCGCATCGCTCTCCGCTAAATATTCTTCCGCCAGTCAGCTGAGTTGCATTCACAGCTGGTCGCGGTTGACTGAATTTTGTTGTTCAATGTAATTTTGATCGCGTGGATGTTAGAAACAGTTTTCACGCGAGATTCATTTAATTCCGTATCATTAATGATGAAAAATTATACTAAGTGACTCAAAACATTTCGAAATACTCTTGAGAACGTGTGTGATTGATTGAATTAAGTCATTACATACAAGAATGAAATGGAATATACTGCAATGCTCCCACGTAGGCCTTGTAAAAAACTACCGGAATTCTGCCGGTACTTTTCGATCTTGCGTGTTCAGAAGATTCAAATTAATGTGTGTTGTATAATGTTTTGCAGTTATGATATCTGGTGTTTGTAATTACGATTTCATTTTCACGTTGCTCATCTTATGACTGACAGCCAGTGTATCAATTATTGATCAGTGACTTACAGATATGGTTAGTTAATTGTGAATTTTTCTAATAATACTTAAATGCTATAATTTGTTCTGCGATTGACTGGTAAAATAAGGCTTAATTGACATGTTAGACATGTATAATTAATATAAAACTACCATTAATTTGCTCTTTTCTTAATTCTGGGTTCTCCTGATTATACAATCTTGGAAAATTTTCACACTACATTCAAAGATTTCTGTGGGAAAAACAATACAAGTAGATATTCTCAGAGTACTGTGTGGCAGAATTCTCAGTTAATTCAATTGATCAGTAACTTCAGGTAAATTTCTTAAATATGGAAATCAAGTCGGTTCTTCAAAGTAAGATAAAAAAATGGGTTAAAAAGGGCTATGAATTATTGCACTCACCTGTCATTAAAAGGATATTAAATAATATATTAAAATTTATGAAAGATGAATGGTTTTAATGATCACTTTGCAAATTTTAGCCTAAGAAATAAAAATTGAAACATCTCATACCTTCAATAACTTTATTATCTATAAATAAAAGTCAATTAGAAGATGAGTATGAAGGTTACATAAAAAAACGAAACGTATAAGTGAAAAAACAAATCCCTTTATTTGCATTATTTATTTGAATGATACATTTCCATGAATCCATTTGAAGTTCAATCAATTTTATCCACTTAGATAATTTAAAGTCAAACTATCCAAAATCAAAATGAGTTTCCTGAGTCATTTTAGAAAAAATTCACAACCTACTAACATCTCCAGCCTCAGCCTACCACATTTACCAGGGTGAGGAGTAAAAACTTTTGAAATAAAAATTATACATTTGAATTTTAACAAAGGGGATAAAACAATGAACGATGTACGTATTGTATCATCTTATATGACAACACTTTATTGGTTATCAAAGCAGATCTAACAGCCTATTTTGATAATTTTAATCAAGTATTGCATTAAGATGTCTTACAATACGAGAAACTAACATACTTCTCAAAAGATAAAATTTTTCTTTTCATTAAATCTGCATTTCTAATTCCTTTTTATTAAAAGGATTAATTTTCCTATTACTTGAAGTTCATTTTTGATGATTATGAATGAATGTTATTAGAATATATTTTCAACGCATTCATTCACAATTAAAACTTTACTACACAAACTTGATTTACACATCATTTTACATACCTGTTTCATATACATAAAAAATTAACTTCATATAACTGAAAAACTTCTTTTGAATAAAAAAATTAAAATTGTACAATAATTACTAAAAAGAATTAACAAAGGAAGGTAACACGTGCAGACATAATGAAGTGTCTAGTTATATCTTTTGAGAAGTATACCTAAACAAAAAAACCTACCCATAAGGGAGGGGAAAAGCTACATTACTTCTGGGAAGCAAGCAAAGGACCATCCCGGCATCTGCCTTAAGCGACTAAGGGAAACCCAGATAAAACCTTGTCAGGATGGCGGCTTAAGGCCAAACCTATACAAGTGAATAAAACATGTAGTAATAGTAATAATAATAATAATAATAGAAGATAAAGACTACTTATCATGCGATACATAATAAAAAATACTCCTACATATTCTGTAGAAAAAAATTAAATTTCTCAGATTGTGTACATGAAATCTACAGTTAGAACTACTAAACATATGTCTCAACACCCCCACTCTACACCTTTAATCACAAGACTAACACATGTTTCGCTACAACTCCCATCACCAACAAACCATTACAATCCCACATGCTTTCTAACTACATCAACTATATGATATTTATTTTCAGAGAGAATTGAGAATACATTCAGTTCAAGTAATACAAATACACACATAGTTACAAGGCATAATAGATAAAAATATGAACACACCCCTTCCCCCCTCTTCAAACATGCACATAAACATAATTTTTGAGTTTTAACAGTGTTCTCAGTTCTAATGCTGTACATTGTTACTTTCTGAGCCCCATAAATATTCACTATTGCAAGAAAGTCACCATATGAAATTCATCTTTTAGTGTTTATCAGGATGTTGAAAGAGAATTTGTTTCTTTGATGTTAAAAATCTGAAATATAAAAATGTACATACATCTCATTTCATAAACATTTGTTGAAAATTAAATTCGGATATAATAATTATTAAAGTTTGTACCATTATAGTTAGTACATGGAAGATGCTGAGACATCTGTAAAGTACAAATAGTAGTAGTATTAGTAGTAGAAGTAATAATAATAATAATAATAATAATATATTTCAGTAAGCCAAAATCAGCCTAAAAAAATTAAGATTCACTATTTCACCTGGAATGTAACCACTTACTTGCCCTTGATGGAATAACACAAACTTCCAATTCTGCACCTGAGAAGAACAAAAGTTGTGTCAAATCTTTTTTCAAACCGATGAAACATACAGCATTAAACATGTAAAGATACTGACCATATCTCTATTAAGTAGAGACACCAGAGGGCCCAGGAATGGGAACAGCAAGAGGAACATCATCATCATCATCATCAGAGTCCTCCTGAATATTTACTATGACAGAAATCTCTGAAGCATCGTGCCTAACCTCAACTCTCCAATCTTCTTCTATAATTTTCTCTGTGTGTGCCACATAATTCTTCCAACTAAAGTAATGCACAGAATGAATGAGTACTTTATATTAACAAATTTTTTGCAAAAAAAAAATAACTCTAGACAATATATTGTTTTTCATTTTAATATTCACTTACTTCTCCACTGAAACCTGGTTTAATGCTTGCCTCCATTTTCTTGTCACTGCTTGGTGGTCAAAAGTGGTTCCGCGATGTCTGTGATAATATCTTTTGCACTGGCTCCATACCAACTCGATAGGATTGTAGTGACAATGGTAGGGGGGGAGGCGCAAAACTCTATGTCCAGCTTCTTGAATCATTTCATCTACAACATATCTGCACCCACATCAACTGATATGATTTTTCAAATAATGAAAACATTGGCAATCACATTGTGTCAAAATCTTGCAAAAAATAAATCTGCCTTATTCTACGATTCATTCAACAAAATGTATGCTTATGCTTAAGAGTACCTTTTCTGAACAACTATTTCAGAAGTTTTCAAAAGAAGACTCTTAAAGGTATGCTCGGGTCTAAAGGGTATATTGTGCTCAGTTAGAAACTGCTGCAGGTCACCCTTCCTCCATTTTGATGAAGGCTGTTTCACTTTCTAAAAAATTGGAAATAACAAAAGGAAGTTTAAATGTTTCAGTTATATTGAAAGATAACATGCATTTCTTTTCATTCTCTCTACAAATACATATAAAACATTTTACTGGCAAAGTTGATGTTCTCTAAGAAAAATTGTATTACTGATATAACTAAAATCACTGAACATCATTGAATGTAATCAATATTCTATTCCTCCCTTTTTAGTAATGGAAATAAAAGTTGAAACATTCACTTTCACCACTGTGTACTTTTAATAATCATTTTATAATCAGTTATTTTTATAAAGGAATAAATATATTATTTCAATGAATATTTTTAACATTTCTAAAAGAACAATTGATGCAATGTCGCTCACCAGTACAGAATGAACAGGTGCATTGTCCATTACAATAACTGATGGTTCTGCCAACCGAGGTAATAACATTTCTTTCATCCACTTTTGGAACATCTCTGCTGTCATGGTACCATGATATTCATCTACTTCTTTTGTCTTTGATGGAAACAACAGCTCTGCATCTTCGATGAAGCCATTTGTACCTCCTGCATGCAAGACTATATACCTTTTACCTTCATCTAAATTTTTGCTTGAGCAACTCTCCTTATTTTTATCTTGCCATGACCGAGAGGCATAGCCTAAAGGATAGATCGTTAAAAACAATTAGTAAAGATGTTCCAAAATAAAATCATATTAAACCACTATGTAGGTGCTTCAAACTGGACAAACAATATTCTTCATACACATAAGTCATTACACACACTGCTATTTCTCAAAAGATGCATTTCATTACATGCAAATCATGCCTTCTACATTCACTTATATCTAGAATTTCACAATTTTCAACACTACAAAATTTAGTAGATTTTTCGCTTGCCTTTTGAATAAAACCAAGTCTCATCCAAAAACACAAATTCATAACCTTCAGCCTTCAGTTTCATATATTCCATCAAAAAATCAGATCTTGCAATAACAATATCATTTCTTTCCATTAGTGACCTGCGATTATCCGTCTTTTTCCATTCAAACCCCATGGCACGAAGCAGATAAGACAAAGTAGTTCTCCCCCCTGTAAACCCTATATCACTATCATGTTTAACTGCAGTTAAAATTGAGTCCAGAGTAACACTTTGTCCTGTGAAAATTGTTGTAATATACAAAACAGAAGAACTCACTTACATGCACATATAAATAAATTACTTACCATTCTCATACATTGAATAAATAATGCGCCTAATCAAACCCTGTCCAAAATCATCCACTACACATGTTTTATTCCCTTCTATTCCTCGGCACTTCCTTTTTGGAGTCTGAGCAGTATCAGGGTCTTGCTTCCAATATCTGTAAATATAAATTCAACATTATCCAAAACAATTTCACCTGACATATTTATTTTATTAATTAATTTATTATTATAATTTTACTTACTTTTGAACAATATGAGTTTTTAGCCTCAATGCATACGCAGTTTTATCAATAACTGAAGAAGTTTCTATGTTGCCTTGCATCATCAGCTCTTCTACAAATCTTGCAATAAAAAAGATGTCTTCTTGGCGCTGATGCTGCGTCACTTCTCCCTTCTGCGGTGGACTCATTGCTAAAGTTGCTTAAAAACTATTAATATTTATCATAAACTACATTAAATATTATTACAAGAATAAATATCTACTATAAGAAATAAAGTAATTAAAATGCAAGTAATTACAAATTAAATATTATATAAATAGCTATTATTAATGCTATTAAATTGTTAATTTAACTTATTAGTATATTAATGTTAAATCTAATATTTCAATGAATTAAATATAATATAAATATTAAATAAATAATGGAAATTCTCCGAAATATGTGGAGTGAAATCGTTCACGTCTGCAGTCTCCTGTGTCGACGATATCACAAAATCTTCGACCAGGGCTCGGCCAGCTCCCCTCTCTGGGGGTAGCAGGCAAAAAAAACCACACAAAACAGTCATAAACACGCAGGGTTCCTTGGGTCCAGGGGAAAAGGGTCCTTGAAACTCGAACGAAAGGCCCGCCCTGTGCCCGTCAACAAAAGAGAAGTCCCGTTAGCAGAACCTCTTTTCTGCAGTGAACTCTTCAAATTTTAAACTGAACACAGTACACGTAAATTTTTAACTATTAAAAATAGTTATCTTAAATATAGTTTCAGAATTCTTCAACAACATTTTATCACTATAATAAAATATTTTTCATTGAACTTTCTCCTTTGTCGGAATGACAATACATTACGTATGCGCCACGGCGCCACTACACGTTAGCCAACGTTCGTGAAATGAAATCGAATCATTTCTGCATGTTAAATCACTGGGCCACGCCTCCAGGCATGATCCATGTGGTATGGCATCAGTGGCTGTCAAAAAAACCGGTCACATGACTGAATGAACTGTATGAAAGTTTCAAGCAACAATATTTTCGTATAAACATTAAAACGAATAAAATCGTATTGCAACATGAGCTGAGTTTAGCCTGCGTCGTTCTACATAACATGTAATATGACATTGGACCAAAAACGTTTGAATAAACAAAATTTACCCTCCCAAAATTCGTCTCTGGATCCGACACTGCCATATACATGTTGAATTCTGAATACAGAAAGAAATGGGCGTTTTGGTATGAATTACTAATAAAATATTCGTTCCGATGAAATAAAATATGAAAAACCTGATGGAGATGGGGGTCATTAACCCAGAAATTGAGGTACAATACTTGTTACTGGTTGTTTAGAATTATGCAGTCTAAATGGTAAATAATACATTAAATATCATTGTTAAAATTAATATTACTTTCCTTTTAGATGCTCGGTATAGACTAATTGTATAGAAACAGTTGCGCAGCAGAAAATATTTTACTTGAGACTTACATCGATTTTAATAATTTAATATCATCTGGTTAAGTGTTGTAAAATAATGTATTAAGTAAGGTAATAAGCTACATGTATTGTACGTGAATTTGTCATACTGAGCAGTTGATACTGTCACTTCAAAATTATTTCTGCGTCGCGTGTTTTAGTTATATACATCGGAGTTTGCTGAAAATATGTCCCACCCCCCTTGAGTAAGTAATTTATGACAAAAAAAAACAAAAACAAAAAAAGAAACACTGATTCGTGTATCAAGAGGCAAGGTAATGGTAAAATTCCTAGATTAATTTAAAGAGAGGCTTACAAAAATCACGTGGATGGGATTTGCTTATTCGTACAATTCATTTTTGTAATCTAAAAACGTACCACTATTGTAATACTATATATAAAATATGTTTCATATGATAATAAACATGAATGTGATTGTCCTGAGCCAACATTAAACTCGTAAAGTTTATTCAAGATAATGAAGCGTTCGAAGCACAAAAAGACGACAGGACAACTGCACATTCTGATGAGGGCAAATAACGGTTTTTATCTAATCAAAAATACACCTTCAGAGGATTCGTGATTTAAAGACGGATAAATAAAACTTCGGAAAAACGAAATTTAATTTTTAATCTACATAATCAAATAATTTTAGTTGCAGCAGCTTTCGCCAGTTGTATAATTAGTTTCTTACGAAACAATCACGTGAATGAAAATGACTCATAGATCCATGGAACGTACATCGCAGTACATTCCACAGCGCCCATCCACCAGAAATCCTTTTCCGGCTTGTTCCGCTGGGCTGGCCTTCGTTTTGTAAGTGTGAACTGAGTCGAAATCGAATCGGTTGAAAGTTGTCGTAAGAATTCAGGATTGGCGTAAGTCATTGAGAAAGGTAAGAGATAACCGTTTTGGTGATAGTGCTTGTAGATTTCGTGACGGAACAAAGTGGCACGACGCTTTCACAGGAGGCCATTGCCATTTAAAGAAAGCTTGGAATGCAAGTGCCAAATGCTATGTTTGAAAGTGTTACAAAATAATGTTGTGGTTTTATAATCGTTGATTGCTTTTTGTGGTGTTAAAGCTTAACTTGAAATGACTTTATCATAGATGTGTCAAGTTCGAGTGTTTTGAATTCGTGAGTGCTCAGGGACGTTGTGGTTCGTTGCAGAAATGGCACACCATCTGCAGTAAACGGACGTCATCATTGCAACCTCGCCATGGCAGCGCAACCTCCTTCATTTAACTTAAAATCGGAAGCGGATCGATACAAAACATTTGAAAGATGGCCCGTACCCTTTATGGATGCACATAAATTAGCAGCTGCTGGTTTCTATTACATTAATAGGGATGATCTTGTCAAATGTGTTTTTTGTGGTGTGGAAGTGGGTAATTGGGAGGAAGGCGATGATCCTTTTCAAGACCATCAGAGATGGCAACCTTCTTGTCCATTCATAAGAAAGATGCCAGTGGGTAATATCCCTTTATCTGGCAATGTTGACACTCCACCTGGAAGGGAAGTGTCAAGAGGTTATGATGTCTGCGGTCCTTACACTTTGGAAATTCGACCTCATTCAGCCAGAGAAAATGGTATATTAAACAAGAAATTTTTAATGTGTTAAGAATGTCAATGCTTTCAAATTGTTAATACCGTGTTCATTTTTAGCTGGAAATTCAAGTGAAACACCTTTAGAAATGCTAGGAATAAATCAAGCAAGAGCTCCTGCCTGGACAATGTATGCTACATCTGAGACAAGATTGAAGTCTTTCAGTTCATGGCCTGTGTCTATTAAGCAACGCCCTGAGAAATTAAGTGAAGCAGGATTTTTTTATACAGGTGAGCTTGATTTATCAGGTGGATAAATTATACTGTGATTTATGCAACTCTGCCCCTGGCAGGTATCAGTTGTGGACTGTTTCATCCAATTGGGAGCTTGAACATCACCATTGTGCCATCACTATTGTGATGTTAAAGCTGATTGGATATAACTGTGAGGGGCAGAGTTGCAAAAATTGCAGTATAGTGAAGCAACTTTTCGTACACCCTCCCAAATTTAAACCAATTAGCAAGTTTTATTTTATCCTGGGCGTTAGTGTACTGCCACGAATTTCTCTAGTACCAATTATTGATATGAATTATTTTCATACTCTGAGAAATAGATCCTCACTTGCTTGATTAGTAAGAATTTCCCGTATTACCACTTTGAAATGTATATGTGAATGCACACCAATGTACTACTCAAAATAAGGCTTATTTATTATTATTTTTATTATTATTATTTTATGCAAGTATACCTTGAATCCCTTGTTAACTTCATTTAAATTTAATGTTTGCTACAATCTATTGTTGCAAATGTTCAGGTAATGTTAACTGTCTATTTTCTGTTTATCTATTGTTTCATGCTGTTTTAAACTGGATAATATGAAATAGCCAAAAGAACAACCTAGGATTTTTTTTTCATGATCAAGCAATTCTTAGTGCTGAACCTTTTAGTTATGAACAGGAGATAGCTTTCCCAGTGGTACAAATGGGATATTTCTCACCTGACATCCAGAGGCATTTGGCAGTTGTTGTCTCGTGCCTACTGAGAATGACAAGATGAACCATGGCGATTCCTCTGTATTGGAGCTTCAGCTTATGCAAATGCAAGATGTATAGTGTTGATACACATGGGTTTCAGGGGCCCTATGAGCAATCTTGGGCTGCTGTGACATTTAGCACAATTACAGTGTGTAATGACTTCAGAAGCAGAATAAGAGGATGTGGATTGTAAACATTTGCCTAAAGATGGCATCCTATTACAAAAGAAGAAATCCGAACAGAAGAAGAAAAAAAGAAGGTGGCTTCAGACTTTGTTTGTGAAATCCTATCAGATTTCTTCAGGTTTAAAAAGTAAGTTTGTATGTAAGTGAACATCTTTTGGAAAACAAGAAAAACATTACATTTGCAGATGTTTTTGCAAACTACTTCTGTCAGGGTCAGTTTTTTCAGGTTTTTGAATTTTGTGAAGAAAAAAAAAATTGTGAAAAGTGGAATTTGAAAAGAAAGATGGTACTAGTTATGGACCTTTATAAATAAGTTTTATTTCCTTTTGCAATCTTACAGAATTTGTGGGTTTGCGCTGTGAATAAGTTGCACAAATTTGTTCAATAATGTAATATTTTAATTTAATTTAGAAGCATTTCTAATAATTAAATGGTGCCAGAAAGATATATTTTTACTCTCTTGTTTGGACAGTAGCAAATTAATGAACTTCATCCAGTATGATAAAATCAAATGTTGAGCAATAAAATCACCAAAAATGGTGTATACATATTCAAATATTTTAATTATTGTTCATATTATTATTTGAAGGGTTGTAATATTTCTAAGCCTTAGCGTATTAACTGACACTCTTTTTCCATGCATACACCTCTTACTTGTTTTAGCTCGTAACAACATGTCATCTCAGTGCATCACACTGACCATCAGACACCATTGCATTCCTATGCAAGAATAGCCTGCCTTGGCCTTCATCAACACTTCCTGCAGTTAAAAATCTGCTGGGATCAGCATGTTTGTATATTTAAAAGTCTGTATGGCTAGGTCTGCAAAAGGAAAATAGAATGTATCTAAAAGGTTGAAAATGGCAGCATAAAATGCAACACAAGAATCTGCAGCTGCGATCAATGTTCTCTTGGTGACAATAAAATTTGGCCTTATTTGCAACTGAAGCCAATAAAAGGAAATCGCTGGCTCTTGCAAAGAAAAGCTGAGAGTGGAGCTTGTGGCATTTTTCTATGATGTACAAAATGACAAAAACTCTTCTGCTTATAACTGGAGAGGAAACTTAATGTGTCAGCTGCATTTCATCACCTTCCAGAAGAAAAATAACATATTCAGGACAAATGCCCTACATGTCAGACACTTCACTTTGGTTAGATTTGCAATGCCATTGCAAAGAAGAGGACAAAGTTTTCTTCTAAAATATCAAGATATGGAAACGATAATGCAGGTAATAGTTGCAGATGAGAGCCAACTTCCCTCTTTCTTAGTCATAAAGATGGAAAACCTCTTTAAAACCCAAAACCTCTACGAATGAAAAGCAGTTCCCTTGTATCATAGATGAGTCTGGATGAGTGGTGGCTGATTGGTACCTAATTATCTGGACGGTCTCTGATGGATTCTCTAGCCACCATGAACGAACTTATTTTCTGTTTTACTTAGGTAGAGGTAAATCAAGGCTTTAAGTTCAGGGAAAGTAAGAAAAATGATTTGAGTGAGAAAATTGTTGCACAAGTTTTCTGTTGCCTGGAAACAATGAAATGTTGGTGAAGAAGTAATTCAACAAATTTTGCACTTTTAATTCTTTATGTGGCAGCCAAGGTGATTTGGTCTGGAGAAACTAAGGATATTAGGAAAAGTGGAAACAAATGTTATGACATGGAACCTCGAGATTTAAAGTGATGGAAGCAAGATGACCAGTCCGTAAATAATGCTAAAATTTGTTCCTTGTACCTGATTATGTAATGGTTATCATATTTTGTGGTTTTCAAGTTAAATTCAAGCAAAAAATATCTAATATGCAGTCGGTCTACTAGGACAGGACATTGATTTCAGAATATGTCTAATAACACCAGAGGTTTAAAAGCAATAGGTCCAATTACACAGGAAGCTTCAAAGCAGGAAGTCCATCTGCACAGGAGGCCTAATAAAACTAGTCTAATACTGTATCACATTTTTTAAACAAAAGGTTCATTGTTAAATGAATTGTGTCTGAAGCCCGATAGTCAAAATTACAATAATGCCAAGAGATGTTTCTCTAGCAATACGTCATATTAATTATATATTTGTCATAATGAGTACTTGCATTACTACATTACATAAAGGTAAATATGTTTTATGGATAACTAGTTTTATAATTATTTTTTTTTAAAGATGCATAACTAGTAATAGAATGTGTTGAAAGTACTTACAAAGGGAAACTTGTAGTCCCTGTGTGAAAAATTACTTTTGAAAATATCAAAGTTTACAAAGTAGGCATACATACCCATGAGCAAATAAAAGCTGATATTGTAAGAAAATTTTGCAAAGGCAAAAAGTAACAAGGTCTTACGAATCCTAAAATGCCAATAATTGCTTAGAAAATGGAAGCATTAATATTTTTCATAAGTACTACATTCAAAAAATTGAGGGTCTTAACCCTTTGATATACATGCTGTGTTTGTCATGAAAATTCATGTGAGTGGACTGATAATCCACAACATTAATACTTTTCTATTCTTCCACATTCTATAGCATATTTTTACAGTACAGTCGTCTCCTGTTATAATGAACTTCTGGTGACTAATATCATTGGTTCATTATATCCGATGATGTCAAAATGAAATAGAATTTCCCTGCAATTATTGATTTTATTAACATAGGTTTGCGTAGTGTATTTTTCATTAGTATTTCTCTGGATCATTCTCCAGAGTTTGTGCTCTCGCCACATTTGATTCTGCATTGTCTTCGGTCTAAGTATCGTAATGCAGTCTTGACACTGTTCAATGCCTGGAACACTGTCCCTCTCGCCTAATAACATAAGAGATACAATTAATTTCGAGGATTACATTCACTATAGCCGAGGTTCAGGTTCACTATAACCAGATCTTCTTGTGCTTATGTATTTGTGATGCAAGTGAAAGAGGACCCATAACTCAAGTTCTCTATAACTGAGGGTTCACTTTAACAGGAGTTGACTATTTTCTTTGAATATCAAAAAGACCTTGTTGCAACAAAAATGCTCAGTTGTAAGAATGTATTTTTGTATTTTTGGGAGATCAATGTACTTAATGGTGTTTGTTTGTTTGTTGTTTTTTTTTTGGGGGGGGGGATGTGTGATAACAGAAAAGATTTTGAAAAGCAGCATAGCTTGCTTCTAAGCTTCCTGTCCGGATGTAAGGTCAAATCTGACTCTTGCATGCAGTCTTGTGTGGTTAAGTTCAGCGAAGATGTACAAAACTGATATGATCCTTTTGGGAAGAAAGGCCCCGAATATAGCATTGGCTGAATGGGATGTAGAATTTACGTAGATGTAGAATTTGTTTGACAGTGATAAAAATGTACTTGGTGTATATTTTGGGTTGGTGCAATTATTTAGTAAACCCGTTTTTTATTGTGCCACTTCAAGGGGTGATTGTATTTTGATGACAACATAACTTAACTTTTTCTTTCTGTGTATTCAGGAAAAAGTGACAAGACAGTGTGTTTCCATTGTGGAGGAGGGTTAAAAGATTGGGAAGAAACAGATGATCCTTGGGTAGAGCATGCAAAGTGGTTTCCAAAATGTTCTTATGTCGTCCTCAACAAAGGGAAAGAATTTGTGGCAAGTGTTGCTGGAGAAGAGGGAAGCAGGCCAACTTCAAAGGTGTGTTCTTCCCAGGTATATTACCTCTATCTCTAATATATTATGACAATATGGATAATGTCCAATATTTGGGCCCCTAAGAACAAGATTTTACTAGAAAACTATTTTAATTGGACTTGGCTAAGTATGATGTCAAATGGTATAAAAATTATGTACACTGCATCATTGATGAAGTGAACCTTATTGGAATTCTAAAATTCACACATTGAAGAAATACACAACCCCTTCACATTAATTACAATGCTCTCCAAAGGCCCCTTTTCTTTCCCATGTGGTTAAAAATCCTATTTTTTAAAAAAGTTTATTGCCTTGTATTCTTTGGTTATCCTTTTTATCCTGAACAGGCATGCAAATAAATCACATTTGGGCGATTCCTCAAGCGCTTTACTATTTGCCAACTTGAAAAATTGTTACTAACGTAATATTACTCATTGTTTCAGGAAGTCAAGAATTTCAGAGTTCCTGCAGAATTAAAAGAATCTGTGCAAATTAGAGAACCTGTGGAGCCATCAACTTCAAGGTGTGTGAAACTAGTTCATTTTTGTGTTACTTGGATAAGCAGCATTAAGTCTTTTGGCTGGAGTTGCTTTGAAGATGATTTGCTGAAATTAGAAAATGAATGAGTTTAATTATCGAATACTCATGCCATTTGATTTGTAGAGGCCACCAGAGTAAATGAGAAATCCATTTTAGACTATTTCTGACACGTGAATCAAAGGATTTCCTTCCTAAGTAAATATTAGTCATATTCCACTGTGGGTCAATATATATGGCAGCTAACTAATCAACATGGTATGTGATATATTTGTATTGTGCATCTGAAGAGATTCCTCTTATGATTTTCCTCCAATTGGAACTTGGAAATGGAAAAGAAATTGCTTTCATTAGTTTGTAGTGAGAACATTTATTGGCAATATTACTACACATTTCTTGAAAGGTTAAAAATAATTGATCTGCTACTGACATACTAACTGGTGATTTAACTGCAATGAGGAGACAGTTAGACAGCTCTTATTATTCAGAATCATGCTTAATATCAACTTATTTTTCATCTAATTTATTTACATAGGTTTCTATAATGTGGTGCACCAGGGCCTGTCTTTATGATGGAATATCGCACAGCATATGGCGTCTTTCTCAGTCGTGCCGCTAGATGTCGCATGATCACGACCTTGTCAAGTAGTGCGATTTGTCCAATGGCACGGCCGAGAAAGACGTGAAATGCTGCAAGATATTTCATCATTAAGATAGTCCCTGATACACCACGTTGTAAAACCTGATGATCATTCATAATCCTGACCTTTAGCAATGACTCCGAGGAATAAAGTGTCTCTCGGGTGGGGGTGGGGAGTGAAAAATGAAAATTTTAAGGTAGATAAGCGTATAGCGTGAATTGACAAAGTCAAAGTCAAAGTGGATCTTATTGGGCCGTAGTCTTGTTTCAGTGACATTAAATTAATTTTGCTGTATTCATTTGTTTTTCACAAAATACACAAATGTATTTTTTTGAAAAATATATCTCATGCCATTAATATGCAGGTTTCCAGTGATTTGTATACATTATTGCATTTGTGACTGGAAGTGCTTCAAATGACTTCATTTGAAGATTATCGAAAACTCAAGAGTTCTCTGAAAAAGAGCTTTAAATTTTGCTATTACAGTAATGCTTAAACACCATTTTCTGAGAAAGGGCTCAAAAGTTTTCAATGGAAATAACCTTGTAGGATGAGGTTTTACTATTGTATAAATCTTTAGCACCACAGGTGCCATCCATGCATCAAAGGTACACATGATCCTAGGTTTTGCAAATGTTGTGTAATTAGTTTTATTTCTAAGTGCAAGACTCTTCTTTAGTGTATTTAGTTTTATAATTTCTATTCTATGTCGTGACTTGATCAGAGTGTCTCTCGTCAGAGAGAAGAGAAAGTATTGACTTCTTTCTAATTTCTCCATTTATTACAATTTTGGCTCATTCTGTGTTTTACTTTCTTGCTACCAATTGCATAGTAGAGAGAAATTATGTATTGCTGCATGAAAAAAAATTGTGAATTTTCTTCCGAAAAACACTTATTGCCAGGCCCTGATAATGAAAGAGTGGAAAAATTCAGTTGCTAAATTTAGAGAAAAAAAATCCTGAAGCCAGTGGTGCAGCTAAAATCCATGGTTTGTGGGTCCTTGTTACCCAAAAAATGGATTGACTGCAAAACGTCAGTCTCATATTACTTAATCAATTTATCGGTCACCATAAAAACTGACAACATATGCGAAAATTTACAATGTTATTGTGATAGTAAACAAATTAATTCTGTTATTGAGGCATGTTACTATGATATTGTGGAGTGTTGCTTGCGATATACCTTCGTTCAAGAAAGATGGATGCATATAATTATCCTGAACCTTAAGATACCTAAAGAAATGATGTTTGGTGAGGAAGTTGACCCATTGACTTCCAGTTGTGACAGCTTCACATTGTAAGTAAATGTAGTTTCCAGGGAAGAGTTTAATATGGTTGAATGGGAGAGAAATGTTAATTTACCCAATATACATTTTCCGAATTGTACTATTAATAATATTACAATTAACAATAATTACCCCCAAAACTTAATAAGAGCTACTTTTATACGAGGGTTGCATGTTAACAGTGGGGTAAAGATGCACGTGATAGTATTTTCTTAACATACATGTTTGCTACGTGAACTTGTACCTAATTGTAAGAGCTGCATGTTGATGGGTTAAAGATGTATGCGACAGATTTATTTTTTTTTACTTTCTCACATACTGCTTTTGCAAAGCTAAAATACATATCGGATATGTTTGTGAAGACATTGAATTCAATGCCAGAAATATATTTTCATTTAAACTTTTGATTAAATTCCTTTCTTCAGGCTTTGTTTATTTACAAGATAGTGATATTTGAAGTGAAGGAACATACATAACTGTAACATAATGTAGTGAGAAAGTGCATGCAGTTGTTGCTCCTACAGTTTAAACTGATGCTGCACCATATACGTAAAGAGCAGCACAATCTTTGCAAGTGTTGTTCCTGACTATGCTTCTGGTGACTTGCATAGCTCATGCTTTTCACAGAATGAGAGAAAAAAATGATATGTTTATATCCAGAAGTGGACAAATTGCAAATACAAAGAAGTTATTTTTGAAATATTCTTCAAGAATCCTGTTTTGCCTCTGCCTCTCAATCTGTCTTGACGAGGAACATCAGAAGCTGTTTACTTCTTTTCATGAAACTTCATAATTTTTGATAAAGTAAAAATCAAAGTGCCATTTACATTATGTTATTCAGTTCATTTAGCACTCTGTTGAAGCAGTTTTTGAGAAAATGGTGTTAAAGCATCGTTAAACTTTGTTTTCACAGAAGACTTGAGTTTTCAAGATACTGTGCGAGACCTCATTTGATGCACTTGTTCTCGTAAATACAATAAACAATACAAATCACCAGTATTGTAAATATTAACAATGTGAGAGATATCAAAAAATTGTTTGTGTAATTTAAAAAAGGAAAGAATACAGCAAAATGGCATTCATGTCATCTTATATAGTGCATTTAGCCAGGAATTAATTTTTTTTTGAAGATAATTGTGTTTTTCAAAAGCATTTCTGGAGGATTGTTCAGAATTGCATTTGGACCTCTCATAGCTGTGCAAGATTAGCTATGTGTGATATCATACTCTTGTGAAATTATAAGTGTATTCCATCTTGCAAAGAAAAAATACAGGACCCATTGTGACAGCCTTGTTCATTTTACCACACGTCACCAACTATGTGCGAAGTCTTTCCCACATGAAGGAAATGACTGAGGAAACTGCAAATGTGACATAATTAGTATTAACTGTGCAACAGTCATTTTCGTAATTTCATCTGCATTATCATACACTTGAAGTAATGGCTTGTTTCAACTGCCAGTCCTTTCTGAGAAATTTCATTGCAAAGGAAATGTGATGTGGCATGGGTCTCTGAGTCACCCCATGCCTCGTTTTGTTACTGCTTCTTGCCATACAGTTCAGAGAAGTGAACTGAAATGATAGCGCACAATAAGCAATATAATTTCCAGTCACCCTCCATGACAGGTATTATTTAGGTTTTTCGTTGACTACAGAATATTTGTATTATATCAATTTGTGCTTTAATGTTAGTTTCCCTTTGGCGTATGGTATGTCTATGTTATATGTGTAAAGGTTGTTTGAAAAAAACAAATTTGTAGAATTTATTCTGAAAAGAAGCACTCGTTAGTTCTAAATACTTCATATAAACATGTATTAATTAGAGAAGCAAAGGAGTGTACTATTTTCTTGTTCTTTTTACTGTGGGGTGGCAGACTTCCTCCCCCCACACACACTTTAAAACCATTATGAAATGTGCCTTCTGCAGGGTTAAGAAATTTTACCCTGTATTTTACAACTTTGAATACAACTTCCATGATATGGCACTGTGCCAGAGAAGGGTTGTGCAAGACTATATATTTTTCTCAGAAATATTTGAGAAAATATGGAATTTTGTTTACAGGTGTGAACTTTATTTTAAAGTATTTTTACTTACAAAATTATGCAAAGAGCAAATGCATGAAATATTAAAGATTATTAAAAGTACTTGAATTGATGAATTTGTGGGTACCCACAGACTATTCAAAAATGAGTATGAGGTAGGCAGCAGCAATATAGTTGATCCCCACAAGAAAAGCAGTACCACTTCATCCCCCTGAGTTCCTATTAAAGGTGGACAACATTGCAGTATGATTGGAGGTTGGAAATATCTAGACTCGCAATAAACGCAAAGATGGTTGTTATTGAAGATCTGAGGAAACTAAAAGTTTTATTATGGTTTTCATCTTGGCCCTGGGAATATTGAAAATAATTCTTGCAGGTGTTTTTAATGCATGGCTTGTTTTCAATGTTTTTAACTAATTTTCTAATATTAGATTTGAAAATATTTAAAATATTCAAATTTGTACTTCTAAATGTAGTAGCAAACTTAATTTCTTTTTCTCTGTGTTTTTGCAGTTCCGAAAGTGAGCCAATAGCATCCACAAGTTCAGGCAGCCAAGGAGGCGATGATGTCCGTCTATGCAAAATATGCTACCAGGAGGATCTAGGGGTCGTCTTCCTGCCCTGTGGCCACTTGGTGGCATGTGTCAAGTGTGCGCCATCTCTCACAACATGTGCTGTGTGTCGCCAACCTTTCACAGCAACTGTGCGAGCATTCCTGTCATGAATGAATACCCATTGTTGAATTAGAAGACTAACTACTTTGCCTGGGGTCTCTGCCCCCAGATATCTGCAACTTCTCGAATTGCACATTGGTTGCTAGTGTTATTAATACGAAGCGTCTTTTAATACACTTTTGTGGGAATCGAAACCTGCAGTTGCATCCTCTTGTTGCTAAGGAACAATGTATTAACTATAACTTCCATCTCCACTTTCAAGTACCATTATAGAAACCAAAGATTTAGATGTAAATGCAATGTAAATACTAGCTTGATTATGGAGGGTCAGGTACCCAAATATGAGACTCTGTAATTTGGACATAATTTGGGAAATACTTCTAATGAAGAAAAGCTTTTATGGTAGGTTTAAGTAATATTTATTATACTAATAATATTTGAAAACCAAAATAATGTGTATTCTTGAACATCAAAAAAAATTGAACTGAAATAGGTCATTTTGACAATTGAACAAATGGGCTCCTAATATGAGACCCTATAAAATTGAGTGTGTGACAATAAGTCCATATTTGCATTATTAGTGTATATAAACTAAACGGTTGTCACAAATACATTTTATTTTTTACACTGAAAACTGATGTTTAAGGCTGTTCCCAAGAGTAAGCTCAAAAGCCATTCTCATGATATTCTTTCTTCTCAATCCATAAAACCTTACATCTATGCTGTGACAATATTTTACCAATAAATCCTTGATTTCCATACTGAAACTGGTTTCCTTCCCAAGCCCACCTCCACCAAGTAATTCAAGAATGTTCTTTGTCTTTTACATGACGTTTGTGTTTCTTTAGGCACATTAAAGTATTTTGAAGCTCACTTGTATCCAATCTTTCCATTTCTGCTGGAACTGCTCGAATCATCATTTTTCTCCCATTTCTTTCTTTTTGGAGGAGGAGCCATCTGAAGAGAGGGAAAAGAGAAAGAAAACCAACTTATGTGTGGACATGCTCTACTTTAATTTTAATATTTGTATGGGTGCATGTGTATGTGTATATAATTACATTTGGTTCACGTTATTCTCTTCATGTTTAATTATCACATAATTTGTAACAAATGCATAGTTAAAATTCTGAGCCTTATATGGTCCCCGTGGGGGTCTCATTTTTGGAGTGAGCATATGGCTGATTTTACAGCAAATCTCTCAAGTTTGTTCACCGTACATTATATTGTAAATAGCCATGTGTACACCTAAAATTATCAGCTTTTGTATAAGCACTACGAAAAGGCCATCTCTTACCTTTTAGTTAAAAAATATTTGAAAGAAGACAATGGTGCAAAAAACTAGGTGAAAGATTTTCCAAAACCTGCCGAAAAGATTCCACAACACTCACAGGAAAAGAAATAAATTGCAACTCTCTGATGACTCATTAGTGTGCTCTACTGGTTATGATCGTGTCCACTATTCTGCATCGCATACTAAACTGTACAGCCTGGGGTCTCATATTAGGAAACGATCTCATATTCGGAGACCTGACCCTAACTTCCTTTTATAGTATGAGCCTATAATACACTGAGGTTTTGTTCTTAGTGGTGTCTTTGTGGCAGTCTTTACAATGATTTGACTATCGTAAGTTTTAAAATTTTCACCGGACAATCATACGCACGTTTTATTAATAAAATAATTAAGATTGAAGTATGGTGTCAATGTGCAATAGAGTACCTGTTCCCAATCATTCTATCCAGAACACTGGTCAAAGAGGACTTGTCCTTGTGATCTTACTAGAATATTTGTGTGATTTGCATGCAAAATCAAGAAAAATTACTCCTAAAACTGCTTTGGTGATTAGCAAATGCTGATGTCATCTTAAAATGGCAAACTTTGTATGCTTGTTGATACTTCCATTTCAATTTAGTGTATGTAATAAGATAGGTTAGGGATAGTTTTCTCTATTTACTCACAATTTTGTCTCTAAAAAGAATATTGTAAAAATTGATGCAAATGTTGAAAAGCATATGAAAGTATGTAAACATATGAATTAATTCATCAAACTGTTGTAAACGGCGAGACCACGAATAACAAATCTCAAAGGGACTTCATTGTCTACGTTCATCATGCTTTTAATTATGCAGGGACGGAAACGATATTTCTTAGAACGAAGTATTTATGTGCATTATAGTAGTAATTCGATACATGTGATGACCTAGCAAAATTATAATTAGTGGGGCTACAACAGCATATACTTTCTTGCACTTAATAATTGTTACACAATATTATAATAGTCAAAGTTCTGTCCATATTAACGCCCCTCAGTCATCACTTGTATAATTCATTACTAGAGACAGGATTTCCATGCATGCAAAAATCCAATAACAAATAGTTAAACGTACACGATGCAGGGTAAAAGTTGACAAAACATGTACAATGAAATTTGTTTTGTATATTTTTTGTATATATGGAATCATGACAGTGAAATGAATTTGAAAGAGTAAAATTTAGAAAACCCGTTAATTGTTCAATGTTACAAAAAGCAATGAAACAAAAAAAAAACTGTTGTGTAGAAAACATTTGTAATACTATGATGTTACAAGGTCAAAATTGTTGATCTTGTATCACAAATTTTTTTGGAGTCTCATCTTGTTTTAGAGTTTTTAGAACCAACATTTTGGCCATTCATTTAGCTTGCTTCAGGGCTGTAGTTACTTACTTCAATTGACAAATGTAAAACAGTATAATTCCTGTTTTATATTTGTGTATTAAATGACAAACATTGGCTCTAAACAAACACTTATTAACATACCCACATGACTCCACATTTGTTATGAAGTCAAAAGCAACTCAACGACAGTATATATTGTTTTATTGCTTTTTCTAAATAAACAATTAATGTATTTTCTGAATTTTACTCTTGGATAAATTCATCCTTTTGTCAGGAACAAATGTCCATGGGTGCTGAAAATGTTTTCTACATCACAAGACATAATTGGAGCACACAAAGATCTCTGAGAAACTACTTCAAATTCTTCATTACTTCAATACTCCGAGAAACTTCTCATGCTTCAAAGAAACCTGAGCCAGTGTGAGGTCAAATTTTACGTTTTCTGATTTGTAGCCGCAAATAATGTTACATATGTTTTTGAGAAATTTCAAATCAGGATTTGAATTGGACACTATATAGTTTCTCCTTGGCAGTCACACCTAATTCCAAAGAGAAAGTGGCCAACAATTTTTCATATCTTCACGAGATAGAAACCTCCTTTTTCCAATTGCTGAAGGCATTTTTACAAAATATGATTAATTTCTGACACCTCCCCAAAGGGGACGGAAACGTCTCTAGATAGAGATCAGCCAACAGCCTTGTACCGATTCCCTTCTAAAAGCTCGGTCGACAGGCGGAGGCCCTGAGGAACTTGGAATGGTAGACATTGCCTTACCGAAAGCAAATAGGATACGATCCCCTAATGAAGAGGGTGCTATAGTTTCAGAGAAGAATCAGGAGCTTTCGGCTGTGCAGATCCTCTTTGATTGTTTTACACGTTAATAACACCACCGGTCGGTTAGGACTGAACTAAACTTCCATTGAGTCCCCAGCTGTAATGTCGCCCGGAGACGTATCTACTGAAACTTGTCTTAACATGGTCACATAAAATGCCAAGCCTAACTGGAAGGAATACATTTCAACTTGGATAGGAACCTTGGTTACTTCTCAAACAAATGTAGATCAAGAATTCGTTGAGATGGGGAATGAGCTCAAAAGAAATATTCAATCCCAGGACCAATTGGACGAGACCAGTGCCAAGTTAATAGAGATTTTGGGCGGTTCCTCTGTACCTACGACCAGTCATAAAAGGCCCCGTAAACATGGAGGCAAACGCGCTAGGAAGCGCTACCCTTATTAACATAACCAAGTGGCGCAAGGCCTCTTGAAGAATGATCCAGCGCTTGGCAACGTGCATTAGAACAGGCATAGGCTGCACTAGTGCCGATCAACAGCCCCGTAACAGGGATGAGGTTAATGACATGGACAAAACCATTTGGGGTAACGCCCCCGATTCGGCTTTCCGAATTAAGAAAGGTTGATAAAATTGCCGCCATCTGAAATGGACCCAGACAATTCTATATGTGGTGCTAATCGCCGAAATTAAGGCATCTGGCTGGGTTGACAAACGTCACGGCTCCAGGGTTCTGGGTCCTGGTATAGAGATAAGACAAGACCTGCCCAGATATGACAAAAATAGCCACACATCTTCAGGAGCAAAAATTGAAATATATTGTCCCTAGAGTAATCCAAATTTTATGCAATGGCTTTGTGCCTTCTACGTGATGCTAATCGCACCATCCGTATCATCAAAGAGGATAAGGTTAATAAGTGTCACTATCGCCCCATCACGATTGAATTGAATTGAAGCCTTATTTTACGTGGCGAGACTCAGGCCATTAGGACTGCTCTTCCGTCTGACCACGTAAATTTCGCTACGCTCCTTTCACCAACTAGCAGAGAAAGGAGGTATTTCTTGGGCGAGAAACAGGCGATTTGAATTTAGCTCATAGGCGTCATTTAGGCTTGAGGATCTTTTACATGCAAGTAAATCTACTAACATGGGACAGTCGGCTTTACTTCCCCTCCGAAGGAAGGATTTTTCGCCCTGAAAAATCCACGGCTTCGATCGGGTTTGTTTGGTTCTCTGGATTGGTTGTCTGCTGTGCAGAATCATTTATGGCATTATGGACAAACGCATTCGATCCATGGTTAAGTTCAATCCACGCCAAAAAGGGTTTATCCCTGAACCTGGCTGTTTCGTTAATGTTCAAATTCTTCACGAAGCTGACTGTGACATGACAAAATCACGGGATGTTGTCGGCGCTGCGCTAGATACAACCAAAGCATTCGACACTTCACGCGCAGGTTCCGTGGGCTCTGTCCCAGGCATCCCCAACGCCCTAGCCAATTCGGTAACGGTCTATCACGCTGACGTTTCCACCGTCATTCAGCACCCTTCGAAGGGAAATGAAGTGCCAATTCGTTAGAGTTAAACAGCGGGGCCCCTTGTCCCCGCTCCTTTTGGCGTTGCCTGCTTGAGAAATCGGAAAACAAGTCAGAATACACGCTATTGGAAAGGAGTGTGTCTGATATCATTTGCTGTCGCTCTGGTGCTGTCAGCAAACGTTGCCCCAGGAGCTCAAGAACTGGTTGATATTGCGGTGGAATATCTTGGGGCCCTCGGAATGACATCGTCCGTCGCGAAGTGTTCTTCATTTGAAGTTACATTTGAGCGATTCTTGATCAGTGAGGACCCGTGTCTGGAAAGGTTGGGGGAACGAATTCCTCTGGTCAGCAATGACTGATGGGAGTGAACTTCTGTTGTTCGAGAAGTAAAATGAGAACAAACAATGGTTTTAATATAACTCATTAACACAAAACTGAATGATTATATTAGTACAAAAGAAAACATAGAAAAACACGCTCACTCAGTATGAGACGTGTCTCGCGACTGACTGACTTGTCCTTGCGAAAACGAGAGTGCGCATCTAGCGTTGTCATTCGCTCTAACAAATCAACTTATTCGAATGCACACACGTACAACATACAATCTTAAATTCTTATTTCAACAACAGTGAAGAAGCTTCCGAAGGCGCATTTAAAGCCCACTCAGAAGTTGGCATTTTTTCATACCTACATTATGCCATATTACTTCCACCAATTGGTATTATCGATGCCCACATGTCGATGCTCAGGGAAACGGACGGTCAAATCAAAGTGGCAGCCAAACTGTTCCTACATCTGCATATGAGTACCGCAGATGGCTTATTCTATGTAGTCAAGAGCTATGGAGGACTGCGGCTACCCGAACACGTTCCTAGGGTAACGCTGAACATATGATATTAGAAAAAATTACAGATGGCTGAGCTACCTTTCGAGTTTCTACTAATGGACATTAAAGACCGCTAAAGCACGGAGGCTCAACTGATCCTGTTTTGAACATGATGGCTTCTAAGAAGCAATGCGCCGATGACGAGGTAGTCGCCTGGAAACCTGGTCTTCTTATTGAGATCGAATACCACTGCCAAAAAATCTACTCTTGGTAGGGTAAGGATGTACATGTATATTGAAGGTAGGGAAAATGCGATAGAAACCATGCATCATATCCTGGGTCAATGCACTTTTACAAATTCAGCAAGAATAAAGCGTCATGATGAGGTGAAGAGATTCGTAGATCGGACACCGTGGTGTCCACTGAAGCCACTTTCTCCGTTGCCGAAGGGGCTAGATTCAAACTTGGCCTGGTAATAAAAAGCCGGGAAGGGATTCACGTGGTCGACGTGACTGTCCGCCACGAAGTCCACACGGGTCTAGCCTTTTGAAAGCAGAGGAAGAAAAGGTAAAATACCAACCACTCATTCCCCTGGCAGCCCAACTTCATGCGGTGCTCAATGTCAAAATCCTACCAGAGGTCAAACACCTCTGAGGTTAAGCCAATGTTCACAGTTAGTGCCCTCAAGACGTTGGGGATGTCTCGAGGCGATATACTATCTCGTTAATTGTTCATTTAACCTCTACGCTTAATTTACAAATCACGATGGAGCAATTTAGCATTGTCTGCAAATGCAGAAAAAAGAAACTTGTAATTCCCTGGGGAAGTTTGATCTCAGGGGATCCTAAAATGTCCTGGAATTACTTAGTTACCACGTCCTTAAGTGGGAGGTGTATGCTATTTCATGTAGTATACAGAAAATTGGTAGTTATATATCATGTATTCGGGGTCCTCGATACAAGTCGAATGACGGCAAAACGTCTTTCCGTGAACAATGCTAGCCGCTGTATCGTAAGCAGGGTTTTTACTACAATTGATTTCCCAATCTGAGTGATATTGTGGCCCTTTGAATTTGAAACTTCTTTATTGAATTTTAGGGGAACTTCATATGAAGTCTCAAAATCATTTAATGAATTTCCAAAAAATATCTTCAAATTTTTCTTTATTTTTTTCCTCTGGTAAAGCAAAAGACCCTTGAATATATGGCATAGGTAGAATTTTCGTTGAACTTCCTGAATTTTGCAAAAGTTCAACATTTTTTTGGCGTCTTTCTACAACTATGAATAATGAATATTTTCCCTTAATAAATCCTTACATATTTTTCTGTTCATCAAAAACTTTTACAAATAAGGTAATGTTCGATTTTTAAAAAATGTGTAGGTTTGCGTAAATTTGGGTGAAACTGGCAATTTGTAAATTGTTTAAAGCAATTATTTTCTCAAAAACCCCCAAATATTATCCTCGTATGTAGGAAAGAACGGTAAAGAAAGTGGCGCTGGTCGCATTTTCGTTAAACTCTAAATTTTCGACTATTGGAAAAGTTTACAATTTTTTCTACGTCTTCCTTTAATTCCAATATTGAGGATAGAAGAAGACTGAAAATAGAGAACTTCTCAGAATAACTTCTCATTGTTGGGTGGTGTTTCTGGATGTAAGGGAGTTTTGCGCTGTAGAATTTTTGTTGATGTATCACCTCTAAATGAATTATATTTTCGCACTTAAAGCGTTACTATTGGTAATGAGCTTTAGAAATGATGGCAGAAACTTGTTAATGACAAATTGCGGTATTATAATTTTATTTAACCGTTACTAACGCGAGACTTGCAGTTGTAGCTCTACTACTTTATCTTTTCTTTGCACAATGCAATATGTTGCAAATAAACGATTACACAAGTAAAGCAGAATTCGTAAAGATAACGCTTTTAGTTGGTCGTATTTCGGCGCCATAGGGAGAGCTCCGTCTAATCTTATTCTTGAAACATCGTATTTAACATAAATCAGTTGCTTTTATCGTTATCACTTCCACTTCTACGTTTGTCTTGGACTTGACATCAGTTGCGTTTATATTACAATTTGTTTTCCAGTCATTGTCGACTTCTTGTTGATGTATTGTTTTATTGATTGTTACTGCTTCATTTCTAACAATGAAGCGCATACGTGTATAAAACCAGTTTTAAGAAACAAGACAAGAAAAGAACACATAAATGTTCTGGTCTCTTTCGGCATGGTTGATTCAACCTATTGCCATAATTTCTGGTGATATCGCAAAAAGTATCCACAGTTTAACCGGTAACAATTACTCGCTTTAAAACACTGGAAGTAAAGAGCCTCACACTAAATTATTGAATTGCATCACAAAGTTTAATTTTGAATTAAGCAGTGGGGGCTGGTGCGCCAACAAACTGGAGTTTGCAGCTTCATCGAATGTCGGAAATGTAATAATTTCAAAATCCAGAACAGTGATAGTATGTAATAAAACGAAAGCAATTTACGTTAATTAATTTAAACTAAGTTTAATAAAAGTTAACAATCAAAAACAATTTTACGTGTCATGTCCATGTCAGTTATATTCACCTCTTGGACATATGGTTCTGGCTTTGATTTCCAGCGGGTACTAGTTTGTGTGTCAGTTCTGCAATAAGAAATTTGCTGGGAATAGAATTCATGCAAAACAAAAACAAACCAGATTCCGAAAATACGGTGATCACAATCCAGCACTTTGCAACAAGCACTATTGTTGAACACGTTTTACACGAATTAATTTCATCATGTGATATATTGCCGTCACTAGAAGTGATGACAACGAAATAAATTCTCTTATTTCTCTACCTTGGTGCATATTGAAATAATGAAAGACTTTACACACACACACACACACACACACACACACACACACACACACACACACACTCATGCGCGTCTTCACAACAACGCTCGCTGTGTGCAGCAGACGGTCAGAAAGAGGGATTTTCGTCCAGAACGGCCAACTTTAGACGAAGGTCTAATGAAATGTACATTCTGAATCAACATTTTTAACAACAAATGATAATAACTTTCCCAAACATCCCTGTACTATATTCGACTATAGTCGAGTGTGCGAACGTGTGTGATTCCGCCACTCGTAGCTAGACCACTTTGAGCACCAATCGAGACATACGAGGTGTCATTCGACGAATCTCGGTTTCCTGTAGGGGAACTGGTAACTTGTTTTCGGATTCGGCCAGAAGATGCATTTAAATTTCCAAAAACCTGTTTTTCGTGTTTTGGCCCTGCAGTGATAATGCCGGGAATTAAACCAACGCCTCCTAAATCGATCTAAGTAGAAGTGAACACAAATTAGACTTGAGTTTGTGAAGTTTTAATCTCTTAGGAGAGAAAAATATGGAAGTGCTCAGGCAATCCGATGAAGAATCAAATGTAGTTGTAAAATATGTTGCGACAGAATTTTGGGATCTAATTGGGAACGATCTGTATTTTTGCATTGGGGATGTTCTAGTGCAATGTGCATTTTTGTGCACTTTAGCAAAAAGCGTAAAAACGTAGCTGTACCAATATTGAACTATTAGCAATAAAACTTGCAAGTATTTGTAATGATGATTATAATTTTTATATTGCAATAAGACCAGTTCATATCCCGTATGGAGGTAAGATACAAGGCCGTTGGGTGTTGGGAACTTTCGAACTTGAGTATAATATCAGCAACTATGATTCATTGGTAATTCCAATGCCAGATACTAGAATAACATATCTGAACAAAGCTAGGCATAAAAGAAATTTTCAACGCATGAAACTATTTTTAAAACACTTTACAATGTCTGTGACTCCACATTTTAAAGTAGTCGTAAATAGTGCATTCAATACCATCAAGAATTGACTGAACTTGTGCACTTTCAAATAACAAGCGAAATTCATAAAATTAAGTTGCAGCTGGTTTCAAACGAGAAAATTGGTATTCCTTCATCACTCTGCTACCTTTATTTTGCAGTTATCATTCTCACAATCTTTTCCATATGTTAGGACATAATATGAAATTGAACATATTTTAATTTCTCCTTTGGCTTTAAGGCTAAATGTACCAAAAAGCTGCCATATGGCAGCTCCAGGAAAAGCAAAATAAACATTACCAAAAACGTCTGAAGACATGATCCGATTTTCGAGATGTAAGCGGCATTTGACTCGAGTTGAATATAGAATTAAAGCTAAGAATTCCTTTTTCTTCAAAAAATGCCAACATCCATTTTTCAAAATGCTTTTCATAGTCTCCGGCGGAAATTTAAAAAAGAGGATAAAAGCGCGATGGCGACGTGCTTCCTGAATCCAACGCCACAAAACTGGATGAATAGGTGCGTCATAAAATGAAATTTGGAAAAATAGAATGTCTCCCTTCCCCATGCATTATAATGACGCGCGCGTAATTATAATGCATGTACAACAGATCACTTATACGAGATCTGTTCAAAAAATACGCGGACTGACGTCATAAAACAAAATGTACTTTATTTGTAAGTCAAATGTCTGGGTCCCTGTCAGAGGGTCTGGGTCCCTCCTCCCAACGCACACAGTTATCCCAACGGTGTTTCTACTTCTTGAAACATTCCTGGTACGATTCTTTTGTAGTTTCCTTCAGCTTCTTCGTCGCATTTGCCATAATCTCGGGAATCGTATCAAATCTTTTTTCTTTCTTTCTTTTTTTCAAGAGTCTTTTGAGTGTGAGGAACAAGAAAAGTCACAAGGAGCAATGCCAGGGCAATAGGGAAGGTGAAGAACTGTGACAGAGTGTTTGGCCAAAAACCCATGCGTTCCGAGAGCTGAATGAGCTGGAGCGTTGTAATAATTGAAAAATTAGTCGTCACTACTCCACATTTCTTGTCTTCTGCGATTGATGGCGTCCCTCAAACGTTTCAGAACTTCAATATAGTAATTTTGGTTCACTGTGGAGTCTTCGGGGAGATATTCGTGGTGAACAACATCCTTAGCATAAAGAAAACGTGTCAGCATCACCTTGACCTTGGACTGAACTTTTTGGGGCTTGGGAGCAGTTTCACCCATTCACTGAGACGATTGGACCTTTTTTTTCAATGTCATAACCGCAAGTCCATGATTCATTACCAGCGATGATCCTTGAAAGTAAGTTTTTATCTTCTGAGCGATAAAGAAGTTCCTGACAAAGCTGGCCACGTTCGGTATTTTGTTCCTCCGTCGTCAGGGGTGGCAAATTTCGCAGCCAAAATATCGTGACAAGATCCAACCTCGTACTCTGCGTGGTATTGGTGGGCCACAGCACAGAAGTACAAGTATACACTCGAGCTAGACCAGAACAAAGTTCTACGGCGCATAGCATGCCCTCCGTTTCGGAAACGGTTGAAAGTACTGAGGAAGGAACTTGATATCGAGTCCTTCACTCAATGCTTGAGACGGCTTTCGTTTAACGAAGTCTATCAAGCCTTCCAAACCAACGAAGCTCCGGCAGCGCTAAAACAATTAGCTCGACACGTCCTCACTATAGGACAAAGAAGACAAGCACTCCCCTCTGATTGGGGACGGATGGTAAAGGATTAGCAACAGGAAAACGCCTCGCCACAGGAGGGAGAGAAGGGTTTTCCCTAAAAAACAAGCACGTGCCAAAGGAATACACGAGGCTCTTGAGGTCCTACGATCTTAGGGAGCGGAGACCCAAACCTCAAGGCAAGCAGAAGAGCGCTGCGGAGGCGGCGTGGCGTGGTGTCACGTGAGGGCGTGGTATGTCACGTCATATAAGGGAGTGTACAGAGCCAGTGGGTGGCTTCTGGAGGCAGTGGGAGAACCTCGTGCAAATGCACAAACTTTGCGCCAGGGCGGGGCAACGGCGAGCAGGGCTCGCGAGGCAAGTCACGTGATGACGCGCCTGTGGGGTTTTTGTGTGCTTGTGTGACTGCGGTCACGTGAGAGCGATGCTGTGTGCGTGCTTCGAGGTGAGCAGTGGGTGAAAGCCAAGACTCGCACCGATTCTCAATCGGGTAAGATCTCTCCTGCAATCAAGGCAAATCATCAGTTGGTGCGCCTGTATGCACTTTGTATCCTAGTGTGACATCCGGTCACGGAAGCTTGGCTTTGTTCGCGCTTCAGATGTAGGAGTGGCGAGTGCCACAATTTAAACCGATCATCAATCGGGTTGGGATCGCTCCCGTGATCATGGGATATCCGGTCTATAAGAGCTAGGGTGTAAAGTGTAAATTCATTGTAAATATTTGTTGTTTTCCTTGTAAATAAATATTTGTTTATATTAAAGCTCGTGTGTGTTCGATGTGAGTATCCATGACGTCACACTAGATTGTCAGCTGTCTGAAGGAGAATTCTAGCGGCCGGTTGCTTTGATCGGCAGTTTTCTGATCAAAACCAGAAATACCGGATCAGTAGCTTAAGAAACAGGCCAATGACCGCGCGCGGTCTTTCCTTCCTCTTCCTTGTCTTATCTGCTTACTCTAACACTTACACGCACTACATTACCAGACATGTCGGGAGACCTGACGGGAGCTTAGAGCTTGACTCGGCTGGGGCGGTGCCCAGCTAGTGAGATACCTGGTTGGGGAAAACCTTGCTAGTAGCCGTTACGTTGGAGCAGGATATCGCCATCTAGCGAGGGGAGACCGCACCGCCCGATGAAAAAATGCACTACACCTACAGGACTAATGACCACAGCAGTTGACGCGCCCTAAATCGCTAATAAATCAATGAAAACGCATCTGGTTGTGCTCCTTGCATTTTTATTATTTATCCAACATCACCACTATTCAATTATTATTATTATTATTATTATTATTATTATTATTATTATTATTATTATTATTATTATTATTATTATTATTATTATTATTATTATTATTATTATTATTATTAATTTTTCGTTAATCGGCCGACTAGGACCACGCATGCAAGCATCCTGCCTTTACCGTGGCTCAGTTTTTATTTATTATCGCGGTGGCAGGTGCTTGCAACAACTTTTTGGGGGGACCAGCATTTTAGCTGGATCCGATTTTTATCCCCCACGGTTGTTAGCCCTGGGGGTATGGAAGATGAAATGATGATATGAGGTGAAAGGACAACACATACAGACATACACAAATACATCCATGCCCGAGGCGGGACTCGAACCCGCGATCTTCTGGTCCGAAACCACTCCGGCATTACTGCCTTAGCGATCTCGGCCATCTGATCGGCATTATTATTATTATTATTATTATTATTATTATTATTATTATTATTATTATTATTATTATTATTATTATTATTATTATTATTATTATTATTATTATTATTATTATTATTATTATTATTATTATTATTATTATTATTATTATTATTAGCAGCAGCAGCAGCAGCAGCAGTAGCAATTTGACCGTATTTGGTGTGTTTAAAGCTTTCATTACTTGTTGCAGGTTAGTTGGAAGAATAATTTCGACTTGTTGTTGCTGTTGCGAAGACGAACTTTATGACGGATTTTAAAAGGTTACTGAACCTTTAACGAATTTATGGTTTATGAGTTGGAGACAGGGGTGGATCCAACCGATCAATCTTGGAAGGAGATCGATTTTTTAAAAATAATAAACATATTTGTTATATTGCATATTATTTTGTAGAGTATATAAGATACTATACAATATTATTTTTTTAAATAATTACATAATTCTAACATCACATAGATTCGCGCACACATTCGCGACAGCCATGTGAACTCTAATTAAGTGGCATGCCGTAAGGTAACTTTACGCCGCAACGGCACCGGTTAGGGTTACAGGCTGCCTATCTCGGAGTTGATTAGAGCAACGGGCTGCTCATCAGAATACGCCATACTGGCATACTTTAACGGTTCACTCGCAAATTTGCGGCGCGCCTGTGAAATTAGATCACGATGGCACTCGTGCCTGGTCATCGTGTCCGGGGACTCTGAGCAGCTCAGAAGCTCAGATGGTGATGTATTGTTTCGTATCATCCTATTCGCATCGTAGCAGGGCTCCAGTTCCGACAGCATTGATACGGGAACAGCGTCTTCCATATATCAAGTACCCGTTTCTGTCTCCGAGGGTGCCATACCAAACAAGTTGAGTTTAGGTGATCATAATGTACTCGTTAGTTTAATTCAACTTTTATTTTGATCATTAGGGTATGTACAGGGTGCGGCAGCATAACTTCCTTTTTTCAAAACTCAATAAAAACTATTGTGTGCATCGGAAAATATTTATTTATTTTTTATAATGTAGGTACATGTCTAAAGTTTTTATTTACATTGTTTTGAAGATCAAATCTGTTAGGTGACGTCCCTCATTCTCCATACATTGCGTAAACCGATATCTGGCGTTTGTCATGACTCTTGTTAGCATAGCTGGTGTTATGTTGGCAATTTCTTCTTCGATGTTGGTCTTCAAATCTTGTAGGGTTCTTGGACGGTTCACATAAACAAGGGATTTCAAAAAACCCCATAGATAAAAATCACAAGGGAGAGCGTGCCGGCCATTCCAAATCGCCTCTAATTGAGATAAGGCGCTATGGAAAGTGTTCCCTCAAAACAGCCATCGATGCTCTTGAAGTGTGTGCTGTTGCACCGTCTTGTTGGAACCAAGTGTCCCCCAAATCCAACTCTTCTAGCCGTGGGAAAAAAAATTCTGTAGCATGTTTCCATACCGGTCCGAATTCACTGTCACTGTAACCTCATTTTCCTCAAAAAATCAGGGACCAATAATTCCAGCTGAGGAAATTGCACACCACACTGTGACTTTGGGTGAATGCAAAGGCCTTTGATGCAATTCTCGAGGGTTGGTGTCAGCCCAGTAGCGCATGTTTTGTTTGTTAACCGACCCACACAAATGAAAATGGGCTTCATCGCTAAAAAAAACAATAGCACCCTCGGGAACGACATCAAGAAGAAGCTCACACGCGTTCATCCGAGAATTGAAGTCACGTTCTGTAAGTTCCTGCACTATCGCCATCTTATAGGGATGAAAATGAAGATCATCACGAAGAATTCTTCTCACAGAACGATCGGATAGTCCAAGGGCAGATGCGTGTTTGCGCGCAGAACGCCGTGGTGATCGCAACATTGACGCTCTCACTGCTTCAATGTTCTCAGGTGATCTAACGGGCCGAGGGACTCCAGTTCTTCGTTTTGTCGCACTTGCAGTTTGTCTGAATGTAGTGACCCATGTAACAATTGATTTGCGGTCTGGGACGGGAGCCAACGGGGCTAAATTAAAGCGATTCCGAAATGCACGCTGTGTTGCAATAACCGAACATCCGCTTGAAAAGTAGGCCTCAACGGCAAAGGCACGCTCCTCACTATTCCAACGCATGAGGCGACTGAACCGTGTCGGGACAAAACTTTACAGTACCCCCTCTTGAACGAGACCACTAGCACTCCGCTATGACATCAACTAACTGAATGGCGCGCATTTTAAAAAAGGAAGTTATGCTGCCGCACCTGTACATTTGGTCACTTTTGCTTATGTTAATTAATTTTATAGACTTTGATTTGTTAGTTTATACGCTAGGAATTTTAAGTTTTCAAATTAAGAATTCATTAATAATTCACCGCTCGGGCCCGGCATGCAATTTGTAAATTGTAGAAGAAGTTTTATAATTTTTTTCCTTTCTTAATAAGTATATTTTATATGTAATTCCAAGAGGAACTACCATTCTGTAACTTTCAGTTATTAAATGAATATTAAACCAGGTTGATTCAATTATTTATCTTTCGTCCGATACCCTTCATTTCCTTGCACGAGGTAGTCTTCCGACAGCACTTTCCAATAACAGCCCATTTGGCTACATCGCCGAGCTACCGAAGGCCATTACGTCCGTATGCATGCAGCCAGCAGTCGAGACCACGCTGACTGGTTCGTCTTCGTGCGTGTCGCTGTGCGAAAAGTGCGTATCGCATCTTCACGCGCCAACACGTCTCGTGCGCACACGCAAAGACACTCTCCAGCCGAGCACCCGTGACTGCACCCCAGTCGCCAACGCCACATCCAGTTGCAACTCAAAACAAATTTAGTGTTTTAGTTTATGGAACAGATTTTCCTCGTCTTTCTAATCCTCACAACCCTCCCTTACCATCGACAAATTTACCAACACAAACAGGCATGGACATGCGTCAAAACAAAAACACGTAAAACTGCGCAGCCTAGCTCATTTGAAAACGATGAGATTTTGAGCCAAAAACCCATGAACTTGTTTTAGCTGACAGTCATGGCCTCATCTGTTCTCCATTCTGTATAGGAAGTTACCCTCCAACTACTTAGTGTCATCTATTTTTAAACCTTGCGGGAAACAAACATTGCAGATATGAGTGCAGAGTTGTACATCCACACGAAGACACCGACTAATCATGACACAGTCATTATCGCAGGAGCACGGAATGACATTCATTTGGACAGTCACTTTTCTTGTGAACATGTTAAATGACAATTTGCCGCCAAAAATACGAACATTCCCTTGCCCTTCATGTGCTGAAACATGCCCTTCATGTGCAACTGACCAACTGTATGTAGGGAGATTCGGCACGTAAACCAACAATTAAAACTTCAACTGAGAGATACAAATAACCTTTTTAAATTTTTTTCCTCTCGGCAAGGCACATCACCCGGCATGGTCTCCGCACGAACATTGCTGAAAATAACACACTTGCTAATGTGCTGGCACGTCACATAATAAACTTAGGTACCACGCAGACTCTTCCCAAAACACCATCCCTTCCACATTCCTTAATTGCTTCACACTCCTTTTCTATTCCGAACCCTCTTCCTCCTTCACTGAACGTACCGTTCTCAAAACTAAGTCCTTTCCACATGATGCCCCCAATATCTCCACAACTTGTCACTGCTGGGACACGTTACCACTTTCGAACAGGCACTCGGGATAAAACTGGAATAAATTACAATCATATGCAGCAGCTCATCACTGAAGGTACTTGCAAAAGATTCACATCCTGCACCATCACGTTCAATCACATTCAAATAAAACTGAGTATATTGAGGCTACTCTAAAGAGCGATTTAAATCAAAGAGTTATGCTTTTCTGAACATGACATGGGTAATCTAAAATAAATGAACTATAAAAATCAAATTGGAAGAGCCTATAAAATTATTTGATATAATTTAAAATACCCCCCCCCCCATTACGTGACAAATTTGTAAAAATATTAATTTTGGCGCTTCCATTTGAAATTCAGTGTACTGGTAGAACACTTTACGAGAAATTGAAAGGTGCAAATCCGACTTCAATCAAAAGAGAAGTTTAAGAGATAGACGAGAAACAAAAAGGATCCTTGACTGATAGACTACAAAAAACCACCACCCCCATTACTATACAAAATTGTAAAAATATTATTTTTGGCACTTCCATTTCAAATTCTGTGTACTGGTAGAAGACTTTACGAGAAATTGGAAGGTGAAAACCAGACCATGAGTTTAGGAGAAAGACGAGAAACAAATATGATTCTCGACTGATCAAGTAAAAAATACCCCCCATTAATCGATAAATTTGGAAAAATATTAATTTCAGCACTGCTATCTGAAATTCTTAGTATAAGTAAATCAGTTTAAGAGAAAATCAGTGGTGCAAACAAAACTTCAATCAGACGAAAAGTTTTCCGAGATAGGCGAGAAAAAAAAGGAAGCCTCAAAAGGTCAAGTACAAAATACCCCCCCATTACGTGCCAAATTTGGAAAAATATTAATTTCGGCGCTGCTATCTGAAATTCTGTATACAAGAGCTTCTGTATACTTTAAGAGAAATTCATAGGTGCAAAGAAAACTTCAATGAGACGAATTGTTTACGAGATAGACGAAAAACAACTGTTTAAGTAACCAAATACCCCCCCATTACAAGCAAAGGCACTCACACTTCGATCATTGTCCAGTGTATATTAAATGGAAGAACATCTCTTCATTTTCCCTTGCTTTTTATTCAAGTATTTAAAATGTATTTTATAAAATAATATTACATTAGCGTACTCGTGCGATAACTCTCGCATGTTTATTATCAAACATTGCTTATCCATCTCCCTCTCCTTACCATTAAGAAGGAAAGTTGTTAATGAAACATGTATACTTGTTAATAAATGTAGATTCTAATGTACTTACAGATGATTAAACAAAAATATAAACAATGCAATTGATGTTTGAAACATATTTTCAATAAAGGTTTATTCAGTAACATACAGATAACTTCTTCGAATAATTCACACTTTCTTAAAAACCGTTGAATTTCCACGTCTATCTCCTAAACTATTCGTCTGATTGAAGTCTGGTTTGCACCTTTCAATTTCTCGTAAAGTGTTCTACCAATACACAGAATTTCAAATGGCAGCGCCAAAATTATATTTTCCCAAATTTGTCACGTAATAGAAGAGTATTTTTTACTTGATCAGTCGAGGATCCTCTTTGTTTCTCGTCTATCGCCTAAACATTTCGCCTGATTCAAGTGTTTTCACCTTTCAATTTCTCGTAAAGTGTTTTACAAGTACACAAAATTTCAAATGGAAGCGCGAAAAAATAGTTTTGACCAGTGTGTCATTCGAAATACGATTCTGGATTTCTACATGAGAGAAAAGGTAGTGCCGACAGTGCTAAAGCTTCTTCCAATTATTAAGGGCAAAATTAATTTTCCTTGGGGTCCAAAATCTTTATTGCGGGTTATGAAATCAATGGGTTTTAAATGGAAGAGGTGCCAATCAAAGCGGCGGGTGCTGATAGAGAGGCCGGACATAGTGGATTGGAGATCCAGATACATTGTTCAATTGAAACAATTTCGAGAAGAGAACCGAGATATCATCTACGTGGATGAGACATGGGTTGATAACACTCTTAAATTTCAAAAGTGCTGGCAGAGTGATGACGTTTGTGGTGTCCAAGTGATGGGAAATGCAACAAGTAGACTAATAATTGTTCACGCAGGGGGGAAAAATGGATTTCTTTGCGACACGTGTCTAATCTTTCGAGCTGGTAGTACTGTGGGAGACTATCACGGTCAAATGAATGGCATTAATTTTGAGAAATGGGTGCGTGAAAAATTATTACCACATCTACCAGAGCGTGCTGTTGTTGTCCTTGACAATGCTCCATAACACAGTATGGAAGTCAACAAGATGCCGTCCGCATACTCAAGAAAAGCTGATATGATTGTATGGCTTCAAAGAAAGGGAGTGCATTGTGAAGAAAGTATGCGTAAGACTGATTTGTACCGATTAATTGCACCTCTCAAACCACGCGCTAAGCTGTACAAGATCGATGAGTTGCTAGCAGCACACGGACATACAGTTGTACGACTCCCTCCCTACATGTGTGAGATGAACCCAATTGAACTTGCTTGGGCGAAAGTAAAGCGGATATTTAGGGAGCGAAATGTAACAGGTGATATGTCAGTTACCAAGTTGCAAGAAAACATTGAAACTGCAATACAAGAGGTCACCGTGCAGGACTGGCAAGGATTTTGCAAGCACGTGGAAAAAATAGAAAGTGATTATTGGGAAAAAGATGGTATTGTACCGGACATCATTGACGAAATAATTGTTAATTTAAACTCCGACAGTGGTTCATCAGAGAGTGAAGCCTGCAGATCATCATCAGATTCTGAATAAGGTAAGTTAGATACTAAAATAATAATGCAAGAAAAACGCCCGCGATCGTGAAATAAAAAAAAAATGTTTTTCGCGCGGCTAGTAGTACGTCGACGGCCAGGATGTCCTCCCCACCACCGCTCCGTTTCTTGGAACAGGCATACGTCCCTTCCGCCCCGCGGTCGGAGAACTCAGTCCCGGACAGAGTTCTTTGAGTACATCTTTGCTCCAACGTGGATTTTTTACTTTTCCCTATACGTAAGTTCCCCTATACGCATACACGGAGTAATACTAACATTGTATATACGGAGCAATATACGTAGTATAGGGAAAGTTATGTGAAGCTGCGGAAAATCAATTTTGAGATTTCAACAGAACTACACCTTTTGGGGTTACCTGGTACCGAAAAAGTGTTTTCTTTTTTTTTACAACGTCCGTCCGTCCGTCTGTGAACACTTCTAGTGCCTAAACCATGCGTAGGAGTTGTTTTCAAAATGAAGAAACCCCTGTCGACCTGGCTTGAGTTGAAGCTTTGAGATATTGAAAAACATTCTTTAAAATTTGGGGGTACTTTACATGAAGTCCCAGGGACATTTTCAAAATTTTCTCGGCGGCGATAGATGGCAACTGGCAAAAGTATGTGGCATGTTCGAATAGCTAGCCCAAACCAAAGAAAATAGAAAACAAACACGAGAAATTCTATGCCATTCTGTAGCACGATTAGTTACTTTTTCAAAGCTTCGCTCAAAATTTCGCAATTTCAAAAAACGTTCAAACGCCATTTTTCTAACAATGGTTCCAAATTTTCTCTTTAAACTTTTCGTAGTACTAATTGCACTGTTTAAAATGACATAAAATACATTTTGCTGTATTCTTTTGTTTTTTTAAATACACAAATGTAATTATTAAAAAATATTTCTCATGCCATTAATATTCACATTTCCAGAGGTTTGAATACCTGATTGCATTTGTGATTTTTCGAAAACTCAAAAGATTCCTGTGAAAAAGAGTTCCAAATTTCGCATTTACACTTGAGCTTAGACGATTTTTTCTTAATAACGGTTTTTCAACGAAAATTTCCATATAGGACGAGGTTTTACTCTTCTTTAATATTCTAAAAGTAATCTTTTGAATATATCATTAGGAAATTGAAAAAAAATGAGAAATCTTCAAAAAATTAATATAGAGGTGGCGATAGATGGCAGGTGGCAAGAGGATCGAGCTACCGTGAAGCTAACCCAGACCGAATAAATTAGAAAACTAAGTAGAACGAGAAATTGTGTGCCAAACTGTAGCACCACTAGTTCAAGTCTTCTGCAAGTATTTTGTCACAGTAATTTTTAAATACTGATTTAATAATAGCCTCACATTTTGTCCTGACATGTACATTTAGCATTGTGAAATATTTATAATAATTTAGTGGTACAATCTATACTACGAAATCTTTGATTGAAAATTATGGTATGAAATGCAAATGTTCCCTCCATTACAGCTAATTGTTTTTCATCTTGAGAATAATTAGCACTTTTAAAAAAGTGTAACTTTACTACCATAATACTTTTTGCATTTACGAGTAACTTTACTGCTTTATTACCGGAAGCTGATGCATCTAATGATTGCTTATGTTCGTTGGTGTTAAACTGTTTCGTTATAGCTGTTCCACCTTCAACAGCAATGCAAATTTCTCTTCTGCAAAATATTTCAGAAAAACAATAGTGTCTCTCTTTGACATGACTGGAATTTCCTTTTTCAATTAATCGTTTGGATGGCATTTCTTCTAAAAATTATAATATAATATTGAGCTACACAAACGATGCAAGCCTAATATGAATAAATAAAATGAATAATTGAAACTAAAACTTAAATTACAAAAACGATAAAACTTAACAAAACTATGTATAAATTATTTTACCCTTGAGTTTAAAACTGGGTTGTATTAAATTGAATTAATGAATAATTAAAACGTGATTTGAATATATCTGAGGATAATATTCACTGAGAAAGAAATAATTTCGTATTTCTACTAATTTCGGCATTTGAATGAGGTAAAATCAAGAAGGAAAGAGCAAAATCCGACAACTCTGAAGGGTTTTACTCCAGCAGCGTCAACATACGTACTCACCACATTCCAGATTAGAACAGTGTTCTCGCCTTCATTCCACCCTACAGATGGAGCATGCGTATTCAGTAACAGTAGTTGTTAAGTAACAATAGTTGCTGTGAGTAGTTTGCGAAAAAGAATAAAAAATATTCACTACATTGGTTAATGCGAAAAAGTATTTTGGGAGTACCTGTTTTTTGGGTATGTGTGTATACGCAATACACATAGATAATGCTGTCCATACGAACGTTTCACAGCAATGTTATTAATAATTTTCGAACATATTTCAGCTAAAGTTTTAATTTTTTAGAACATTTTTTGGAACAAAATGAATACTGAATAATTAAAATTTCGTTTATTTTCCGCCATCTCAATTATTTTACACCGTTTTTTCGTTGTCTGCGGAACTATTTTTTCTCGTGATACGAGATGAAAATCCACTGAAAACTGCGGTAATTCCGCCGATCTGGCAACACTGTAAGACATTACTATACTTCGATTTCTCTAGAGTTTCATTTGGCAGGCCTATAGCTACAGTGTTCTACAATCGGGAGCTTACACATTACTAGTGACGTCACTATGGTGACCTTCAACCACCCGATTGGATGTCACCGTAACAGCTGATTTACGTCAACTGTAGCTAAGTTTAAATCCAAGTATAATCGCGTAATTCCGAACTGAACAGTTACATGACGCACAGGGCCCGTGACGGACTGCACTGGAGACGAGTTGTGAGAAATCTGGGACGACAAATGACGCCGGTAAGGCAGTGTCCACACACTGGAAATAGGCTAGTCGATGTCTCGAAATGCCTTTATGTACCACAAGCCGGGAGTGGTGACAGCAGTTAGCTATGAGATCAGCTGCAAGTCACATTTCTTGTTTTATAAAATTATCTTGTGTAATTTTAACCCGTGAAATCCTTATTTTCTTACCATAATCACAAACCATCTGTTAAATGAGTTCGAATTGCCTGACGAGAAATACATTACCGCATTGGATAGAAATCATTATTTAATGTAAAAGACACGAACTTATGAGACGTAGAGGAGAGAAGTACAATCAGTGCATATTTTCTTAAGCTTCGTAATCTCTAGCCCCTCTGTTTTGCTCTATTTGTTAGTTGAATTATGAATAAATGGTGAATGATCAAATCATTCATAATAAAATTCCCAATTAAAAAAATAATTCATTAATAATAAATACGAATTAAGAAAAATAATTAATTAATTCAATTCTTTTAAAATACCCCTTCAAGTTTCTTGCTTCAAATTTTTATTTTTATATTGCTGGTATCAATCAAGTAAGAATATCTTCCACGCAAGTTTTTTCTTTTTCATTTCAGTTTAAAGAGAAAATTCAAGCAAACATATGAAAAAAATCTGGTTGTTTAGCATATCTTTTACTGCTAAATATTATAACCACCCTCAGTTCTACGCACTGTTTAATGTTTTCCTGCAGCAATGCCTACATGTCATAGCGGTTAAAGTAGGGTACACGGTAAAGTAGTACACCCTTAAAGTAGCGAGCAGGGGGGGGGGGGGGGTGACGGAGGAGGAGGGGAAGGGGGGAGGAAGAGTCTCCTTAAACCCTCCCCCAAATTACGCTAAGCGCTCTGATAGAAATTAGTAAAACTTACCGTAACACGATTTTTATGGCGGTTTGACTGACGGTTTGATGACCCGAAGATATGTCATTGCTAATACCTGAATCATACTCAACTTGCTTCCCGCGAACCATGACCCCTTCCGCACGGAATACTTACGCACACGAGTGGCCCCTCTCTTGCTACACTTCCACTCGAAACCATCACACAACTCTTTGCGCTTGGCCAACCTCATCTGACACTTGCACACAGGACACTTATATCCTGCAGCTATCAAACTACGTTCTTGCACCCATTCAATGACAGCCAAACACCACCTTCGGCGCAACGCGTAGTAAAAAGCCACATTTATTCTCACCATCGTAGCAGAGACACTCGACACTCAAAAACACAAATCACAAAGAATCTGAAGAACGCAAGAAACTTAACTATACGACAGCGAGGTAGCTAACCACTTCGACAACTATCCTTAAGTTGTTCCGTATACTAGACTTCAGCCGTCATAACAATTGAAGGGGTAGAAATGTGTCTGAGAAAACTCGCTCGCTGACTCGAGCGAGGAACTCTTTCGCCGTCGTAGAGGCGAACGAGAAAACTCTTTCAAGAGTGTGGGGGTCGATAAGTTTTCCCTTGTTTCGATTTTCCACATTCCTCGTCGCACATTTCTTGCAACTCATCCTCAGTGTAGTCTGTTGCGGGCCCAACAGTTCAGCGCGGGATCTCTGAATACAGAGATTTAAAAAAATTAAAATATCAAAACGAACGACAGGTAGGAGGACACTTTTCGTGAAAGGACAGAACCTACTCGTACAAAAGAAGGGATGTCCTCCTTAAAGGAGAGCGATTGGATACATTATTTTAACAACCAGTTCTGAGAGTTCAATTGTTCCACATGATAGGGTAGTGTTATATCCACTCTTCTTCTTAAATGCAGTCTTAATGTGATTTTTGTCTTTCATGTTCGTATGTTGCAGTTTCAAAATTTCTTAAACATTTTTGTTGAGGAACCTAAGACATATTTCAATTCCTTTAAACAATTTTCTCCATTATTCTCACCTGTGGAATTGACTGAGTCATCTCATTTTGGCTTGAAGTCTTTTATATTATTGTTTAATCATGTTTGATGGTAGGTCCTATACACGTGTTTCTTGTAGTTTAGGTTTACCGGTTCTTAATTCATTGTTCCCTAGTCCCATCCATTTATTTATCTGGAGTAGGGTATAACCGGCACTGTCATCTCATTTTGGCTTGAAGTCTTTTATATTATTGTTTAATCATGTTTGATGGTAGGTCCTATACACGTGTTTCTTGTAGTTTAGGTTTACCGGTTCTTAATTCATTGTTCCCTAGTCCCATCCATTTATTTATCTGGAGTAGGGTATAACCGGCACTGTCTTTTCGCTTCTTCAAACGTTGCTTGTTTCAGTGAAATTCAACATGTTTCAATATTACTTTTTCTCTAATTTCTCCAGTTCTTCTCTAAATCATTTATATTCTCTCCTGATGCGTTTGTCTTTTAGGAGGAATACTTTGAGATTCGGTGGCAATTCGATCTTGTTTACAAATATTGAAAACAAGAATTTTATAATTTGTCAAAAGATTCCAATGAATTCAGGTAATGCAAATCAAATGAATTTTGCCTTCTCAAAATATAGTTTTCAATTTACAATACCGATATTTCAACTTAAAACTATTATTAGTTCATTGAAATTATTTAGGTTAAAGTAGAGAACGCCCTTACAAAAGTGTGGGGACGGGGGGAGGAGAAGGGGAAGTCTCCTTAAGACCTCCTTCAAATTACGCCAAGCGCTCTGAAAGAAATGAATAAAACTTACCGATGTGCCACTTTCACGTGCCGTGACGTTTGGAGACACCCTTATGGAGCCACAAAAACTTCTTAGTTGACCCCTTCCGCACAGAACACGCGTATAAGGGGTGGCATCTTTCTTACTGCACTTCCTATCGAAACGATCTCACAACTACTTTCGCTTGGCCAACATCATCGGACATTTACATACAAGACACTTAAATCCTGCAGCAATCAAACCACGTCTTTGCGCCCATTCAACTACAACACTCCTTTCGGCGCAACGCGTAGAAAAACACATTTAATCACACCACTGTTGTACGAACACTCGACACTCAAAACACAAATCACAAAGAATCAGAAAAGCACAAGCAATGTAACTGTACGACAACTAACAACTTCGACAGCTACCTCAACACACAATGTCACAGAATCACACCACCATGTTTGCAGCACTATTTGATAATGAAGCACCGAGAAGACACCATAACTTATGACGTCACAATCACGATCGATTTCGAATCATTAAAATATATTACAGAAGTTTTACAAATTATTTTGATCAGCACGCGTGCGGCAGCCTCGCCGGCAAAACCGCCCACTTTGCTTATCAGTTTGTACTATGTTACGAGCATTGCTCACTGCCCCCTCCCCACCGAAAAATACCCCTCGTGAACCCCGAATCGCCCCTCGCCGGAGCGGCGCGAAGGGCCGATTTCAAAGATTTCCCTAAGTTTGTGTTCTAAACTTCACCCATTATTTTAAACCAATGGTAACAAGTTCTAAGAGTAACAGCTAAATTGTTTTATTATTTTTGTTTTATTAGCCTAAATTATTTCAATTATTTTGCTCCTTATTTTGAAATTTCTTCGTATGGTACTTCAACTGCATTATGATATTTTTTGAAGATATATTCTATATACTTGCATAGTAAAGAGAAAGTGAAACATTGGAGCGGAAAGTGATGATTACTTTTTTTAAAGAAAAATTTGTATTGTGGGTCACTGGACACCAAAAATGTGAATAATTCTTGATACTATAAACAGTAAATTTCTTCCTCTAAAGCATTATGAAGTCAGAATTCACTTTTGTGGGTTCTTGATATTGAAAAATTGGTACATGACAAAATGTCTGTTCCTCTGTCTGAGAACAATGCTACAGTCTAAACTGTTTTTCTCAAAAATTGACATTTCCCAATTGATCCGGGCTGAATTTAGGCCCTGCAAATTTGAAATGGATTCTAATTTTTTTTAATGTGCTTTACGCAAAGCATTCATGTACTTTACATGAAGTAAATGCTTCAAAACTGTACAATTTTTTCTAAGTATGAGCTATAATAGTGAAGGCCGTTCTTCAAAGAAGGTCAAAAGCAATTTTTTGAAAGTGTTTGTAGTTTCAATATAATTTTTTTCATGTTTTTTAGAGTTGAAAGAGAAGAAACAGAACAAATGAATTTTAGCAAAATAATTGATCAGTTTCTATTAACAAAGACAAGAAAACGGTCAGTTTTCGGTTCAGTTTTTCTATATTGTATTTTGATGTCATTCACTGTCTAAAAAGACATTACAAAGTTACTGTCAGTTTAGTTTATTTCATTTGTTCATTGCAATTGTTATAACTTCATTATCTTTTTCTCTTTTCCAATGTTTTTGTAATAATCTTAAAAAGATTAACAAGATTATAAATCATTTTGTTATGGAGTGTAATATTTTAGTTTCTATCAAAAGATACTGTCATTATAAAACTGCACTTCGGAAGTACAAACCAAACTTCATCACCGGAGTGTCCATGATAGGGAAGCAATGGGAAATGCTGGCCCTGAGCACGATTTTTCCTAGTTATGCCTCTGGTACTACTTGAATTTGATTGGATTTTGGAGGTTGTGAAATAATATTTGCATCTCTGTTAGGAGATGTCTAGTCACTTGCTATAATTTGCTGTGTATATTCCTAAAAAACTCACTCATCAATCTAAACAAGTCACACACATCCACAGTTGCATTTGGATTTGGGATGATTATAAGTAAATTATTGAGGGAGGAAAGAAACTTCTTATGCGCTAGCAAAAAACAGCTGTAGCATTTCTGAAACCTCATTAATATTTTCTCCTATAAATTGGGCATTAATGGGTATCTAGTGTATTAGATTACTAACACAAAGTATTGGATTTAATTATTCTCAAAAGATGTAATGAAAATGTTAAAAAAAATATTAATGGGATGAAAGGTATCAAGATGCATAAGCATATAACCAGCAGATCATTGCATGCATTTTGTAAGTATAATGAAAATAAAAATGGTCCAATTTGTCTCAGATTTGTCTGGAGAAGGATATTATATCACATTTTTATATTAGCCTAGATTAAATATCACATGGGCACCCATACAATTAGAAAAATAAATACTCCTCAAAAATCTCCATTTATTTATCCTACGAACTGTACATGAAGACATGAAAACAGTTAGGTTCATGGTGTAGTACCATTCAACAATATAGTCACGTAAATTAATTTTTTTCTTTTGTTCTCAAGAATAAGACATCAACATGTACTGCAACTGTACACAAGACTGGATGAAGCTGATAAGTTGGAAAACAAGGATAACCTTTGATTTTCTCCTTTTGTAATAATATTTCACTAGTTGGGCACAGAACAAAACTAGCAGCAACTTAAGAGTCCATATTTCTCACCTGACAACACCAAATATATATATTCAACAAAATGTTTTGTTTAGTCTATTACTTCACTTCCCTCCCTCCCCCCAACTAATACATGGCTATATTATTTACCATATATGATAATATTCACTTCCAGCACACACATACATACTTCTTTGGGATTTGTACATTATTTTAAGTTCTATTCAATATATTTGGCACCATTTGCGAGCCATTTTACACCAATATTAGGTGAACAATTTACAGCAGAAGTATTACTCTTATTTTGAAACAAAAGTAACGAAAAGTTTTCATGTATGGCAGGTGTTCTTTGAATCACACAATTCCTATGGCACCTCACATATTATCACATTTCTTTCTGAATGTCCTTACTCTAGAAAATCAATTGTTGAAACATTATATCCATTTGTAGATACACTTTGACCACCATTATATATATAAAAAGTCACCATTCAGCTTTACAATAATGTTCCATGTACAATATTTTAACACTACAGCAACAAATTTTTGGAATTTCCATTTAACACACACCCAATAAATAACACACTTGCAATAAGATATTACGATTTCAAGTACAATAGCACCATTCCTACCAACAATCAAAGACCTTGTCTACATTCAAGTACTACAAATGCGTTTTTCTCACTGACTCATTCCCATGTTAATGTTTTCAGTCTGTATATGTTAAGAATAATAAATATAGAATAATGATTAGGTTTCAAGTAGTTCTGTTACTGGCCCTAAAAACCCCTTTGAAATGGAAATAAATATGGCAGGGTTTATGGCTAGATCTTTGATTCAAAATTGATATATATATATTACAGTGTAATAATGCATTCTTGCTTCTATGTAAATGGATGTATATATACACATATGGAGTAACATACAGTGGTAATTTACAAGTAATGATACTACATGATAGGTAGGCTTGTAATTGAAATTCTCTTTGCTAAGCAACTAGTCATTCAAGATCTTATTTTGAGATATGAATGAAAGGGATTGCTACATGTGGTGAGAACTTCCATTTTTGAAACTCTGTAGTCATACCTTTTACCCAAAATTTATTATATTGTGAAATAAATAAATAATTTAATGATTAAGAACTTCTCAGAAAGAGAGGGAGATGACACACAACATAGTTTATTTATTTTTTCTATGTGAAATGTAGTGACATGGGGTCTACATAAAAATTTGGTCTTGATCAACAGCTGGATTTCAATAACATATATAAACATTTATTAAAAATAATAAATAAACAAGAAAAAAGAGCATGTTGAAAAAAGAAAAATGCATATCTTATGAGAGTTATTCTTTTCTTACATTTTACATTTTGAAATGCAAGAGGAAAGCCCATGAATGTCAGTAATACTGAAGATGAAAATGATTTTTTTCAGCTCTCTTAAAATTGCACACAATACTTTTTCATTTAATGTTAAGGTTTTGTATGAGGATGTGTTACTAGGTAGCAGCTGTTGGCAAGGAAAAATGCACTTGAAAGTAAATAACTATCCAATTAATTCAATTATGTTCACAGAATAAGGCAAAAAGAACTCTTTTGCCATTAACTGACTTGTTTTTAATATTCAAGTTGCTGTGAAAGGTTTGAATGACTTTAAGTCATACCATAATAAAGTATGGTACCTATATTGAATTATCACAACCTGGGATGAAAACACTTGTCAAGTAAAAAAGTTACTGAACAAAATTAACAAAAACAGAACAAAAAACAAAAAAAAAAACAACTTGGTAAAAGAGTAAAACATAAAATGTTTTTCACATAGTTTCTACATCACAATATATCACTGGAAATACATTAAGATTGATTTGTGGCAGCTACACACAGTTTATTTTGAAGAATGTGATCTGCAAGGTTCTGCATTATGCTGACAATTTCATTTCCAGTGTTGTAACTCATTTTCACCTTCATTTCAACATTATCATCACTGTTGAGCAGTTTTATTCCATATTATTTTCTAGCCTCATGTGCATAAAGCTTTGAAAAAACTACTAGTGACCTTTTCAGAGAGCTGTTGCAAAATATTTCCATACACCAACTAATAATTTGAAAACACTGGTTTCTTCAGTTTTATTCTTCAATTGTCACTCACTAGCACTGTTTGGGCATAATCTAGGCATTGATTTAGTCTTCATCATGTTGCCTTGGACTTGCATCAACACCAACTGACCCAGCAGGATCAGGAGAAAAGTTTAACATGTCAGGAGAAAGGCTGTCAGGAGGATAGTAGTAGGGACCTGAGTGTTCTGAGCTGGGCCCTGCCCCATTTGTAGTCACTCCCGCCCCCACTGATCCTGATGGAGGAGAAGATGATGCTCTGTTTGCTGTTGAAGTGCCAGGTGATGACATATCTGGAGAGAGGAACCCAACCTCTGGTCCACTTTCCCGGCACCACAGCTGCCTCATTTCTTGCCTCCGTTGCCTCATTAGCATTTTGTATTCTGAGATACGCATTTTCTTGCCATCTACAATGCATGTCCTTTTGGGACGAGGCCTATAACGATAGTCAGGATGCTTCTCCATGTGCAGTTTGGATAATCGAGACTGCTCTTCATAGTAGGGTTGCTTCTCTGCATTTGACATGGCCTTCCATCGAGCACCTGAAAAAAAAAAACAAGAAAAAAAACTATCTTTAAAAGATGTATTTATAAACTATAACTAGTGGTAGTACAGAATGACATAGACTTTCTTGTACTATTTCATTTTTTTAATCTCTTTAGTCTGGTGTAGCTTTTTGGTATTGTAATATTGTATCAGGGGACCCAGCAACATGTATTTCCATTGAAATCTCATAATGAATTTTCCACAGCATTATATCTTTCTCATATCTTTCCATATGTAAATGAGAAAGTAATAATATACAGTGTTTTTTAGGGTCCTGTTGATAGTATAAAGTTTAATTTAATAGTGTACAGATAAATAAATTCACTTATAATTCTTCAACGTTCAGTTTTGTAATAATTAGTTTAGAGAGAATATTGTAACTAAGAAAAATATAGAACACGTGTTTCTAAAATAGATATCATATTTCACAGTTTCTTGGCTACAAAAATCATTATTATTACTCCTTTTGTGGTTTTTAAATAAATATATAACAAATTACTTGGGAAACAGATTCATACAGTCAATATCAACAACCCTTTTCAAAAAATCCATATATAATATTTGTACATTATTTTACAATATATTACCCAATAATATTACACATTAAAATTAGTGCACATATAATGAAATTAATGGTGGTGTTCAATAAGCATATTGTAATTTATATAATAGTCACTTTTAACTTCATTTGACTTTTTTATTAAAAATAAAAATTTCAGTTAGGAATATTTCTGTAAACAGTATATACTAGAATCATTTCATAAATATCACACACAGATTGGTAACATTAAGGAGTGATGGAAGCATTAATGGTGATTGTTATGTCAGTTGCAGTTCAGACTTCAGAAAGAAGCATATATTTTTGTTTCATTGATAGAATGTTTTATTGAGAAAAAATAATTTAGAAATGGACTTTTTAATGGTCTCAGGTACTTTGGTTTTTGAGGATCAAAGATTAGAACATGGGAACCTACAGGTCAAATACCCCACCGAAATCCACAATCACTACTAATGAAATATGTGTTCAAGACTATGAAATGAAGTAGAAGTCATCATTGTATAAGAAGAGAAGTCAATCTTCCCCACATAAAAATAAGGGGGGGGGGGAGGTGTCTCAAAAGTGAGTTCTTACAATGCTAAAGCAAATGATCTTCGCTTGTGATCATCATGGTATTGTTATGATGGACAGAAGATTCTGTGTATGTAAAGTGTCTGGGGAACTTTAAGTACTATATACATTTTTTGTAATTCATTGAATTAAAAGAATTGATGTGATCTTTTTTTGTCAGAAAATGATTTAAAATGTTTTGTACTTAATGTGTTTGTTAAAATTTAATTTATTTAATTTAAAAATATGCCACATTTCCCTCTCTGGTTGCAATTTCTGATTAACCGATCTGTGTACATAAAATTGGAATGCATTGTAGTAAAATTTTCTGATAAAAATGTAGTGTATTGATTCAAATTATGTCTGGCAAAAAGTTAGTAGGAAAGACAAGAAAGACTGCCTATGTGCTACATAAAATTTTTAATATACAACACTCAATAATATCTATTAACATTTAAACCATTGCAAAGAATATTTTTGTAAATTTTTCATTAATTCATTTGTGAAAACTTTTATAAATTGAAACATTTTTCTTAAAATGCTTTACAAATCTGACTTACCTAGTATTTTAGAAATATTTGAATTATGCATATCAGGACAGGCTTTTAAAATTTTTCTCCTTTCATCTTTTGCCCAAACCATGAATGCATTCATTGGTCGTTTTATGTGGGGTTTGTTTTCACCTTCTCTCTTCTGTTGTCTAATAATTTTAGCTGCAAAGATATTAATGTGAGTTTACATTTTAAATATATGGCCATTTTTAATCCCAAATTATATTTTATCTTTCAATTTCCAACCTACCTTTGTCTCCACCTTCTTCTGGAATTTTATATCCAGACTCTGGACCCCACACTGGAAAATAAAACAACAAAAAATAAAAATGTGTTGTAAAATAAATATTCTGAAATTTAATTTCATAGATTTTTCATTCACTTGATAATAAAGTACGTGTTTTAAATATATAGCCTGGTGCATCTCTTGTAAGTGTCTATTTTTGCCACATTACCCATGTTCAACTCACTTTGACATGCTGTCATGAAGTCCTGCTCATCCTTTGCTCCAAGAGGAGGGTCATCTCTATGTGTTTTCGAAGGATTCACATGAGAGCCAGGCATATACATATGTAAGGGAAAGTGAGGGTGTTTCTCAGGTGAGATGAGACCATCCTTGCCTTGTACTAAGCCTTGTGATGGCAGGCCCAACTTCCCTGTAAAAAATTAAAAGAAACATAAGATTTTGCAGAGTACATTCACTCACAATTCTGAATCTAGTCATTCTAGTTCATAATGTATTTAGCTTGTTATTTTTAATTCTAACTATTAAGTTGCAACAATAAATGCTGTTTGTTAGGAAGTCACTGTCATAAAGATCATGATATATCATTCTGTAAGGAGAGTAGAAGAGACATAACATGAAGTCCCAAGTCTTCAGATATTATTCATTCTGCTTTCCTCACAGTAATAAACAATTTGTTCATGAATTAAATTAATGATTTAATATATTTTTAACTTTGTGGCACATGTAGGAGCTCTGAGTGCTGCAAGATCAGTTTTCAAATTTTCATATCTCTAAAAGATATGTTGCAGTTTATTTGCTTCAATTTGAGGTATTTGCAACTGGCACTAATGGTTAACAGATTGCACTGTTGCATTTTATCGGTAGTGTTAGTGAAAAAGTACAAAGAGAACTGGGTTTTAGAAGACCATTCTAAGCTGTCTGCGCCAGTTCATAGAAGTGAAATTTTCTGTAAGAAGATCGACAAATTTTTCAAATTTTCTTCACATATTCAGCAATCTACAGTATGTATTCATATACTTCTTACGTTTACATGCATCTGCATAGTTTTTCAGTTTATTTTGGTCATATAACTTATTTTTTTAGAGAGGCATGAGAATGCACCCAGTAACACATGTCACCATTAATAACTTTATGTATTTTAATGATTCAAATTTAAGGAAAATACATTCACTGAATTCAGTGTTTCAGGTAATTATCTCACTTTTCATATGATTTCATATCTTAAAACATTTATAATACATATTTCAAGGTTCAGCACTGAGTGTGACATGCATCTCTTAGTTGAAGTGACCAGTTGCTGGAGGGATAAACTTGCTATTATTAATGTTGTACATAATGTATTATGTACTTTGCTGAAGATTTTCTGGGCATTTCTGGGCATGATTACTATGCTGAAGACTCTCTGGGCATTTCAAGAAGTGTTACAGAATACATAATTTTCAAATACAGTTTCAACAGAAAAATATAGAACAAATAATTTTCATTAACTTTATTTATAATATTACGATATGATGTGGATAGGGTCTTTATTATTGTTTAAATTTCAATTCTGAAATTAAACATTTCAAATTTGAATTAATTAAAAAGAATCTTTCCCCCCCTCCATTTCCATTTGGGTGGGTGAACTGCAGTCCAGAGATTGTGGTCTCTGGAATGCAGCCCATGCAGCCTACCTTTATGGTGCAGTATACATAAAAATATAACTTTATGGAGATTAAATTTTCAATTAATTGACTTTCAAAATTTGCTGCTTGTTATAGGGAAGTAGCATGGTGTTACAAGAATTTTCTTTCAGAGTGGGATTGTGTGTGTGTGTGTGTGTGGGGGGGGATAAGAATCTTTGGAACCTCTCTTGAATGGGAGGGAAGTAAATTGTACGCCCATGTAGGTAGTGTCATAAAAAGAAATTTAAGAAAAACAGTAAAAGCACAAACATTTCTCGTTGCACGCACTGGGCATGCAGTCTCACCTGCGGGCGGCAGCGAGCTGAGGTGCGGGGGCAGGCCGGCGTACGGCATGAAGGCGCGCGGGATGACGAGGCTGGGCGCCAGCAGCTTGGGCGTGGTCGCGGCGACGGCCTGCTCGCCCAGGCCGTGCAGGCCGAGCGGGGGCAGGCCGTGCGGGCCGCCGGGGCCCCCGCCCCCGCCTCCGCCCCCGCCCTTGGGCTTGCTCAGGTTGAGCGGCGCGTCCGGGTCGCCGTGCGAGGCGGCGGCGAGTTGCGGGGGCGGCGGCGCGTGCGGTGACGGCTGCGGCGCCGGCGGCGGCGGGGGCGGCGCCTGTTGCTGCTGTGGCGGCGGCGGCTGCTGAGGCGCCTGCTGCTGCTGCTGCTGCGGCTGCGGGGGCGGCGGCAGCGGCGGCGGGGAAGTGGGCGGCGGCGACGTTTTGTCCACGCTGGCCGACATGTGTGCCAGCTGCGACGTGGCCGAGACCCACGCCGGCACCTGGTGCGGCTGCAGCATCTGGGGCGGCAGACAGAGAGGGGCGGCTGTCACTCACGCTCTTTGGGAGCTCTGCGGAACGTCACGGGGCCGGGGAGGGCTCTGGGTTTGACTCGCTGGAAAGCTTTTTAGCGCAGATTCTTGCCTTACTTTCGCTGCTATAAATACAGGGCATTGAGGTAAACCGATCATTTTTCTGGGGCCCAACACGAAATTAGATGAAGTCCATATTGATTTCTAACACGTAATTAGTTAGATTTACTAAAGGTCTAGCTTCTGGAAACATTTGTTTCATACCGTTCCCGATCACTATGTTATTGTTAATTAACCATATACTAATGCACCAATTTGGGAAACGTTTTACACATTGTTCATTTTATGACTAATATAACTTTGAACTCCTCATTTACTGTATTGTAATTTAAATGTAATTATAATTAGAGAAAAAAGTCGAATAACTTGCTTAGATGATTAATTGTTGAATTATTTGGCAAAGAAAATTCTTCATTTTTTAACAAACAAGTAATATTTCACAAAATTTTAATGTAGAATCAGAAAATGAATAGGAACACGAATCAGAAAATAAGTAATTACACATAATTGTTCAAAAATAAAAACTGAAGTCTAATGAAAGCGAATGCAAAAACCACGCTTCTTTCCTCGGAAAGCAGCGACGAGGCAGATCACTCACCGTGGCTTTGCTGACGGGCGGCGGCGGGTGCGGTGGCATTTGCGGCAGGCCCGCGCCTGGCGGCAGACCCCGGAACTGCTCCAGGAAGGGCAGGAACATGAGCGGCGACTGCGGCGCCTGCATGCTCAGCCCCTTGGCCGCGTACTGCGACGAGATCTGGTTCTGCAACACACGTCCGGCCATTGGATCCTTGCAGCTCGCCGAGCTGCTCGTCACCCCTTCACCACGCGCGCGGAGCCACTTGCACCTTTTCTTTGGAAATAGGGTTACCTGCATGTAAATTATCGATGTCCTGCCCTATGTGAACTTTGAAATATCGCGTTTTATCATTTTTGTAGAAAACCGTTTGAATAGTGTAGGAAGTAGCGTTTGACCACAGACAGTCAGACGGGCGGACACCTTTTGCTGTCAATCAATTTTCCGGTCTCAAGTTTCCACAAAACGTGGATTCCATCCCCACAAAGTGTAAGAGGAAATATTTCACTATATGTAGGAACAAGATTCATCCACTTTTGCGTTACCAGGAATCGGCAATAAAGAATTTTTCTATCGAAAATTCGCCGTTTCCAGGCGCACGATTGCAATACTTTCTCTTCTTACGCAGTAAGGGCAAGAAAGTAAAATCTTTTTACCTGAATACCACGCGACACCTTCCAGTGGCATACTTATTTTACGTTCTTGGATTAGCAGGAAAATGTGATTTATTTCAGCGGAGCGTTGTTGTCACATGTTCATCATTCGCGATTAGTGGCATTAGTTGCTAGCTGGTGTCTTCAATTTTTAACATTGACAATGCAAATTCATAATGAATATTGATCAATTAACTTCATTAACAGTTTCATTTGCTTTCTCGTTTTATTTTTCTACTTTTTAGCATGTAAACAGAGCGCTATCGAGAAAAAAAACCTAAATAAACGGATCAACAAACGCTGACGGGGAGAATAATAATTAGCGTCCGCGCTGGCCTCGATTACTGCGCTTACGCCGCGTTTTATTTGGTGTGTCTACGCGGTAGTTTTTCGTGTGTGTGTGTTTGCCGTTGGGGATCAGTTGTCAATAGTAATTAATATAACAAAATGTTTTTCGCTTTGTGAAGACTCAACGAATAATTAACGAGACATAATTATAAGGGAATCCAATTAATTATAATGTAAATAGTTATGTTGCGCCCACGAGACACGCGCGCGTCGTTTGTTCCCGTTCGGCGAAACGCGGGGCGGATTGTGCGCGTGGGCTTTTCAGCGACTTTCAGCTTTGCGCACTCCGGCTAATTACTGCGAATCTCATAAAAGGACACAATGGGCCAAAGCGATTGGTTTACACGCGACAGAGCCGCAATGGAGATTACATCGCGTACACAGTCGTCCTCGCAGTAATCGAGTTCGTTATTGTCAGCGATCGTTCGCGACCGCGCGCGTATCGATGTGAAAGCCACCCGTTCGGGGCGCACGCGCGCACGGGGTTTGACGAGGGCGTGGATTTTTTTTTAATTTTTATTTTTTTTATTTTTTTCCTCCAGCGCGCAGAGTAGAAGCCCCGTTCGTCCTCGAAATCGGTTACTTGCTAGGCCTCGGGTGTGAGTCGGGGTGCAATTGGCGACAATTGTATCGTTTATTTCAGAAACCCGTCAAACGCCAAAATACAAAACACGCTTTTGCGATGTATTATTGTTCCAGGAGGATAGATACATCGATAACTGCATATTTATATGAAAAATATTTATTTATCAACTGCATTAATGAAAAAAAAAATATTTTGAAATCTGAAAAATAGGGAGATTTATTCTTAGTTTTCTCGAAATGAGGAATTTGGCGTGTGACGGGTTTCTGAAATAAACGATTCCTGTTCTCGCGGGGCATGATTTAAGTACGTGGTCGTGATGGGGTTGAGGGAATCAACATGGGAGAGCGAGTACGAGAAGAAACTGGTGTAAGATGCGTTGGAACGGAAGAAGGAAGCTTGGCAGAAATGGAGATGAAAAGAAATACATTCCCTTTTGTGTCGTGTTTAAGAAAAAAAATGTGAGGCACTTGATGAATGTGTGTCACAGCGCGGGAGAGACGTAGATGAAACCAGAGAAGCTCCATATAGGTTTGGAGTGGAAGGAGATAGTTATTCTAGAGTACTGACAAGACCATCTACGGATCAAATGAAAACAATTGTATTCGAGAAAAGAAAAGAAACAAAAAGGTCGAACATCGACACAGGGAGGGGCGGGGCAAACGTTGGTTCCGGAGGTGAAGAAGCGACAGCGAATGGGTGACACGAGAGGGTAAAAACGAGGGGAAGAGAGAAGTGTGTGGCAGTGAAGAGACCAAAGGTGGCAGGGGGGGGGGGGCAGAAGGGGGGGGGGGGGGCAGGGGCAGGAGCGGAGCGGAGTGGGCGCGAGGGCGGGCGGCCCAAATGGACCGCGATACGCAGCGCATTAGTTATTTCGTTAATGAGAAACAGAAGGCCTCGCGGGCGGTGGCGGCGGCGGCGGCGGCGGCGGCGGCGACGCGCCCGTCGCCGCTGGTGCGCTTTCTCGCCAGCGCGCCCGCCCAACACGCCCGCCCGCGCCCGCGCCCGCGCTCGCGCCGGAAGTTGTAATTCTGAGCAGTATACATTCTCCTGCACCTTTTATTTAACACGTTCCATCCATATTTATTTTTACACTGCTGCCACCAGTCCAAAACGAATCTCGCTCTCTGGACAAAAACACGTGTTCCATATTAAAGGCGTAAGCTTTTATCATATTTGTTATCCTTTGCCAGGCTCGGGCGGTTCGCTACAGCGCAAGTAACGCGGTTACCCGGCGCGGTGTGGGCGTGGCCCCGGAACGCTCTGCTTTTGATGACGGATGACGCTTTCCAAAACAAAACCCGCGCCGTCATCGGCCACCACGCGTCGCGCAGCGCCTCTTTTTCAGCGTTTTGAATTATTTTTCCTTTCACGTGGGTCGCGGGTCCAGATAAGCAGATCCGTAAGTCGACAGGGCGCGGCGCGGCGGGTGGGAGGGTGGGGGTGGGGGGAGGGGGGCGGGGCGGCGGCGCGCGTGTCGCGTGCGCGAGGCGGCTGTTATGACAGAAGACGCGCGCGGAGCGATGAAAATAACAGAGGCGGAGCGGCGCAGGGCGGCGCGGGGGATTTTCGGCGATCGCTGGCAGCGGGTGCGCGGCACTCGGGCGCAGGAATCCAAAGCGACCCGGGGGCGGCGGCGGCGGCGGCGGCGGCGGCGGCGGCGGCGGCGCCGGGGCGGGCGGGCGGACGAAGCGCAGCCAGCGCGAGATACACAGGCGGTTTTGTTTGAAGTTTCACAGACAGAAGAAAAGGGTGACAACGGAAGAATTCACAGGGAGCAGATATGTAAACATTTTAGAAGTAATATCGAAAAGACTGGCTGGTTGTTCGTGAGAGAGGCCGCTATTTTTGTGCCCGTGTCTCCGACAGCGTGATTCAACAACGCTGTCAAAGGATTCGGTCGTGTTCTTTGGTTCTGTAATTCCGGAAGTGATAGCAAAAGAAAGTTTGAAAACCCGACATCATAACCAAATAAATTCGAACATTTGAATACTATACTAATTAAAAAAAAGTCTTATGATAAGTATATGTTGTTCGTCAAAAAAGGGAAAATTGAGAAAAATCCAAATGAAACTGATTCACTTAGTACGAAAATCAAACGATAATTAATTAAGATACGAAAAAGAGCTACTTCGAAAAACAAAAATTGTGGAAAAAAAATTCGAGTGGAAAAATGCTGGGAGGATGACTGAGGAAGAGAAGTTTAAATATAGTGAAGTGGTGAGATGCCCAGAAACAAAACGATAAAGCTCTGGAATGAGGAGAAAGACTTCCAAACTATGTGAAGTCTAAATAATCTTTCCTCTTTTCGGGCCGGGCGCAAATGACGGGATTTCAAGTCAGAGAGTGGGAGGCGCGAAGGGTGGAAGTCGGGGCTCACCTGCAGCTCCTGGATGTTGTGCTGCTGCAGCAGGGCCTCCTGCTGCCGCTTAAGCAGCTGCTCCTGTCGCATCCGCTGCTGCTGGTGGTGCTGCTGCTGCTGTTGCTGGTACTCCAGGGCCTTGTCGCCGGCCTGGCCGTCGTAGCCCTGCAACAGGACACGCGGGCAATCAGCGACGGGGATCTTTACAGAAGCGAAGCAGCAGACTTTATATTTAAATAATTAGTTGTTTTTTTTATTGCAAGCAACTGGTAAAGCACGATCGAATATTTTACGAATAAATGGCATACATAATTACCAAATTTCTTCTTACATATCAAAGAGGAAATAAATGTGATACCGTCAAATCAGCATGACACTGTATTGAATTAGGATTTTAACCCTTCAGTCGCATTCTAGATTATAACAACTTGGAGACGGTAGCAACATTTTCCGTTTTCCTCGCTATGCGCTACTTTAGAACGACTCCAATGTTTTGTGAAGCCTTGTCAACTCCATTTTGTCCGGTGGGAAAAAAATACAATTACTTCCGATTTCTAAAAGTTCAGTATTCCACCTTCACAAGATTCCTTGTTAATTTTGATGTGGCATTTTGAACTGATACCAAATTACTCGAAATGTTATTCATTGGGCCCTTTCTCGACTTTGCGTTGGGCTTTCCGTAGAGGAGCTAGGCCAAGTCAGCAGCAGAGGAAGGAAATTGAGAGGGGAGGAGCAGAGCGGAACAGGCGAGAAAAACCGAAGGTCAAACTGGCTTAGGTGGCACAGATCGTCATCTGATGCCACTGCTGTGCCTCTGACCGGGAGGTCGTATGGTTTGATTCCTGCGGTGGCAGGATTTTTGACACTAGCACCGACCTAGGTAGAATGAAGCTGCGGACTGGGCAGCATCCTAGCGGTCGGCTGATCTGATAGGTAGGCTTCTCCGATCAACACCTGGCGAATGCCACAGAAGTACCCTAACAAACGGGATACGGACCGCGCGCGATCTTTCCTTCCTCTTCCTTCTCCTATCCTCACCCCTTATTTACACTCACGCATACACTCATATACACTACAATAACACCCTTATCGGGAGCGTAGAGTGTGCCCCGGCCGAGGCAGTGCCGTACTTGTGGGAGATACCTAACCAGGGAAATCCGCAAGCCGGCGGATAGATCGGCGCCGGATCTCGCCATTTAGCGGGGGAAGATCACCGCCGCCACAGGCGATACACAACTTGCACTACACTTACGAGACTAAAGCCCTAGCAGCTGACGCGCCCGGTAACGCTAATCAATCAATGAATCGAACCCAGGGTCGACGGACGCAGCCCCTCTGGGCATCGCGTAGGGCGTCCCGCGCGTTTGCGGGTCAGCACTCGGGCGGGCGGGAGTCGCGTCGCGGGTCGCCCGAGAGCGCGCGGGGCGTGACGGGGCGGGGCGGGGCGGGGCGGGGCGGGGCGGATCGGGCGTGAATGGGCGTCGGCGCTGGCGCGGCGCCGCGCGGGCGCGTATTTCGGGCGCGCGTGGGCGGCGCTGGCGGCGCTGGCCGCGCGCGGGACATCTGCGGTGACGGCAGCGCGGCCGCCGCCCCGGCGCGGCGACCCGCGGCCTCGCGCGCGACCCAGCGGCCGCCCTCAATGGCAGCCGCCCCGCCCCGCCCCCTCCTCCCATTCACGCGCCCTGCCCTGGACCGCGCGCGGGAGGGCGCCTCTGCCCGATGCTCCCAAATGCCTACCCTCCCACGCTGCTTTGTGCCGTGCGGAGAATTTCATACGTCGCTGGTGACGTTTACTGAACTGCTACCTTACGCCAGCAATTTTCTTTTCGGTTCCGAATGGAAGAGATGAAATTTATACTCGAATTTTAAACGGGGGGAAACTCATCACACGTATACGTTTATGACAAGTTTGAGCCACAACGAATTTTTTGCGTGCAGTCTGAATACAGCTAAACCCACCGCGCTTTCTGGATGCATCATTTTCGAGAGTTACGTTACGATTTTGGTAAACGCAACTGAACTTGTATAATGTCATCGCATCCAGCACATGCGAAAATACTAGCGTCATACGAACCCGAAACCAGTGCCAAAGCCGAAGAAGAGACGTTTAAATACGAGCCGAGTGCGACTGGTCGGCGAGAAACGTGGGCCGCCTCGTCCTAATTGCGAGGGCGGAAACAATCGGGACTAGCGAAGGAGAGCGGGCGCGTGAGGGGGGCGGGGGCGGGGAACGAGGGCAGCGTCGCCTACTCGCGCCACACGTGCGCCACACGTGTGGCCGCCGCGCGCGGGGCGGGGCGAGGCGGGGCGGGGCGGGGCGGGGCGCAGGTCGTAAACAATGGGCGGCGGAGGCGGCGGTGCGTTGCCACCTTCGCCCGACAGAGCGCGCCGGAAGGCAGGTGGCCCGCTGCGCCGCCGGGCAGGCTTCAGGCGACCGCTGCGAGCGGGCCGTTCCCAGTAGTCCGCACGACAGACAACGGAGCTGATTTTTGCGAGAATTTATTCGTTCTGCTCGCGACTACAAGAGCGGGTATTAAAGCCTTGTCCTTGCTTAAGAACATTTACGGTCCAGAGAATGCAGTTATGGATTAGGCGCATTTATTTGAGGATAAGAAAACTACTGGATTATCACACAAAAATAATTCATATTAGATTAGAGAAATCAAAATTCTTATAAACAGTAAAGATGATGAACAGTATTAAGTGAAATTCTCAATTTTAAATTATTGTTAAAAGTAGCATTCAGTGCAATCAGCCCAACTAAAATTTCTGATTCAAAACATCACGAATTAAAGAAAGAAAGAAAGAAAAGAAAATAAGAAACAAACAAAGAAAAGAAAGAAAAAAGAAAGAAAGAAAGAAAGAAAGAAAGAAAGAAAGAAAGAAAAGAAAGTAAGAAACAAACAAAGAAAAGAAAGAAAAGAAAGAAAAAGAAAGAAAGAAAAAAAGGACGACCAATTAACTGACGTGTCTGAGAATGAACTGACGAAAGGTGTGACGAAATGGCACAAGGGTTGTTATGTTGTAAAGAAAATACAAATAGCGGGAAATAAGCGTATAGTAGAGGAAGAGGACGAGGGGAAGAGGAGAAGGGAGCGAAGGTCTGAAAACGCGAATTGGAAAGCAGGATGACAACGGCCTGAAGACGAGGCGAGCGAAGCACGGAGGCACGGGCGCGCGGCGTGTTAAAGTGTGAGAGCTTTTCAGCGACGCGATCGCATTACGGTATTGCCACAACCGTCCACAAAGGGTGTCCGCCCGTCCGTCCCCACAGGCTCCAACAAACGCGGACGCACAAAGACAGCCAGTAATGAGCCTTCACGATAATGAAGCACATTAACAAAGAATGTGAGCGCCGTCTACGGACTCAGCGATGGGGAGAAAAAAAATTAAAATTAAAAAAAAAAAATCCGTAAGGAAATAACGATAGACGCGCGCTCGACGGAAACAAAAGAAAGCGAGCGTAGCGTACGTACAAAGAGGGGACTTTTAAATTTCATTCAGAGCGGATCACTGAAATTAAATAGAACGAAAAGAGAAAATACACAGAGCCGAGAGATGGGCTCCGGGAAACAAAATACACTTAATTGAAGTTCGGGGAGCAGCGACGGTGGAGCGGTGCGCGGAAATAATAAGAAGCCGTGGCCGGAGGGAATGAGACATGGAGGGCGTATCTGGGGCGGGGGGGGGGGGGCATTAAAAGCGATGCCCAAGGACGGTTGCGTGCCTCGGTACGACAGAAGTAACAACGAGAAGGGACGTCAAATAAAGTCCGTCTGCCTGGAAGAGGTCGACCGGTCATGGTTGTTTCTAGAGAGAAGAATTCGATCAACAGTTTGGCTGAGATAACTAAATGGCTGTACAGTTTCGTTTACTTATTTCATGAAACTAATACAAAATTAAACTACAATTTCTTATATGTTATTTGAATAGAAGTGATTATGTTAAAGAGCAGCCTTGGTGGCAGCAACTTCATTACTCTTCAATCTGCGCAAATAAAACCTCCAGCCCTCTCGCTGTCGCCCCAGCAGCATCGCTCCCTGACTCCAGATGTCGCGTTCGCGCACGGCTCGACCGCACGCGCACATCGCCGCGTGCACTCTGCCTCTCCCGTTATCGCCCGATCGCCCAGGGCGGTGCTGGGCGAAGTTCGCCCGCGCGCGAAGGCGCCACAATCGGCTTACGCGGCAGGTCGCCCGCCTTTCGCCCCCCCACCCCACCCCCCGACGCCCATCGCTTATCTGATTAATTAACCCCCGTTCAATCAACCGCTGTCGGCTTATGCGCGCCCGCTCGGCCAGTTTGAAGGCTCCGCCGCCCCCGCCGCCGCCACCCCCGTTGTTTGCGCCGCCACCGCCGCACATCAAAGCGGAAACTTAAAACACCAAAGGGTCTTTATCCCCGTGTCCCATGCGCCGAGAGAAAAAAAAAATAGACGCCATGAATGGCCGGCCGCGGTGGCGGTACAAAGGTTACATAGAAATCTCAGCGGAGAGTGTATAGACAATCTCTCCGCGCCGGGGGCGGCGGTTGTTGGACGTTGGGGGTGGAGGCGGGGGCGGGGGCGTAGGTCTTTGTGCTCGCGAGGTGGTTGAACGGGATGTGGGGTGCCGCTACCCTATGTCTCCTATGCAAAAGCACAAACCCGACGGTGATATTCAGTGGCAATGAATACAGAGTGTTACGAAATGGTTTTGTACATCATTTTGTAGAGAGGGGTATTGATAGGTAAATCAGAAGTTTCGTAATGAAATCAAATCTCTTTAATTCGTTATTGATATTTCTGAGGTATTCATTAGGAAACTTTTTACAGATCATAAAGCACAAAAAGTGAAGAAATAAGAAAGCCTTGTTATTATTGACATTGAAGAAATAAAGGTGCACGCAAATATTAGAGTACATAATTTGCCTCTCGTTCAAAACACGTATTATACTGTGTGAATTGCATAAATATCGCTGAGTGAGTGGATCAAATTAAAAAAAACAACATATTTTTATCTCGATACCACAGCTACTAGCATAAAAAAGGCATACTAAAAACCCATTTTGCAATATTTTATTTATCCATGAAAATTCTCAAGAATACTCTCGCTGTTTGCAGTCTGCAGGAAGAAGACGAGCAAGGAATTTAGTTAACACAGCAGTTGTAAATATAAGCTTAGTGTGGTAAGATTCGTCTAAACGTTAGCTTCGCCAAGCAAAAATTAAAAGTTTTTGGATCAATTCAAACAAACAAAGCCTTTTTTAATTCTAATATTATTTCTTTGAAGATGAGATATTTTGTCATCCATCCACACTACACTCAATAAAATACTTTTATGGGATAGATAATTTTAGTAGTGCGTTTAATAAGACAAATATAAATCTCTTTATTTTCGGCACCTTCATTTCCACCGAGAGCTGAGAGGCCACAAGAACAGCCCATGACGGGCACATCTCTGCCGCAGAATATCCCGGTTAGGGTCAGCGAGTGACGAGTTTGAGGAACGCCCGGTGGCCCGCGAGGTGCGAGAGGGGGCGTTGGCAGCGGCGAGGACGTGGGCGGGGGCGGGCCGGGGCGGGGCGGGGCGGGGGCGGGGGCGGGGGCGGCGGCGCGCAGCGTCCAACGAGGAACAAAAGGGGCGCCGCAGAAACAAAGGCAGGGATGAAAAGAGCGTGGATTGGGCGAACTTCGCCGCCGCCCTCGCGGCACAACAGGTGCACGCCTGCCGCCCCGCCCCCGCCCCCGCCCCCGCCTCGCCGGTGCGCTCGCAGGGAGGGGGAGGAGGAGGGGAAGGGAAACCGACCTCGGGGTCACGCTCCGTCCATCGGCGGAATGGCGGCGAGAGAGAGAGAGATAGAGAGAGAGATGGAGGGAGAGAGAGAGAGATGGAGAGAGAGAGATGGAGAGATAGATGGAGAGAGAGAGATGGAGAGAGAGAGATGGAGAGAGAGAGATGGAGAGAGAGAGATGGAGAGAGAGATGGAGAGAGAGAGAGGTCAGGTGACTGTGTGCAAGGCTCACCTCGGCGTCAGAATGGAAAAAGGGGGAAACGGGAAAGTTTTTTTTCCGCAGAATTTATGGAAGGGGTACGACGGCTGCCGGAGTTTCGTGCTTTGCATAAGTGTTGATGTTGCTCGCGCGGAGATGGCTGGAAAGGACCCAGACAAGAGTGTGCAGTTGTACCTTCTCTATCGAAAGGAATTAGAAAAATTGCAACATTGTTTCGAATTACGAATGTAAAAACAAGCTGAAAAAGACATTGAGAGAATCTGGATGCTAAATTATCAAGTGTAGTAATCGTTTTAATTCAATCATACATTTTATATTTCAGTCTGCAAGTAAATTGACGTTAAAATGTAGCTGATGTCTAAGATGTAGCGAGAAGGCCGAAAACGTAAAGGATATAGTAACATATGCGACATTTGGAGGCGAATACAATTTAATTAACACAGTAATCAATTTTTATCACCCTGTCCCTCTGTGAAATTCAGATTACGAAGGGTACCCTACAATTTATGTCATTTGATCCAAGGAAATACGGAAAAAGAAAGAGGATTTAAATAAAGCTAATTGAAAAGCCACAAAAGTGCTAATATTTATTACGGAATGAGTTTCTAACAGTATATACATCTGAATTTAATGAAGGAAAAGAAAAAACAAGAAATACTAATCGACAAGTGTTTGTTCCTGTAACAGCCACAGACCGCACGCGTACGCATGCTTATGGTATTAAGTGCCCTAACGGTTCAATTGGATTGCGGATTTATATACTTCATGAAATACGCTCTCGTAGAATTGAATTGAATTAATGCCTTATTTTACGAGGCGAGACTCAGGACATTAGGCCTGCTCTTCCGTCTGACCACGTAAATTTCGCTACGCTCCTTTCACCAACTAGCAGAGAAAGGAGGTATTTCCTGGGCGAGAAACAGGCGATTTGAATTTAGCTCAGAGGCGTCATTAAGGCTTGAGGATCTTTTACATGCAAGTAAATCTACTAACATGGGACAGCCGGCTTTACTTCCCCTCCGAAGGAAGGCGTACGAAGGATTTTTTCGCCCTGAAAAATCAACGGCTTCGATCGGGTTTTAACCCGCCAACTTGGGTACAACAGTCCTCTAACCGTTACACCATCGCCGCCGCAGTGGTGTGCCAGAATGTAGGCAAAGACATAACCAGAAAAATGCCAAGGAGATGATATCATTATTTCGAGGAGAAGCCGAGAGAATTTGATGCCTTCCGCAATACTGGCAGCGTACGCGTGTTACATGATCATTGTTGCCATATTAATACCGCTGTAGAAAAATAAACACATTTCTCACGAACGAATCGTGTTCCTTATTTTGTCCTTCGTTTAACCAGATATCTGTTGAACAAAATCCATACGTTATACGTTTGCATATCAATGGCTAAATTCTGACAACTATCTAAGAATTTGGCCGTTTCAGGTAATGTCACACAAAGACAAAGCCATCTTCTATAGAATTTCAACACGGAGCACACCAAATAAGTGGAAATTTGTAAAAATTACAAAAACTAGTTAATTTTTATTAGCCTTTAATGCAAATTTTGCAACTTCTGCAATTTTTGAACTTGAAAAGTCACACTCTTTTAGATACGCGTGGTTAAAATGAAGACCCACATTATCGTGAAAAAATCTTAGCAATGGCTTTGCGATAAACCTTATGTTCGAAGCAAAATAGTACAGTACGTTCCTCTCCAAACTTGCCGCAATTTATCTAAGAACGTACACATAGAACTGCAGCGGGTGTTCCTTGGAAGCAGCATCCAACCAAGTCGCGTTTTGCACTAACAACACACGACACTGCAAGCCGCTAAGTGGATCATTCCTCCACCTGAACAGCTTCCTTTTGGGCGTTTGATCCCCTAAAGCACGTTCTAGTCGAATTCCCAGCAGTCAGCACACACGTGATGTAAGGGCTACCAACAGCTCCTGTGTTTTCGTTTGTGTGCCGGGCGCCGTGTTGTGTGCACGCGTGGCGATCCACCCGGATGGGCTAACGCGTGCCACGGCGCCCTGCTCGAGCCCTTGAGGGGGGGGTGAGGGGGGGGGGGCGTGGCTGCGCTCGGCTGCTCACGCCCGCCGGAACCGTCGAACGCCACCTGAGGGCAGTCCCGTCGCCAACACAATTTGACGCCGCGGTTGCACAAGAGCCCAAAGCGTAAGCCAACCTGGTGCTAGCAAGGCAAACGCTCCGTGTGATCCGGCGGGCTGTGTCGCGCTGGCGTTTGTAGCTACTGCAAGCTGAACCGCGATGCGTGAAGCGCTATGCCCTGATGCTATGTCAACGCAAGTGGTGCCTGGATTTTTTACTCATTGCAGGAAGTAAGAATAACAAAAAAATAATTGTTCAAATGACAAATTAATCCGTTAGGGATTCGAAATCGGGTTACCTAACGTACGTCCAGGGACTCCTACCACTCAACTATCAAGACAACCATGGGTCTTGCGTCCCTAACATTGCCCGTGTAATAGATGTTTGAAAGAACAAATGCATTATTTATAGGTGGATATACTATATGTGCCAGGCAACCTTCTACAAAATAATGCTTGTAAATATTCGAACGAAAGTATGGACATTATTTTGCTTTGCGTGATTAATATTTAGGCCTTTTGCGGACTAACTGCTTTCAGTCTGCTGGATTTTTCATGTCTGCTTTATACTATGCACTCCAAACAGTTTTCTTCAGTACCAGAAATCCCCAAAAAGAAAACAACTTTATGAAATGGAAACTTGGAACTGGAAACTCGAATGTATTATTTGGAAAGAACGAAAAACCTCGTACTGCAGTGGAGGCTGGGAAAGCAGCATGATTCAAAGTATGCTAATTGTTTCTGTAGGAAAGTACGGGAGAGACTGAGTAGGAAAAAATAAACTCGTAGTCGCACTTCAAGAAAAAAAAGTAATACAAAATAAACGGTAGATAGAAAATAGACTACTTCAAATAAACTGGAAGTTATTAAATAATAATAATAATAATAATAATAATAAATTAAACCGTTGAAATAGATAAATGAACTTTCTACCCATATGCGATCGCCGGAGAATCGCAAAACTCTCTCCGCCACGAGCGCATCGGCGAGGCTGCGAGAACAAAGTAGCAGCGCGAGGCACGGGCAGCCGGTCGGGCTCGCAACCGTCGGCTTTCTCCGGGCGGCCGTGACGGACGGCCAGGCCGCGCGCGCAAACCGGTGGGCGCCATATGAATGCCATATTACGATTGTAATATTTCCGGCGCTAATCCCCAGACCCTCAACCGTCGCGCGGGGCGGCGCGGCGCGGCGCGGCGCGGCGCGGACGACACTGGGCGGGGCGGGGCGGGGGCCGCAAAAAAGGACGCGTTCTCTCGTCGCGAGGGCAGGAAAGGCGACGATGGTTCCTTCCGGTGTCCCATAGCGCCCCCGCGCTCAGCCTCCGTGCTGGTGCACGTGGAGAAAAGATTCGGTCTTTCACACTGCTCCGTTTCACGAGAATTCCACATCTTAACCGGCAGCGTAAAGGCATTCAATGATCTTAAGAGAGAAAAAAATAATGTACCAAGTCGTAGAGACAACTTCCGAACAAGATACTATATACTGAACAGCTCTAGGACGTTGAAACGTTTTTAATTAATTAAACGTTTAAAACCCTTTCAACCACAAAGGTCACTGAGTGCCATGAGTAACACCTAAATTCTAGACGATAGTAATAAGAAAGATGAGGTGAATAAAAATGGAGTAATTGTGAAATGAAATGCAACAAGAGAATCCTGAGAAAGCCTGCCGAAAGTTCCCGTTGTCCACCACAAATTCCACATAGCTGCGAATCAAACCCGAATCCAGTGACGGAAAGTATATACTCTATCCATTATGCCACGAGTCCTGTACCTCGACAAACATATAATGTGAGTTACAAAAGCTTGTTTAGGATGGTCCCAATTTGAATAAAACCAATAAGCTTTTTATTTCCTAAAAAAGATTTCGTGCTTCGCATTTTTTCCATTCGGCGAATTTTTATGCTCTCTATTGGCCTCTTATTTAAATCATTCTTCCCTAGAACTCTCCGTTGTACCTACTAACTCAGGAAACACACACAAAACTGTCATCAAGACGAAACACGTCGGTTCAGAACAGAATAACGCATGAGCAATTATCTTTTCGGTCCCATCCAACACGCACCGCCGCACACGCTCCGTCGCAAGCACGCCTCATCCCGTGCTCCGTCCGACGCGCCAACGTATAGAACGATTTTCTTAAGAATGGGATAAAATGACAGTTCGCGAAACAAGTGAACATCACGAGTACTTCAGAGAAGTAAACACGTGCACCGTCACGAGTACGCATCTCACATTCAAGACTCGGCTTTAAAACAAACATAATACTTATCACTTAAAAACTAAATTCAATGTAATTTTTATAAAAAGAAAGAATTTTTACAGAAGAGCACAAAGCTCTGCACTTCTTAATTTCAATTATTTCTCGTGACGCACTATATTTTCGTCGGACGAGGACATCACAGCCAGAGAGCGTCGTAACTATTTACAAGTTAGCCAACTGCAAACGAACGAATAGAGGAAGGAGAGTCTAATAAGTTCAAGGACACAACGACCACAGAATCGTCAGTTGTGTTGCCAGCACTAGCTGTCAAATCATCCCATTCTAAAGAAAATCGGACAATACAAGTGGGCGTGGCCTCATTATGCACGAATGCACGACCGCGAAGCGCTGGTGTTACTCCGCTTGCGCGGCAGCGAACGGGAGAGGTTCGCCGACAGGCTGTAATCACCGGCGATCCCACATCGCGAGCGCGGGGGGAGGGGGTGGGGGTGGGGGACCTAATGAGCGGCCAGCTGCGCGGCTTCCATCACGGAGACAACGCCGCCGCTGCACCCCCTCCCTCCCCCCTCCAGCGCCCACGACGCCGGGCGGCGGCGCGTCCACGCAAATAACTTGGCAGAGCGCCGCCGGGGTTACCTAGGTCAGCCCGTCATTCAGCCAACGCGAAATCGCGACCCGACGGATCGCGGAATTCAGTAAGTTTCTTACACAAAGATGAACTTTCGACTATGACTATTGTTAATTAAATATTATGAACTACATCAATAATCCCCAATGCGCGCAGAAATTGGAAGAAAACTACGCAGTCTACGGCCTTGTGAGAGGTGTCTACTCAGTGCATCTCTGCTTATGACACAGCTTTAGCAACATCATGCTTTAGCAAGGATGTGGCCACCCGACGTGAAATATTTGACATTTAAATGTTGCGTTATGGAACAGCAACCTTTTTGATATTCTTGGTATATAAGGAACTGTTGTACTGAATGACAATTGCGTGTTTAGTAGTGCGCTGTACCACGTTATTGCAGTATTTGTGAAGGCTGTTTTCCAATATATTTAATTTATAGCGTTTTTGCCCCTGCAGGTCACTAATATTGTGAAGTATTGGATAGTGGGAGACATACGGGGTGCTACGAAGAAATGATAGAATTATTCATCTTAAATTGTACTTCTGAAACACTCTTTTTTTTAGAATAAAAGGAAAAAAACAAAGAAGAGACAATGTCACGCTAATTTCACAATACTTAAACTATTGCCCTTTTTGTTCCTACATTTTCTGCAAGAAAGATTCTAATTCTACACTTTGAGAGCAGTGATGAGGAAGTGTGAACGAGATAATTATGCTCAGTATTATGTTTCTTTTCTCTCAACACTTCATGGAAATATTTCTTCAATGCTGATGGAAAGAATGACAATGCTGAATTCCCAGAACACTTGGTTTCAAGTTAAGAGAACATGATACGTACCTTCCTCCCTGTCGTATTCGAATGTCTAGTGGGAGAACATCTTCCTTTTCTTTCTTAACCACAAAACAAAAATGTATTTCGCAGATCACGTGAAGAATAAACAACATTGCAAGATTTTCTAAAAGGTCCTGTTCGTTACTTAGAACGCACTCCTTGAAGGGAGATTGAATAGTCAAAACACACTGAAATATTATTAAACTATTTTAACAAGATGACTATCTTGTTAAAATTACCACTAGGTAGTATGTTCGGATATTTAAACGTTACGCAAATTAACATAATCCTCCTAAAGAAATAGTGCGGTAACATCAGCGCATTTTAAAATTTTTCCCAGTTTTCTTCTCGTCAGCAAAAATAATCAGTAAATAAGCCTATCGAATTCTTATTTCCAAATTTCACTCCAGAGTATTAAACAGCAAATCACCGCAGTGATTTTTTAAAACGACGGCCTTCAGTGTAATAACTTGGAATGAAACAATTTTTCAAACACATTTATTTCTGAAAAGTTAATTTACACAACTGCCAAACATTCACGGTGCTGATTAAGCCCTTCATCTAGTGTGTGACATTGCTGGCGAGCTTTTTCGAACAGATCGGCTGCGTACTTGCCGGATGTCTGGATTTCGCCCTGGGTTCGTGATCCCGCCGACCTGCGCGAGTGGCTGCTGCACGCGAAAAGCGACGTGTGGGTGGATGCCCGGGGCGGGGCGGGTGGAAGGGGGGGGTGGAGGACGGCAGAAGGCGGCGCCGCCGCCGCCGCGGTCGCGAGGCGAGCTGACAGCGACGTAAGCCCCTTCGGGCCGCGCGGCGCTGATGTATCGACAAGCGGCTCAGCACCGCGCAAATGGACATTGTGCGCCTCCAGGGACGCCTTAAGCCTCGCCCCGCCCCCGCCCCCGCCTCCGCCGGCTCCGCGCACTCTGCACGTCCTCCCACTCCCTCTTCCCGCATCGCGTCCGCGCCGTCCTCTTGTCTTCGCCAGAATTTCTCACAGCACTCCTCGCGTCGTCTAGCCCGCAGCAAAATGTCATCGGAGAGAACTTCATCATTTCCCGGACCATAACCGTGATCGTCAGGAAGAGAAAAGGCTGAATCTGCTTGTAATTCACGCTTCATCAGCACACAGCTCTGACCTCTTTACCGTAAAATGGTCAGATTTCTATTGAATGCATTAATCCCAAAACACTCGCTTAAGTGGGGTTCTTCTGTACAAATCTCAGTCAAGTCGTCGAAATTGCTAGTACAGGAGCTCCCGTATCTGTTCTCAGAAGACAACAAACAGCAAAAGATCTAGAGAAGGATTGCAAGGGGAAGATCTACGCATGCATGGTAAATGTTGCTGCATCTACGTTCAACACCTTATTACGAAACTCACAGACGAGAATTGATATGTCGCTGGCGTGACGCTGTAACAACCAGGCCATTGAAAGATGAATTTCAAAGCTGCAACATGCATATTTCAGCCCCAAAAGGTACTGCAAATAATCGTCAGAGTAACATAGCCCCCTGTTGTAGCAAATTTCCTGCAAGTACGAGATTATCTTTATAATCATTGATACGGAAAATACTAGCTCCTAACTGCGCCCTTTCAAAAAAAGCTGAGGTAACACACACATACACACACACACAGACCTTGAAAATACTTTTGCCAAGCCCGATTCTTCCCACAGCCGCCCCGAAATTCCTTACTTGGCTCTGCAATACAATTTACACGTCACTTCCAACAAGTCACATCCCGCACGGTTCGCACCGCTGTCGGACATTTTATTCCCAAGCCCCCTCGCCTCGATTCCCCCGGTGTCACCTTGCCTCCCGCGCCCTCTCGCGGATGCTGCTTTCCGTCCGCAGCGCGGCCGCGATTTATTTTATTCCTTAGAGCGATTCTCTATGAATCCGGCTGCGCCAACACATTTATTGTGATTTTATTTCCACGGGGAGCTGGGGGGTTCCAGCGCGGCGCGCACCGCAGCACGCTGCTCGCTTGTTGCGCGCTCGCTCAATTTTTCAGCACCCGCTCCCGCCCCGCCCCGCCCCGCCCCGCGCTCGCCCGCGTCCTCTTTGTGTCTCCTTCTCGCGCCTTTGCTGTCGTCGCCCTCTTGTTTTCCTTTCGCCGCAGCGGCCTTTCGGGAGTCTCTTTGTGTTTTTCGTCGTCGTCGCCGCCGTCGTCGTCGTCGCTGGCGTCTGCGGCGGGGCGGGGCGGGGAAGGGCGGGGGAGTGGCGGGGTCTCGTGGGACCGCAACGCCGGGAGGGAGCGGATCCGGGGCGCTGGCGGGGGCGGGGGAGGGGGAGGGGCTGTGTGGGAGAGAGGCATCTGCCGCAGTGCTAACGCACTGCGACAGATAATCTTTGGCGGCGCCGGCCCGAGCGCAATATCCCCGCACCGCCCCGCCCCGCCCCGTTGTTCCCGCGCGCCGCGCCGCCGCCGCTGGCGACAACCGACCGCCAGATTCCCCGCGGGACGCTGCGATACAAAGCCGGCCGCGGACGCGGGCATGCGCGAGGGGGTGCGGGGCGGAGCGGGACGGGTCGGGGAGGGGACGGGTGAGATGGGGAGAGGCGGGGCGTGCGCGAGGACGACGGGGCGGGGCGGGGCGTGGCGGGGCGGGGTAGGGCGACAGCGCAGGCCAGTGGAGGCGCCGCTGAGGTGGCGCCGCGTAGATGAAAGTACGCGAGGTCTCAGTCGCGTGAACTGTCCCGCTGGTCCTTCCTGAGCCTTCGCATCTATCGCGCTATTTTCATTGAATTAAAACGGATATTCCTGATGTTCAGTCATTGCTCAGGTCGCAATGTAGAAACGAGTTTTAATCAGAGTAGCATTTGCCAAACGAAACCTACACATGCCGTAAATTTGATGGATTCACCAGCGACAGTAAGATTTCTTACGGAATTTCTGTTTATTCTTTCTAAATTGAAGAAATAAGAGATTGGACACTTATATGGGTCCATTTCTCACTAACGGGTAGCTTATTCGTACCTAGATGTGATAAATCAGAACATTGAAGATCCAGTGGGAAATATGGAAAGGCGAGTGTAATTCTGACATGCCACTGTGCCAGGGGATAAAAAAGGAAAGAGAGGGCGATTATTCGCTTTGTGACCAGAACAGTAGTGTACATTTCTTAAAACTGTTTCTTACCTGCATTCTTATGAGATATCAAAAGCGTTATTTTTTTTATAACAAAATGCGATATATGTAATTATTTCAAAATCTTCAACAGGGAGGATCATGGCCAAAACAAGATCAAAACGATTCGCGAGCCACTCCTTGGGGACGCCTATTCCGAGCCCCTGACCGCTCCCCGAGCCGTGCGGAGGGACGGGGGCGGGCGACAATGGCGACAGGCGACAGACGACGAGCGACAGCGGCGCTCCCGAGGCCGATGCGCGCCTGTCTGCGGGGCTTAATAACAAGTGACAACCGAAAAGCGCCTGTTGCTCTCGGGGGAGCGTCTGCGAGGGCGGCGGCGGCGGTGGCGGCGGCGGTGGATTCTCAAAGGCGCGCCCGGGGGCGGGGGAATGAGAAAAGGGAAAACAACGGAGCACAGGAGGAGGAAGGGGGGAGGGGAGGGGAGGGGAGGGTTAATAAACATGGGAGCGGCGGCGACCCGCGTCATTGTCCCTTCCGCCCCGCGCCCGCCCTGAGATTGCCGCCCGCAGGCGCCTGTGATCGCGCGCTGCCGCGGCGGCGGCGGCGGCGGAGAAAGCAGGGGAGGCAGGCGGAGCGAGGAACCTCAGCCTACGGAGCGCCTCTACAGGCGACATCTCATAGAGAGCCGTATTATAAATGGCTGCGTTGTATTGTATTACGTACTTCTGCAACTCCTGACAGGAATGGAAAATGGCGACAGTTGAAACGATTCCTGCACACTTACAGAACGCCTCACAATGTATAAAAATTAACGAAAAATGAGTAGTAATTAATGGGATTAGTTGACTTGTCAGAGAAAGAGACGTTTTGTTGAAAGGTGGTTTAAAATTGATTCATTATCTTATGGTGGTTTTATTCTTTGTTTAATATTGTTTTCTTCACTGAAACAACCAACATTCAAAACTAGAACAAAATTACAGTACTATGAAATACAATACATTTCAAGTACCGAGTAGACTAATATAATAAGTCACGAAGTTACAATGAGTCTTGTCTTTACGTTCACCTTTGAAAGTGGTTGCTTGAGAAATAACAGGCTTATGACTGACTGGTCAAAAAAGCACATGCAGTATAAATACGATGCAACCTCTTAAGTAAACATAACTTGTCAATCTCGCGATGATCCCGACAGCTATTCAGGAATTATGGAAATATCACCGCACTCTAATCTCAAATGTTTACTCTTTCCTTCAGCTACATCTTCCTTCTGAAAGCATCCCAACTGACGCACCCTCCGCGGAGGACCTGTCCCTCTCTCCCGGACTCTCGGGGCGTTCAAACACAATCGTGCGTTTACCAACGTCCACTGCCCCCGTCACGCGTGCTCGTCTCCCGCCCCGCCCCGCCCCGCCCCGCCCCATCGCGCCGTTCGTCCCCGCCCCGCGAGCCGGCGACCGATCTCGAGTGCCGCGCCCTCCAACCGCCGGGAGCCAAGGCCATAAATCGTCCGGGGCCGGCGGCGGCGGCGGAGCTGGGAACGGCGGCCGCCGGCGGCGGCGGCGGCAGCACTAATCCGCCACCGGTCTGCTCGTCTCCCGGTCGGGCCGCGCTCACTACCACTCCACACATCCACACAACCCTTCCGACCGACCGGAGATAGAACCTGCCGGCGCAATTATTATATTCCATATTTTAAATTTGAAAGGAAGGCCGCACCTCGTTTCGAGTTTGTTTGCATACATGCGAGACGATGTTTGCGCGTTCATTCTCCGCGCACAATAGCTCCCGTACGCTCCCCCCGCCCCGCCCCTCCTCGCACTCTGTCGCCAGATAATAAAATACCCCCCGCCCCCCCCCGACAAAGCTCCGTTATGAAATGGAAATGCGCCGACCCGCCGGACGGCACCGCGCGAGGCGGGGGGGGGCGGGGGGGGGGGGGCGTCGGTGGCGTCGGCCGTTGTTCGCGGGAGGCGAGGCGCCGACGCCGCACGGATATTCGGCGCCTTTTGTTCTTCGGAGCTTCCTTTAGGCCCGAACAGAGATAGGGGAGGTGCGGGGCGAACCGGACGTGACGCAGATTGCGCGATGGGCTTGTCAAGGAGGCGACATGACCGCAGACACGGCGTAAGCCCGGGCGGCGGCGACGGGAAGGCGGGCGGGCGGGCGGGCGGGCGGGCGAGGTGATTTACTGGCGGCGCCCCGCAACGTAGGACGGTGCGCTGCGCGGCCTTGGGCCTCAGAGCAGATGCAGCTTCAGAACGAGGCTCTCGCAGATGAATTCGTCACGCAAGGAGAAATGGTCAAGTAGGAATTAAGGAGGCCTTAAATTCCGTACAATCAAGATATTACTTCACTATACCAAATATAAATAAGCACAAAGATACTACGCAGAAGTACGAGCAATATTTCTTTTAATTGTATTTTTACCCTTTTAAATCCCTTATTTTTCTCTCATTAATGCCGAATATATTATACATTCACTTAAAGACTGTGACTGTTTCATATTCCAACAAAATAAACCGATATGGTATCATTTCGAATTCATCTTGATTTTCAACTCTTCAACTAAAATTTCACACTTATAATTTGTAATAACCACGTTTAATGACTATCGCAGGTGAGAGAAACTACACATTTCGGTGAAATTGTTGTGTGGCACTCATGTTTGGATACCCATGATCATTTCTTCACAGTACTGCAAACAATATCGTCATTCCGATCCAAAATTCCATAAGCGAGTTCTCCGTGGTTGCTGCAATTTGCCACGATGACAACCAGAACCACTTCAAAGGCAGAGAATAGAGTTTTTTTGGTTATTTGTTTTGATTTTGGTTATTTAAGATCGCTTGAACTTCTAGGTCATTAGCGACCACTATTGCGTGTAATGGTATGGTAACTATGAGGATGACACGATATGAATATAGGGGGTGAAAGGACGAACACAACACAATGCCCGAAGCGGAACCCGCGATCCTTCGGTCCGAGATCGCTACGCCACTACTACCTTAGCAATCTCGGCCATCCGGACCGGCTGTTAGAGTTTGTTTCTGTCAATTTTTTGCAATATGTTTGAATTAATTCCACAAATATCAGTCTCGAGGGAGAGCTGAAAAAGGCGGAATACGAAAAGCAGAAAGGATGAGTCTAATAACTTCAACATACTACAACATTGAATTTCACGGTGAACGAATCTACGTATGTGGAAAGGTATTTGGTCTCCCGTTTCATAAACAGGCGACAGCGATGCAAATTTTTTTTTCACACATAAATCACCACGCCCTAACACGAGATAATCGGATCAAGAGCACGTTCCGAAGTCGAAACGGCGCGGAGGACTCAACCAACTGCTTGCAACTCTTGGCAGAAGGAAGGGCGCAAGCTTTTTCGCACGCGCGACGCGGAGGGGGCGCGAAGAGCGAGGGCAGCGGAGAGGCCAGGAGAGGATAGGGCGAGGGCGAGGTTTGAGGCGAGGTGCGGATGAGAGACGCTCGCCCGGCCGCCGGTCCGGAGCACTGGCCACATTAATCACCCGGACAAGATGGCGGGACCCGTTCGCGCACATCGAGTTCCTAAACAAAAGTCCATTAGGCCGCGCGTCCGTCGCTCAGGCGGACAAATAGCCGCTTGTACTGGTTAAGTAGGCCGAATAAGGGTTAAATTTATATCCCCGGGCCGGGCAGCGTCCGCCGCCGCCGCCGCCGCCGCCGCCGCCGCCTGCTCCCCGTCGGCCGCCTGGGCGCCGCCCCCCGCAGCGCTCGCGAACAAGGCCAGTCCTGTACGCCGCTTCTTCAATGAAAGAATCGCCTCTTCACAAGCTCCTTCATTCTTTCTTCTCAGCCTCCTCGCCACCGGCTCCTTCGCTCGCGTGTTCCTTTTTTTTTATTTTCCTTATATATTTTTTTTTTATTTCTTTGTGTTATCTCTGTCCGTGGCTCCTCTCCCATTCGTCTCCCTCGGGGCGCTTGTGAGCCAATAAAAAGGCCCGTATTGGTTACAGAAGAGTTGCCATTCTCTCGGGACCGGCCAATCAGAAAACCGGGAGCTTTGTTCTCGCTGCGGCGAGGTCGCGTCGTCGGCAACGACGGTGGCGGTGGCGGGGCGGGGCGCGGAGCTGGGCGGGGAGGGGCGCGAGGAGCGGGGAGCGCGAGGCGGGGTTCCACAAGGAGACGTCTCGGGAGAGATCTCTCAAAGGAGCGCTGTCTGATATTCTTCAGACTGTTGTATGCGAGGAGGATTTTTTTTTCCCCCGTTGAATTGGCAAACGGATGCGAAAAACCCGTCTCCTACAGCAGCGCAGCGAAAATACCCTTAACGTTTCTCGCGCGACTGTGCGCTTTTTTTGTTTCCCCTCCCTCACGAGAGACATAACGACGCGTTATCCGCCGGGCTTCGGAATATTCGTGAATGAAGGGCGTTTCTTCGCCGCTTTCTTCCATCGACGTCTGGTTCGGCCGGGCGCGGGTGTACACTTGCGTTTATGTTGCAGGCAGGCGGGTTCGAGTTGCATTTAGAAACGAGCCGTCGGGAGGATTTCGAGGCGCACATTCGCTCCCTGTAGGACCGCACAACGCGGAAGAAACTTGGGCCGATATTTTCTTTCCCGTCCCTTTTTGTGACTCGCACCAGGAAAAGGATGGTGGCAAAATCAATCACTGTTGGGAGGTTTCAAAACGGGCCGTCGTGAGATGTAATTTATTTTCCGGGAAGATTAACGGAAGGTTCTCCCACGCTGACATAGTTGCGCGTGTTTCCTACAAAGTGATGTGTTGTGTGATAAAAGTAACTTCTGCTGTTTGAATGAAACATTAAATTTTATCCGACTTGAAATTCACAACATCTTGTCAAATATTCTTCACCTTATACAAACAAATAATGGAGATCCTGCATAAATTGCACAATACATATATTACAAAAAATCCCCATGTGAACATGGAATCTATGAGTGTTACGAAAAGTAGCTTATGTAGAATAAAATCAGGAGAAAAATCGATATTTTGTTTGAGTTGATGTTACCAGTACGAAAATGAGATACTGGAAAACAGTTCCAAAACCAATTAATGCAATAATATTAATTTTATTTATATTTTTAGCGCCCCCTAAGAAACTGACCATGTTCATAAAGACGTATTTCAGACAGAAATGGTCAAGTGTCCGAATATATTAGACAATAGATCATTGTACAAACATGCAAACTGTAATAATCCAATTCTAATCTAATCCAGCTATCCAAATAACAGGCATACATTTACATTGTCTTCTACGTATCAGATCAATGAAGTCACATTATCAACAAACACACAGAGTTTTCGTTTATTATTACGATAAAAATTTCATTCTTAACTGCCAGGAGATCGTGAGAGGGCCTGGCATTCGCGCCGGCAATGGAAGCGACGGCGCTAGATTCGGAGGCGGAGTTGGAGGCGTTGGCAGAGATGGAGGTTGGAGGAAATAAAGGCGAAGATGAAGTTAGAAGCGGAGTCGAAGGTGGAGGGGGGGTGGAGGCGGAGGCGGTGGTGGATGCGGAGTAGAAGGTGGAGGTGTTGGCGGAGGTGGAGGCTGTGGCGGAGATGGAGGAGGGGATAAAGGCGGTGGTGGAGACGGTGAAGGAGGCGTTGGCGAAGGTGAAGTTGGAAGCGGAGTCGGAGGAGGAGGTGCCGGCGGAGGTAGAGAATGTGGAGGTGAAGGTGGAGTTGGAGGCGTTGGAGGAGGTGAAGTTGGGAGGCGGACAATGCGGTGGAAGAGGAGGCGGAGGCGGAGATGGAGGCGGTGCGGATGGAGGTGAAGACGGAGGTGGAAACGGAGGCATTTACGGATTTGGAGGTGGAGGCGTTGGCGGAGTTGGAGGTTCTGGCGGAGGTGGAGGAAGAAATGCCGGCGAAGGTGGAGGCGGGGACGGGGGCGTTGGCGGAGGAGGGGGAGGAGGCGGAGGCGGCGGGCATCTGCACGCGGCGCGGGAGGACACGCGCGAGCGCGTATTCCGGACAGCCGCGGGCGGACAGAAATACCCGCGAAACGAGGTAAAAACGGGCGCTCTTCTGTATTTTTAAGCCGCGCGTCCGTGGGCGTCTAGAAAATGTGTCACTTTTATAGCGGGCAACCGGAAATGGCATTATCCACGTCACGCACAGCCCGAGATGGATGCGCGCCGGCGGCGACGTGCCCGCGGCCGCTCTGGCCGCCAGCGGAGGCGGGGGCGGAGGCGGGGGCGGAAGAGCGGGAGGAGGCGCGGGTGGAGGCGGGGGCGGTGGCGAGGGCGGAGGCAAGGGGGGCGTGGGGACACAGGCGGCGGCGGGCGCTCCGGCCACCAGCGAAGGCGGAGGCAGCGGGGAGCGCGACGGGGGTGTGACGGGGGCGGGCGCTCTGTTTGGAGGTGGAGGAGTGGAAGGAGGCGGGGGCGGTTGCGGAGGAGGAGGAGGAGGAGGGAGCGCCGAGATGGGATAGGCGTGCTCAGGAAGAGGCGAGTCCACCCTATGGAATAATGTCAGAGCTAAAACCAACATTTCAATCAATTCGAGTAAATCGATGTCAAAGTTTCATTCACTCCTTATTCAATCATATCTTCACCTATAGTTGAGATTGTACTGTAGCAATATGTCCACAGATAGCTCAGGACAATACTCAACTTCCAGCATAAGTCAAATAGAACCATGTCACATTAACAGCTCATTGTTTTCAATTTTATCAGTTGGAACGTCGTTATTTCAAAGGGTTGGATTTGCTGGCCGGAGGGTGGCGAGGGGATGAGATGTGGGAGACAAAAGCAAGCCCTGAATTATTGTGGCAAAATGTCATAAGGAGGAAAGAGGTAAAACGTAGTAGAAAGAATGACAGAAACACACAGAGGGCGAGGAGAATACACTGGATCAAAATACATGATTCCCTAAAAAGACTTTACAGAAGTGTCGGAATAATAAGTTGCGAAAACGTCCACAAAATTATTAAAGTAAAGAACATTTTATTTCATGAAATTGAGAGAAGCTAATAAATGGTCCCTGTAGGAACCGATTTCAGCTGATTGCTGTGCGGTGATTACAACGTATTGACACATGACGTGACAGGAAAATATGTGGAAATCTATAGGAAATTCAAATACGCCGAAGGTATGGTAACCTAGTGGTATCTGCACGATACTACTTGCGAAAAGTCCAACCAAAGATTCAAGATGACAACCACGCAGGCGCGTGTCTGTCGTTGAAGGCAGCTCAGCCTCCACAGAAGTCAAGCGGATATTTAGATTTTTGTTTTTCTTTGCCCACGCAGCCGCCAGCTTCAGGGATATTTGCGGAAAATTCTCTTCTGCGGCCGCTACGCCGGGTGCCGCCAACGCCGCCGTCACCACCACCGCCGCCGCCGCCGCCGCTGGGGCGTCCGTGTGCTGCGGGTAGGGGGTGGGAGCAACGGGCGAGGCAATTTCGCCATTGAGGCGGCAGGGCTGCCAGCAGCCCGACGGCGGCCTAGGCTCCTGGCCCGCGCGCTGAATCGCGGAGGCAGCCACCTCCGGAACTTGTTTTCGATTTTTGTTTCCTTTATATCTTCGCTTCTCGTTGCGAGAAAGAGGAATTATGGGGTGTCATTATCCTACGAATTTCGCGATCTGTGCGTGGTTTATGGGCGCGCGGCGTAACAGCTTCGGTTTCACGCCCGAGGGAAATAGCTCACGGCAACGCCTCCGCCGGGTTCTAATTCCGAAATAGCGATACAAAATCAACAACAGGTGCCAAGAAGACCACTTTTTTACTCACTGTAATACTCCGGTATGCGAATGTCTCTCCGTTTTGTAAAAAAAAAAAGAACACGAGACTTGTTCACTTTTTCCGTGCCGAAAAAGATTGCGGCTCTGTCCCTGTTTCCGTTCCACTAACGCTAAGTTTTTTACTGAAAAAAATATTTCTCGCATCAAGGAATAGACGTCTTTCTCACCCAGGGCCAATACGTTTCTTCCAAAAAACCAATTATTTTTTTAATGTTCAGTTCAATCCTGTGTAGTAAAGAAAATATTACACGTCGTTGAGTGCTCATATCGTGCTTCAACTGTAGATTAAACTTCATAAATTAAAACCCAATATTCAACGGTTAAAGAGTGACAATATCCTCGATTCGGTGATGACAGTACTGTAAAATATGTTTCAAAAGAGGGTATTGTGAAGAAGGTTATAATTGCAAGAAAAGGTAACACATTTCTAGTATAGTATTGTACTAAGTAATATGTATATATTGTAATGTTCCTTTGTTTGTGTTGGGTATTGGTAGTAACTTCTTTGAAAATGCTATCAACGAAATATTCCATATATTCCTAGCAAAATAAATATTCTATTCTATAGTGGTGAAGTATGTCGGTAAATATAGAACGGAAAAAGGGCACACCGCTCTCGTTGACGGAAAAAAACACGCAACCGTTAAATAAAAGTAAATACCGTGTCACTACAACTACTATGTACTGTAAATGTTAATGTTTCGACAAAACATCGCTGAAAATGTTCATTAAGAAAACCAATGACGTTTCACGGTCTTATTATCCAGAGGAACGTCCAATTTCTTCGATTCTCCGCGACCAACAATGAGAAACTCCAGTGCAGATCGTTCGGCATTGGCGCCGGCGTCCGTCACCCCAAGGCGGAGCTTCCGGTGGCTATCTGCCGCCCACGGGCGACGCTCCCGCCCACGACCGCACGCCCCGCCCCCGCGTCGCCTCTCGGCGCGGCGGAGGGGGAGGCGGCGGCGGCAGATTTACGAGCGCGCACACCTGCGCCGCGGCGCCCGCGCCCGCGCGACGCCCGGCGTAAATCACGCGCGCGCCGCGCGGCGAGGAGGCGAGGGCGGCGGGGGCGGTGTGGGAGTGCTGGGAGACGGGGCGGCGAGGGCGACGAAGGCAATGACGCTGTTGGGAATGGTGGAGGCGGCGGGGGTAGCGAGAGCGGTGGGGCGGCGAGGTGGCGAGAAAGTGCTTGGAAACGGGGCGATGCGGGCGGCAGAGGCGGCGGGGGCGGTGGGAGGCAAGGGGTGCCAAGGGCGGTGGGGCGGCGTGGGAGTGCTGGGGGACGGGGCGAAGTAGGCAGCAGAGGCGGCGAACACAGCGACAGCGGTGGAGGCTGTAGGGGCAGCGGGGGTAGCGAGAGCGCCGGAGCGGCAAAGCGTGGGTGTGCTTAGAGACGGGGCGACGCGGGTAGTAGAGACGGTGAGGGCAGTGGAGACGGCGGCGTGGGTGGCGAAGGCCGTGGGGGCGGCTGGAGTAGTGAGAGCGGTGGGGCCGCGAGACGTCGAGGGCGACGAGAGCGGCGGGGCGTCAGGGGCAGTGGGGACGGCGGGGGCGGCGAGGTGGCGGAGTGGCGAGGGCGGAGAGGGCGGCGTAGGATACTGCGGCGACGAAAGCGACCGGGCCGGCAGGTTGACGACGGCGTGTGGGGACAGAGGTCGGCGCCAGGGCGAGGCGAGCAGACGGGGAGGGCAGCGCTCAATGACTGCGGCGCGGCGATGGGCGGCGCGAGTGGAGATGGAAGAAGCGCGACCGCTGTGGCGGGGCGATGGAGGCGGTGGCGGCAGTTGCTGAGGCGGTGGACGACGCGCTTAATAGATGGAAGTGATGTGGGCGAAGAAGGCGAGTGGGGGGCTGCGCCATAATGCGACGTAGGCGGAGGCGGAGTCACGCCCTGGCGCAGTGGCGCAGTCACCGGTGTATTTCGGCAACCGCCTCCGGAACGCACGAACATGCTCCTGTGTTTCAGTTAAGAGTATGTAATAAAGCAAGGAGGCCACCATTTCATATATCACATTTCATTTTTAAAGACTTCCTCTGAACTTTATGAAATTCCGCCAACGAAATTAATAAACAGACTGTAAACAATATACTTCATTGAAGATGTTAGTTGTGTATGGCAGATGAAAAGCAGAGTTTTGAATCTAAATTGAACCGATCTAAATGGAGAGGTATGTAAATCTACAGTAATGCCTCTTCTATCTACACTGAATGTAGATTTTTTGTTTTGTTTTGAAGCAGACTCGATACTTGTGACAATGGCGGAGGCAAGGGAGGGGGAGGGCAAAGAAAGAGACACACAAGTTGATGTGGCGAATGGAAGAGGAAGAGATGCGGAAGCGAGAGGCTCGTGTGGGAGGCTGCGGGCCTCAGAACGGTGGCTGTCCCCTCGGGAATAGACTGGCGCGCGCCACGTCGGATTAGAGAGGAGAGGCAAGACGCGCAAGGACGGACGCGAAGACGAACCGGGAGGGGCTCAGACGTTTCGGACAGATGTACAGGAACTGCGGCCAACTAGGTGCTCCAGGTTCAATTTGTCAGGAAGTCAACCGAGCAATTCGTCAGAACTCAAGAACACGAACCTACACGCGCCCCTGGGTCCCACTGAAATATTAACGTTCGTGCAATCCCTGTCAAGTCACAATTTCATGATGAGTTGAACCTGACAAGTGAAAATTCTAAATTAAATAAAATAAAAATGTAGAAAATACCGCAAAATAGAAAATCCCAAGCATGGAGTACATAAATTAAGTGTTTTTCAGTCAATTTATCAGATTGCAGTGAAAGTGGGACGTCACTTTCGGATGAAATGACATAGTTTTCATTTTAGCGAAACTGAGAAGATTTACATTAATCTTAATGGCTTAATTTATTAAACTATTGCATTTTAATCGCCATAGAAGATCCATTCACGTTCTGAAGATTTTCAGACTCCAAGCCGCAAAACGAATCAGTAGTCGTATTGTATGGCACACTTAAGCAATACGCAGAAATCGCGCTCAATTCTGAAGCTATGCTCAACAATGATGGTATGCCATTAATTTGTCAAGTCTACAACACAAACGTAAAGAACTTTGAATTGAATTGAATTTGCCTTATTTACGTGGCGAGACTCGGGCCATCAGGCCCGCTCTTCCGCCTGACCACGCAAATTTCGCTACGCTCCTTTCATCTAGCAGAGAAAGGAGGTATTTCTTGGGCGAGAAACAGGCGATTTTGAATTTAGCTCAGAGGCGTCATTTAGGCTTGAGGATCTTTTACATGCAAGTAAATCTACTAACATGGGACAGCCGGCTTTACTTCCCCTCCGAAGGATTTTGTCGCCCTAAAAATCCACTCGATCGGGTTTGAACCCGCGAGCTTGGGTATAACAGTCCGGTACGCTAACCGTCACACCATCGCCGCCGCCGAACGTCACTTAACATTATTCCGTATATCAAATAAGCGCCAATAATTCATTCGTTATCGTCCGTTAAGCCCCTCCCTCTTCCTGGCAGTTCGCGTCTTCCGTCGCGGCCTCTTTCCGAGTGACTAATCCCGCGAGGACCGGACCGCAGGCGGCGCTGTGATGCGCGGCGTGGGCGCGAGCTGAATGGGTGCGCGGGGCGAGGCGGCAGCGGGTGGCCGACGCGGCTTTTGCAGAATCCGCGTAAACTGGCGCGCGCGCGCCCTCGCGCGACGCCGGCATCCAGCGAATATATTTCGGAGGTCCTCCTGCTTCCCCCGCCGCCGCTGGCCCAGTTGTGTCGTCCAGACGGAAATACGCGTGGAGGAGGAGGAGGAGGAGGAGGAGGAGGAGGAGGAGGAGGAGGAGGAGGAGGAGAGGTGGGGGCGGCGGGGTTAGGGGAGGGGGAGGGGGAGGGGCACGATGCGGGCGGAGTGCCTGACGCGCGTCAATAGCCGCAAGTAGCGGAGAGCTGGTGCCACCCACCGACGGAGATGCCAAGTAGCCACAGATGAGTTCGCGTTCCAATCTCCACGTCTTCCCAAATATTTTCCCGTTGAATGTACAAGAATTAAAAAAAATTGGTCAGATAAATCATGACACATAGTGTCACATATTCTTCTCATAGTGAACGAATAATTTGCGAAAAACCCTTCGAGTGTCATTTTGAATTCTTAAGACTGAAGTCGAATAAAAGTGATTTTATTGAACATCGAGAGACAATTATTAATTACACATTTTATATTATGTGATAAATATTCCGATGGGTTTTGAGCGTCTTTAAAATGTTCCCAGGCCATCCCAAAAGAGAAATGATTTATGTTGCATATTTATCTTAAATCGTCAGTCTATTAAATCATCTTTCAACATATTTTATCGGACTTTATACACTCAAACCAAAAGAGGTCCTGACAAATTTTCGACATTTAATAAATGGAGCTAGTACCAACGATGGTCTTTTTGCATCTTCTTTTAAACAAGCTTCTTGTTTTTTATGATATATAAATGTTATTGTTTTATTTTCATTGTCCACCCCTCATTTCCTTTTCACACTTTACAAGAGCATAGAGTTTGTCTAGGCTGGGGCGTTTCCTCGCTGGAGGAGATACTTGAAAGCAAAATACGCAAGCCATCGTGTAGGTCGACGCCATAGCTCACAGAGGAGACATACCATCACCTCCAGGCCCACCCACACGCAGTACACCGACGGGGCTTATGACGAAAATAGTTGACGATCTTGGAAAAACTAAATACACACTTCTCTCATCCCCAATCCTCAAATCCCTTACGACCTAATTCGAATTTCTTCATTGTTCTCGATGTACTTGGCATAGACCGAATCCTTGCGACACACCGACAAGAGCCAGCTCGAACTCCAGTGCGCCTCCGATTTCTCACGCAGTCTTCAGTCAGAGAAGCGTATTGCGCGGCGGGTGGGGTGCGGCGGGGCGAGGCGGGGCGGGGCGGAGTGGGGCGGGGCGGAGCGCAGAGCTGCTCTCGAGATGCTATCGACGCTGCGCACAATGGCACTCTGTACGCGCGCCGCTGGATGCGGAGGGCGGGGGGTGGGGCGGGGCACGAGCGGGGGTGGGAGTGGGGGCGCGGGCGAGGGCGAGGCGGAGCCCGCCGTGGGAAGGCGTACTGTGCGAGCTGTGCAAGATGTGCGTCCAGGCTGCTGCCGCAGATATCAGCTAGTCTTCAAATCCCTCCCTTGATCTCATTTTAAAACAACGCACTCGGTTCCAGAGGTAAACCGCAGAAGACTTTTAATTCATTAACATACAAACGAGAAATGCACGGAAAAAATGTTTAGTTTAACATCTTTAAACCTATTTATTAAGAGAATTTCAACCGGTCTTCGTCAAAACCTATGAAAAAACTATCTTAATGAGAAATACATTTACTTAAGAAGACGTAAATTAGAATAAAGAAAACTATAGGTGTTGTGGTGCGTTATCGTTGGCATTTTTCATGAATTAATTGTAAACGTTGTCATTGCCAACAATAGTATTTAATATAAGAGCAGCTTTCGATGGCTTAGCCATCATCAACTGATGCTGCTCTTATATTAAATACTATTGTTGGCAATGACAACGTTTACAATTATTTCATAAAGAAAACTACCAAATTTATTCCGGGATGCATATATATTCTATCTATATTCAACCTATCGGGACAATACAAAAATGACAGGCAGGTAATGTCTCCCAGTGAATGTGTACTATCTTCCTAGTTCGCTTTGCTATGAAGTAAAGACCGTGTTGCCAGTAGGCCCATCTCGTCCTAGCGCAGTTCCTGCATTGATCGCCGGGCGCCATTTCGATGGCTCCTCGCGAACGCATAGGCAACAGGCGGAGCAACCAGAGCACCTTCACTTCGCTGCGATCTTTTCCTTCTCTCCCTCCTCTCGCCCCCCCCCCCCCCCGCGCTCGCCCTCTCCCCCCCCCCTCCGCCCGGCGCGTTCGCCTCAGCCTCGGTCGCTCGCCGAGTCTTATTAGCATGGCCACGCGCCGCAGAGAGGAGCCTGTGTAATCAAGGCTTTGTGGAGAGACCCCGCCGCCGCCGCCGCCGCCGCGCCGCAGTCACCGCCGCCGACGTCGTCCTCGCCGACGAGGACGGCGGGCGCGTGCAACCCCCACGAGGAAGCGTCACGTGTCCTCGCCGCGGCTGCACGTGCGCTTCGCGGAGCAGCAGGGGAGGCGGGCGGCGGCGGCGGCGGGGGCTCAGGAGCCTGAGATTGGCGGAAAACGACAGGGTTAGAAATCGTCGGATGGGGGAGGGGGGCAGAATGAAGTGAAGGAGAATTGGTGAGACTTTGGAGTCAGCGACTTTGGTTTACTAATAATGGAGGGAATATGATGAGAGATATAATGGAGGTTTATGATGGCATCGGTAAGGACTGTGTTAATAGTAGTTGATGGAATGAAGTCACATAAATAGCGAATGGTTATGGAAAATGGTCGATATGTATGGTCTATGGTAAACAATGGCAGTATTGGCGTGCGATAGTGGTATTTGGGCTCCAACAGAGGGCAAGTAGAGAGATCATTGAGAAATGAGCAACCATTAACATCACTCATTGGCAAATGACGGCGTAGGTCATCGTAAAGGGCATTGGTGGACAGCGGTGGTGGACGGCAATGGTGACCGACGATAGTGGCAGTGAAGTGGCGGTGATGATGGGCGGTGATGGCCGGTGGAGGTGGACTGCGGAGGTGAACGCCGGTGAAAGACGCGATACGAGAAGGCGGAGGTGGACGGCAGTGATGGACGTTGGAGGTTGGCGTTGGACGTGATCGACAGCGATGAGGGACGGCGGTGTTGGGCGGCAGAAGTGGACGGCGGTGGTGGCCGGAGATGGCGGTCGACGGCGAGAAGCGCCATGCGGTGGGGCAAGGGCTGGGAGAAAAGTTGGGGGGAGAGACGACGGCCGTTTCGATGGCGCGGGGGCTGATCGGGGGCACTTTGATATGGGCGCATTGAGGCGAGAGGAGGGGGCGGGGGTGCCCTATTTGCGGCCGCCCTCAGGGACGTCGCGTCGCGTCGCCCGGCCGGCCGGCCGGCCGGCGACCTCGTTAGAGCAAAACGCGTGCTGCTCAAGAAGGCGGAAAGCTTTTCGAAGGAGGCTCGCCATACGAAAAGCGAACACTTCCACACACATTTTCCTCGTGCATCGCTAGCACGTGCCCGGCGTGGGAACTGAATTATGTAATTGCCTCAATTACTATTAAAAGAAATGGACATGTGTGTAGGATTAATTCTTCTTTGGAAGGTTACATCAATTTAAGAAAAATATTTGCCATCATAAAACTCGAAAAAAAAATCAAGGAAAATATACAATCAACTTTACTTCTTCGGAAAATAGCATTAATCGATGCAAATCACACATCGTTATTTCGAATACTTAATATATTCAAGAAAGGGACCTACGTTTCATTTAAAGTACCCAAATAGGAGATTAAACCTAGAGAACTTTTGCTGATAAAGCGAAAAAGGAAATAACTTCACACAATACTGAAATGTGACTTCTACCATTGTGCACTTTATTTATCACTGCAGTAAAAATTGAGACATTTTTTTTCAATTTTTTCCTCTAAAAAATATATTTTCTAGAAAATATTACGGAAAATACCTTTCATATCCAACGTCATTGTTATTCTGTCGCCCCCTCAATTATCGCAACATTAAATCTAAAACGCATTAATGACCTCCCGGTGAACAGTAAACACAAGAGCAGACGACCGCGCGAGAGTTAATGCGATAACTACGTACGAGATGCATAATTCTCGTGTATGGCATTCATAAGCCTTTTTATTGCTCGCAGCAGCAGCACCACCCCCCTCGCGCGCGCCCGATCCACTTGACGCGGCCGCCCGCCCGTCCGCCGCAGCCGCGCGCCCGCGCGCTCCCCTCGCTTCCGCCCCCTAATGGCGCCTTCCGCCGCCGCGGGGCGCTGGCGGCGCGGGGGCCTCTCGCCCTCGGGGGCGCGTTGCGGCCCGCGCGGCGATTGTTTACCCGCGAGGTCGATTAGGCGGCGGGCAGCGGAAAGTGGCGCGGGCTCGCCAGGCGCTGGGGCGGGGCGGGACGGGGCGGGGCCGGGCAGGAGGGGGCTGGGCTGGCGGGGGCGGGGCGGAAGTGGCGCGGGCTCGCAAAGCGCTTGGGCGGAGCGGAACTGGCGGGTGCAGGGCGGGGATGGCAGTGGCGGGGCGGGGAGGGGCAGGCGGCGGCGCACAGTGTGAGATTTGACGAACCTAGCCGCTCAAAATACCCTTTTCCCAACTCAGCATTTAAGGGAAGCTGATGAAACTAATGCCTTCTTAGATAGTGAGAGCACATGGGTGCACAGTTTGTTTATCGCTGGCGGAAGAAATATAGCCTAAACAGAGCGGTCAAGTTACCCTTTCAGGCAGGACGTCCTAAGCCCGGTGCAGTTGCTTTGTGCAGAGTGTAGAAGAAGCACGCATTGACGCCTTTACTTTGCAGATATACTGATAAATCTGACTGAATCGGATTCAGTAAAGTTTGTACTTTAGTTTCATATTAATTTCGAGATATTTAAATAAAAAAATAATATTAAAATGACTCTCATAATGGAGTCTTAAAATTTCTGAATTTTTAATTTTTTAATTTCTTTATCTTGAGTTATAAAGTTATCCCCATGACTTCCTGCCGAAAACGCAACATGGATGTATTACCCAGACAATTCTTCATGATTTCCATCACATTCCAGCTGCTTCTAGCTGCTCTTTCAATCGTAATATATTATTTTCAGTGACGATGCCGCTCATTACGCGACGCGCGCTATTCGAGGTGTGGCGCTTATATACTGTACAAACAGAACGAGAAGGTGTTAGAGCATGTAACTCTGCAACTAGGCTTAGAAGATTGTTCAGAAGACATCAGCAAATCACTTATAATTGCAATTTCTAAGTTGTGTTAAAAAATTAGTGAGCGATGGCAAACATCGGCAAGGTGTGAAGAGAAATTTTTGACACGGAACGAATTGTGGCTTTCAAAAGAAATCGAATTCGAAGAGAAATTTCGTTGTGTGGGTCCATCAAACAGTACTCTAAATTCATCTTCTATAACAAAAGTAGGACGGCCAAGAAAGTTATTTATTGATGCTACAAAGCGAAGACAGGTGAAGGCTATCGTCGATACAGCAACGTCCTCTGAATTAGTTGCAGCTACTCAAAAATGTCTTAGAGACTCTGGTACGAGAAATGCAGCAAGAATTGTCGCAGAGCTCTCCCTTGCTTCACCTCAACGTGCTACAAGATTGTTAAAAGCACGAGAAGAGGTTTCTAGGAAGCCTAGGCGTATGAATGAAGACCAGGCTCTTGCATTAATGCTCTTGAATATGACTGAACTCTACACGCGCTATCATGTTGTGAAAGAGGCCAAAGTAAAACCTTATTCTCCAAAGGAAAGTGTAGACGTCACAGAGCAGTATGTAGAAATTAAATTGCAAGCGCTATTGGACCACACCGTTCCTAGATTGTGCGAAGTGAGGTGTGATGTTCTTGAAAGCACAGAACAGGTAAAATACAATGGGTGCTAATTTCGAAGTGGGTGTATGATGGTGCGGCGGATCAGAGCTGCTACAAACAAATAAATCGTGATAGTGAATACCAGTCGGACGAAAACACTTCAGTGTATCATTAGTGCCATTACAGCTCTATTCAGATACGAGAAGAGGAAAAAATATTATATGGCAAAATACACGATCAACTCGATTTTGTAGGCCTAATAAATCAGTTACGCAAAAGAAAATCAAATGTTTCTCACGGAAATCTTCGAGACTGAATGCAAATACTGATCTGTTTCACACACTCTTAGTATCATCTGATCCTTTCATCAGTAGCATCAGAAAATAGCCAAAAATAAAATCACAGGAAATTTCTGATGAAGCGAAACTTATTGTGTTTCGAAAATTTTCAAGAGTTGCGAAGTACATCAATATAGAACACAAATATTGTATCTTTATAATGTTTAAATAGTCATTGATTCATGTTTTTCGTGTACAAACATTTGTGCGTGAATTTTTTAAATATGTCCCGATACAAGAGATTTCCATTTTTTTCTGTGAATGAACTGGAATCGAACTTATAACCTGTTAACATGTGACCTTCACCGTCATCAGAGATGATCAAGTACCTTTAGGTAAGTAAGTGTGCAAAGTTTCGTCACAATTAAATGCGTAGATTGCGAGAAAATAATTTTGAGCGGCTAGCATCCTGAAATCACACACTGTGCGGCGGGGCGGGGAGGGGCAGGCGGCGGCGGAGCGGGAAGTGGCGTATGCTCGCGAGGCGCTAGGGCGGGGCGGGGCGGGGCTGGGCTGAGCGGGGCTAGGCGGGGTTGGGCGGGGCTGGGCGGGGCTGGGCGGGACTGGGCGGGGCTGGGCGGGGCTGGGCGGGTCGGGGCGAAGCCACGAGGAAATGCGCGCGGGAGCGGAGCGGAAGGGTCGGTGGCGGGGAGAGAGGGTCACAGATACAGAGACTTACGGTAAGAAGGGACCGCTTTGACAGCTACTGCTCCAGCATTGCCGGTAACATATATCTGCAAGTTACTTCCACGCACTTGTTTTGTCAGTGCGTTCGTTTACGATTCGCTGATTTGTAAATAGCTTGAACACTATCTCGTTAACGCCATCGCATGACGTTCATTTGTTTTCTGATCTGTCAACGTGGTCCGTTGATGGAGTAATTCCTCTATACCTCGTTCTTCTTTGGCCAGTCAGCTATCCTGACAAGAGGAACGAAGTAGACGCGAGATTTAGTGTGGGTTGGGAAGTGAAAGGAGAAGTTTTACGGATAATAAGCAATAAATTAGACAAGAGAAACGTAGCAACGGGTTCTAAACAGCAATTTAATGGATATTAACGAACATTCTTTTTCCATTGCTTTTTTGTACTTAAATCATTTTCAATGATTGTTGTGATCGGAGGTACATCTAGGAGTTTTCTTGGAAGCGAGGGGAGGGGGGCTACAGGTAGAGTCTCCAGCCGAGTTAAAGTTTTGTTATAGAGGATTTTTCATTTATTATGAATATAAAACATTTTTTTATTTGTTGACTAACGATTAATATTTATAATTTTAAACAATTATTAAACAAGTGTTACATTGAATGACTTCCATTGTTGTAGAAAATTAGAAAAATGCTATGTTTTTTAATAAATATGATTGGCATATGAGTAATGAAGCCCCATAACCCCCTCCCGTACTGTGTGCGGCACTGATTGTGATTAATGCACTTGGATTCATAAGAGAATCATATCGTGGTTTGTATGCAATAAGAACTTCGAATTTTCTTCCAGAAATGGCACTAAGACGCTTTTAAAGCAACACAACGGATTTCTAGATCCTTGCGATCGTATGTTAAGGCCGTCAACTTCAGGGGAAAAAAATCTTAAAACGCACTGTTCCCACTCTCTCCGAGAAAGAATTTTCACACAAGGCTGTTTTCTTTCCGATACTCCCTTAAGCACTTTGAAACACGACGCTCTCTCAATTTTGATTCATCGACACCCATAAATCGCGCCGTGCGACACCTCCCCCGTACGCGCGCAAAGCGACGGCCGCTGGGCGCCAACGTAAACACGCGCCTCAACAAGGCAAGGCCCGAGTGTTTAGATTAGCCGAAACTCGCGACAAATATGGTAGGCAGTAAAAGTGTCCGCGGCACCCCCGGGAGCCGCCATGACAAGTAAATATCCGAAATACACCGGAGACAGAGACAAACTGTGGCACGCGGCTTCGAAAACCGAGCGGCGGCAGTGCTGTAAAAATACCGGAGAGAAAAAATACAAGCGGCTCGAGACCCGGCGCTTGCGCCACACAAGGCGGAGGGGACAGATAAGGTTCAGGCACCCCCCGCCCCCCGTTCTACTAACACTTCTAACGGGGTCGCAACAGACTTATGGGCCGGGGCAGGCCGCCCTTTCAGGCAGCGGACAAAGAGCCGAGACCGTGGGGCCTCGCCGCGCACTCACCCAGGACGCTCTGCTCCGCAGCAAGCTGGACACCGCCGCCATCGCCCGGGGACTCACCTGCAACGCACACACGTGAATTCAATTGAATTGAATTAAATTAATGCCTTATTTTACGTGGCGAGACTCGGGCCATCAGGCCCGCTCTTCCGTCTGACCACGCAAATTTTGCTACGCTCCTTTCACCAACTAGCAGAGAAAGGAGGTATTTCTTGGGCGAGAAACAGGCGATTTGAATTTAGCTCAGAGGCGTCATTTAGGCTTGAGGATCTTTTACATGCAAGTAAATCTACTAACATGGGACAGCCGGCTTTACTTCCCCTCCGAAGGAAGGCGTACGAAGGATTTTTTCGCCCTGAAAAATCCACGGCTTCGATCGGGTTTGAACCCGCCAACCGTTACACCATCGCCGCCGCTACATGAGGGGACGGTACATGCCAGAAAAGGAATGCTCGCGTCACTCCTCAGTTTGGGGATGCAATGGAAAGGAGATACAAAGTAAATAACATTCACATTATTTAAACAGTAGATCTAATATTGCTATAAAATGGAAATAAGATAGAGACATGAAACATGGAAGGATGAAAACTGAAAAAGCACATGAAAAGTATTGAAATATATGAATTGAAATTGAAAATTCTCCTCAGAGGATTGAAGATAAATGCAAGATATGACGGATTCAACGGACATAATATTATTAATAACAAACATACCTAAATGAATTAAAAAAAAAAAGCTCAAGCTACAATAAAATTGATCCGCCTATCTTTTGTCATGGCATCATCACACTGATTTTTACACGCATTGAATTAAAATTTACAAAATTAATCTATAATGAACTTAAGATTTCGCAATGAATCTCATCTCGAAAAAACGATGCACCATTTGTATTTTTTGCACGATATTTCAACGCAAATTCATTGAACCATTTTAACGCAACAGCCCACCCCTGTGACAATTCTCCAGCCAGCACTGGCAGGCTTCGGTGTAGGCTGTTACGCGTATATATTTATTCACAAGTCGAGCGTGAGGTCTTGGCTCCAAAGCGCAGCCTCCTCGCTCGGACACTTCTGTCGCCGAGACCGCCCCTCCTCCGCCCTCCCTCCCCCCGCCCCGCCCGCGGCGTGCGACTCTCCACGAGCAGGTCACGCGCGACGTAGCGCACGCCGCCGCCGCCGCCGCTCCTAATCCTAGACGGGAAATCGGGCGCGGCCCAAATACCCGACCGCCTAATGAGACGAAAGGCGACGCTTGACGCCGCGTCGCCATCGCCGCCGCCGCCGCCTCTTCCGCCGTCGCCGCAAATTGGTCACCCAACATTTCTCGCAACTGTCCGCACCTGAGGCGGGAGATGGTTTGCGGTTGGGGGAGATGCGAGATCGGTAAACGAGGGCCATGAAATTACGGAAAACGGACTGACGAGATTAGAAGCAGTGAGGAATCTAGACCAAAAAAACGGATAGACGATCAATTCTTGAATAAGTTAAGTCTACGCGAATATTCGATGTAGAGGTATGCCAGGGGTATTATTTGAAAATGCCACTGTATTGCTATCGTCGATCACGAGAGAGTCATAAAAAACAATTTGAATGTATCTTAATCTAAATTAATGTCGGTGAAACACAACTAAATGTGTACGTGAATTATCAGTGGCTTAAAAGGCACCAGTATTATTCTCATATCAACTGAAAAGCAAGCATTTCGACCATTGTCCATTTTCGTGCATATGGAAAACAATAGGCAAACATGCACTGTTTTTTTCACAAATTAGATTAAACTAAGAAAAGGAATTTAGGTAAATATTAGAAATGACAGCAATAGGAAGAAATGAGATCGGGAGAAAAGAAATCTTTAAGAAACATTAAACTAAGGAAGGCAAAGCTCCTGTCATTTCACCTCCAGCTGCAACAGGTGAATCCCGAGACGTAAATCCATTCAACTAGATCAGCGATTAGACCAAACCGCCATAACTTCAACAGCAATAGACGCCCGAAAAACGAGAGCCCATTTCCGTGGATTAGGAGACGACAAAGCGGACACGCGCGAACAATCATTCCTTCGGCCGTTAATCCGCCACGAGACGCGCGCGACGCGGGGGGAACGAAGACAAAGGGGCGACGGCACGTGGCAACAGGTGCGGCCCGCCCCGCGCGCTGCACTCACGCCTCGCTCCCCGCCCCGCCCCGCCACCCCGTCGCACGCCTCGCCCAGGCGATTAGTCACGAGCTGCTAAACGGCCGCGACGCGGCGCGACGCGCGCGCCCCGGGAAACAAAAGCAGCGTCGCGCGAAGACGGATCGGCGCACGGCGGCGGCGGCGGCGGCGGAGGCGGCGGCGGCGGCGGCGGCGGAGGCGGCGGCGGCGGCGGCGGCGGCGGCGGAGGCGGCGGCGGCGGGCGCGCGGGCCGCGAGAGCAAATGCCTAGCGTGTCCGGCGTCAACGAAAAGCGCGCCGCCTAAAGACCTGACAAGCGGGCACGCGCCGCCGCCGCCGCAGACAAAAGCCGGCTCGGCAGACAAAAGACGCGCGCCTTGGCCCCGCGCCCGCCTCCTCCGCCGCCGCCCGCGCCGCCCGCCGCGCCGGCAGATGTATCGCCGAGCGCGGGCGCGAGAGAACACGGGCGGAACGGATGGGGGAGGGGGGCGCGGTGGCAGCGAACGGAGGAAATTTAGCTGTTGGGTAGCCACGCGTGCGTACTCAATTCCAGCACACTTGTTTCAATGCAGTTCTTGTTTCGGTTGGCAGCGCTCGGACAAATTTGAGAAGTGACGTCTTAAGAAGACGTAGGAAGCAAATCGCTTCGGGTAGGATATTGTTGTCTGAAGTAACTTTTTCTGCATGCTATTTTAGCTTTTTAACATGACATTATGCTACTTATCTATAATACAAATAGAATTATTCAGGCTAAATATCTTATGTACTTGTAACAATTTAAGATAATATTTTAATCTCCGGTTGTGAGATGTGTGTTTGATTGGCATGCACTCTTCTCACTGTCTCTTTTAACATCTTGGAAATAAACAATTGTCTGCGCATTGTTTTAGATTTATTTCGTCAATTTTTGTGTTTAAGGACTTGTGTATTAGTATATACTAGAACACATCGAAATATCATGAAATTCCTGAAATATATTTTGCAGTTCAATTTTAGGTAGACCGTTCTAAAAAAGATTTTGCGATAGAGAGAATACAACAGTTGGGTCGAGAGCATTTTATCAGTTTTCTATTTCAAAGACTACCAGGAACTATTCCCAACCTGGAACTATCCCGAACTTTGGAAGAGCGAATACGTACACCCACATATACTCGAAAAGGTTCTGTATACACTAACACCCATACTCTTACACAAAGCGCCTTCAAACTGTATACGCTCAGTGGTAAACTGAACTGCTCAAGTTCAAAAGGCCACCTAGTCCATTCTCCGAAAGCTATATGTGAGGCACACACAAGGGGTGCCAAACAGCGGCTTCTCGTCTAGCAAGGCTTGCATTTTGACAGTATTTTGTGGCCAACATTTATAAACACAAGATTTATTCGTACAGTGTGATCACGAATTTTGTTTTTACCACTTCTTGGGAAAAAGAGGAACTATCCTATTACAAATATCGAATTAGGATATTAAAATCAAGTGTCTTTGTATTCATATTTCCGAACTTACCACATGAAGCAATGACCATAGGAGAATATTTCATTGTTTTCCCTAACTTCTCCAATAAACGATATTTTCGTCATTCCATAAATAAAACGAAAATCCAATTATGATCTAATTAATGAATCAGTTATCAAGACTATTGTTGTTCAAATTATAATTCGTCAGTACAAAACTCGCAATCGCCGTAAAATACAACAAAAAAAGAAGAGGTATATTCTAAAACATGATCACGTAGTACATCTCCAGTCATCCTGTCGCGTTTAGAAGCTCCGGAACGCAAGCCATCCTGATGGGATGGTCGCCTTCCTTCCGAGTCCATCCTGATGGGACGGCTTGTTCATCCTTCAGACAGCGGCACTCAGTCTCCATCACGCCGCGTGGGGCGCCCTTGTCGCCGCAGACACCTCGCGCGCCCGCCATGTTGCTCTTCCTCTTCGCGTGAAAAGGAAAACAAGCGAACGTCAATTTTTCAAAAGCCCATCGTATTTACTCTACGCGCCGTGTCCTTCACTTGTTCGGGCGCCGGCGCGGAGACGCGGGACCGCGTTTTATGCTGTTTTTCCTTCGCTCGCGTCGCCATTTCCACCGCAATGTGGCGCCTTCCCCGCTTTCTATTCTTGTTCGTATTTCGGAGGCAGAGCGAGCGAAGCACCCTTCCTTCCGTTTTATGTGTGACGGACGCCATTTTTATGGAGAATTGTTACGCCGGCCTCGGGAGAAAAGGCTGTAACCCCTACTGCTGTTCACATGTTAGTACTTTGGAAGCGAGGGTGGTACTATACATGCACAACTCACAAGGTAGAAAAGAATATTGTAACTTTTTGGATGAAATAAGAATAGCAAGGGAATATAGCTTGTCCATTCAATATCTTTTTATGCTAAAACAAAATTGCGCGTAGAACATTGAAATGTGACGAAACGGAAACTGGTTCTAGTCGGGCCTGAAGGATTGTTTTACATTGCACACAAAGTTATACTTTGATAAGACATTAATTACAATGTAACGGCAAAATTGTGTGTACAACGTTATTGAAATCTGTGAATTAACGTATAACTCATCGTCCACTGATCAAAGCAATTATTTACGTTTTCAGCCCGAAGTAAAAATATTTGTCTTAAGGCAAATATAATGCGTTATCTATACTCATGTTATGACGTTGTTGATCCCTTCCTACATCAAATTATGATCACATATATCGAACATCTTCATACATAAATTTCGTAACGACGAAGCTTGCTACCTTGTATTATAACAACCAATCGCATTCCACTTGATTTGGACATAATGCATACGGGAGTCTGTTGGAACCTACACTGACTTCCAACATGCTCTGCGCTGCAGTTGTGTCGCAACATTAGCAATGCCCGTGTCTGGGCACAGTGTGCATTCGCCTGGGCAAGCGTGCGGTTGCTTACTTGGAAATGTAACGCTTGGGTAGCAGCCGCTTTCAAAGAAACATTCCCCTGCTCAGTAACGATTTGATCTCTATTCTTGTCCCGTGTTCAAATAGTAACAGATAATCATGCGAAAATTACTATTTTTCAATACCGCAACGCTACAGTATACATTCTGCAAGAGTTTCAAACCTAATACAAATCGAGTAAAGTGGTATTGGTTGTTTTCAATATGAACATAAAATTAATATGAATATGTGGACCATTTTCTTAAATTTTGATAGACAAAATGATTAATGTAAATTCAAAAGGATTGCTTCTGAAATACACCAAAAATACTGTGAAGTGGATTTTAATAAATAACTGGCATTGGATTTTGTTTGAGTTCCTTTTTCTCCTGAAGCATTCTCTTGATTTTGTTTCTGATAATTAATATTAATATGACAATTATCCAGTATTGAAGGGTCACAAAACAACAAGAATGACAGAATGAGTTTCTACATTCAATCCATAATGTGAATAACTAGTAAATAATTCAACCAAAAATACATTTACACATTTTCAGCACTCATATTGTACTAACCCTCCACGAAGAGAAGCAAAAGCTTTAAAAAATGTAAAACGTAGTAGTAATAACAGCGTAAGAGTGATGTGTCTTTCCGTTTTCCAACACAAAGCAACAACACTGGTGAGTGGTTTATCTTCCGTGACGTGCTCTGGCAGAAGAACTCCAGCAGTCTCTCGCATACAACCCGTCACTGCAAGTAATGGGCGACTTCTTTAGCATCCGTCAAACGCGTTTGTCGTTGCGCAAATGCGCGGCCTCTGTGGCCTCCCACCGAGCGCCAAACGCCTCGAAAAATGCCAGCGGAAATTTCTGGCAAATTTTCATCTTTTTTAGGTGTCGATGCACTTCTTGTTTTGGAGGGACATGTTTATGCACTTAAAAAAACGAATGCAGGCAACAAGAGACGACCGATACTTCACATCCAAAAAGGCTGATTCTGACATATTTATAGGGAAAATGGTTCGAGGGCGACTCAAATTTAAGAAACATGGAAACAAATGAGCTTGTTCATTGTGGGAAGCCTTCAAGAGGTTACTGCGCCTACCACCGTCTGTATAGGCAACCCGCACTACGAAAGCGCCCGGCGGGCCGGCGTCATTTCTCTTGTCAGTGCAGCCTCGTATTTCGAGAAATTTAACGAGGATATTTTGACGCGCAACACACACAGTACATGCGTACAGCAAGCACAGGGGCTCATGTTTTACTCCTTTAACGCAGTTATGAAGCTTTCAAAAGATTGCTAGGCCCTCTCGTCGCCCACGACGCGCGTCAAGCAACAACCTACGCCGTCGATAACTGCTCAACTGTTTGAGTTGAACTAGGACAATGCTACAGTATCTCGGGTTTCACAAGGATGAATTTTGGCCATGAAACCACTAATCTCTGGGAAAAGTATCTTTTATAAATCGAGATAAGTGGTTTATAATATTTTATCATGAAAGTTTGGAGACGGATTGAAACGGAGAACAGATCAAACAAATTTTGAATTCTCCATAATTTTGCGAGGTACGGAAAATGTATTTATAACAACAACAAATGTTATATGCGCAAGCAATTAAAGTTAGTAGATTGTCATTGATGTAATTATTTGTAATTGATTGTAATTGGAGAACGAGGTTTATGTCAATATGATAGAATCCATGGCTAATGTGTTTTGCTGATTGAGAATTTTCGTATCCAAACTTCTCAAAACGTTTAGGGACCCTCATATCCATAGGCCAATCGCATATAATATTGTTAATTAGGGCGAGTAAACAACTCTTTTAAAATTTCCGGTGCCAATTGGCCTCCTTTTCACTAAAACACATCTTTACCGAAACACTAAAATATCGGACTCTAGAAGTGTGGCAAACACTTGAAATGAACGTTTAAAAAAGCATTTTACGACAATAAACGAGACGTTATCACCGGCGATCAACTCAAAAATTCCAGATAAATAAGGAATCCAACAGGGCATTCACCGAACGATCACAGCGCGCCCAGCGGGGGGGCGACGCGGGCGGCCATCTTAACGAACGTAGACAGATGCATTCGACCGAAGAGGCAATCCTTCCTCGGGACGTCCAGCGCGCGCGTTGTTCTAAAATAGCGAGCGTTCGCGAGGCGGCGGCAGCGGCGGCCGCAGTTAATCTGGCGTCCACACCCCTCCACCGCGCGCACACACAATAAAACAAGAGAATGCGTAATTCGCGCGCGCGCCGTGGTGGCGCCGCGTCGACGCAGATTTACGCGCGTGCAAATCAAGCGGAAACGCGCGGCGGCGGCGCGGGAAAAGGCGCTGAGCCTATTATCTGCGAGAGGCGGCCTCCTCCGCCCCCCCCCCGTCCACGCCAGTTGCGAGCAACACTAAATCAGAGGAAGTCAAGTCCGAAGAAAGAACTTCAGCTAATGAAATTTATTAATATGGATCTCCGTTGGTGGTTGGTTTCCAGAAGGATACATGCGGCGACATAACTATGGCTGATGGTAGAGATTGATATACATGAAATTCATGTTTGTAGTCAAATCAAATGACTAGTCTTCTGAATGTAATATTACGATGTTTCCAGAATTTCAGTGTTATTTTCGCTATGTTATTACAACGAAGATTTGGTCCCAGAATATCCCTTTTTTCTTGTTTTTTGACATAAATTTGTACTAAAATACACATGAAAGTGTAAAGACACGATGCTTGAATGAAACACTTGTAATCACAAAAGAAATAAATAATTTAAACGCTGTGCCCAGTGTTTTCTTCCAATCACGATGACGTGATTTAAGTTTTTACTTTTATTATTAATGCGAACCAATTCCCAAAAAACTCGTTACATTTAATAGAACATTTTTGTTGAAACGTAGCGGAGCCAGTTATGATTTAGTACGTATTAATACTAGTGATTTAGTATTCTATTTCAAGTTGCCGGTTCAATATTCTTTAATGTTCCATTAGCGGTGGCACGTCGGGAACCTCCCCACGCTCCAACGCCGCTGCAACGCAGCAGCAGTAAACTCCCATGTGCGTCTTCGCCCGCGCTTCCGCCGCCGCCGCCGAGCCAGCAGCTTTTGTTTCGGCGTCGGGCGCCAGAGTGCTAATGTCCCCGTGACAAACCGCCGAGTGGTGCTGGAGGTTCCCCGCAGCCCGACGCGCGTCGTAAAGGATTCCGCCGAAGCTTCGGCCGCCGCTCTTCCGAGCAGCCGAGAGATTCCTGCCTATTTATAGAGGCGGCTTTTATGAGCGAGGAGCGGGACGGAGGATGGGCGTTTGAGAGGGAGACGTTGGGGGTGGAAGGGTGGAGACGGGGGCGCGGTGAAGGCATGGAGGGGGGGGGAGATGTCGAGAGTCACATAAGTGAACTTAAAAGAATGGTTGAGTGTTGAGCCATCTGAAACGGTGATGTCTGAGGGAATCAGTAAATGGGAAGGGTGAAACGCGCGTGAGTTGCACGGTTGTGAGTGGTGGACGCGCGGGTGGGGTGGTGAGGTAGTGGTGGTGGTTGTGGTGGTGGCGGCAGTGACAGCCGTGGGGGTGGTGGCGGTGGGGCGGCAGTGGTGGTGGTGGTGGGAGTGGTGGTGGTAGCGATGGTGGCGGTTGGGGGGGCAGTTGGGATGGCGGTGGCGGCTGGGGCGGAGGCGGCTGCGACTGTGGTGGTGGTGGTGGTGGTGATGGTGGTGGTAGTGGTGGTGGTGGTGGTGGTGGCGGCGGTGGTGATGTTTGAAGGAGCGGCGGCGGCGGCGGCGACCGTGGTGGCGGTGGTGGTGGTCGTGGTAGCGATGGTGGAGGTTGGGGGCGGCAGCGATTGGGAGGGGGGCAGCGGCGATTGGGTGGAGGCGGAGGCGGTTGGGGTGACAGTGGTGGTGGGCGTGGAGGTGGTGGTGGTGGTGGTGGTGGTGGTGGTGGTGGTGGTGGTGGCGGTGAAGGAAAGGCGTTAAGAGCCGCGTGGTGAGGAGCGGCGTAATCGCACCAGCGGCGCCGCCGGCGCGAGCGACGTCTTAAGCTGGCCGCGCGCGTATTCTTGGATTGTCGGTCGCTGGGGCGGCGGAAGGAAGGCGTCACCCCCGCGCTCTTAAAGCGGACTGCGCGGGGAACGAACTCCGCACCGCGGCCGGTGCCTTCTCCTCTTCTCTTCCCCCCTCCGGTCTCCGGTGCGAGGGACTCGGCCGCTAGTTCGGAAGTAGGAGGCTCGTCGACGCTTACCTTTAAACTCAATTCTTATATGCATCTGGAGACGAATGTTGCTTTCAGTTCTGTTAACACAGGTTTTCCTACAGATTCCGTTTCTTTCAAATGTAATAAAATTTTTAACACAATTTCCATTTTTTAATTCCGATCCCTCTGTTTTGAAACTCTGAAAATGCACATTTTCTTTCATTGTAATTCTCAGTCGCTTATGTCCATTAATTTGACTCTGTTTAGAGTAAAACGAAAGAAGGCACAAAACTCGATAAAGACATTCCTCAATTCAAGGCCTTATTTATGTATTCACTCCGCTAATTGTTTCTTACAGAAACAAATTCTATTTCCACGCACATGCTCGACAGCGCTAATGAAATGAGAGCACAGACTGTTTGATATATTACTTAGCGGCTTATCGAAACCCTTTCTTTTTTAAATGAAGACTAAGGGAAATCAAAACGTAACGGCGTGTGGAGGGCAACTGCATGATCAAAAGCAAACTTCTATGGGTTCTCAAAGGGTTCACCGCGCGTCCAAAAGAATCCTCGCGAATAGGTCCGACGGCGGCCGACAATGCATCGCCCGCTAAGCCCAGATTAGCGACAATGTATCGTCATAATCATACAGGGAAACACAGACCGCAAGGGCCACGGCAGCGCGCGCGAAAGCCGCCCTAATTGCCCGCGGGCGCGCCCTCGCGGCCACGGATTGGCTAATTAACCGACTTAACGGTTCGAGAAAGCGGTTACGGTTACGGGCCCACAATGGCGGCGGCGCCGCGCGAGTGGCTTTGTGCCGGCGGGCGAGGCGGAGCGACCGCCACCTGGAAAAAGAAGCGGCCGCTGCGCGCGGGGCCGGGGGGGCGGGGGCGGGGCCGCGAGGGAGGGGACGCCCAATTGGGCGTATATTAACGCGATAGTTGGCGATGAAAGCTCCGCTTTGAGGCGGCCGCTTCGATTGATCCCCCATGCGCGAGGGCTGCGCAAACAGCATTAGTGGTAATTAGCCGCGCGGGGGGCCGCGGGGAGCGGGGATGGGGGGGCGGCGGTCGCCACCGCCGCCGCCGGACCCTCCTCTCCCCGGGGGCTGATTATCATAGGCGGCCGCTGCGCACTCTCCGGAGATCAGCCGACCATTGTGCGGGGGAGTGGCGCGCATAGCACCTGCCCGCCCCCGCCCCCGCCCTCACCCCGTCCACCCCGCCGCGCGCGCATGCGGATCAGCAACCCCGCCCACAATGCGGCGCACCGAGAGCGACGGTGGAGAAGCGCGGGCGAGAAGAGCGCATGGCGACCGAGCCAGCGCGGAAGGGCAGAGTGAAGACGCGGTGGGAAACGAGGAGGTTGAATTGAATTGAATTGAATTAATGCCTTATTTTACGTGGCGAAACTCAGGCCATTAGGCCTGCTCTTCCGTCTGACCACGCAAATTTCGCTACGCTCCTTTCACCAACTAGCAGAGAAAGGAGGTATTTCTTGGACGAGAAACGGGCGATTTGAATTTAGCTCAGAGGCGTCATTTACGCTTGAGGATCTTTTACATGCAAGTAAATCTACTAACATGGGACAGCCGGCTTTACTTCCCCTCCGAAGGAAGGCGTACGAAGGATTTTTTCGCCCTGAAAAATCCACGGCTTCGATCGGGTTTGAACCCGCCAACTTGGGTACAACAGTCCGAAACGCTAACCGTTGGGGTTGGGTAACCGAGGTTGGGTAGAAACAAGGAGCAAGGACGGTTGTTGGGAGATGTGTGCAAATGGAGAAGGATAGGAAGGCGGAGCGATACCGACTTGATGCAATACGAAGCTCTGTATCGCGAGATACAGACAGACGAGGATGTGAAGGTGAAACTGGCGATGTAGGAGTAGAGAGACATGTAAGGTCGCAAGGGACTGCCCCGGGGTGGGAGGCGGGGGTTGGGTGCAAACAAAGCAGGAAGGACTGTTGTTTGAAGAACGTGTGTGCAAATGAAGAGAGTGTCGAGCAGGGTAGGAAGGCGGATAGGGAGCGATACCGATAGCATGCAACACGAATCGCTGTGCAGCGGGACGTAGGTAGACGACGCGACGGTGTGGAGGTGAGAGCGGCGATGTGGCAGCGGACAGACGTGTAAGGCCGGCATTGAGCGGGCCTGGTCGCGGCCGTCCGCCCCAGAGTCGGGCGGGCCATAATAGAGACCGCCGGTGCGCGGCCGTGTCAAGGAGGCGTGACGCGAGACGGGCATTGGCGGAGCGGGCGAGGCAGGACGCCGGGCGACGGACGGCGGCGGCGGCAGCAGAGCGTCCGAGTCCGCCCGGCCCTTGTGCACTCAAACGCGCGCCCGTGACGGGCGCTGCGGCGTGTGTGCGGCGCGGACGTCACACAATGCGTCGCGCTGCCGCGGCCGACGTCGCTCGCAAGGCCGTCCGCACGCAGCCGGCACTATCACGGCGCGCCGCTTCTATTCTCTTTGACTCGCGAGCGCCGCCGAGCTCTCCACTGACAGCCTTCGAAATGAGCATCACGCGTTATTCGGAATTGGCATCTTCAATAAAATGGCTAAAGTAGATCTACGATAATATACGCACAAAAATAATAATTTCAAGTTTTTTCTGTTCCACAGATATAGACGCGTCTCTCCAAGAATACTTAAACTTAAATATTGATTTCTTCCTCGTTATGTATTACATTTCAATAACATGAAACAGAAAGTAATTTCCTATTTGTGCTAATTCTTGTGAATTATTTTTTCAAGCTTATGAAAATCTTAAGCGCCACTTGAAAGCATTTTAAACGTGAGGTTGGAGATTGGAATGAGTGCACAACGGGAAATTTGCACGTACATTTCTTAAAACAGTGACATTCGCCGCACAAAGCGTTGGTGCATAATTAGCTGAATTGTCGTAGTACAAATTATAGCACGACTTCATAAAAAAATTGCCAAAAATTGTATATGAAATCTAGCAAAAAACCGTTACTAAAATCCGTACTCGTTAACTTATAAAAAGGAAAGATTGTTCGCTAGCAGACTCTTAAATACAAAGTATACAAGAGAAATCCGTACGACAACCAGCACATTACAGTAGTTTCATCAGTACGGTCTCCTCGGGTTCCAACAGGAAGGCATGACACAAATGAGGGCGTGGCAACCGCGTTCCAGTGGCAGACGAATCCTAGATGAAATCCATCAGTAATTTCAGTTTTCAATGAACGTGTCAACGAGACCATTCAACAAACGTTGCAATAGATCCAGAAACGACAACCTTTCATGCATGTGAAACATCTTTTCACCTCCATTTTTCACCCCCGATCCGTTTCTCAAGAAACCACTGCACGAAATTTACATTCCCGAATCGCCGAACCTCTCTCTCTCTCTCTCTCTCTCTCTCTCTCTCTCTCTCTCTCTCTCGAACCCCGATTGTCGTGAATTGCGCGAGGCGCGCTTTCCTCCTTCAACGCAGCAGGCAGTTTGGCGGCGAGTATGATTAATGTTCGCCAGTTAAATCTCGTCGTCACAAATCCGTTGACTGTTGAAAACCTCCCGGCGGCGGGCGACTCCACAAAGAGAGAAAACGGAGGAGAAAACGAAGGCAGTGCGCTCGCCCTGAAAGCGACACGTCTGCTCGCGGGGACAATGCGAAGGCGGCGGCGGTCGCGTCGGGGTGGTCGCCGGTTCCCACGTCCCCTCCTCCCCCTCCTCCTCCTCCTCCTCCACCACCTTCGGCCGCGGTCCATCCATCTTCCTCTCACGCGCCGCCTGTCACGCCGCGCAACGGCTGCTCGCGGTCGCAGGGGGGGGGGGAGGGCGATGCGCCGACGGGCGACTTCTTCCGACACAAAGCGGGCAGCGCAGGCCCGGCGCAACCGGTCGTGTCTTCCACGCGCCTACGCAATTACTTAGTGCAGATTGCACATCAGGCAAGACGAATTAGTTAATGAAATAGTTAACTTATGGCACCGCGTAGCTAGGGACAGGGTAAAGCGGAAAGAGGTGACAACGGAAACTCTAGAAAGAACAAATTTGCATATATATATATATATATATATATATATATATATATATATATATATATATATATAGAGAGAGAGAGAGAGAGAGAGAGAGAGAGAGAGAGAGAGACAGACAGAGAAGTGTAAATAATCCGTTTTGAAATAAGTGAGTGTGAAACATGTTAATGTGTCTAGCAAACTTCTGTTTAACACTGATAAAAGAGGTACAGGAAAATTAAAAAGTTTTGTTAAGAGTGAGTTGTCTATATATCTTTTTAACAGAATTCATAAATAGGAAAATAATTTAACTGCGAGTTTTTTTACTTCCAGCGGTACTTGTTAACCGTTATAAAAATTTAAGATTATTTGTTAGCAAAGGCCATACGGCACCCCAGCAGGTTAAAGTAGTGCCGTCGGTCGCTGCTCACATTATCCGTAACTCTTGAAGTCACCTGCGGGGCCCAGGAAACAGCCGGCGACACTGTCCTCGAGAATTAGCGGGAAGGTACTACCCATATAATTGAGAGCGAACTGTGTTCCAGAAAAATAAAAAGAATAGTAATTACCTACCCGATATTAATTTAATACGTTCTTACCATCTTTATAACAGCAAATATTGAAAGAAATGTTTGAAAAAATTCTTCCCAAAATGAAGTCTATTCACAATGATTGATACACATCTACTTATGTTTCTTTACGAAAGAAAAAGGAATGTTTATTTGCTACACAATAAAATATTAGGTGGACAGGCTTGACATTTTGTTATCTGAAGGATTGTAAGTTACGTACATATCGTAGAAGATACAACGATACAATCTGTCATTGGGCTTATGCTCATTTTCAGTCACCGTAACCAAAACTCCCGAGGCATTTTTGCGAGTCAGCGGAGACGAAGCAACAGAAGCAATAAAAGAAGAGCAGAATTTGTCAGCGATGACCAAGCGCGAACTGTCGGTGCCAGGGCGGAAGTCGCAAATAAGCGTCCGAAAGTAGAACAAGTAGACGCGCGCGGAGGCGCGGCGCGACGCGGCACGGCACGGCACAGAGCGGCGTTTCCAAGAAGCGCTCGAGGAAATAGCCGTGGGGCCCGGCGACGGGGGGGAGGCGAAGCGGCGCGGGTGGCGGCGCGCTTTGAGGGCTCCGCGGGGCTCGAACGGCGTGCACCTGCGACGCCGCCCCCGCCCCCGCCCCCGCCGGCTCCCGCCCCGCCCCGCCTCCCTCGCCACGCCACGCCACGCGCGCGCGCCCGCGCCGCTTCCGTCTGAGGTATTTTTACCCGGAAGAGCGTCCTTAGGCCCGGCAGAGCGCTGGCGTCGCCGTGTCTGCCTAGGTCGCGCAGTCCTCGCGGCCGGAGACGCCCGGGCGTGCACCGACTGTATCCCGCCGTCGAATTTCCGAAGCCGTTTATCTACCTTCTCAAAAAGAGTAGCCCGACTGCATCTCGTTCCGGTGTATTCGTTACTATAACTATATATTTCTACGTTTACCGTGATCTCCAATGTATTATATAGTTTGGTTTTAATTAATCCATATCTGTCTGTTTCCCATATCTGTGCTTAATTGGTTGAAAATCATATTGTTATTGACATTATCGTTGTTAATTGAAATAATGACCTATTTCTCTAACTCTACTATTAACTCACTTAATATTTTTCTATGAGATATGAATGAAACCAGACGTGTAAAGCAATCTTTGAAATGAGAGTAAATCTATTGCTCTTGCATCAAACATGTACGTTTGCATTATGCGGACATTTCGGTTGCGAAATAACTGTATACGCAGCAGTAAGGCTGCTTCCTAGACCTAGTGACCTGAATACGGCTAGTAAAAAGGAGGAAATTGAATAAATCCGGCATCTGGATTCTCTCTTTCGGTTTCCGCGGTGACTCATCGGATTCGATTTGCGGGCTGGCCCTGCGGCTTCCCTGGTTACCGGGTCGGCCAGCAGGGCTTGGAGAGGATGCTCGCCAGAAGTGCGTTCTTGCATTCGGGTCTTTCGTGTTGGCGACATATCACTTATATAGAGGATTTTTGTTACGTGTGCCCGATGATTCCGGTGTTGCCGATAGAGTTGGAAAACATTGGAGAGTTAAAACTCAGAATGGATTAAACGTGGAATTTCCGGCTTGGTATTGGGTGCTTACATCGAGGATATAGCTCTTCCAGAATTTAACGCGCTTTACGCGTATATAATATAAAATGAGTTAGATGTTACTTATAAACTTAACAATTCTTATATGATTTGCACCCTCATACGATTGCCAACGATACAAATATCTGATTTTGTCATCACATTTACGAGGCATAAAGTCGTTCGGCAATAATTAGAGCTGCGTGCAGAGGAAAGGGCCCACAAATATTAAAAATGCCCACGACTAACTGATTAACGTTGATACCAGGGAGTCGGCTGGCTGAAAATGCACGTAACCAGTTTTTACCATTCATTGTTTTTATCTTAGTTCGAGATCGTCAGCGTCAGTTTCCAAGTATTGCTGCTTCATTTAGGCAAGAGCAAAAAGCCAGTAACAAACGCTCGATCTCTCCCGTTACAGGAGGGGAAACCTCAAGCGAGCGGTACCTTTGCGACTCATCTTTCCTGCCTCGTTGTGCCCCCCTTTCCTCCCACGTGCCGCCCCCCGTCGCACGTCCCAAGTAGACGTCCTCTGCGCTCTCTCGGGGAGGTGTCGCGCCGGTGCCGACGGCGGCGCGCGCGCACCGGAAGTCTGCGCTGCAGCCCCGATCGCCTCGCCTCGCAGCCGGCGACGCCCGCTGGGTGCGCTCGCCCCGTGCCCCACCCCCGCCCCCGCCGTTCCGCGCCGGCGCCTCGGGGCCCCCCGACAGAGGGGGGCGCGCGAACTGGAACGGGGTGCTGATGGCGCCGACGCCCCATGCACTCCATGGGGGTGGCCGCGCCGCTCGCTTCGTGATGGGGCGGGAGTCCCCTCCCCTTTCCCTCGCTGATCCTAGAGATACGTGCGCTTTGTTCTCGCGAGACGCAAGCAAGCGATTTCAGGAGAAACGATAGCTATCTTCATGATGAAGAGAAGCTTGTTTATATACAGCCCAGTGATTTGTTAACACCATGCACTCCACTATGTCTAATCACAATGTTTTCAATATGAACTCATGAAGACGAAGAATTGAAAAAGTATAACCAACTTACTAATCAAATGAGTATTGAAAGGACATGACATCTTGTAACAGGTAATTACACAAAATCTTATACACGTTACTCAAGATCTGTTACCAATGAAAATACAATAAGTTAATAAATAAAAATGTTATCTGCCACATGAAATGTCGTGACTGCACACACACACACACACACACACACACACATGAGTGGATACAACGCGTGAGAGTAGATACTTTACGGGTCAAGCGGGTGAACATGCACAAAAGAGTGCGGACGTAAAGAGATCTTAGCTCTTGAGCATATAAACGCAACGTAAAGTAGCGGCAGGTTCAAATACACGTGCCGGTCTTCTCGAGGGTCCATCCACACGGCGCGGCGATCTGCAGTCGCCTTTCGATCGGTGACGAGTACGACGTGTACCGCCGGCACTTCTTAACTCCGTACAGGTGTTTTGAATGAAAGAAAACTACAAAGAAAATTTAGGTACTATATATTTTTATATAATTCCATTGGCAATAGCATTTTTTTCCTGATGGAGAGAGTACCTTTCTCCAAAGAAAGCTATATATTATTGAAGATTGTTTAAATAGATTTTGCCCAATCACCTAAGAGCATTGAATGAAAGGAAGATACGAAAAATAATTAAACGCAATAAAACAGCCGTTATGAGAAGATGGAACGCCGAGCGCTGGTTGGCTGGGAGCGAACGCCCCCAGACAAAGGCGCCCCGAGTGCCTCACTGACGGGCGAAGCACCTTGGCCGCCCCCGCCGTCGGGCGTCGCCAGCCGCAGCGCCCGCGTGCGCAAGGGGGTGAGATGAGAGATAACATCCGGTAACGCTACCCTTCCTGCGCGGGCGACTCAACCCTCCCCGCCCAACCCCCGCCCCCGCCCCCGCTCTTTCTTCCCTCCCCACTCGCGCGCCTGACGTGCCACAACAACAACAAAAAAAAAGAGGAAAAAGAAAAAAAAATACATATATATATTTCGGAAGCTGTATATATATACTCCATGTTTTGTCTGCCATGTGTGGCGACGCGCGCGCCTCTCCGTATAACAAATCTCGGCGGCTTCGGAACGGGGGAAGAGAGGATATCTCTTCTCCCTGTAAGTCATACGTCGCTTCAACCCCTCCGCCCACTGCCGTCCTCCACCACGGGAGGGGAGATCTAAGCCGCGGCGCGCCCCTGCAGATGTAAATATCCCGTAATTGAGATCGCCCTCGAGGCGTGGCTGGCGGGGGAAGGGGGAGGGAGGGGCCGGGTTAGCGCGGGCAAGGGGTGGGGCGCTCGCGTTGGCGGAGACTTAGCCCAGCCCCTGGAAGTAATTTCCGAACTCGCGTCTTCAAACACGTGCCGCTCGACGCTGCTGGATGGGAGCAAGTTATGTGGGGGTTCGCCTTCTTGGATTAGATCCCAAGCACACGCATTGCAGTGTCTTACGATATTATCGCACGAGAATTTGTAATTGGTTAATGCTCATGTTGCGGCACAGAACACATGTTAACGCAGAACCTAATTTCTTCGCATTACGATACAAATTCACACTCAGAACGCGAAAACAATTCAGCTTTCTTGCTGAAAATTGATTATCGCAGATAACAAACGTTCAGCAGGATTTGACGGAAGGGCAAGATCAAATTTTGCTTCTTGCACGAATTACGGTGAGAAATACGAGCGATATGGTAGGATGTGTTGTAATACTTTTAATGCATTACAGTCTTCTGTATCTTACATCTCGCTTGATTTAGTACATTACAAATGATGAATATTTCTCTGATTACGAATTCAAATGTGAGTAAAATCATATACTCCATTCGTTTATTTTACGGAGAATGCATTGCAATCAGCGCAGTACTTCCAAATACACGAGTAAGTGCACGGAGCAGAATGAATATGCCATATGCTTTCTGCTTTCAAACGCTTATTACTCTCAAAGAATAAAACGATTCAATAAATTGATTTGTTCTTTAATACCTTCATCACCGTTCTATTGAAGAGGGACACTCCAATTTGTACAAGTTAAGGGGTTTTCTTAGGTAGTTTCAAGAAACAGCGTGACTATTTCTCTGTACGTGAATGTGCAATTGACTGTCATATCAGGTTAACCTAGCTCTGTATAGAAAAAGAGGCAGTTGAAAACAGACATTTCAATAAGATACTACAATTATCTTGGACGTCTCTTTGTATATCCGTCGTGTTTACCTGTGCCCTGTATGACCCACAGAGTACATCTGTGTGACCCACAGCAAGGACACGCGTAGATACGTGGAAAATGGCGGAGGGAAACATATTCTAATGAAGAAGGCTTGAAATGTTGGAAGAATCAACGTTACCAATAAAGTAAATAAATATTCAATTGCATCGTTGGTCACACAATTGTACCAGCTCCGAAATAAGACAGAGGCCATCAGAACAAGCACAAACGTCCCGCAGCCGCTGCAAAGGAGACGACGCCCTGCTCCGTTTAGATTTCCGTGGCGGATTTTCCAGAAATAAGCGGCCCCATGGCTGCGCCGGCCCCGCGCCCGCCCGCGCATTGAGACGGCGACTGTGCGTCGCTTCCGGCCGGCGGCCGTCGTCGCCGCCGCGGCATAAATGCGACACGGGCGCGTGTGTATTTTGCGAGGCGGCAGAAACGGTCATCGGCGATACGCACAAGACGCCGTGCGGATGAAAAGCGTGGGGTGACCCGCCGGCCGGCCAGCCAACATGGCTACAACATGGCGCACCTCGGCGGCGAGTAAAACGCGCGGGGCGGGAACGGGCGGGGATGGGTCGGGGACGAGCCGAGGACGAGGCGGGGACGAGGCGGGGACGAGGCGGGGACGAGCCGGGGACGAGCCGGGGGCGAGTCGGGGACAGGCCAGGGTCGAGCCGGCGCGGGGCAGGGCGGGGCCGTGACGTGGCGGGGATGGACAGAGCCAGGGATGGTGGGAATGGGCGACAGGCCGGGGACGAGTCGTGGTTGTCACAAGGTCGGGACGGGAGAGGACAGAACGTGGCGGGGTTGGACAGGGCCGGGGATGGGTTGGGGACGGGGGACGGGCCGGGCACGAGTCGGGGCCGGGATGTGTTGGGACGGGAGAGGGCGTGTCGTGGCGGGGAGTACAGGGCCGGTGATTGAGTGTGGTGGGGACGGGGGACGGTACGAGGAGCGGCGGGGGCGGGGGCGTCGGAGGAACGGGCAAACGCGATCCACAGAAATAGCCGCGCAGGGCGCGCGGGCGTCGCCGCCTTGTGATATTGTGCAAGATGGTGAATGCGAGCGGTTTATTTTCGTCATAAAAAAGTTTTGACGGGCGGGATAGATGCGCGCGCGGCGTGGGTGTGAACGGCGCGGCGGCGGAGGATCTGCGTAGCGTTACGCGCTGTTTAGACTCGCGGTTGCGCCCGCGCTTCGCGACTTTCTTCGGTTTCTCACTCAGTATTTTTCGGTTTATACTGTTGTGCATACAACGCAGACATCCATGGTCTTCAACATTGGGGAAGGGAAATGGATTTTTTTTTAGGGGGGAAGGGGTGTTTCAGGGCGTTATGGACGTCGGTTGCCCAATGTTTTTGTAGAAGACAAGAACATCCAAATATTCTTCTGTCCGCATAACTGCAGTAAACTTTTAGAGTTATGTAGGGCGTTCCAACAGAGTAAAATTTTCTTTCCTATTAACGAAAGCCGAAATGCGAATAAAAATAGAATGTACGGTCAGGTTGAATTTTCGGGCTTTTCAGCTTGAACTAAAATACAATTAGGGGATTTTCAGGAAATTTAAACTGTATTTATTATCTAATAACTCTTAGTGTATTGAGCTAACACATATTATAAATAGAAAAAAGACGTGCTACGTTAAGTTTTTCTATTGTTACGATTGTGTGCGAAATCCAACAAAAGAATTATAATTTTACCTTTATATGAACCCTCACATTTTGGAAATAGCACTATAGAAATTAATGCGAAACAAATATCCTGTTACATACATTGGAAAGTTACAAATTAAAATCCTTGTGTCAACTGTGTTCAGAGTTAACTTTGTTCATAGTTTAAATACTCTGATGTTGGATATTGCCCAAGCAGCACAAGTTCAGGTAGATTTTCACTTCCGAGAGAATAAAATAAATTTTATGAAGTTTCATGTCATCACCAAGCATTATTCGGAAAGATCCACATAAAACCGCTGGAGGATGAATATCTCTTTAATGTTTCCACCCCGATATATTGAACACTTTTTCCAGGACCTGAATGATGTTACAAATTTTACAGCGCATCGTTTGTATTTGATTCCTTTTTATGGAAACAGAAAATACGGAAAGAATAACAGAAACGAGACAGGAAAATTCTTTTTCCAAGAACGAAACGTGTCCGATTTAGCCGGTTTCACTGTATATTAATCTGGATATACACTGCGCCATGTACGTGTCTCCGCACCGCCCTGAATCAGGTCATACTATTTAAAATCGCATTTATGTTGTAAGCGAGCAGATCCCTGGGGACAAGTGAAATGAACAACACTTCCAACATCTATTGTGATTGTGGTGAGCAAGAAATTTACGTTTTCAAGCCGCAGCTCGTGCTACCAACATAAGTTCTATTGCACCAGCAAGGTGCCACTGCAGACAGACTTTCCTGGCAGGCTACATCAGGATCATCCGGGGAGAAACGGGGATAGGAATTCAATAGCCAGCCATCCCGGCGAAGACGCGTGCCTATTCTTTGAATTGAATTGAATTGAATTGAATTTGCCTTATTTTACGTGGCGAGACTCGGGCCATCAGGCCCGCTCTTCCGTCTGACCACGCAAATTTCGCTACGCTCCTTTCATCTAGCAGAGAAAGGAGGTATTTCTTGGGCGAGAAACAGGCGTTTTTGAATTTAGCTCAGAGGCGTCATTTATGCTTGAGGATCTTTTACATGCAAGTAAATCTACTAACATGGGACAGCCGGCTTTACTTCCCCGCCTCCGAAGGAAGGCGTACGAAGGATTTTGTCGCCCTAAAAAATCCACGGCTTCGATGGGGTTTGAACCCGCGAGCTTGGGTATAACAGTCCGGTACGCTAACCGTCACACCATCGCCGCCGACTTCTTCTATTCTTCGCGCGACTGAACGCGCCGCGGGCGGGTCGAGAGGCGTGGGTGGAGGGAGGGGGCGGCCGAGAGGCGCCGGCGCTATCACGCGCCTCCGCCGGACATAAAAACGCTCTCCGCCCAGGCGCTTGCCCGCGCGGCCACAAAGCGTTTTGTGCTAAATTTAACCGCGTCGATAAGCGGCCATGCGGTCGCCGAGCGGCGCCGGCGTCGGCCGCGTGACGTCACGGCGTCTCCCTCGCGTTCCGCACATCGGCCAGTGCTCGCGCCCGCGCCCCGCCCCGCTCCGCCGCGCCCCGCCACGCCGCCGAGTCGCCCCAGACGGAGATTACGTCTCCCGCTGGGTCACGCGCATTGGGAAGATGCCCAATATAATACCACTGTTGCAGATATTCACGGTTCACTCGATATTCCAGTCTTACTTATAACTCGCGTGAGGCTATTCCTGCTACTAGACTAGATTCGTGTAACAATGATACCAGAGGGGATGAATTAAACCGAAACGTTCAATTATCCATGACTGTGCAAAATATAACGTGTATTGAAACTATGAAACATATTTAACTATATTTCTATTTGTTTATCTCTCCAATTCGAAGAGACTGTCGCTGCCTAAAAGACTAAAGAGTGCAATGATTTAAGTGTGACATACTTTGGAGATCAAACACGTAAGTAATAATGATATTTCTATTATTGATGAAAGTAAACGTATTAATATGATCGTTAAGTCTAAAAAATACTTAGTACAAGCACTAATAATGTACGACAACGTAATCAACACTGTTATAAGAGCGAGTATGATCTTTAATATTGAGAGTTCTTAAACTCTACAAAATAGCGGAAAATATATTAACTTCTTTCATGACTTGTAATCGTGAAATTTGCCTCTACGAGGTTTCTTTTTATAATCCTTCTTCTTCTTCCACATAATACTAATATGACGCACGTAAGAAAATTCTGGGCAATCGATTTTCGACCGAAATGACTCTGAACTCAGCCCCAGTCACCCCAGAAGCGTGGACGGACGTGCCCGCTGACCGCGCGCGCCGAGCAGCCGCGCACACCGCCGAGCGCGCTGCGCCGTGTCGGAAGGGGGGCGGGGGGGGGGGGGGGGGGCAGGCGACGACTTCCGGCGCTTTGACGACGCAGCTCGAAACGTAATCTAGAAGTCAAACGTCGCCCCGGGGACGGCGGCGTAGTTCACCGCGCCGCGTCGCTCGCTCGCCTCGAAAGAAGCGCCACACCCGACGCAAAGGGCGCGCGACTACCCTGCAGGCGTAATTAAAGATATCGTCGGTCCTTATTCAATTTCCAATTAACCCCTCGATATCCGCGCGTCGCGCGTCTCCGCCTCGGCGCCCGCGGCGCCGCCCCGGAGCCGCCTCCGCGCGCTCGCGGCGCTGCGTATTGAATAGATAAATACGGCGAAATTAAATCGGCGACGCGGGGCGGCGCGGCGCCGGCTGCATTCCTCCGCGGCGCGCAAACATTGCCGCGCAGAGTTTTGTGAAACTTGAGGATTCGCAATTAACGACGGCGCCGTCAAAGGTCGTCCGCGCCTCCCACCTGCGACGCCGACGCGACGGCGTGCCGACGGACGGACGGACGGGGGTGGGGGTGGATTAAGGCGTCGCGACGCGCCACCTGAGCGGGACTCGGAGGAAATCGGGGCGTCGGGGTAACGAAGAGCCGGGAATGAGATGATTCGTTTTCTCGATGGAGAGGCGATCGCAAATTGCTAAACGGTGGTGCAACTATTTATTCTCTGTGGTTCTGAGAGGTGAATAGCATGATTCCGAGTATGGCAGAATTGAGCGGAATTTTTCGAAATTTACATTCCGTATAATCAGGACTAACTTATTCAGGGGCAAGCAAAGCGTACAATTTATTCAAAATTTTTCTGAGTATGTTAATTTAAGTATAATGCCTTAAAACAATCGTCTTGACGTCATAACCCTTCTTTTAATGCTTTCGCACATTAAGCGTATGTATCTTTGCGCGTCGCGTTTGTATGTGTCTTTCCCTTTTGCAAAATTAAAAAAAGTTTGTTTTAAATCCTTTGTTGCCATTGCACAAGAACATGGCAACAAAAAGGAAACTGACGTAGAGGAAAAAATACTGAATATTTTGGTGGCGGTATCCGCAAAACTCGAATCACACCTTAAGAAATGTGTCACGATTTTAAAAAATATGCGAAAAATAAAGCAGAAAACGAACGTGCAGAGAGAGAATTGAACGAGAACGAATCGAGAGACGAAGTTATAACGCTTCGCTCTCAGCGACAAAGGCGAATATTGCTTTTCAATCACAAATACGAAAAAGTTGTCACGCAGTAATTCAAAAAAATCGTTGAGAGAATGAGAAATGTATTTTTTTTTTTAGTTTCTGAACGCTAAAACGCACAAAAAAAGTTTCACGGAAGAGAACTATAAGCATTCACAAAAAGAGTAAAAAAAAGAGATAAAATTGTTCTTTTTGCATTGGGGTTTGCGTTGAGAGCGAGTTGGAGGCTGGTCTACGGATACGGGAGAAGTGAGATGGGCGAGGGATGGTCGCAGATGCAAAGGCAGAAAACGCCAAAAAGCGTTCCGCGTGGCGGGGAGTGGTGAGGGGAGGGGGCGGGGAGGGGGCGGGGCGGTGGACAGGGCACGGGGGGGGGGGCGACAGCGGTGGTCGCACTTTCATTTGCGTCGCGTTTCCGCGAACAGATAAAACAATTCGCAGTCGATCCGTAATTGGATCTTTCAAGTTAGCATGTGCAATCGCAAACAGAGCCCAAATTATCGAACCGATGCATGTTGGGCGACGGGTATTTATTTTAAAAACGAAAATAAAAAAGACATCGCGACACACAATCACTGCAATTAGCATAACATTTGTACATAATAGCCAACACCCCACGTCACGCACGCGCGCTCGCACACGCGAGTACGCAGCGGCACACACGCTTCCGTACACGCACGCACACGCACACACACACACGCACACGCGCGCGCGCTCCGGGTATGCGGCGTCCACAGTCGCAATTGATCATCATTTGTATTACTGCTGGCTGTGCTCGAATAACGCACACTCACACAGGGAATACACAAATAGACAAATAACCTTTTGTAAACAGGCCTATAATTGGGCGTCAGTATAAAGAGCGAGCGGCGAGGCGGGGGTATTCTATCATTCCCATTACGTATGGTTAGTAAATATAATTGAGCACACACGCTGATAAACAAAATATGAAAGCTGCATTTTTGTAACATTCCGCGCAGCGCCATGCGCCGCGACGAGGCCGCGCAAGGGGGGCGGGGGGCGGGAGGGGGGGGGGCGAGTGCCGCTTTTGACCGAGTCCGACTCAATTTAGGCTGCATGAGCCGCTGTGCGTACCGCCAAAGCATCAATCCTCCTAAATTCATCTGTAATGGGAGCGGTGTGCAAAAAACGCGGGGGGGGGGGCGGCGGGAGGTGACGAGCGCGGGAGGCAGCGGGGGCGGTGGGGGGTGGGGTGGCTGATTGCGTCGCTCGGGGGTTTTAATCCGACCCGAGGCCGTCGCCGCCCCGCCCGCCCGCCCGCGGAGCGAATCGCTCGGGGCGGGGGGCGGGGGCAGGAGGGAGGGGAGAGGGGGGGAGGCGCTTGAAAATCGGCCCTGATCCGCCAATTATCCGCGGCATACACGCGATTGTGAGCGCGTTCCGCTGCCGATATCCGGCGTCGGCGCGCCCTCGTCGCAGAGGCGGCGGCGGCGGCGGCGGGTTCGGCGGATGGCACGGCCTTCCTGGATTACGGAGAGCTGCTGCGCCGCGGTGAGCGTGGCGATAGCTATTGACGGCGGCCGATGGTTGAGAAGTGGTGATAGCTGCCGAGAAGTGTGGAGGGCCCGTGACATTGGTTACGTGAATCCGAGGGGGGGGGGGGGGGCGGTGATGGTGTTAATACCGGTGGCGGCAGCGGCAAGCGATTCCTGCCGGAGATGCGACCAATGACCGCGGGATCGCTTGCTTTGTGAGCGGTCGCTTTCTCCTCAGCCGCGGCTAAAAGAGCAAAGCTGCCCAGCTGTATGGCGTATCTGTCCAATTAGGATGGACAACAGTTCGCGTCTATCAGCAAGGGAAATATTTGTGACACGACGTTCGAAAATCCAGATTCGCGGTGCGCTTCCAGTACGACGTAACGGAGCAACTTTTTCCATAAACCGCGATTCCTTTTACAGGAAAATCGCACTGTGCTCGATCATTTACACGACCCACGCGGGAAATCTGTCATTTGAATGCTCTGCTAATCCATCTTCTTAGAATTTCTATGTATCGGTGAACGTTACCGAAAGTTACGGTTTATTTCCAGCCAAACAAGTAAAATTCAATGTTAAGGAGAATATAGATATTATTGTGCCGATTTATCCGTACAAATTTACCGTCAACACTTCTTTGGTTTGTATTCTATTTTAATATCGGCATGTAACTTAAATTAAATTTAGCTTGCTACAAAATAAAAATAACAATTTTTTTTCTGCCATAAATTCGCCGTTTTCTGGCGCATGATTACGTAACTTGGTCATCTTACGAAGTACCTTTGTAGGGGCAAGATAAAAATACATTTATTAATTATTTTAACATTCACTTAAGATTTTATTTAAGAAATATTCAAGCCAACAGATTAGGAAAGACTGTTACTGCTCCGCTGCTTGACATGAACTCCAAAAAGTAACCGCTTTTCACGTCGGCGTGCTTTCACTTGTGTCACAAACGCCACTTTGCAATTCTGACGCGGTGCGTGTACCCTGCTCTGGGAACGGGCTTTGCAGCTCGCGGGCGGCACCAAGGCGGAGGGCGGCGGTCGACACACGCCATCTGCGTTGCAGGGCGAGGTGACAGCCGACCCGGGAACCGGGGGGGGGGCGTGTGTGCGGACACGCAGCGTACGTTGTCACGGCGGCGTCGCACAATACGCACTTGATTCCCGCGGTGGCCGCAGCGGCGCGCGCGAGCGAGCGTGCGTGCGGACGGGCGATGGACGGCCGCGTGAGTGGACGCGCGAGAGAGGGACGAAGCCACACGCCACCTCCCCCCCCGCCGCCGCCGCCCCCGCCCGCGCTCGCCGCACACGCCGCCTCCGGCCGCCGCGCCGAGCCGGCGCATATTTGCATGCGATGGCGCATGGTCTCCCGTCTATAATGATACACATTAGACCAACTAATCACACAACTATACACGGCCCCACTGTCACCCCGTTACATTCGCTTTACTGGAAGCGGCGTCCCGGCGTCTCCCCCGCCCCCGCGCGCGTCGCCACAAAACCATCAGCGCCGCGCGCGCTCCCCCCCGGGGCGGGGGCGGGGCGTGCCATCAAACAGAAATTATAAAACGCCCCCGCCCCGCCGGGCCCTGCGCAGCGCAGCGCGGCACGGCGGGGCGGGGCGGGGCGGGGCGCCGCTCCCTCCCCCACGCCCCCGCCGCCATATTCCATACAGCATCCATTTCAAATGCATTTGAGGGATAATGACAAATAGAGTATATATCAAGTCATTATTCCCAACCTCTGTGTGCTAATGAGTGGTACAGGCAAAACTGAAATCCGCTTTGCTCCTCGCTCGCTCGTGCTTTGCCTCCGCCGACCGCCGCCACCGCCGCCGCCGCTCCCCGCCTCCGCCTCGCCCCGACCCCGCTCCCCGCTTCCGCCTCCCCGCCGCGCCGCCTTTACAAATCACGCCGCGCCGCGTGGAGCGGGCGGGGGCACCCATTATCAGCGGTCAAACGGGGGAAAAGAAGATTAATAATATTTTTTTTCCTCTCTGCGCAGCGTCGCGCAGTGTTCGTGGCGGGAGGGTGGGCGGGTGGGCAGGCGAGGGTGGAGGTGGGGTGAGAGAGCGAGTGCATCAGTGTGTGTCGTCGGCGACGCTTTCGCCGAATCGCGCCGCGGCGAGGCGGGGGCGACGGAAGCGGGAACGCGGGTGGGGTAGGGGCGCGAGGCGACAGACACCCACCCGCAGGCCGGTGGCTCTCGCCATAATGGGGCTTTCCGCAAAAATGGCGGCGCTTTCGCCGTAACAACGGGAGGGGGGGGGGGCTCCCACGACCCGACAAAGCGACAGGGCGGGTCGTCGCGGGGCGGGCGCGAAAGCGGCGGGGAGCGAGAAAGGGCGGGGAGGGGAGGGAAGAGGCGGGGCAGGGCTTCCGCCCCGGGGCGCGCGCCGGACAAAAGGGACAAAAGAGTGAAAGCCCGAAGGGAGATAAAGATACAAACACGCTCTATGCGGGGGCGGGGGCGGGCCGCGGGGGTGGGCCGCGGGGGAAAGGGTTGAAAAGCGCGCATCCGCAGGAACAAAGAGCCGAAACAGATCGCGGTGCGCTGATAACGAACGGTCCGCCGGACAAAGCCGCCCGGGAAAAAAAGCAGATTTGCCCCGAAAAAACAGAAAGGAATGGAAGAAAAGCGAGCAAAAAAAAGCGACACAAAGGTCTCTCGGCGATCGGGTTAAGAGAATTCCTTGGGCGCACAAAGCTCTCTTTCCCGGCGAGCCCCGAGAGCGCCGCTGACGTCATTGCCGCCATGTTTGTCTGCGGACAATTCCTATTGGCGAGCGGTTGATGAATGAACAATTACAGCTCTGAATTGGGTTCCGGAGGACGCCATTGGAGCGAACGGAGGCTTTCGCTTCGTCCGAGAGGCAACGACGCGGCGCCTGTGTTCCGCAGAGATGTGCCGTGTTCATAACTCCAGTTCTGCGTTATGACTTCATTCCAGTATCTTCTTTCCGAGAAGCGCAGAGAACACAATTAAAACAACAATCAAAGCGAATTCATTTTGAAAGAATCGTTCGCATCAATGTTGTCGTTAGTCCCTCACACACGTAAAGAAAAATCCTAGTGATTGAAAACGGGAGATGACGAGGAAGGGAAGTGGTGAGAATTACCTTGAAAATCGTCATGGAAAATTGACGTTCCTCGTCGTGTACATGCCGGGATAAACTTTATCTTTCAATACCTTTCATCTTGCGAATTATAAATATCGGAGCACATATTGCAAAATACTGTCGGTACAGATAAAAGCTATTGAAATGAAAAGTAATGTAAATATATATTACCTAAAAACAACTGCTAACAAGGAACGGGTTAAGAAACTTCTTCGCAAATGCTGTGGGCAATAATAACTCTGGAAAATGCAATTTTACCTCCACTTTTAATTCCTGAAAACGATAAATAATTAAATATCGAAATAAAAAACTTTCTTCTCGCACACTCCTCTCCGTACGGCGAAAGCACGCCGCTTCAGGTAACGAAGACTCCCTCGCTGCAAAGGTAGTTACACGCTCGGCCGCAAACCGCGTTTCTCGCTAAGCCAGGACGAACTCGCCCGGCCGCAATACATTTTTCAACAACGCAACAGCGTCCGGCTCACTCCGCGCAGGCCGCGCTGAAAAATTAATTCTCGTCCGGAAAACAAAAGCACGTTTTCCGGGCGGCGTTCAAAGAGAACGCCCGCTCGCCCTGCCGCCCACCCTTGCCCTCGCCCTCGCCCTCGCTCTCGCCCGCGCCCGCGCCCGCGTCCCCGCAACCGCCCGTTGGAGAAGGGAGCGAGGCCGCGCTCCCAAAGCAAATTGCAGCGCCGCGAACACGGAATTTCATGCTCTTATCCCAAAAACAAATAGCAAGGGGCCGTCCGCAGAAGATAGGCAAAGGAAGGAAGAGAGAACGGAATTGGTAGTTAAAGACGAGGTCATGTCGACCTCTACGCCATCGACGACGACGACGACGATGATGACGATGACAATATCGAAGAACACGAACGGGTGGCGATGGCATTACTGGTTGAGCAAGAGTTGCAGAATTTGTTATTGCGAAGTAACGGGTAGAAGAAAGAACTGCTCGCCGACGCAGGATCAATAAAGAATATTCCACTTGCTAGATAGCATGCAGAATTTTTAACTAATGAAGTAACTTTTATAGTAGTATATGGAAGTTATTGCTATGATTAATCGAAAATTAATGTAGGACTTAAGATGTTATAAAAATACAAAAAAACCAACAATTTCATTGGGGGACTAACAATTGTAGTATTAGTACTGGAGCTGCATACCATTCCAACGCGTTATACCTATAAAAGAACTTTGTTCCCTTAAATTTGTCATTATTGATACCTTTCATTTTCGGAAGGCATCAATACCTTTCGAGAATCACCAATGAAATATTCAAAATGACACTGATTAAACCCCACTGTTTCCAATGATGCGTTGCGAAGAAGTGAGAATAGAATTCCTTTCATCTATCTCGTTTAAAGAAGAATACATACACCAAATTGGCATACAAAACGGAACATATTGTCGTATAAAACGGCACATAAAACGAAAACGATTTCTCGACATTTCTCGACACAGCCGTTTTATGTATAGCTTGACCTGCAGGCGGTCGGTCCTCGTGCGTTAATCCGCCCTCGGCAGCGCCGCTCCCGGCCGCGCACGGCGTTCCATCGATCTTGAGAGGCTTCCTGGCGCGGCAGGAGCAGTCCGCCTCGGCTCGGAGCTCGCCCCGCCCCGCCCGCTCCACCCCGACACACCCGGCTCTGCCCCGCTCCGCCCCCTCCCACGCCCCGCCCCGTCCCGCCCCACTCCGTCCCGCTCCGCCTCGCTTCACCCCACCCCACCCGGACCCGTCCCGCGCCTCCCCCAACGCCCCGCCCCGCCCCACTCCGTCCCGCTCCGCCTCGCTCCACCCCGCCACACCCGGCTCTGCCCCGCTCCGCCCCCCCCACGCCCCGCCGCGTCCCGCCCCACTCCGTCCCGCTCCGCCTCGCTTCACCCCACCCCACCCGGACCCGTCCCGCGCCGCCCCCAACGCCCCGCCCCGCCCCACTCCGTCCCGCTCCGCCTCGCTTCACCCCACCCCACCCGGACCCGTCCCGCTCCGCCCCCAACGCCCCGTCCCGCTCCGCCCCCAACGCCCCGCCCCGCCCCCGCCCCACTCCGTCCCGCTCCGCTTCGTTCCACCTCACCCCACCCGGACCCGTCTCACCCCGCTCCACCACGGTTCCCCGCGCCCCGCAGCGCTACCTGCCAAACACTGCGACAAAGCGGCACTCATCGACGCCGCGCGCGCGCTTCACCTGCAACGCCGCCTCTCCACGTCCTGCCTTCTCCACTCCGCGTCCCTTTTGTCCACCCGGCCACATCTTCCCAAACCTCCCATTGTCACTTGCAACCATCGCTCCATCCCCCCTCCCACCATCGTTTCTATGAACGTCTCCTCTCCCCATGCTCCTTTTCGCATGCTGGGTTCGCCTCCATTTTCATCTTCGCTCCTTCCCTTACCCCACCTCTTTTACATCCCATCCCATACAGTTCCTCTCCATCGGACTGCGCCCACTTCCATCCTCACACTTCCATACCTATACGTCCCCTCGCCCCCACCATTGCATTACCCAACCTTCCATCCACCCTCTCGCCACCCTCTTTCCACGACGCCCTCTCCACGAACGCTTCTTTCCCTTCTCCACCTTCCCGCTGCCTTCGCCCGTTCCCTACCTTTGTCTCCTTTAACATTCACTTCGCTGTAGCTCCTCTCCAACGCACCTTCCCCATCCCCGTACCTGCCATTCTCCACCCGAGGCAGCCACCCTTCCCACCCTCGTTTGCAGCAGCGCAGCCCTCGGCCGCAGAGCAACAGCCGCAGGCGGTGGAGGCGGGAGCGTCTTGCGGGCGGGGGGGAGGGGGGGCCGGGGGGCACGCTGTATTGTGCGATATTACAATGCGACCCAACATGGCGGCGCCCCGACGTCGGAGCGTCTTTGCGCCGAGGCGCAAAGGCAGGCAGGCCGGGCCGCGGGGGCGGAGGACAACGCGGGCGAGAGGCGCCGCGGGGCGAGAATGGGCGGAGACTAAGGAGGCGAGCGCACGGGATTGGGCGAGAGAGGGTAAAGGGGATGAGCTGAACGGCTCTCCTTCGTCGTTCTACATTCGGAGATGAAGTCATACAAAGCAGGAACGAAACATTCTCCCGGTTCCTATTTTTCTCCCTTTCTTCACGATTCATCATTCCTCTTCTCTCCTTGTCTCAACAATTCATTTATTTTTACTATTTACTCACATGGAGTGAATTACGTGATCAATACGTTACTTCATAAATATTCTGGCATTTTCATCCACTCTGAACCAGATTTCCGAACGCTACAATACCCAAAAGACGTTCATCTTGCATTCACGCTTAAGTGCTCTCTTACTTCTTAACAAACGCCTACGTTGTCGTCGCTCTCAAGCTTTGGAAAACCGGAAGTCATTTGAAAACACGGCCTTCGCCCATGTGACAGCGAATGTACAAAGTCAGAACAGAAAAGAATGGAGAGGGTGGAAAAAAAACACCAGAGCTGCTCATTTCGCTGCCACTTGCAGAGACTTCACCCGATGAAAGACCTGGGTTGTATAGGAACCATTACTTACAGACCCATAACACGAAAAATCAAGGAAAATACCACACGTTCACTTATTGATTTTAAATCGTATTTTCAATACTATATATATATATATATATATATATATATATATATATATATATATATATATATATAAAAGTTACAGAAATGGACTTCCCAACCTTTATTTTATCTACGAATAGGTTTCTCCATTAATGGAGGACGTCAATTTATTATATAAATTTGCAAAGAATCCATAGTGTAGATGACCGTGAATTTAGAACCGACGCCAACTCGAAATCAATACCGAAAGAACACGTAGGTTTTCAATACGCGACGCCGTTGAAACCAGGGTTTGATTTCTGGCGGACCGCAAACGGAATGGCATTCCGGGGATCCTCGGGATTATTTATTAAAATTATAATGTATAACTATATTTATTAATAATTAATTTCCGGCGCATTCCGGGACCTAAATTGTATAAACTGGTTGAAGCTAAGGTAGCAACGGGTGCCGTCCAGAAGGAGCGCGCGAGAGTAGGCGAGATGGAAGCGCCACCTGCCGCTCGGCCCCCGCAGCCTCCTTCCACCGCGAAGGCCCCTTCCGAGAACCCGCTTGCGTGGGCGAGGCCCGCCGCCGCCGCCATTTTCGGCCACCTCGGCCGCGGCGGCGGAGCGCGCCAAAAGGGGGTGGGCGTCAGCGCGCAGCCGCCACCGCCGCCGCCGGCGCGAGGCAGACAATGGGCGCGCCAGACAATGGGCGCCGGCGCGGACGAGCCTGCGCCGTAGCGGCGGCGCCGGGCGGCGGCGGCGGCGGCGGCGGAGCAGCGCCGGGGGAGGGGGGCGACGGGCGAGGAGGGGAGGGGGAGCGGAGCGGAGCGGGCGCTTTCGCAAACAAAGGCTCCGCGTTGTTCCGCGCCGGCGGTCACCCGCGCCAATGGCGGCGCCCGGCGCAGCGGCAGCCAATGCGCGACGCCGCCACCGCGGCCGCCGACGACGCAGAGGTGCAGACGGCGGCGTCGGGAAGGAGGAGGAGGCGGGGGCGCCCACCTGGACGGGAATTGGGGGGCGGGAGGGAGGCACCTCAGAGAGGGGCAGCCCCGTCCGCGGAGGGGGCTGTGAGTCGCCAAGAGGTTTTTAAAAAGGAATCATCACTCTAGAAAGGGCTGTGCAAATGCCGATAGACATTTCTATACAGTTCTACACATTATACTCGCTTAAGACGTATTTGTAAAAAAAAAATTAAAAATTAAAAAAAAATAATCGTATGTTCACTTTTTAACTTGGGTACAAGCAAGATGAGAAAAATAAAACGCAAAAAAGATTAGCCCAACAAATTTCGAATGGATAATAGTTTTACGAAACAATATTTTCATTTATGCTATGATTTTTATGTGTAAATACGTATTGAAACTTTAAGGCCATTACTTATATATTATATACAACGACCAGTGAGTATTTACATGATTAAAGACGACGTTAAAATGATGGGAAATCATTTTCATAAGAATGTTTCATTTTGGATAGTAAGGGGAGGCCCCAGCGTATGTTTCATAAGGTGTTTCTTTCTCCCTTTGCTGAAACCACCTTCACCAGCCACCATCCTCCTATGCACCTGTGCTCTCCCATCCCTTGCGCCCCGCCCCGCCCCGCTCCGCTCGGACGGGCGCCCCGCCCCGTCCCTCCCATATCCAGCCCCCCCCGCCCCTCCCCACACCCTGCCCCGCGCGGGCCGGGCCCCGCCCCGCGGCACCGCGTCGGTGGTCGCGGGGGACGGGGCGGGGCGGGGCGGGAGGGGGTCGGGGCGGGTCGGGGCGGGGCGGGGCGGGGCGGGGGGGGGTCGGGGCGGGGGGCGGGGGGGCGGGGCGGGGCGGGCGCTGGCACGGGGCTGCGTCGAAACAAAGGCGGTCGCCAGGGCGCGGCGCTGGTGCGACCGCGGCCATTGTGGACCTGCGCCGTGCGACACGCCCACCTCCCCCGGACCACAACTAGTTTAGCTAAACATCCATATCTCACCAAAAGGTTTTCGATGTCTATGAAAACATCGAAAGCAATATCGATGTTTGAAAAACGGTATGAAACATTTCGAAGGAAAATGTCATGGTTATAAAGTGATACATAACTTGTCAATATTTGTTTAAAGTATATACTGCCTGAAATTCGATTGTCATCTTAATTTTCTATTCAATGCTCTATGTCGAAGTTCAAATTGCAGTTTTAACGATATTACGTACACGTACAAAATAATAAAAAAAGGCAAAAAACACGGAGAACAGGAGATTGCGAATAGCAAACGGTTTCGTTCCTCCTGTCGATTGACAATAGAATCAGTATTCAATGCTGCTTATTGCAAGCAACCTACACCAAAAAAATAGATGCTGGAAATTTTATTTATATCATGAGAATTTTCTTTTAAATATCGTTGTTTCTCAACATACATATGGATCTGAAGAAAACATCGATGTTTCTGTTCGAAAATATCGATGTTTTAAAATCATCGATGTTTGTTGTGATCCCAAAGCACAACACCTACGCTACCTTCTGCGTGTGCATATAAAATTATCTATAAGAGTTCTCTTTTTTATAAACGCACGGAATCTTTTAGATTCTAATGTCCGAAGGTGATGGCGAAGCTATTCGATGGATTTCGCCACGATACTTGTTTACATTTCGAGATCATTACCGAGACATCTCATGTGATTTGCGCAGAATAATTATGAATATTTTAAATCTCATTTCAAATACTATGTATTCTGAGTGGCTTTTTACTCTTTGGATTTATCTTTATAGTGTCCCCTACAATGACCTGCTTTTTGGCTTCTATGCTCATGGCTAGTAATACAATATGCGAAATAATGTAATAAACTATTTCTTTGTTCTTTCAAAAGAAAATTATCTGAATTACCTTCTATCAATTAAAAATATGCTGAATCCAATCATGAAATATGTTTTACAAATTAGTTTCCTCGAACGACTAATTCTTTCACAAAAATAAATAGATAATAATAAAGTTTTATTTTTATGCGCCCAATGAAAAGTTAACACACAACTCTTATCTTCTCTACCCTTCGCAAAATATGGGTTTTTCATTATAATCGGAAATTGTGGTGAATGAATGCAATGTATTTTCCAATTGTATGTTACGTTACGTACCTTAATTTATCTATTATCTTTTTCATATATGAGGGTATTGAAATACAAAACTGGTGATTGGCGCCGTAATATAAATTACATTTACAGAGTGTATAGGACTTAATGCACAACTGGCGCTTCAGGCTAGCGGCTAAACATCGGTGAATTTCTTTCAAGCTTCATCTGGCAGCTCGTCAAAATATCACCACTCTGTATCACAATATCTAGGCGAATTGTTCGCACGATGACCCGTTTAATACACGTCTATTGTCTCCTTACCCCAGAGCTGCAGGTTCTGAAACCTGCAAGCGCCGACCTCCGGGGGCGGACGTCACCGCAAGGAAGCGCCAGCCGAGCGCGAGAAAAGGTCTTGACACGCGTGCGCGATCATTTATTCACGCGCCGGCCGGTCGCGCGGAATAACGGCGAGGGCGGCGGCGCCGGGGGAGGGGGGGGAGGTCGACGACGAGGACGGAGAGGACGCGCGGATCACCGGTCAATGCCAGCTGAGCGCACCCGACCATCCCTGCACGCTTCGCCCCACGTCGCCCGCCGCGCCTCCCACCGCTCCAGCCGCCCCGCGGAGCTATTTTCACCCGCGAAGACAGAATGCCTTCGCGCGACTCGCGACTGGTGTTAATGGAATGGCGTTCGCGATGGCGTTCTGGATGAAGAACTTAAAGTCTCATTATTTTATTTTGGGACGTTTTTCTTACGTGTTTGTTTCAATCATCTAGTTATTTTTTTTTAAATGTCCTTCAAACACGCTGTTTCGTAATGCATTGCATTTCTAATCAACCTTACTCTAACGTAAATGATAAGATTTGAATACAAAACATGAACTCGTATTTGGAAGAAGGAAGATATACAGTTAAGAGTAATGACACGCGCTTATTAAAAGTGCTTTGGAAAATGACCATGAAAGAAGTAAAGACTGATGAAATATCATTACTATGTTTGTTACTTCTATGCAATTATTGTTGCATCAAAATACTAATAGACTTATTACGGATACATGAACAATTGTCGCAAAGTCGTAATTGAAGACTTCATAGTAATATGAATAAAACAGTAACATTTTGGAGTCACATGAAATGGGCCAGTGGAATGGAATTGAACAAAAACTAAAGAATATTTAATGTTTCGGTTAATTCTTTTTAAAATATGAATTTGGAAAGAGAAATGGCAAATCAATCTTCATTCTTTTTCTTCTTCTTCTTGTTCTTCTTCTTCTTGTGCTTCTTCTTCTTGTGCTTCTTCTTCTTCTTCTTCTTCTTGTGCTTCTTCTTCTTCTTCTTCTTCTTCTTCTTCTTCCAAAAACACATTATTAATATGGAAGGCGAAAATTAACGCGATGCAGCATTTCGAATCGGCGTTCCAGTCGAGAGAATAGCCCATTTTCCGGCGCTTCCAAGCCGAGGCGCTGGAATTCCTGACGAGAGGCTCGGGCGGGCGGTCGTGTCGAGGCGCGGGGCTGAGAATAAAATGACCACTCCGAACACTGTAACGAGAGAGAACGCCTTTGATGACGGACGGCCTGGAACAGCTGACTATAATTGCCCGTCGAGGCGGCGGCGGCAGCGACGTCTCCGAGGTGGCGTGGCGCTTCGGCCGCGCTGGACGGGCGGTCGTCCTGGACGGCGTCCAACCGCGCGCGCCCGGCCTTCTTCCTACGGCCCGGACTTCCCCCTGGCTGCGCCCACCAAGCCGTGGTCCGCGCGTAAATCAGCGGCGGAAATTTAGATTCCTCAAAGCTCGCAGTGTCGAGAACGACCTAGCCTCGCCCCGCCAGTCAGCCATTCTCTTCACTTTTTTTTTCTTCATATGATTCCCTAGAAGCGGGAAGAAAACTATTTCAGAATACCTATTCTTCCTCAAGAACCCGTCAGCCGCGAGTAATTTTTATTTAATATTCTCCCTAGAACACCAAGAATTCAATACAACCCTCCATTCGTATATTTTTGCTTTATTTTAATTTTCGCAAAAGAAAGTATAATAGATGTTCACATTCTTTAAATCACTCATTGATTGGCGAGGTGTTATTGGCATTGAAAGAGTATCATAACTTGGTATTGACGTTACGAAGACATTATGAGAAGGTCAACTTGTAATAATATTTGTCTAGCCGTCATGTTCAGGCATTGCCATTTAACAACATGCACGAAGAGTTATTCTTTTTTATTCAAGTCACAAACGTTTCTTGCAGCACAATAATATTTAAGAATCTTTGAGATGTAAGCATATATTTCAAATATTTTATATATGATGCAAGGTTCTACAGATGAAATGTTTTACAACTGAACGTAGGCGTCCCATTTCTGGGAGAATATCGTGGCAGTTTTTCGTCGGCTGCTGTTTCTCTTCTATTCTGCCATTTCTATTTTTCTTCTCCTTGAATAAGCTGTCAAAAGGCAGTTAAAATTTAACTTCAATATCTGTCTCAACTACTGATGTTTTTGTTCCTAAGACAAATATTCCACAGAAACAAGAATATTCTAAAAGAAGACTTCGGACTGACAAACAGTTTAATAATAACTGTTCTAGCGCAAATAAAGAAGAACATGTAAATCTTGTACTGATGAAACCTTAATAAACTGAATCCAGCGCAGCTTGTTTTCGAAAGAGTAGAACACACATTATATTTCGTGGAATTTTTTAAAACGTACTATAAGGAACATATGGATAAATTCGATATTATATTCTATTATCAAAAATAAAGGGGGACAAATTCGAAAATATATACGAAACTCTATAAAAACGAATTTGCTTTGATTTGTTGTTAGAAATGTTACTTCATAAAATCAGCTATTCTTCTTTTTCATCACTTTCTCCAAATACAATACAAATTACTTGCATTCACGTGTTAGTAATTCCAGGTTAATTCCCGCTCTAATATGCCCAATACTGCTAAGGGTCTCGACATGCTGAGAGAATGATTAGGGCCACCGGCTCCGGAATCGCCGATTTGTGGCTGGGAGCACGGGAAAGGTTGGGGTTCACAAATCGGAGGGACTCTGCCTTCCGTAGCCAGTGAAGTGAAGATTTAAGGGCCTCTTGGCAGCGATGTGTGGTGCCAACTCAGGCCGTTGGAAAGTTGAATGTCGATGTAGGGAATGGAAGCAACTGAACTATGCCGTTACGGTGGTGCGGTGCTGAGTTCGTCACTCACCATGGCGGGGTAAAATACTGAGAAATAGTGATATTGATGAAGAGATGAAATCAATAGAGGAATGTAAAAGCCAGGTTGGTGTATACATATTAATGATGGATACTCGCGAGAAATATATTTGGAGCCGTAGAGTAAAACCCCAGCAATCACATGAAATGTAACATTAAAATGTTTCGTACTGTTATTAGCATTAAATATATATATATATATATATATATATATATATATATATATATATATATATATATATATATATATTCCTGATGAAGTAATAGTACGTTACGCGAGAATTGGTGTATCACATTTATCTGTGAAATATGAAAAGGAATACATTTTACTAAAAGAGTAACAATTACGCCAACCCAACCTCCCACATCTGCTCTTTGTGATCACTTGCAGCCATGCCAAAATACTTCACCCCCGCTGTTTCCCCGCCCTTTCTTGTCCCTCTCGTCCTGCCTCACTCGATTGACCATAACATTCAATACAATTTGTGAAGAGCTCTCCTGATAGAAAGTGAGTGAGAGGCAGCCAGAATTTAGGGAGACGAAGTGAGATACTATGACATGTGGTCAGAGTGATGTGGTGGAGTTTAGGTAAAGAGTGAATAGAGTTGCAAAAATTAAAATAAAAGGTTAAAATTGAAAAAGCAGCGTGGCGGAAGCAGTTGTAATGAGGAAGGGGTAATTTGACTGTTTCAATGGTGAATGTATCTGTAAACAGCTGGGAAGAAAAATAACAGGAAAATATAAAGTGAGTTGATGGACTGCTGGAGATTGCACACCGGAAGTGTTACTCACAAATAGGTGTTAGAAATACTACTAATTTTAAATTTAATATTTCTAGCTTCAGTAGTTTTCGTTCTGTTTGACATGTCGGCCAGTTAGTTTCTTTTCTTATAATATACAAGACTTCCCATAGAGTATCGTGCCAACAGACAGTTTCGTCGTTACGCTGAGACGCAAGATATTTCAAGAGTTGTTCGGCATTTCCGGAATGCAGGAGAAGTTTGACCGAGAAATAAATCGTGTTTCTCCCTGTCAACACAAGATGGATACTTCCAGGAGGAATAGCTGCTAAGCCTTGCGTGGAAACTCTCAATTATTCACCGAGACAGCGCACAGAAAAATTACCACGCTGCGCTAGGATTACGTCGATCCCCTGAAAATGATGGATGCAACGATGATTTTTCATCATACGTCAGAGATACAAATTTCACCTTCTATTCATATAAAGAGACTTTTCTTGTAAAATAATGCAATGCTGCATACTTCGTATTTTAACATCAACATAATTATGGTAAAATATTTCACTCTCAATGAATAAAGAACAATATAGAACAGCTTTATTTTTAGTGATTCATTTCAATTTCTTAATTATCTGTGTTCTTGTTTTGTGAGCACTCCAGTACTGCATTTGATAAGGAGAGGCAGTAGCGTGTTTTGAGCGTAGGTCGTAAAACGTATCTTCCGTGCCATCAGCGAGATTGCACACCCACGCCTCTCTTCACGCGAAAAGGATATTTATAGGGATTAGCAACGATGAATGCAGCCATGAGCAAGTTCCATTCTCCAGGCCTGACAATAATATGTAGTATAACAACCAAGACACAGTGTTAATTTTTGTCTTTTTGTTGATTTTAATGAACTATTCCTTCTGCTAACGTTTAAAATTGGGAGATGCATTTCGTAAGTGTGGGCGAAATTATGTTTATGAGAACACCTGGAAACCATGTTGTCATAGTGCAAAACTTATGTTGTTTCGCGAAGTTCATCTTCATTGCTTTTTCTCACTGTTCGTTATCTTGTCCTCTTCATTATTCATTCTCACTGCTCGTTCACACCGTTGTTTCTCATCAGTGTCCGTCACCAGTACCCGTTCTGACCACTCACCGTCTCTCGTACTTCCGCGTCTCTTCGGCACTTTCTCACATTCACAATCCTCGTCATTCAAATGCGATCAACGTTTCGATGAAGGCCACAGATGAAACAAATCACGCTTGGTAATATGAGCAATTTTATACATTTGTAGAATAAAACTGTTCACCCTTACTATAAAATTCAATACCCTTACAGAATATCAAGTGGATAAAAGAATTGAATGGTGATAAATTGGATTATTTATGCGAAATTAACGACTATGAACAGTTCCGAAACAATGTTGCGAAAGGCCCTTTTGTCAGCGAAGTAGCGTCCCGCAGCGCCTGGCAGAGGTCCGAGGAGAATCCCCCGCCGAGCACGCGCGCCGGAAGGGTTGCCTACGCCGCCGGGAGCAGGGGCAGCGGCGAGCAGTGGCCGGGCCCGAGCGAGCGGCGGGGCACTCACAATGCCGCCGCCCCCGACGTGGCTCGACCGCAGAGGCCGGGGACGACCGGAGGGGGATAACTCGGCCTTGTTAGCGGCGTTTCACAGCCGGACAATCGACTTCGCCGCTCCAACTTTGTCGCCCACTGACGCGTCCCGCCCCCGCCCCCGTCCCTCCGCCGACCCGTTCAGAAGGCGCTGACGCGGTAACGGACGTCGCTCGGCCACACTGGCGCAGACGGTGGCGGTGGCTGCGGCCCGGCGGCGGCGGCAGCGACTGGCAACTTGCGCTTTGGAGCCCTCACCTCTCCCTCTGTTCTGAATGAAACATTTCTCGGGATATCTCAAGATGTCCAAAAGACACATGGGTGGGAGAGCACACTTCACAGTAAGGATTTCTATAGGAACCGTTTCAAAGCTAATTTCGTATTAAGAGCTATCAAGATTCATTTATCTTTATTGCTTACACTCGTCTTCATTCAATAATGTAGAAGAAAACCCATAACGTCAACCTACAGTTTCTTTTTAGGAAATCAATAGTCCTCGATATCCAGGACACTTGAAACAGAGAATTTTTGCATAGAGATATGTTACCGTAAGTTATTTAAACCAAAGTTGGTCACCCGGCGAGAAAATAGATCTCAAAGTGAAACAGCGTAGCAAAATGTGATTTGAACAGAAATGCAACTGGCTACCTCATGTTTTTTTAAACCTATCTCATGGATTTTCTCACAGAGAAGGTACCCAATTATAGAATTTCTTCCTCGTCTCAAATACAATACCGAATGCCGGTGCACGTACTTTGGTTGAGGTTACAACCATAAATCGTAGAAGAAATTGCTAGTGAGCTGCAATTTCTTCATCGACGCTCCGTTGGAGGAAGCGCGCAGCGTCTGGAAGTCGGACAATCCGGGAGAAGAGCGAAGTGACGTGAGCGGGAGGGGCGGGTGGAAAGGGGCGAGGAGGGTGGTGGCGCGACGGAATAAGGCGGTGCCGGCAGCCGCCATTTGCATCTGACGTCACAGACGCGCGCGCGCGCGCCCGCCGCTTTTGATGTCGAAGAAAGGGCGCCGAGATTACGGAGATACAGCGACCAGAAAAGAATAGTGATCAGGCCGAGGCGGGCGGGGAAAGGGCGTTGCGTCCGGATGAGAGACGGGGGGCGGTGCGCGGCGGGACAAGGCGGGTGGTACGGCGAAGGCGGGGCGGGGCGGGGCGGGGAGAGGCGAGGCGGAGCGGGGCGAAAGAGGTCGGGAGGGGCGAGGAGGAGAGGAACGGGCCGGGAGGTGCGGAGCGGGGCGGGGCGGGGCGGGGCGGCGCGGATCGAGACGGGACGTGGCGCAGCGAGGGGAAGAAGAGGGGAGGAGAGGGGAGGAGAGTGGGGCGGGGCGGGGACGCCGGCGACAGCCACGAAACGAAGAGAGCGGAAGAAAGAGGAGGGCGGCGCGCGGAGGCAGAGAGAGTGCGCGCCGGCGCCCGCTTCTGAGGACCGAGGACAGAGGACAGAGGGCAGCGCTGCGATGTCCAAATTACACGCAAGACGCGGACCGTAATGAATAAAAGAGCTCGGAGCGAGGGTGGCGACGAGATACGGGGAGGGGCGGGAGCGGCGCGGAGAGACGAGTGAAAAGGGCGATGGGGTTGGAGAAGGTGGTGGGCGGGGGAGGTTTTCGCTACTGGACAACACAAACACGGTATCTGGGAAAGGAATGTGGGATGTTGCCAACGGAGAAAGGGAAAAAGTAATGATGGATCTCGATGAGAGGTCGAGGGGAGGGGATATGAGCCAACGTAGGAAGATTTAGCTGAAGGACACGCGGAACGAGACAGAGAAATATGGAGTGACAAAAAAAGCGGGAATGCATAGAGTAGGTATAGGGACTGAGGAGTTCAGCAAAGCGGGTCAGGAAAGGCAAAAGCAGAAACGGGCCAGGACTGGCGAGCTGTGTGTTAGGTGAGGAGATACAGAGCTGCTGAAGCTATCGAGCACGCAAGCAAAGAGACAAATGAACGGAGTGGCGACGGGGAATGGATAAGATGGGAAATGTATAAGGAGCAGCCGGGGCCAGAGACGGAGCGGGTGTTCGGGTGTTGGGCGTGGGGGGGACGCGCCACACAAGAATTCATCCATCTAGATTTCAATTTTTATGCTTTTGATGTTGTTGTCCTGAGTGCGAGCGCCTCAGCCTCCAGCAGCGCTCTCGCCCCGGCCCTCCCCCCCCCCTCTGCCCTGCGTTCCTCTGATCTTTCCGTAAGCCCAGAAACGTCCGCCTTGTTTTTTTCCAATTTTGTAATGAAAAAGCGTCTACTGCACAAAGCTACTGAGACAAGATGTAAACTTATTTATAACTTGCTTTGTAGTTGCATTTGTTTGGTACGCAATCTTGTGTTTCATTACATAATATTTTCCTTGGCACGCAGAAAAATTCGGATGTATATGTTAAATCCGGTAATTATATTATATTATCTCTTCAGACTAATTAAATAATGGTAACTTTCAGAAAAAGAAAAAAAAATAATTATTTCAAAATCAAGGAGTTGCAAATCGACAGAGATAAGCTTTTTTCTGAGCAATATTCAAATCAACGTGGAAACTGACAGTATTTCTCCGTATGTTTGACGGATAAAATCGGGCACAAAATTTAACATCTCTCAACTTTCCCGTGAAGAACATATTCCAAACCCTAACCCTCTCATTCCCCAACAACGTCGAATTATCTCACGCAAACACAGACCACCACTGTTCCTGCATCTCTCACGCAGCCTCTTATGCTGAATGGCCAATCGAGAGGGCGAAGCAGCGGGAGGGAGGTGTTCATTTCGTAAACGAACCGGCGTCAATCGGCATAAACCGACAGAAAGCACGCGAGGGCGAGGCGCGGCGAGGCTGCAGCGGCGGCGCCATGCGGTCGCGCCGCGGCGGGGGACGGGCAGGGGGGGCGGGGGCGAGCGCGGGGGCGGCTGCACGCGGAAGAGGCTGCGGCGCCCCCGGGGCGCGGGCCCGACATCTGAAGATCGCGCGGCGCGCGCGAGTGCCACAGCTGCCGCGGCGGCGGCGGATGGTCGTCGCTGCCCGCGCCGCCCTCGGCGCCCGCCGCCGCCGCCGCCGCTGCGCTGTGCTCGTGCGAGAGACGCGCTCTTCAAATATTCATAATGAAAACTAACAGAGCAGCCATTTGTTTATACGCGGAGAAGAAAGAGGCGGGCTTGTGCGGAGCAACGTCGGACCAAAGAAACGCTCTTCTGAGAAGGCGCACAAGGCGAGCCATTGTGGCTGCTCGGACACTCCATGTAAAGGGAGCAGGCGGCGGCGGCGGCGGCGGCGGCGGACGGGGGCGGCGGAGACCGAGACGCGGAGAACGTTACTTTTCCTCGTCTCCCCTCCCCGCCCGCCCGCCCGTCCCCTGCGGGCTCGTGAGCACGTTAAATCGAGATTTCAAGAGAGGGAGGAACAGAGAGCGAGCGGGAGATCCGTGCATTATTAACAACGATCATTACGGACAAGCGGGCTCGGGTTACGTTGTATACATTATTCCGAGGCGCTCGTCGCTGCAGTCGGGGCTCCGCGGGCGGGCGCGGCGCGGCGCGGGGCGGAGCGGGGAGGGATGGGGCGGCAGTGGCAAAATAAATAAATAAAATGGCACAAGAAAGAAAAGCAGCGCCGGGGAAATAAAGGGCCGGGGGAGAGACGACGGACGCGGGCGACCCACGGATGCGGTCACTTGAGCGCTGACGCAACGGAGCGCCGCCGCCGTCGGCGCCCGGGCGCTGCTGGCGTTTTTGCTGGCACGCGCGCCACGCGGCGGCGCGATGGCGGCACACCGGGCGGCACACCGGGCGGCACACCGGGCGGCACACCGGACGCCACACCGGGCGGCATACCGGGCGGTACGCCGAGCGGCACGCTGGGCGGCACGCCGGGCGGCACGCCGGGCGGCACGCCGGGCGGCACGCCGGGCGGCACGCCGGGCGGCACACCGGGCGGCGGCCGGCCGGCTGTCTCGTTAATGAGAACAGCCGCTGCGGGACATGTTTTCTCAGGTGTCGCCCGCCCGCTGCCTAACTCTCCAGCGCGATGCCTTCTTTCCGCGATGGGATTTTGGAAGCCACCACAAGCTCTGGATATTCGAGTTACACCATCAGTCGTTTTATATTTTTTGTTTTCTGTATGATAAGGTGAAGTGTCAAAGTGATGACCTGTCAATGACAAAAAATATCTAATAAATTTGTTTGAATATGTCTGTTGTTTTCGCTGTGCCATGGTACCAAAACCATGAATAGCATAACTGGACATTGCAAAAGATATTTTTAATTGTTAATTAAAGTTAATTTTAATTTTGTTCTCATAAAAACGATTCATTGTGTTTCTTTTTTAATCTTGACGGACATGAAAAATTTATAGATTGAAAAAAAAAAGACTCTCATTGCTTTACGTATGTTGCACGAAATCACATCAAAACATATAAAAACGAATGGCACGATGCGTAATATTTAATAGTATTCTGAGAATCAGAGCTTGAGTTATCCTAATAGGAACTAAACATTCCAACATACTATTCCCAACGTCACTTTCAAAGTTAAGAAATGAGAATTCCTACTGAACAGTCAAAATAAAAGATATGATGGGAATATTAAAACTCGTGATCGTAAAGTAACTCTTTTCAACAAACCTATTTCTGAACAGAGTATTGAACTTAATTCAAAACTAATCTCCAACGCACAACACATCAAGTCGAAAAGACAATCAAACGAAGAAAGAGCCTAAAATATATTTTCCTGGCTCTATAACAAGCACAAATTTGCAAAAACATTTCAAAAATCCACCACCCTAGAATGTACTGCAAGGCTGTATGGTGAAGAAAGACCGTACGAAAACCTTCAACATGTGACGCAACAAATTAAACAATAAAAATTAAAATCAAGCTAGAAGGAAACGTAACTCAAAAATCCAGCACCCTGGAAGATACCTCGCTGCCTGGCGACGAAGGAAGACATAACGAAAACCTCCAACACGTGACGCGACAAAATAATCGACAAAAATCAAGTGAGGTAGAAACGTAACGCAAAAATCCAACACCTTAGGACCCAGAAATGCACCTCACTGCTCGGCGACGAAGGAAGACATAACGAAAACCTCCAACACGTGACGCGACAAAATAATCGACAAAAATCAAGTGAGGTAGAAACGTAACGCAAAAATCCAACACCTTAGGACCCAGAAATGCACCTCACTGCTCGGCGACGAAGGAAGACATAACGAAAACCTCCAACACGTGACGCGACAAATTAATCGACAAAAATCAAGTGAGGTAGAAACGTAACGCAAAAATCCAACACCTTAGGACCCAGAAATGCACCTCACTGCTCGGCGACGAAGGAAGACATAACGAAAACCGCCGTCACGTGACGCGACAAATCAAAGGCCAAAAATCAAAACGAAGCTAGGAAGACACGCAACACAAGGCGCTGGAAGACGGCGCGCAGGGGGGGGGGCGGTTTTGCAGCGGGGAGCGGCCCCATCAGATAGGCGCTCGGCCGCTTCCGCTCGGGGCTGGAGGCGGCGGCGGCGGAGGAGGAAGAGCGCGCAGAGCGTGGCCCGGGGCTGAGCGCGCGCTCTGTGCGCGCAGCAAAGGCCGCCTTGAAGGGGCCCGCGCGCGCAGATTAGCATCGACGCGGCGCGGGATTTATGGGCCCGCGCGCGCGTGCGCGTGCGCGTCACACACGGCTCCTCCCCGCCCCGCCGCCCCGCCCCTCAACAATAATAATAATAACAACCGCGAGGAGGGGGAAGGAACTCCAGGGCGGGTACCCGTGGCGCTTCCCTTCGGAGTTGACCTGCACCTATTTCTTTTCCCCAGCCCTTGCAACGCGACGTGTAGGTCGGCGCCAGATCTACGTTCCATTGGGGGAAGGAAAAACGCAATATCCCTGGATATAATACGCACTACACTTACGGGAATAACCACCAACTTAGAGGCGCTCAGAACCAATAAATCTCCGCTCACTCATAATTTTTCTCAAATCGCTACCCCCTACTCGAACACCATTAATTCGAAAAGCTGTGGTACTTTGTAATGGGATGTCGTATAAAACGTGACATCTGTATCGCATTTCAGGAAGAAATTCCGAAAATTTATTACTCAGTAAATTCAATGTTTATTTCAGAAACAAAATAGCTAAGCATATGTTGTTCGAATTTTCATCTTACTCACGAAGTGGAAAAATTGGTCATTCAACACCTCCAGATTTCATTGTGTTTCTTTCCCTTCACTTTTTGAAATAGCAAAATGACTGTATTATAATTCAGATTACATTTTATGGAGGATAAATACGATGATACGCGAGAAAGGCACAAAACACAAGTCGGTGCCCGGGACAAATTTGATTTGGGGTATCCATGTTTGGTTACAAGAGACAGCTCATTGGTCGAATGTTCACAATCACAAACCGATAATGCACTCGAACCGACGAAATTTACGGGCAATGTGCTGTTGGCAAATCAAGAACTCCAATGCTGAACGAGGAGTATTGCATTATGTGCGATTACAGTTTATCCTTAGAGCAAGCAATTGAGAAAAACGCTTTTCGATTCATCCAATATTGTCACGGTGTTCCGTTTGTTAAAATAGACTAAAATCCAAATATTTTCATTCCATATGCTTTCACTTAGAATTAATTGAGTAACTCCGGTCTTCGAAAAATTGAAATAATGACACCTCCGCATTGCTTTCCATCTGCCTTGGTCTGTATTTTGTCTTCGGGGGGCTGTTGGTGGGTACTATCGATGAAAGCCAGTCCAGTCGATGTATTAAGGTTTCGCGAAAGGATAGGAGATTCCAAATAACAAGATTCTATTTCTTAACATCGAGCAGACTCGACATGAAGAAAGTGGTTCTGGTTCTTTTCTACGTCAAATGAACAAGACGAGATATGTTTCACAAACAACAAAGAATTTATACAAAACCTGTCAAACTAATGAGAAAACTGTCATAAAATATGTTCTAAATCGAACAACAAAAGCTGGGACTACGATCTGAATGAACTTCATTAGGAGGTAAAATCTGAAAGAACATAGTAAGGAAATTCCGATCTACAGTCATACATGTAGAAGCATAAAAAAATTTAACACTTCAGTTTCAAAAAAGCTTTTTTCCGAGATAGCAAATAAGAAAAGGGGGAAGTCGGAAAATTACACACAATTATTATATCATAGGTAAAAAATAACAAAAAGGGCGACCTTCATAATCGGAAAATTACACACAATGGTTATATCATAGATAGCAAATAACAAAAGGGGCGATGTTCGTAGTCGGAAAATTACACAAAATTGTTACACCATAGACAGCTTCGCCGTAATAATTATTTGTTTTTCCAAAAACCTTGGGAGTGGTGAAATCAATAATATTTCACTTCCCCCTTCCTCGCGACCCAAGCAAATAAAAAGGGCGATTTCTGTAGTCGGATATTTACACTAAATTGTTATATCACAGATAAAAATTAACAAAGAGGGCGACCTTCATTATCGGAAAATTATATACAATTGTTATATCATAAATATCAAATAACAAAAAAATGGCGATCTTCGTAGTCGGAAAATTACACACACGTGTTAAACCATAGACAGCTTCGCCGTGATCGTTATTCGATTTTCCGAAAACCCCGGAGTGGCGGATGCAATAATATTTCACTGCCCCCTTCCTCGCGACCCAAGCAAATAAAAAAAGGGCGATTTTTGAAGTCGGATATTTACACTAAATTTTTATATCACAGATAAAAATTAACAAAGAGGGCGACCTTCATTATCGGACAATTATATACAATTGTTATATCATAAATAGCAAATAACAAAAAATAGCGATCTTCGTAGTCGGAAAATTACACCCAATTGTTAAACCATAGACAGCTTCGCCGTAATGGTTATTTGATTTTCCGAAAACCCCGGAGTGGCGGACGCATTGAATTGAATTGAATTGAATTTGCCTTATTTTACGTGGCGCGACTCGGGCCATCAGGCCCGCTCTTCCGTCTTACCACGCAAATTTCGCTACGCTCCTTTCACCAACTAGGAGAGAAAGGAGGCATTTCTTGGGCGAGAAACAGGCGGTTTCAATTTAGCTCAGAGGCGTCATTTAGGCTTGAGGATCTTTTACATGCAAGTAAATCTACTACCATGGGACAGCCGGCTTTACTTCCCCTCCGAAGGAAGGGAACGAAGGATGAAAAATACACGGCTTCGATCGGGTTTGAACCCGCAAATTTGGGTACAACAGTCCGGTACGCTAACCGTTACACCATCGCCGCCACATTCCTCGCGAGCCGAGCCGAGCGGAGCGGAGCGCCGCGGGCGGCGGGCCCTACCTTGCCGATCTCCTGCGAAGAGAGCAGCTGGTCGCGCGCCAGCTGCAGCTGGAAGATCATCTCCGAGAGGCGGCGCTCCTTCTCGGCGACGCTGTCGGGCCCGGCGAGCGCGTGCGACAGCGCCGCGGCGCCGTCCATGGCCGCCAGCGCCGCCGCGGCCGCCGACGCCGCCGACGCCGCGTCGCCGCCCACGCCGCCGCCGCCGCCGCCGCTCAGGCTGCTGCGGGAGCACGCAACAGGACACATGATACACGGACAGAAATGGCATGACGTCTAATGCATATTAATGTACATGAAACTTATATATCTTTTACATTAAAAAGAGCATGAAATATTTGAAAATTAAATTTAATGATTTATGAACATTAACGTAATGAAACTTATGTACTTTGTACATTAAAAAGAGCTGAATGTATTTGCACGTTAAATGTAATGCTTAAGTTAAAATCAGTGTAGATTTAATGCAGAGGAACTCCCATTTCTCCTGCCTCGCATCATTCATATCTTATATTCATATTCACCAGTCCATGAAGATCCTTTCCTTGTATATATGACCATAAAGCTTTGACTATAGTCACCACCTCTAATCATTAGACGACTATCTTTTAAGAAAGTCGTCGGATAGAAACGGAATTTAAACGGAAATACCAAGTAAAGACAGGTAAAAATGGATAAAGTAGTAGCCAACTATTTAATTTTATACCTTTGGTCACGTTAGAACAGTACAACAGATGATAATCACAAGATAAAATATCACATCATTTTATTAACAAATTGAGTTATCACTCTAACTGGGATTCAAAATTGCGTTAACGTACTCATTATATGAACGTTACAATGCTTAGTATCACTTTTTAACGAAGTATTATAATGAATATTCAACAAGGGATAAATTAAAATGTATTATCAGTTAATTTTACCACTAGAACATGTTAAACATTTAATCACTTCCCTCATAGTGTTAAGACACTCTCATTTTCAAATTATGTAGGAAATCTCTATCTCAGAGTGCTGTGGTTTCATCGCCGACTAGAACAGGCTGTCGTGCATGCGTATTCCTCGTGAAATTCTTCAATTGTAAATACGTATTTACGAAAGACGCATTATTCTAACTTTGCATCTAAGCGTCAACATAAAAACAATATTTTGTTTCAAAAGGATATGCACATTAATTTGAAACCACTATTTATAATTGATGAATACTGACGTAGCAAAAATCCATTACAAACGGCCAGCAACCGCCCAACAGCAGCGTCAGTAGGCAATAAAATCATCATTAAAAGTTGGTTGGGGGTCGTGAGCGCGTGTAGAGGTGAGGTGGACGAAAGGGAACGTGCCAGCGCATGCGGCGCGGGCTGCGAGGGCGATGCGGGGCGGTGGGCGGGGGGAGGAGGCGGGGGAGTGGAGAGCGCGCAAGTGGGTCAGAGAGGGGAAGCGAAGTGCAGCGTGGGGCGGGGCGGGGCGGGGCGGGGCCCAGGGGACGATAAATGTTGCAGCAGCGCCTCCCCTGGGGCGCGCATTCTTCAGCCCGCAGACGGCCACTCGCGCCCTTTGTCGCCCGCGTTGCATTATGCACTGCGCCTGCCTCCCCGCCCCGCCCCGCCCCGCCACTCCCGCCTGGCTCGGCTACGCACCGCACATGCACCGTCTCTCATCCCGTGTTCTACTGCAGCCACTCCCGCACTACGGCACCAACAGCTATCTGGATTATTGTGCCTAAGGTTTTAAATACTTTCTTACGTTTGTTCCATACAATGTTCTACACCAATAAACAAGCTACTCTGATGATTTAATTTTTTTTCTTTTTAATTATGTTAAGGCCTTTAGCGCTGTAACAATTATAAATTATAATGATACATTTTTATTGTGGTAATTTCTTACTATTACCTTCAATTATCCAACAACAATCAATAACAAAATTATAGACATGCAATCATCATAACACCTTCAAAAGGTGTATTTGATTTCAGCACTTTGTACGTACTCTCAAAATATGTTTAGCACAGCGAAGAGAATACATCAACGAGCGTCCAGCGAGGCAACAGGGATTTGAGAAGGCTGTGGGCACTGGGCGGGGCGGGGCGGGGCGGGGCGGGGCGGGGCGGGGCGGGGGCGGGGCGCGGGCGCTTCGGCGAAGGTGCCGTGAGAGAGGGAAGGTGGGTGGCGGCGTGGAAGGGCAACAGGGAGTCAAGGGGTGCACGTGTCTGATGGAAGGGGCGGGTGCGTGGCGTCCGCGCTGGGTCGTGGGGGGGGGCGGGGGCGAGGGCTACTTGGGGGCGTCGGGATGCGCCCGTGGTGCCGCAGCGCCGGACGCCGCACAAAGCCCCGATCTCTAAGGCCCCGATCGCCAACTTGCCTTATACCGTTATGCGAGTTTTACGGGAGCAGCGGCTATCAGTCCCCTGTATCGACTCCGCAGTCCGGCACGGAAGCACACCACTTCAGAATGGGGAAATATTAGCGCGAAAGACAAACCGCAATTTGAATGTTTTGAATCAAAATTGACTAATGTGTGTGTGTATGTCTCAATCAGTGTGTGTATGTCTCAATCAGTGTGTGTATGTCTCAATCAGTGTGTGTATGTCTCAATGAGTGTGTGTATGTGTGTCTGAGTGTCTGTCTGTGAGTGTCTGTCTGTCTGAGTGTCTGTCTGTCTGAGTGTCTGTCTGTCTGTCTGTCTGTCTGTCTGTCTGTCTGAGTGTCTGTCTGTCTGTCTGAGTGTCTGTCTGTCTGAGTGTCTGTCTGTCTGAGTGTGTGTCTGTCTGTCTGTCTGTCTGTGTGTCTGTCTGTGTGTCTGTCTGTGTGTCTGTCTGTCTGTGTGTCTGTCTGTGTGTCTGTCTGTGTGTCTGTCTGTGTGTCTGTCTGTCTGTGTGTCTGTCTGTCTGTCTGTCTGTCTGTCTGTCTGTCTGTCTGTCTGTCTCTCTCTCTCTCTCTCTCTCTCTCTCTCTCTCTCTCTCTCTCTCTGGGTGGGTGTGCAAATAATGCTCAGCAAGCACTAGAAGCAAGAAATACATCTCACCTCTTTCCGATCACAATTATTACAAGTTTAGTCCTGCACTATTTTTTGTATACTGCCGGGAAAAAAAGGATAATAAAATAAAATACCATTAAAAATAAGAGCGAAAAGAAATACAATAATATTCAATTCGCTTAACGTTAATTGAAATTGGTTGAGAACAGTTGCTAGGTGAGAAAAGTGAGTTAAAGTCAAAAACATGAGTCGGTTGTAAGGTCGTCGCTGCGGTGAACAGAAAGCGATCAAAGCTTGTGTGAAGAAAAACATGGCAGTGGCAGGCGGGAGAAATGTATTGTCAAATGACAGTCTTCAGACGTCATTTTTTTTATTCAAGGTAACCTTTCCTTAAAGTTTTCAAAGACTCTCTGTTTGCGAACCCGTTTCCTTCAGACATCGTTCTTATGCAAATTGGATCGTTTTCCAAAATTCATTCTTCCGTGTGTGGTTATGCAAAGGCAAAGTAAACTTCTTTACAAGAGTAGCAATATATTCGGAAGATTTGCATGGGAATGGTTGAAGTTGTGCCGTCTCTTGTTCGACAATTGTTTTTTAACCTTGAGGAGCTACACACCCCTTTACTTAAAAAACAGAATTCGTCAATATCTCATTAAAAAGGTCTTCTAGTTAAAGGTTTTCTACTTCTGGCTACTACGTCTTTCACATAAACTATATTTATATTTGTGGAAACATATACACTTTTCTCCGATTAAAACTGCAGTAAACGTTTTATTTAAATAATACATTTTGTTTAATACTTCTTAAGTTTCTTTGCTTTGAAACCTCGCATTTTAGAGTTCACATGCACGAATTTGATTCTTATTGTTCTCTATTCGATTCCCAATAAAATACTTTGATTCGTAGAGTTGACTTTCAATTGACCAAAACCGGACTGCTATCGGCATTTTTTGTATGTCATTTGTGATTTTTAACATGATTTACCTGTTTCCAAACCTGGTGGTTATGTCTCGTGTATTTCATCTTTTTTCCCGGCATCCAAAACCCCATTTTATGAGTCCCCTGTATTTGTAATTGTAACGGGTCTGTCATAATTTTATGGTCGATGTTTTTCGTGTTTTGGTGGAGATGCTTGCATGTGAAGCAAAAACCCATTACATCAGAGTCAGAATACTTCAGATGGTTTGAGAAAATCCCAGTATTTCGGGTATGACTTACATTCACCCTAATCCTCCCTAAATTTCTTGCTCTGATCGGTTAATGCGTATGTGTGATCTGGGTGTGCGTGAACGATAAACTGACCCGCTACACCCACAGTAATGAAGTTCCGAGATGGATCTAAGGGCTACCTGGGACATAATTGTAAAAGTACAGAACTGGGATGGGTCTAAGGGCTACGTCGGGGAGCACGAGGAGGCTCCTCAGGGACGAGTTCCCAAGAGAATGGTATTGAGAGCGGGAGACCCAGGTAGGTCCTGCAAGTGCCGATAGATGGCAGCCAGGAGAGGCGTCGGGTAAAACCGAAAAGGAGCCCCTACCGAAAACAGGATCATTTATCTAATTTAATGAACATGGATAAAAAAACAACTATATGTGATTAATTCAATCAAACTGGAGATAGAACTTTTTCATTCAACACAGCACTACGTTAAAACTGCAGTCTTCTTGTAAAGGGTAAGTGATTAGGGTAGAGTGCTAACAAGTAAGGAGAGTTTATCTGGCAATTTAATTTTGTGAATTAGAATAAATTTGACTCAAGAAAAATGAGTTGGGGTATTTGACTCTTTGGGCGGAAACTAGATTATTGTCTTATACGAAGGAGAGGGAATGTAGTTCTAGCCATATAGAAAGTGAATTCAAAAATAGACAAGGAAAGTGGCATAGGAAGGACAGGAAGGGAGGGGAGGGGAAGGAAAGAGATAGACAGTGAGAGCGAGAGCGAGAGCGAGAGAGAGAGAGAGAGAGAGAGAGAGAGAGAGAGAGAGAGAGAGAGAGAGAGAGAGAGAGAGAGAGAGAGGTGCGGATGCGTGGGTGAGAAAAAGGGCAGAGTGGAAGAGAAGAGGGTTCGGATGTGGTTGGACGCAAGAAGAAAGGCGAGTCACAGCCGGAAATGGGTTAGGTCACATCGGAATGACGAGAAAGAAGGAAAACGTAACACGACGGAGAGACCGCGGAGATAACATAACACACGAGCAAGTCAACTAGTATCCCAATGTGTGTGTGTGTGTGTGTGTGTGTGTGTGTAACGAGGGGAGAGGCAGCGAATGGGCCGGTGAGGTGGAGGGAACCATCCGAGAAGACGCCGGCTGACCGCGGCCTGCGAGCCCTGACCGCAGAGCTGACCCGCACTTCGTTGTTTCCTATTCCGATAACGCTCCCGGCGGCGGCGGCGGCGGCGGCTGCGTAACGCAAGGCCCATTGTCTCCGTCGCGCAGGCCTTGACGTCATGCGCCTGTCGGCTGCTCGGCCGCGGCTCGCGGATTATGCAAGCAGCACCAGCGGCGTTCAACGAAGCCACGCCAAACCGCAGATTTTTTAAGTGGAGAAATGGAGCCAAGACTGGCTAAACTCTCCAGTACTCGTGACGAAGCAGTAAGGACAGAATTGTAAAATGCAAAAATGTATCAATTCCTCGGAGTTTTCCAGTCATTTTCTGTGTGTAAAAACTATAATAACTGTATTTATTAAATTTAAAATACTGATGAGATGTTGCCTAACCATAGTAAGTACAACCCATTCCTTCAAATTTATTTACAAAACCAATTACTAAGTAAAATACAAAAATTTATCTGAAAACATACACCAAGTCTGAATAAAACTGACTAAAGTGGTATATTCAATAGACCTAACATCAGTGACTGTAAAGATAATTTTAAACAGATCGTAGAACAAAAAAAAAAATCGTGTTGAACTTGCTCTTCACGAAGAGTATTCATATTTTTAATTAATTTCCTGACCACACAAGCTATCACTACGAAATGTGTTAAACAGAACGCTGTACGAACGTACATTAGACATGCCTAACGGACTGAGTCATCTGGTTTTCCAACAGTCGTTTTTTGTAACAAACTGAATGGCAAGTGTAACAAACTGTAATTATGATACTTTCTAAGAATTCTCGCAAGAGCCTCTTCCACGTCACGTATCAAAGATTCAGGGCGGCGCTGGTGAGGGGCGAGGGAAGGGGAGAGGGGGGGAGCACCGAACGCGGCGCAAGAGCGCGCTGCGGCCGCGCAACGAGACAATGAGCGCTTCTGATACGGAGGAGGAGGATGAGAGGAAGAGGTCAGCCGAGATGACGCGTCTGGGACGACCTCGCAGCCCCGCCCCGCCCCGCCCCGCCCCGTCCCGCCCCGCCCCGCTCAGCCGCAGCCTCGGGTGGCGTACAATGGAACCCAGACGGTTGTGGCAGAGACGCAGGCGGAGGTGGAAGCGATGGTGAGGGCCCAGAGGCGCAACAGCAGCAGAGGAGGTGGGCGGCAGGGTATCGACGGTTGCCAGCAGCAGGCGCCGGCAGGGATGGCGATGAAGGCGAAATGTTATAATGGTGGGCAACGGGCAACTTCAGCTGAGGCAGCGGTGTTGGTGTTGGTGGCGGTGATAGTGCAGTTGCTGGTGGTGGTGGCTATAGCGGTGGCGATGGCTTTAGCAATGGTGGTGATGGCTGTGGATGGTGGTGGTGGTGACGGTGGTTTTGGTGGCATCGGCGGTGGCGATGATTGTGGCAGTGGTGGTGGGTGGTGTTCGTGGTAGTCGGGTTGGCGGCGGGGTTGGCTGCGGCGGTGGCGGTGGCATTACTGATGACGACGACTAAGGCGGAGGCGGCGGCTGCGGCAGCTGCCAGTGGGCGGTGGTGGGCGTCGGCGACGGCGGCAGCGTCGGCGTCGGTGGTAGCGCTAGCGGTGGCGGTGGTGTTGGCGGTGGTGGTACCAGTGGTGGCGGGTGGCGGGCGGTGGCGGGTGGCGGGCGGTGGATGGTTCGCGGCGATGGCGGTGGCGGTGGCGGTGGCGGTGGCGGTGGCGGGTGGCAGGCGGTGGCGGGTGGCGGGCGGTGGATGGTTCGCGGCGGTGGCGGTGGCGGTGGCGGTGGCGGCGGCGGGCGGCGGGCGACGGGCGGCGGGCGGCGGGCGGCGGGCGGCGAGCGGTCGCAGCGAGGAAGAGCAGTGCGAGGCAAAAAGCGCTCTCCAGATTGCTGCATCTCGCCCTATTTGTTCCAATTACGGAGGCGCGCGCCCGTCGCGCCGGACGTCGCGAACAATGGACGCACTCATCTAGCCGGCAGTGGGACGCGCCGAAGGCGGCGGCGGCGGCGGCGGCGGCGGCGGCGGCGGCGGCGGCGGCAGCGCTGGCGCCAGCGGATGCGAAAGGTACTGCGCCTGCCTCACAGCCAGTGAGGCGCTTTGACGCCGAGTATTTGGATCGGGACTCGCCATACCTTTCGAACAATATTGTATTATTAATCGTAAGCAGCCCCTGAACTCATATTTGTGACCCTGTAGTGGGTAAGACAAAAATTTGAGAAGAGTTACGGAGATAATAAATCGCGAAATGGAAAAAATAGACACACTTTTTTTTAAAATTCGGAACGTACAAAAAATGTTGGGGCTATTGAACTTAATGAACAAGTGAGGGGCGTCTTTATTGAAGGTAATGATGATTCTGTTGGTTCGTGACGAATTCGTACATTGGTCGATTTTTACGCTGACAAAATGTGCTACAGGATGTTTTTGCGAGGAAAGAGCATAAGACTCTACTACTATCAATAAATGTGGCGTTATTCAAGGGGATCTAAAGTGTATCCAAAACCATCCTATCTCTGTATCAGAGAAATTGAAATACTGTACTCGGTGTCAATACTAAGCATTACTGAATGTTGATCTTTCTGAGAAACGGCTTTCATATCTGAGAAACACTTATAATCTAATCGACTTTACGCACAAAAAAGCGTCTCTATCATGTATTCTTTACATCTTTTCATAGCTAAGCATAGTTAAAAACATTTCTATTCAATTACCCTCCACACATTTATCGAACTGTATTCCCACTCGATCCTCTTTTCTGCGACCGCTTGAAAGACATTCACCTCGCAAGGCGCAAAGGAAGAACAAGAAGCCAGCTGGATGGAAGGGCCGAACGCGCGGGTGGCCGCCGGGGCATTTAATTACGCTGAGGCGGCCACTCGAGATTTATACAACGTTCATAAAGCGCACGATAAGTCGTCGGCGATATCGCGTCCCAAGGCGATGGCTGGAACGACACGGCGCGGGGCGCCGAGACTGCGTCGGGGGCTCGCTAGGAAGAGCACGAAGAAAAAAACGAGATGGAGAACGGAGCGGGGAGATTGAAGACGACAATTGGGATGTTGATGCGTCAATGATTCCACAGGGAAGTCATTGTTCCAGACTTAACTCGATGCGAATTCTTAATTTAGTAGAAGAGTTATTTGGGATACGTCACTGATACTGCATTTTTATGTGGCATTACGTTGAGAATACCGAAATGCCAAGGCTACTCATTCAGAGCGATTTAGAAGGAATGTTAAAAGTTGAAGGGGTCGCGGAATATTGTGTGAACTCGCATGTCTATAATTTTTGTCAGCGAGAGGAAAAACGAAGTTTTAGTACAACGAGACGTGACTTTTTTCCCTATATACACTTCTGGCTGGTTTCTACACACATACTGTTGTTCAAAAAACATGTTGTTCAGCATTTTGATCGTAATGCTTGTTTTTGAATTGAATTGAATTAATGCCTTATTTTACGTGGCGAGACTCAGGCCATTAGGCCTGCTCTTCCGTCTGACCACGTAAATTTCGCTACGCTCCTTTCACCAACTAGCAGAGAAAGGAGGAATTTCTTGGGCGAGAAACAGGCGACTTGAATTTAGCTCAGAGGCGTCATTTAGGCTTGAGGATCTTTTACATGCAAGTCAATCTACTAACATGGGACAGCCGGCTTTACTTCCCCTCCGAAGGAAGGCGTACGTAGGAAGGCGTACGTAGGATTTTTTCGCCCTGAAAAATCCACGGCTTCGATCGGGTTTGAACCCGCCAACTTGGGTACAACAGTCCGAAACGCTAACCGTTACACCATCGCCGCACCGCCGGTTTTTAGGAGCCATTCTTTTGATTTGGATTTACGGAATGAAGGCTAGCGCTATCGCCTCCAGATCCCTTCAATTTTTATAAATGCTGTCCCAGGTGACGTTACTGCCCAGTCAACGCCATACTCTCCGCCCCCCCCCCCCCCCCACGCACAGCCCGAGAAGAAACTCTTCTGTGTCTCGGGAAAGCGATCGGGCGTTATGTGCGGTCAGCGGGTGGTCGCTGGGGGAGCACCATCGGATGCGATGGCTGCGGGGGCGGCACCTGCGCCCGGCCGCGACCAGCTGCCGCCGACCTCTCGGGGAGCCATTGTTGCATAATTGACGCGCGCGGACCGCCCCCCTCTGTCCTCGCACTGCGCTCGCTGCCGCCACTTCACACGCGCCAGCCGAGACAAGTACTCGCGCTTGCTGGCTCGCACAAAAAGCTTTCTCCTGAGATTGCATTCGCACAACGTACTTGAAATCGGTTCAATAGGATTCACGAGGAATTTTGGAAACTTCTTCCGTACTACGTGTGAGAGAAATTAAAATGTTTTTTTCCCTTTTATGGATAAATCTGAAAATTGAGGGAAATCTTTGAGGCAATATTTGCAATTTTCAGCATTTTCCATTTTAATTGCTTTTTGCAAGAAAAATGAAAATATTCGTTGTTCGATAGCGTTGTTTTTAACTTTGTCGTAAAATTAATATCACTACAGAAACGGTCATAATGAAAGAGGAATTGTGATGGTTTTGAATTTAAAAGACATTTATTTGAAATTTGAGTAAACACCAGTTTGCCACCTAAATTATGGGTAAAAACTGTTCATGACTCTTCTAAACGTACGAGAGAAAGGTAACAACCACACGAGGAATTCCGAAATCTCCAAACGCGAATGGACCTTATTTGCAAGGAACGCGACAACAACGCGGGGTTGCATTAAAATGAACACAATTTCGTTTCTGCGATTGTTTCATATTCACGTGAATCGCAACTACACAACTCGAAGCGCATTTTACATATGTTGATCGCCCAGTCGCGTGTCGAACGATGATTACACAGCATTACAAACAGCAACCCACAACCGAGTGCAGGAAACACGGAGACGCTCATACGCGTCCACGTTTACAAAACAAGTTCGCCCTCGAAATTTAAATGGCGGCTCCGAGGTGGTGTCCCAAGGAGCTGCGCGCATTGTGCCTCGCAGTCATTTTTCCAACCTCTCGCATTGACAAGCGCGCGCGTAAGAGGGCGCGGAGGGGGGCGGAGGGGGGCGGAGGAGATCCGTTGGCATCGCGAGGGACGATTAATCACGTCGGGATATCCGCGCGCACAATACCCGCTCGGCGGCGTTTTACCGGCGCGGAAAGCGGCAAAGCTCCCGTTCCCGCGCCCCGCGGGCCCGCCCGCCCTTTCAGCCGCTTGTTCCACTAAAGTACACACCAAAAGACAGCGGCGCGGCGGCGCGCCTGAAAGGGGTGCCGCGCGGCAGCGCTACCTGCGTCGAACCGCGGATTCCGGAGATTAATGTCGCCCGAGCGGACGGGATGGGGCGGGGCGCAGAGCAGGGATGCTGCGCGCAGGGGTGGGGGGAAGGAGGGGCGGCGGGCCCCTTGATCGCCCGGGAGAGGGCGTGCGCGGGTGGAGTGTCCATTAGCCCATCGCTTCTGCGTCGACGGGCTGCCCACTCTAGGGCACCCGACTGGCTCGCGGTGGGGATTGATTCAGGAGGGCGCTTGTTGCTTGGACCTCCCCACGCGTACACGTGAATGTAAATTAAGGAAATTCGATGGTGTTTCGACCTGCAATTGAATTGAATTGAATTGAATTTGCCTTATTTTACGTGGCGAGACTCGGGCCATCAGGCCCGGTCTTCCGTCTGACCACGCAAATTTCGCTACGCTCCTTTCACCAACTAGCAGAGAAAGGAGGTATTTCTTGGGCGAGAAACAGGCGATTTGAATTTAGCTCAGAGGCGTCATAGGCTTGAGGATCTTTTACATGCAAGTAAATCTACGAACATGGGACAGCCGGCTTTACTTCCTCTCCGAAGGAAGGCGTACGAAGGATTTTGTCGCCCTAAAAATCCACGGATTCCCGCTTCGATCGGGTTTGAACCCGCGAGCTTGAGTATAACAGTCCGCTACGCTAACCGTCACACCATCGCTGCCGCCAACAATTGGGCATGCAATCTCTTTTAGGGACACCATCTTTCAATGCACTACTTTGCAGGTGTCCAAAAAGAGCAAGTATATTTAGTTCGCCGAAAAATCCTCTTTGTAGTAATGTTTAATGATAATGATGAATATATCAAATTAAAATTGTGTATTTCAGAAAAGAAGGAGACTTTAATCTGAAAATATTCAAAGTGATTAATAAGCTAACAAGTGTCGTTGAAGTGCGAAGAACACACTTAATAAATTCTTAAACAGAAGTCATTTGAGTTCTCATACACACGTTCGCGTTTCTCTGAACACTCACAACGAAACGCAGATAAGGACATAAAAACAGATGTGGATATAGAAGCAATCGGCGAAAAGATCTGGACTAAGGAGAAGTTAAGGATGCCGCATAATGGAGAAATAAAATGACTGCTCTCTGAAAGGCTGTGACGTCAAGGAATATGTACCGACAATAATTGTATCCCACTTCAGGGGCAATGACGTAAGCAATTTCTCCTGTACCGCCTACAATCGTCGACAACGTCCCATAGTCATTATGAAACCTCTCAGATGCACGAAGATTCAGTTGATCTCCGAAGAACTTGACATCTACGAATTTGGAATAGGGAATATTATTTCCGATTTATGACCATCGAGTTCATAATTATCGAAACTAATACACATGTCCTCCAGATAATTAAGCATGACTGGTCTCTGAAGGTTTACTGATATTTGTCATTAAAAAAATTCAAATGGTCAAGCGTATATTACACTTCTCTGATTTTTTTAAAATTTAGTATCAATATTTGTTGTAACATGTAACCACAACTTACATTTAATGTCTGCAAACATAAATATATTTTAATTTAATAAATAATGAAAAATAGAAAATAATATTATCTCTTCAACACAATTATAACGAATATGGTTGCTTAAAGTCGTGTAGTGAAGCAATACTTAAAATTTATCATTACAGAGTTTTCAACTGCACATTAAAAAAGTCATCCATATAATCGGCAAAGTTTTGGTAAAATGTTAAAGATATGGCGCAAATACATATTAAATAAGACAATATTTTTTTGTTAAGGTCACATCAACGTCGCATCTAGGTTATTAGCGACCACTATTGCTTTTAACTGTGAAGATGATATGATACGTTGATGATACTGAGTGAAAGGACGAATACAATACAACCATGCCCGAGACGAGACTCGAACCCGCGATTCGTCGGTCCGAGATCACTATGGCACTACTGTCTTAACAATCTAGGCCATGCAAACCGGCAGCACAATCTTTGTTTTAGGAAGCTGACCGACGTTTAGACTATTAAATAGTGAACGGGTAAGTGAAGAGGAATGGTCCACAGAGGAACGTGGCCGGGGATGGGGGCGCGAGGGGGCGGGGCGCTTACTTGTGCTTGCTGGTGGGCGTGCTGCAGGGCGTGGGCCGCTTGTCCTCGCGCACGTCCCGGATGTGCATCTTGGAGGTGAGCCGCTTAAGCACGTCGTCCATGGTGCGCTTGACGGGGTGCGAGCTGCTGTTGGTGTTGTTGTTGTGGGTGCTGCTGTTGTTGTTGTTGTTGTGGTGCAGGTGGTGCAACTGCGGGGGCTTGAGGTCGAGCGTGGGCGAGCCGCACTCGGAGGAGCCGCGGCGGCGCCGCTGCTGCTCGGCGTGGGCGGCCGCGGCCGCCGCCGCCGCCGCCGCGGCCGCCGCCGCCGCCGCCGCCGCCAGCTCCTGCTGGTGCTGCAGGTGCGCCAGCAGCGCCGGCGGGTGGCCCAGGAGGTGCGCCGGCGCGCCGTGCATCTCGCTCACCAGGCGCTGCTTCTTGTTGGGCGGGGACGGCTCGCCCGGGGCCAGGCCCGGCCCCAGCGCCACCGCCGCCGCCGCCGCGGCCGCCGCCGCCGCCGCGTCGTCCGCCAGCGCTGACGAGTAGTCGGGCTCCGAGTCGCTGACGGAGGCGGAGGACGACGACGAGTCGGACGTCTTGAAGAAGGCGGCGGCGGCGGCGGCGCCGGGCTGCGCGGCGGGCGAGGCGGCGGGCGCGGAGGCGGCGGGCGACGCGGCCGCCGACATGTCAGGGGGCGTGGCGCGGCGCGGCGGCGCCTGCAGCTGCAGCGCCTGCGGCGCGCCCACCGACGCCTGCATCTGGTCGTCGCCGGCCGACGCCGCCCCGGCGGCGCCGCCCACGCCGCTCCCGCTGCCGCAGCTGGCCCCGCTCACGCTGCAGTCGTCGGCGTCGTCGGCCGCGTCGGCGCCCATCGTCGCGGCGTCGTCCTCGGCGGCCGGGGCGCCCTCCTGCAGCTTCGTCGGCGGCGACTTCCGCTTCGAAGACATGGCGCTGCGGCACACACACAACACGCAAATCAGCACAAACATCTCTCTGGTCGTAGGGGGGCGCGTGCGAAGCCTCTCCTCTATAACCGTACATTCCTTTCTCCTATGAGGAGAAAGTTACAAGTTTTTTTATATACTGCAAATCACGACCTCGTATTGACAATGTTTATGTGTAGATAACGGGATGCTCATCAGGGAAATGTTAAAAATAATTACGAACGTTTCTGAATGAAGTATTCCTTCATTAGGGCTATGAAAACAAAACAACTCAGTTTACAATCGTATATACTTTCACAGTTATGAAACAATTTAAAAATGAAAAATACACAATTGAGTATTTAAAATGAATATTACTTTTAATACATTTACTTATATTCTACCATATATTATGTACATATGAATATTGTTACATGTGTTGTTAATTACATATATCTTATGAACTTACGTAAACTTTCCTTCACAGACTTGTCTCTGACAAACGAAAAGGAATAAAAATGTTAAGAATGTGGCCAATGAGTGTTAAAATGCGTTTTACTTATAGTGAAAATATAACTATAGAATTGTCAGACGTGTGGTTTCCCTGCCCCCAAAAGGTAACAAATTTATAGACTGGTCCCTTTCAGCAAACGATACTTCATATTGTGCAGAACAAACAGCTGTTGATATTTTACACTCGAAATGACTCACCCTGTTCGTAATTTCATACTTCGTGAGTCAGCCTGCGACACGAGTACTTCTTGCGAGTGAAATACGTACTGTTAAATATGCACTGGAATACGAGTCAGAAAACGTTTTTTCGGCTTTCTAGATCCGAACACCTTCACACTGTGTCGGGCAGCAGTCGAGGGCTGCGAACCGCGAGCGCAGATAAAACAAACCGCGTCATAATTTTATTGTCGGAACATATACAATACGCCGCAGGATGCTTATGTTATTTCTTTCTCGCTTTCCGCAGTCTCCCTTCAGCAAACTTAAATCAATTTTCTGGATACGTTTTCCCTACCCGTTTTTTTTTTTCTACTTTTTTTTTCTCTCTCCCTCGCAAACTCACGCGAGGAAAAAACAACACACACGAGCTCGCGCGCGCGCGCGGACGCGTAGTCCACAGCGAGGTGGTCTGGCGAGCGGCGCGCGCAACTTTGTTATAACTGCTTTTTTCATAAAGCGCAGTTTACACCCCGCGAACGGACGCTTCAAACCGCCACGCGCCGTTGCGGCGGCCCCGGAACTGCCGCCTGGGTCTTGCGAACAGCCGTTCCGGGAACTGCGAACCGGCCCATGGGAGAGGGGGGGGGCGGCCCAGAGGGAGGGGGGGTGAACGTCTTGACAATGAGCGACTTAGAGGAAAACGCATGGATAGGGAAATGTCAGCCAATGCAAAGGGTGAGGAAATGTCGTTACCTTCGTTCACTTCAAATACTAGACAATTCCCTAAAGAGCTAAACCAAGCACCTATCACCCACGTTGTCCATATCTCGAAGAACTTCAACTCAAAGCTCAGACCATCCACTACAACCTAGGATTAACGAAAGCATTAACATTAACTATACAAAAATGTCCCTATTAGAAGCATTCCATATTTTTTCAAGCTAAACTAGTAGATGCTCTCTGAGCCTCCCCCATCACGTAGTATTAAATGTAGTTGTATTAACTGTTGAACTAGAAAAGTTGATAAATCAACATAATAAATGTGATGAAGTGAATGTACTGAGGTATGTATACATCAAAAATAAATAAACAAATTTTTGAAAAACGCGAATGGAGTTCGGATGGGGAAGGTGACCGGTTGGGGGGGGGGGGGCGGCGGCAGGAAAGTGCTGGAAAGAGAGGCTGCTCCCGTTTGCTCGCGCAGATGTTTATACTTTCGGGTTTTGACAAGCGGGGAGTGCGTCGTGAGCTCGCGCGCAGAACGGCCGCCGTCGAAATACTTCACCTCCGGCTGGATGAAGCGTCGGTTCGGAAACTGCGGCCCAAAGCTGATCCAAAGAGACCCTCCGAGCTGATCCTTCGCGACGGCACTGTGATCCCAACGCCATCCGTGAACGGTTCACATCTACTGTATCTTGACGGGTTTGTGAAATATCTGACAGTCAATGTCAAACGTCTTGTGTAATAATTACTGACAGCCTTCAAGAAACCAAATTTCGAAAAGAGTTTGATTTGTAATAAGATACAAATATCCAAATTTGATAAAGAGAAACTTTATGAACAGATGAGGCATATATGGGGAAAACAGATATTTGTGTTCCCAGACAGCCTTGTTAATAAGAACGAATGACAACAGTATCTAAATAGCAGTACTGAATGTATTGGTAACTATTTTTTACGTTTTAATCGGCATGAAAGGGGAACTCATGTCTAATTTCAAATTAACAAGAGATACGGAATAAACTTATGGACTTGAGTGCATTGAATATCTTAAGAGTTCTATCTTGACACAAATTTCTAATATTTTTTAGATAACGTTATTTTCCTACAGATATATACCTACTAAGATTAAAAAATCATTTTTTTACAGGTTTATTTTCGTATGTTTCACGAATGTCTCTCGTTCCAATTAATTTACCCTTAAGTAGTCATTAATACAACATTTTAATTAGGAACATCGAAGTAGAATATTGTTTCAAAGAACAATTATTATAAAAAATAAGACTGTGAGCACGATAACAATAACTTTTTCTGAAATAATGTTAGACAATATCAGTTAATGATTGTTGAAACTGAAAAATATTGACAACCAAGATTTTCACAATTTCTTTAAAGATCATTTATTATAGAGAACAAAGTAATTCACAGGATTAAATGATGCTCCAGGTGTAAACAGTCGTAAGAATTTCTCAGCTCTTCTGACCAGTGAGCCGTTCGCGCCTGGCTAGTAATAGTCAGAGAAGATTTTATGTGAGTAAACCAATTAAATAAATCATACTAGCAACTTGCATACTAGCAAATGCCTTTTAGGAATTTTTAATAGTGTAGTTTTTTTTGTTTGTTTTGTTTTGCGTTGCACTGTATTGTGAAAAGGCGCACTCAGTAAGGAAACTACGCAATCGCGGTTATTCAACGGGTAGGATTTCCCGAACTGAAGAACCTAGGTTCGAATCCCGACATAGGTTGAGACTTTTATCAGGTGATTTCCACTCAGGACGGCTCTGAGGTGACACAACTTCCTTCTCACGTGAGTACCAGGATCTTTCCAGGGGATGAACGCGGCCAGACCCCTCTCCTCTTCGTACCGACGAGTGGAAAATTGAATTGAATTGAATTGAATTAATGCCTTATTTTACGTGGCGAGACTCAGGTCATTAGGCCTGCTCTTCCGTCTGACCACGTAAATTTCGCTACGCTCCTTTCACCAAGTAGCAGAGAAATGAGGTATTTCTTGGGCGAGAAACAGGCGATTTGAATTTAGCTCCGAGGCGTCATTTAGGCTTGAGGATCTTTTACATGCAAGTAAATCTACTACCATGGGACAGCCGGCTTTACTTCCCCTCCGAAGGAAGGCGTACGAAGGATTTTTTCGCCCTGAAAAATCCACGGCTTCGATCGGGTTTGAACCCGCCAACTTGGGTATAACAGTCCGAAACGCTAACCGTTACACCATCGCCGCCGCAATGGGTGTCGCCCTACCTTCGCCTCAGTCTTGGGCCCCAGAGGCCTCTGTGCAATTGCACGTGCTACCTTTACCTCTGCCCCATGGCTAGCTCACCGATAAGCGTGTTTGCTATCCCTGTCACGATTCCAGGTTCGTTTCCTGGTCGAAGCAGATTATAATGTGAGCTACCCTTTCAATGTCCCAGAATGTGTTGTTGTGAGACGATGAGAAAGCTCACTTCTCAGATTGAGAAGTCCATAATACCGCTTAGGGATGTCCATGTGCTAACTACACGTACCCATAGCCGGAAGGCCGGGACGTCACTGGTAGAGGCATTGGTTCCATTGGTACCAGTACAGCAATAACTATTCTCCAACCCGTATTAACAAAAATCTCCCTATTAGAAGCATTCCATATTTTTTCAAGTATAAGCTAAACTAGTAGATGCTCTCTGTCTCCCACATCACGTAGTATTAAATGTAGTTGTATTAAATGTTGAACTAGAAGAGTCAAAAATAAATATACAAAAATTGGAAAAACGCGAATGGAGTTCGGATGGTGAAGGTGACCGTTTAGGGGGGGGGGGGCAGGAAAGTGCTGCAAAGAGAGGCGGGACGTCACTGGTAGAGACATTGGTTCCGTCAGAGGCTGTTGTGCCAGTACAGACAGACAGACACCTTCAGTAAGAACACAAGCAGTGACCCCGAGCACTTCAATTGCAGCCCAGCAGCAAGGAGCGCCCTCCGCCTCCGCCAAGAAACCCCGAGCGACAGGTGGGGGGAGCGAGCGGACGGCGCGGAAGGGCGGGCGACCGCGCAATCACGTACGCGCGTCTTAAGGGCTTAAGGGCGCGGGCGGAGGGCGTCTGCGCGGCCGGACGTCGTCGGAGGCGGCGGAAATGGCCGAGGGGCGACGCCCGCGGGCGGCAATCACCGGCGCCCTCCTCAAGACCGCCCGCCCCGCCCCGCCCCGCCCCGCCCCTCCCCGCCCCTCCCCGCCCCGCCCCGCCCCGCCCCGGGCGTCCTCGCGGCCCCGCTCATTTCCGCCCGCAAATCGCCCATCTAATTTCATTAGCGCCCGCGAGCAGATGGGCCGATATCCGCGCGACGCCCAAAAACGCGGCTAATTGCCCCGCCCGAAATAGCGCCCAGGAAGCGAGCGCGCCCGCTGCCCAGCACGCGGGGCCGCGACGGTCGGCGAGGGGCGGGGCGTCGGATCGCCTGGCCCCGTGTTTAGGACATTTTGGTAAGTTCTGCAAAGGAGATCAGGGAGAGAGACTAATTTCCCCACCACCTCTCACACGTGCCGGGAGACCGGTTGGGAGCTTTAGAGTTTGTCCCGGCTGAGGCAGTGCCCAGCTGCTGGGAGATACCTGGCCTCTGGACCGTTTTGGAAAATTGTACGGTTAGGCAAAAGCACATCGAATGCCGTGCGACCTTCCAGTGCAACTCTCGAACTACAGAGGAACATTTAGTTAGTAAACGTACTGAAAACATATAAGAGTTTGCCTCATAAGAATTGCTTTGCCGTGGTCGAACTCTGGCCGAATTTAGGAGTCGTAGATGCAGCGTACAGATCAAGACAAATACTTCGACTGAATCCTAGTGAACATTTTTGAGCTCAATTATTAAATAGCCAACTATTCAGTGTTCAAAAACAATAATTAATTCGAATAGTGGACCGAGAACCATTATTGGGAAAGTGAAGGAAAAAGTGTATTCATGAAGACGTCTTTAATTTGAAATTATATCAGTGTAATTCGAAATATTTCATTCGTTTTTATCATTCAAATGTATTTATTGCCGTTTGGAGGCTGAGTTTATAAAATAGGCATTATCCTCAATGAACAATAACATGAAAAATAAATGTGTAATGAATAACATTACAACTGAATTTGCAATGTTAACTCTCTTCTAAATAACATTATAAGAAAAATTTAGGTTCGCAATATGAATGTTTGATGTTCCTTGAGTAATTTATTATGTCAATTGCCTAATACGTACAAGCGAGTAAAAACAAAACCCAGAGAAAATAATTGAATGAAGCTGTCATACCATCTGAATTACATTAGTCATAATTGCTTATTGTAGTGATTCAACTGACGATCAACTTTCGTGAGAGAGTCACACTTTCTGATTTTCACAGACACTCACAAGCACATATGTATGCATGTATATATACCCTGCGCAAGAAGCATAATTCATTTGCAAGCGCGAACTATGGAAGAGAAGGGAAAGACCGCATCGTCACGTTGGTGCCGCCTTCATCTGACTGGTGGAGAGGGAGGGGTAGAGAAGTGAAGGTTGAGGAGTGGGAGTGGGAGGTGGGGGAGAGGAGAGCAGTCGCGGCCAGGCGCAAGGCATGATGCGGAGCGGACGAGGGGCAGGGAAGGGGGAGGAGGGAGGGGAGGGAGAGGAGGGGGAGGGTGGGGTCGGAGGCCGCGATTACTCACGCGTGGTCGCCCAGAGGGCAGCACGCGGCCGCGCCACTGTCCCGCAGTCACCGCCGGGTGCTCAGGCGACGGGCAGCGAACGTGCAGATGCAAGGCGCTATTACGTGCATTTAAAGGACCTCAAACGACTTTTCAGCTCGTGAGTTTTTGCCCGTCGAAATGGAAAAAAAAAAAAAAAAACAGATCAGTTTACTTGATTCACACGACCGTGAGTTCCAAAATTTATACAGAATTAATTTTTTTCTCCCTATGTCAGAACTTAAGAATACTGAGATTTCGAACAATATATGTAACTTCTTGTGATTCCGTCAAGAACGTATTAAACCAACAGGCGAACAGGTCTCTAGATTGCAATATTATTTACCTCTTCAGGCGCACTTCATGTAGCAGAAGAAGCAGGAGTATAGAGAGATTACTGTCAGAAGGGACCGCTTTGACAAGAACTAGTTCGCCACGGTTATACGTACCAGGGATTTGCAACATTGCGAAACGTTGATACGGACCTGAAGGCACACAATACTGCATGAAAGGGTTTCTATTTTGCTTTCTTCGTAATTTCCCTTCTGAACGTCGTTGTTATAATTCGTTACAATGCATTTCACTTCGTTTATCAGTTAAATGAATGCTGACTATCGAAACTTTTGCTGCCCATGCAATATATAAATCCATTACCAAAACCACAAGTCATCACAACATTGATATCAATTCCTCCTCCCCTCCTCGCTTAGAAGGGGACGTTGTGAGGTGTGAGGAAGGCCCTTCGACACGAGGGCGCAGCATTCACAAAAGTAAGAGTAATAATAGGTGTTCGCGAATACGTCTCCACCGATTAGCAAGCAATCCGCTCTTTTTTCCGCCCCTGCGACACTCGGTAATCAAACGGAAGAGCTGGGAAAGCGAACAACAAAACAAGGTCGCCGGCTCGTTGGCTGATTACAACTGGCGAACGCAACACACTCGCACGTGGCCGGCGGGCGCCGCGCGGCGCGGCGTGGCGGGGAGCGCTCTTCGCTGTTCTTTTCATTCAGCGCTCCCGCGGCGAGTAGCCGCCGCCGCCGCCGCCGCCGCCGCTTGGCCGCCCGCCAGCGGCCCAATAATTGCCCGAGACAATGTCGCCGCCGGCGGTGCACTTCGCCCCGGGCGGCGCGGGCGGCGCGGGCGGCGAGGGAGGCGGCGGCGGCGGCGGAGACGGAGACGGCGAAGGCGGTGGAGCTGGCGCAACCAGCGGGCGAGCGCACGGCACCAAGCTGGACCAGGAGGCGCCGCTCCGAGACGAGACATGGAGAGCTCGTGAAGGGGTTCGTTGAATCCGCATATTTATGAAAACGTCATCAATTGTATAATCGTTCACCAATCGTATAATCGTCACCAATCGTATAATCGTCACCAATCGTATAATCGTCACCAATCGTATAATCGTCACCAATCGTATAATCGTCACCAATCGTATAATCGTCACCAATCGTATAATCGTCACCAATCGTATAATCGTCACCAATCGTATAATCGTCACCAATCGTATAATCGTCACCAATCGTATAATCGTCACCAATCGTATAATCGTTCACCAATAGTATAATCGTCACCAATCATTGATTGATTGTTTTAGTGAATCCGGTCTCGTCAACTAGCAGGGTCATTATTCCCGTCAGTGTAGTTCATGCTTTTGCTCGGGAGGTGGCGGTGATCTTTCCCTTGCTGTATGGCGAGATGCGACGCCGACATACCGTCGGCTACGGTGTTTTCCCCAACCAGGTATCTCGTTGGGATCTAGAAAGCAGGAGGTCTGAACCAAATGCTAGTGCACAAAATTATTCACGTATTTACTTTTGAAGTGTAGTGTAATAGAGGAAAGTGTTGTTAATATGTAATTAAAGTGTAGTTAATACATAGTTAATCTTCATTAAATAAATTGATTTGAACTTATATTGTATTTATTTAATAGACTGCAATAGGAAAGCATTGCAGGATCCGCTAGTCCTAAATAAATTGAATAGGTAGATCGCTAGTTGGTTCATTACAACTATTCACGATCTTTAAGATCTAGTAGAGTCACAAACCAATTGCTCATTTGATTTACAAATACTGTCTTTCCATAGGTTTCAGTCTTCTTCTGCTCTTTTGTAAATTAGTAATGGACTGAACTATACACTGATTCAAAGCTCAGGAAGTTTTAAGAAGTGATTGCTCTAGAAATGGATTTTCAATCAATTACATTTGTTCCTCATTTTTTCAACTCCAGTTGTTTACAATTTCTTTTAAATGTAAATCATGTGTAATTAGCTGTCAAAGAATTACGCGAAACGAAGAAATGTATTAAGAAATAGATAAACATCAAATTATGTTGACTAATTAAGAAAAAAATATGTTACGATATCATCACTTCCGATTTTGCGTCATAGTCATGTCCGAAACATCCTGGGGGGACTATGCTACTTCTTTCTACATGTACATGACCAAGGACACTCTGCATTGAGTCAGGCCGTCACTGCCGACAGCCATAACAAGCCGACTCGGTCCGCACCAAAACTCGAGTTCCTTCTCCGTTCAGATCGCGATAACGAGGCAGGTCGTGGCCTACACAGAGTAGGGGGAGACTTGTTTTGACTGCTTGTGATTGGAACAAATGGGAGACGCCATCACGTGCGCGGAGAGAGTGAATGTAGTGATTGAACACTTTGTGCGTCGCAGAATTCCATTATCTTGCGAACTTAATTCTGGCCTTGACGCTTTTTACTTCGGGTTGAAGCTCCGCGGACAACTCTATCGATAACTCAGCGCGTGGAGATTATCAATCGGCGAATTCAATTCACGAGATGTATTGTATCTAATGATGAAATATTCTTCTAGTCTTCGATCGTACGAATGCATCATGATGCAAGAAAATAATGGCAAAAAATGTTGATATATAGTATAACGGTCTGAGAAGTTTGCCTCTGATCTATCCGTCAGTCCTACATTATCTTTCGCGAGATTCTGATGCACCTTCGAAGATTTAGAATACTGTTATGACGATTCACTACTTTTTCAATTTCTTTATCCCGTAACGACATAATTAAAGTTTAATACAAAAACTATATCAATTAACATTGTTAACGATTAAAACACGAATGAATTTATTTTGAAAAGCCATCCTCAATAATGATTTGTACAAGTGAAATTTCGAATGTCATATATGCATAATTACTTCATATTACTTCAATTTACCTGTTTTCGGCTTTCTGGCAAATAACAAAATCCTGAAGCAAGCCAAATCCCAAAGCATTCACTTAACAGAGTCGCAATCCCTGAATGCTGCGTTTAACTCACATTATCCATTCCCACAATTATAGATAGATTTCACGCCAAACATTTTCAAATTTTTGTGAGGATACATATCAGAAATTAAGCAGCCGTTTCTATATCAGCAATTCTGTCATCTCATGTAGTTCGCTTTTCGGACGGTGAATCAACACGATTGCTCAAAAAGTACGAAAGTTTTTTCGTATGTCCATTCTTTCATATCTTGGCATGCTTTCATCATCATTTTAATCACTAATTCAATTACCGCTCATTTGCGATCGAAGTTTCAATCAATATGGACCACCTCAGTGGCAATGGTCTCAACAGCGAGAACCCAGTTTCGCAGCATGGCCAGCCGAGATCCTCTCAAGGCAGCGGAGGTCGGCGCGCGCTAACCCACCACCCCCACTCTACTCCACCGAGCGGGCCATTGTAAGGCTTTCTTCGGAGACGGCGGCGGCAGAGGCCGCGATGGCGATAACCCGAGGGCACACTACCACAGCCGCCGCCGCCGCCGCCGCCGCCGCCACCACCATCTCCGTCTCCGTCTCCGTGTCCGTCTCCGTGTCCGTCTCCGTGTCCGTCTCCGTGTCCGTCTCCGTGTCCGTCTCCGTGTCCGTCTCCGTGTCCGTCTCCGTGTCCGTCTCCGTGTCCGTCTCCGTGTCCGTCTCCGTGTCCGTCTCCGTGTCCGTCTCCGTGTCCGTCTCCGTCTCCGTCTCCGTCTCCGCCTTCGCCACCGCCTCCGCCCCCGCCTCCGCCCCGCCTCCGCCTCCGCCTCCGCCTCCGCTACCGCCACCGCCACCGCCTCCGCCGCCAGCGCCGCCGCCACTACACTGCCACGGCTGTCGGTCCACGCATTGTGCCTCTGCGTGAGCTTGCCAGCGTTTGCTGTCTCTCATTCAGGCGCTAGGAGGCTCTATTTAGAAACCATTATTTTCGGGCCGATCTTGGATAAGAAATACTGATAATACCAAATTCATTTCCGTTGGACAATTTAAATTATACCTTACGGTTACGTCATGGGCTTTCCAAAAATTTCATACCAAAAAAAAAAGAATATATTAAATTTTTAATTTTTCTGATAGTCCAATCATTTCCTCCTTTGAACATGAAGAGCATGAAAATCGTGATTTGTTAAAAGCGAAGAAAGCTTACAAATTTCAAAAAAGAAAATAAGACGAAAATATAAGAATTGATTGTACATTCTTCGTGCATTTCACATTCTGCGAAGAGACGAGCACAAATTACTGTAAATAAATCACAGCGAATAGTGATTAGATTCTCCTTATAGGATACTAATATGATCATCACGTTTCTTATACCAATGTATTCGTTTTTCTACAAATTCTTGTTAAATTTATTTGAGCACAAACACACGTATACCTTTCTGCACGTTCAACACAGGCAAAACCACTTGCACTGAATTGCTCTTGGATACATTGCTATGGTGCATAATATAAAGTATAATCCTTCTTGGTGCACTTTCAGACCAACCACTAAGAAAGATATGACAAACACTTCCTTTGTTAACGACAACACTTTTGTATGTGTAATATACGATCACGTTTCTAAGCATACTATAACGTGTGGTGCTTTAATGAGAACGGAAAGAGATGTTAAGACACCCAAAGTAAATATAACAAGAAGTATAGACCATTAAGTTCACGCGTAATCTAGATGATGAACTGCACAATAGTAGGAAACCAGAACAGTCTACGGCAATATACCACGCAGCAGTGTTGCAATTTGCAAGCTAAAAATTATATCTTAGAGAATAACAAGAAGCTTACACATAGAATGACTCGCCGGTGGGAGAAACAAAAACAAAAAGTGCAGCGCACAAGAGCTGCATGGTTATGAGCGGGGCTCTTGGCAGCGATCGCCGCTTGCATAGGCCGAGGGCTTCGTCGCCAATTACTGCGTCGCACCGCTTGCACAACGGCGCATCGCTGCCAAGTCACCGCTCCTGGAGGATACGGTCGCAGATCAGACGCTGCTCTTCAAGACAATTACGTATTAAAACCCGAAGGACTCAATTTATGAGCCCAAAATATCGTGACAATTCAAAAAAGTGCAAGAAAAGAAAGTTATTGATCTCCGCCATACATTATTTATTTTCTAAATTGTAACTAAAATAAAAGTTCAATAACTATTTTAGAGATGAAGAGACCAACAAAAAATATTTGATTTTTTGAGTGAATTTGTTTGGTTTATGTCGTATTATTAACTACATATTAATTTTAGTTGGAGACGAATAATTCTCTAATTACTTCCATAATTTAACATTTTTTCAGAAATATCATGTTTTCGTAACCGGATAATGGATACGGCTCGGTGAATAGATTTGACTGATCTGTGGTTAAAGCACTAAATAATGTATTTCAGCTCGTCTTAAAATATGTACATAGTGCAACGTATGTGAATGAATATGACGATTTTAGTTACGTAACCCCTGTGGGCGTATGTAGAACATCGGGACCATCAAGTGTCTTCTGCAGAGTGTGGAGCCAGGAGCCACCTCCGAGCGAGGACCGGCCCGGACTGCCGAAGTATCCACGTACCACCTCTCCCCCCACCAGGGCAAAGGGGTAGGTCCCCGGGCGGGCTCCCTCGCGGGGAGGGTTAAAACGCCGCCGCCGCGGGCGCAGGAGGGCAATTGCGGCGATTAAAAAGCGCACCGGCCAGGGCTCGTGCCGGCCCGGGGCGGGGGCGGGGGCGGCGGCGGTCGCGCAGGAGATGAGCTTCATTTCCGCCCGCGCGGCCCTGTGGCCGCAGCCGCCGTCGCTGTCTTTGCTGCTTCCCGTGCTTCCCCCGAGGTAGCCGGGATGTGAGGTGATTAGACGTGGAATTAGTACGAAAGGCCTTCCGGGTGGCGTACGCCTTGTGTGCGGTGGAACCGGGTTCGACTTCGCCATTAAACACGCGGTCCTCTATGAAGGGGTCCTCTAGATGGATCGCTTCGCATTGTATGCGAGAGAAATCGAATTCGTCTTCCCCGAGAATGCACGCCTGTTTTCTGGTCCTTCCACGAGTCATGAGGGAAACAGTAACGTGAGGAATTTTGTCCTCGCTATTCTTATGGCACAAACCGTTGAAATCGTTTCTGAACAACAAAAATCAGCGAGATTTTTAAATTCCAGGGGAAGAGTTAAGCCTGGTAGGGGGCTACAGTTCAAATCTTTTGTCCCTGGTGTAAGCGTGGGCTTCCGCAACCAGTCATTTGAAGGCTCTCGGCTGTCCGGGTGACGCCGCGTTGAGGTCGGTTGTGCCGACGATTCGACCATCAGATCGTGGTCTTCTTCTATGATGGTTGAAACCTCAGCCCCACTGCCCTCGCCATCGCGTCACCCAGACAGCCGAGAGCCATCTTCTTGGTGTTCAAACAACACAAACCGCTGAAAACGTTTCTGAACGACAAAAATCAGCGAGATTTTTAAATCCGAGGGGAAGAGAGAAGCCTGGTAGAGGGTCAAATCTTTTGTCCTTGGTGTAAACGTGGGCTTCCGCAACCAGTCGCGTGTAGGGTCTCGGCTGTCCGGGTGCAGCTGCGCGGTCAGTTGTGCCGACGTTTCGACCATCTGATCGTGGTCGTCTTCCGTCTTCATCTTCGATGGCCGAAACGTCCGCACCACTACCCTCGACGCGGAGTCACCCGGACAGCCGAGAGCCTTTGTCCTAGGTGTCCATTCGGCACAAACCGTTGAGATCGGTTTCTGAACAACAAAACTCAACGAGCGTTTAAATTCCGGGCGGAGAGAGCGAGAGAGCGAGAGTGAGAGCGAGAGAGCGAGAGCGAGAGAGCGAGAGCGAGAGAGCGAGAGCGAGAGAGCGAGAGAGCGAGAGCGAGAGAGCGAGAGCGAGAGAGCGAGAGAGCGAGAGCGCGAGAGAGCGAGAGAGCGAGAGAGAGCGAGAGGCCTGGTAGAGGGCGCTCGGCGACGGGGAGCTGCGAGAGGGCGCGGAGCTTCCGTTTCCGCATGCGGTGGACGCACGTGCTTGCTCCCCGCGCGCCGCCGCCGCCGCCGCCGCCGCGCCGGAAGGAGCCGGGCACGCGTGCGTCCGGAGCGGAACCCGCGTCCCCGGAGGGAAGACGGCCCGCCGCATCCCGTCCTGCCGCTGCACCCGCGCGACGCGGCGCGGCGCTGCCTTCTGCGAACGTCGCATTCATACGGCGAGGAGGGCGCCGCCCCGCGCCGCGCCGCGCCGCTCTGCCACCCCCTTTCCGAGAACCAATACTTCCATACTGCAGCACTCGCTCCGGCCTGGGGTGTGTCCACCCCACCGCTGCAGAAACGGATGCAGCCGGAACTTCGGCGAAACTCAGACGCAACGGCGCTTTTATTCCTACGTCGCGTTCCGCGAACCAATACTCCTCGAGGATACCTGGAGCTCCTGTATGCTTCTGTGAAAACTGTGCGTTCAACGCCGCCAGTTTCTTGGTTGTGCAATACATTTCGAGTCCGGTGATGGGTATTACTTGGATCCGATTACTTGATGATTGACAGTTTTCCGTATAGATCGGGTTAGGAACGCAGACACAATGCAATGAGACAATGCGACAACGTCTTGACATTTTCCTGGAAGTATCAACTATATTTGGAATCAATATTATTCTTTTCCAAAAATTATTATACCCAAGAGATAAACCTTTCTAAATCAATCAGTGATTGCATGAAACGTTTGTTTAGTCTCATTCACAAACATAAAATAAATGATGATGCGTAATTGGCCGCTTCTTTTTCCCTATTTAATTGCAATACAAAAAAATTAATTCCATAATGCCACTAATTAAACGTAAGAAACAACGATAACCAGCAAATGAGCAACACAATCTCCTAAAATTGCTCCAAAAGTCCCCGTCCTCGCACCTGCCTCGAGGAGGGGGAAATCTTCTGAGGCTTCAGCGTTCTGCACGGCAGTCGCTGCAGCGAGAAGACGCGCAGCCAATTGGATTTGTTATCTTATAAAGCCAAACAGACGTCTCCGTCCTTCAACATTTTATTATTATTATTATTATTACTATTCCTCCTCACTTTCTCCGGCGCCGGAATGGGGCGACAGCGCCTTTTTCTGCTTTTCTTGTACTTTCCCTTGTGCGCCTCGGCTCGGCGCCCCTACCCCTTGCCCGTGGAGTTCCTCCCGAGAAGAAGAAGAAAAAAAAACTTTTATTAGGAACTTCCGTTCTGTTTACTTTGGCACGAGAAAACACAGCTACAATCAAATAAACACCAATCAACAGTTGAAGTAGAAGAAAGACGCGACGAGAGGGAAGATAAAACCAATATTTGGGTCTAAGTTTAGCCTTCGTCGCAGGCACAATGCACACTTCGACACGGCGCGCCTCGAAAATACAACGGGACGCCCGGCGCGCCGCGGCACGGCACGGCCCGCCCTAATAGACTTGTCTTTTCCTAGAAAATTAACTGGATCGTAGATCTCCTGTCGCCGGCCGCGGGAGGGGCGCGTCTGGGTGGCTGAGGAGAGAGCGGAGCGGGAGCGGGGAGGTTAAACTGTTTATTGCCCGATAAATTGAGAGCTAAGACGTGCGAGGGGGGTGCGGTGGTGGTGGGAGGGGAGGGGAGGGGGAGGGGAGGGGGGGGGGGGGCAAAAACCGGTCCGGGGGCGTCTTCGCGCCGTCAAACCGCACGTCGCAACGTCAAACCGGCTGCTGTTTCTGCTGCTACCGCCGCCGCACCCTGAGCCACTGCGTGCGGCGCGTCCCCTCACACGACCTCCCCTCTCCCTCCCCCTCCCCCACCCCTTGGACCGGTTGTCGCGAGAGCAGGAAGAGGCCGCGGCGGTCGTTCGCGCTGCGAATGGGCAGCGGGTCTCGACCAATGCCTCCGCTCGCATCATCGCACCACATGCGCCGCTCGCGATGCTCTTTCCCGATAAAGCGGAGCAGGATGCCGAGAAAAGCGCTTCAATGTAGACCAGATACTAGGAAACATGACGTTCGGTTGAGGGTAACCTCCCGTGACTGTCAAAGAAGGGCCGGGGCACTACGGAAACTTGTGTCAAGATTTAATCTGGAACGTCGGCTATTGAAAAAAACAACAACAAAAAAACAAACTTGAGTGAAGAGTAATGTACAAATAAATCTCATAAATCAACCGGAAGACATTTACAATTATTGCTATTCATTATAAAAAACGAATATACATGTTTAGTAATGTTTGCAAATGAGGGTAAATTATATCGGGCCAAACTGGAACTAGATCAGTGATACATTCACATGTGGTGCCAGACACAGGGTATAAGAATAAATCCTGACTGGATAAACTGATACAGTTGAAAAAAAAAGTTATTTTCTTTACATTTAATAACAGGAATTCGCCTGAACAATTTCACTTATATAACGATAATGCATTTGTCAAATATTTATAAATGTCCTGGAATGAGGTCGCGAATATACCCCAAATGGTGGACACGACCAAAAATATCCATTCCTCTAATCACAGTTATTATATTCCCGTGTGCTTATTTGTATGAATCCACTTCACGGCGCAAGCCTATCGCGGTCGTGTCGCGTCGCAAGCCCGTCGCATCGCATCGCGTCGCATCGCGTCGCGTCGCGTCGCGTCGCGTCGCGTCGCGTCGCGTCGCGTCGCGTCGCGTCGCGTCGCGTCGCGTCGCATCGCATCGCATCGCATCGCGTCGCATCGCATCGCATCGCATCGCGTCGCAAGCGTCGCAACGCGTCGCGTCGCGTCGCGTCGCGTCGTATCGCATCGCATCGCATCGCATCGCATCGCATCGCGTCGCGTCGCGTCGCGTCGCATCGCGTCGCGTCGCGTCGCGTCGCGTCGCGTCGCATCGCATCGCATCGCATCGCATCGCATCGCATCGCGTCGCAAGCCCGTCGCGTCGCGTCGCGTCGCATCGCGTCGCGTCGCATCGCATCGCATCGCGTCGCATCGCATCGTATCGCATCGCATCGCGTCGCATCGCGTCGCGTCGCGTCGCGTCGCGTCGTTTGGCCAAGCGGCGTCTCCGAGGTCGCGCGCGGGCGGGTGCGCGTCGGGGGGTAGTTGTGTACGCGCCGCATAAACACGCCCGCGCGGGCTCGTGCCGCCGGCGCAACGCGGCGCCCATTAACATTCCTGCGGCCCTGCGCCCGGCCGCAAGGGCGCGACGCGAAGGCGCCGCCGCCGCCGCTGCCCCTCGCGCGCGGCACCCACATGCCGAACCCTGCGGTGCACCGCCACTACTGGGCTGCAGCCGACGCTACTGCAGAAACCGTTCTCACGTGAATCTAATGGGCACCCCATAATTAAAACTTTATATTACGAAAAATGGTTTTGTATCGAATGTAATGCACATCGTTGACAGAATAATAGGTACGAATATATTTTATTTTAATTTATGTAACACAATAATAAATTTATCGTATACATAACTAGCCTTTTAACTGCTTTACGCATGACCAGACTTTTCTCTCTGTTTGCGCTAAATGTTGTAACTTAGAACGTAACTCAATAATAGTCCAATGATAAATGACACGATGTTGAATTTGAAACCTCCAGCAATACAATGCGACGTAATAAACCCCCCAAAAATAAATAAAGTTATAGCGTTCGATGGAACAGATTTGCACTCGAATCTAATGCTCCATCGAATCTAATCTAGCACCACGAGTTTGAGTACTGGATTTGATAAAAAAAGGTGCGTATTGGTGTAAACATGGAACATGTATTATCCCATTTGAATTGTTTTCCTTCATCAAATTTCCAAGCCGGAAAATGCAAGGTAACTTCCGTGTTGTTAGAGACGACATTATTCGAACTAAGAGACGACGTTCGAAAGAAAGAATAATACACCGACAGAACACAAACCAAAACGTTTAAATATATAGCTGACAGTTAATTTAACTAAACGCATTTTAAATTATTATTCTGCCTAATGTTCGTTGCGAGTAATACAACACACGGTATTCTGATGGCAATATTTTAAAGCGCTTCATCACACAGACGAGGTTCATTTATCGATAAATGAATATAACAAATTAATAATTTTAATTAAAATACACGTGCTTCTTTATATCTTACCCATTAGATAAAATTTTTTCTCGGAATTTGCTTGATCCCGATTCCACAGAAAAACATGAGATTAATATGACACTTCTCACTTTTATTGAACACGGTAAACCGCGGCGTATCTTTTCAACCGTACAAGGGGTGCCAACTATCTGATCGCAGTGATTCAGTCTAACTGAATTTGCGTTGGCGATACTCTTTCTCTCTCCCAGCAACCTGCGTCAACAAGAGGCCACTTCGCCGGTAGGGGCCACCGCAGCGAGCGCGACCGCGAGCGCGAAGCGGCGCCTGATTCCGCGCCTTAGGCAACCGCGCAGCGCAGAGCGGCGGCGGCGGCGGCGGCGGCGGCGGCGGCGGCGCGAGGCGTTGCGGCTTTCCGGCGGCGCTCGTGGAACGCCCGGCGCGCGCCTCGCCCACGCAACCGCACGCACCGCGGAATGCCACGTGGGAAGGCCGCCTTCTCGGCGCTGACAAGTGTTCTCTCGTCTCCGCTATCCTGCATCTCTCGAAAACGTTCGCCCCGTCCCTCTCCCTCTACGGCACACTTGACACCGATTCTCTTTCAGGAGGGATTTTTTCAGGGTTGAATTGAATTGAACTGAATTTGCCTTATTTTACGTGGCGAGACTCGGGCCATCAGGCCCGTTTTTCCGTCTGACCACGCAAATTTCGCTACGCTCCTTTCATCAACTAGCAAAGAAAGGAGGTATTTCTTGGGCGAGAAACAGGCGATTTTGAATTTAGCTCAGAGGCGTCATTTAGGCTTGAGGATCTTTTACATGCAAGTAAATCTACTAACATAGGACAGCCGGATTTACTTCCCCTCCGAAGGAAGGCGTACGAAGGATTTTGTCGCCCTAAAAATCCACGGCTTCGAATCGGGTTAAGACGCGTTTACTGAAACGGTGATCTGGAAACGAATGTTGCCATTTTCTCAAGGTTTATTTGGGGTGTACGCACTTGAACATGTATTATTTGTTGGCGCGTCGGTGACTCCCCACGACACTGAGCGGAGCGCGGGCTGGCGTAAAAGCGATCCACTGCAGTGTTGCACGATCCAAAACAATAACAATTATCTTCTGAACTCCAATTCGCTTCTCGTAAACTCTCCATGCACGTGATAATGAGATTGAAGGAAAATCTCATTAAATTTCTTCATCCTTCATGTTCTGAAGCATTCGAATCGCACATTTCCCTTACGCGGTTAAAGAAAGGGATTGGGGAAAATTAATAATTTTCTGTTCTCATTCATTGATAAATCAACCTCTGGTACATGTAAAGCTTGATTAAAACTATTCGGTAAATGTTAATAACTCGATTTGGGGATAAGTATGCCTCAAGTTCAAGAGGCATACCTAATAACAATGTAACTCACACGTCCACGTATATCAAGATATTATTTACGAATAGAGGGTGGGTTTCCTGTGGCTCATATGATTTATCGTGTTCCCACACCAATTGTATTTGGACTATGATAATTATATTCCATGATTGTTTAAAATTGAAATCGTTCTTGGTTATGGCACATTTTTGTGTAATTTATTAATTTTTTAGTTTAATGTTTTTATTTAATCAGTGTATTCATTTTTTTATATTTCCGAAAATAACCTGCGTTATTTCCATATTTTATTACAACGCCTTTTCACTGCATCTTTCAGATGGCAACGAAGCACCTCAGAAAAGCTTCCTGTTGCTTCTTTGACTATTCGTAACTTGTACGTAAGCATATCCACTCCGTCTACTTCGTATGACACTTCGCTTATTAGATGAAGGAGCTGACGATACACGGCCGCCTTCGGGGGTGGGAGCAGAAGCTCTGTGGGCGGCGAGAGGGGCCGAGGACGGCGCCATGACAACGCTCCACCGTCGAGGACGGCGGCGGCGAGGGCGCTGTCGGAAATGGGTCGCCTCTTTGCGTGTAATTGCGTTTGTGCGCGCCCTGATTGTGCGTAATTGTCGCGAGTCGGATGACGTGCGCGGCCGCCCCGCGTCTCGTTTTGCGCGATTGTTCCGCCGCGTGCCGTGAGGGGGCGAGGGGGGGGGCGGGTGATGGCGAGGGCGAGGGCGCGGGGGAGGGAGAGAGTGTGGGCAGGCGCGCGCGCGGGCCGGGAGCGGGAACGGACGCGGGGCGGGTGCGGGGTGGAAGTGGGGCGGTGGCGGGAGCGAGGCGGGCGCGGGGTGGACGCGCGGTGGGTCGGAATGAGCGCGGGGCGGGCGCCGTGCGGAGACGGGGGCGGAGTCAGGGTGGGCGTCGGCGGGAGCGGGGCGGGGCGGGTGCTGGGGCGGGCGCGGGGCGGGGCGGGGCGAGGCGGGGCGGGCGCGGGGCGGGCGCGGGGCGAGGGCGGGGCGGGCGCGGAACGGGCGCGGGGCGGGCGCGGGGCGGGCGCGGGGCGGGGGCGGGGCGGGCGCGGGGCGGGGGTGGGGCGGGGGCGGGGCGGGCGCGGAACGGGCGCGGGGCGGGCGCGGGGCGGGCGCGGGGCGGGCGCGGGGCGGGGCGGGGCGGGGCGGGCGCGGGGCGGGGCGGGGCGGGGCGGGCGCGGGGCGGGCGCGGGGCGGGCGCGGGGCGGGCGCGGGGCGGGCGCGAGGCGGGCATCGGGCGGGCGTCGGGCGGGGACGAGGTGGAGGCAGGGTGGGAGCCGGCGGCAGTGGGGCGGGGCGGGTGCTAGGGCGTTGCTGGAGTGGGGCGTCGAGGGGCGGGCGTGGGGCCTGCGGCGCCGACAGCGACCTAGGCACTGGAGCCGACATCCACTTGAACCTGCTGAACCGGCGTGGCGGTGCAAATGGGTTTACAAACGTCCCATCACCAATCGGACGATTGGCTCGTTCTGAAATGCATTGCCATTTGGCATTTGAAAAGCGGGAATTAATCTCACTGCTGATACTCCAGTAACTGGTTACTAACACCAAATTTCTGCAAAAAACTGAAAGCATAATAAGTTGCGGAATGCGCCTTCTTTATTTTGATAAGCTTTCGCTTATTTTTTTCACTAAATACTACACAAAATAAAATGAGAAATTGTCTAATTTTACTTCAACTTTGCAGCTTTCTGTAAACTAGTTATTTTTCTATTACGCTACGAAATAAGTTATATCTGAACGCCTTTCATAGTTATCAAAATCGTCACATATAATTTGCAGTGACTAAAACAAAGAAGTCACAAGGCAAAGAGAAACGGATGTTAGTAAAAACTAATTACAACAATTATTTTTATGTATTTCGTAAACGACAATTTGAATAGAAAACGGAAATACTATTAACAAGCAACTGGACGGTGGTCAAATCAAGAATTTAAGTGAAGGGTATATTAATCTACTGGAAGAATGCCGAGATCTTCGCGGACAACGGAATTACGCCCAAACCTCACAGCACATTGGCATTGCGTCCGACGCATTAATCCCGGCGGGGCGCCGGGCGTCGCAGATGGGAAAGCTGTGTTCCAGCGAGGCTTCGAGAACACTGGCCGTGAGAAATGGCCGCGCGTCCCAGCGGAGCTGCGCCGGCGGCCGGCCGCGGTTCACCGCGCGAGACGCCGGACGAAATCGCCCGTGCGCTCGCGGCCGCCCCGGCCCGGCCTTTTGGTCGCCTTGCAGCCAGCTTTCTCACAAAAACACGCGTGTTTAACACGAAAATAACCATTTTCCTCCCAAGTTTATGGGTGGAATTATCTGTAAATTACCCAAGAAACAAACCGCCGATAAATTTGCGCGCGCGCCACGCCTCGTGGGCCGGCGGTGGGGCGGATGGGGTGGGGAAGGGAGGGGAAGGGGCGGGGGAGGGGGAGGGAGGGGCAGGTCGGGGAGCCAGAGGCGGTCAGTAACCTGCTCCTGGCCGACGACCAAGCCCGCGCTGCGCAATGGCGGCCTTCGCGTCCACCCGTGGTGTGTGGGCGGGACGGGGCGGGGCGGGGCGGGCGCTCTCAATGAGAAAGGCCCCTAGCCCTCGGAGGGGCCAGCTGCAGGTTTCGGTGGACCACGTGTCCCCTTCAGTCTCTCTACAAATGGAGTAATGGGAAGCGAAATGATTAACGTGATCAAATTTCAAAGAATGATAATATAGGGCTTGTATACTAAACCTCTGCAGGAAATGAAGTTGTTTCACTTCTGCTCCAACCGAATTTATTTTTATGTTATATTTGCTAATTTATATGTTATATTTGCTTCATTTATCCTATGTATATTTTGCACTGTATATGCGACTGTATTATATTTGTTTATCTTATTTGCAAATTATTTCAATTAACGACTCAGACGCTAAATTAATTCCCATTAATAATCGTAAATGATATTAAAATGTTTGAAATGTTGATATTTATAATCTTAAATAATATACTAATAATACATTAAAATATTTTCAACAGAAACATTTTATGACAGCACATATTATATTGAAAATGTTAGAGAAAAAGGAATGCTCAGTTATCATCAGTAGTATTATTTTAATCGTCATAGAGGATTAATCTTAAGACTCATGAGACTTTACGACCGACATTATGAGAAGTCGGAACCTTGAACAATTGGATTATATATAATTACAATACTTACTGAGTATTTTCAAATATTAATATTTTCTAATTATCTTATAAACTGAACAGAAATATTACTTAAATTATTTGTGTGCTTACAAAGGTCCGAATTTTTATCACACCTACACAAATAATTTAGAATTTTGAGGGCAAATGTGTGGTTTTTTGTTTGTTTGTTTTTGGAAAGATCTAATGCAAAACCAGCAGCACAAGTTTGTGTTCTAAAATTCCGTTAGTCGATACAACTTCCACTTCGGGACACACACGACAGAGAATTCCGTGAGACCGGGTGGTCCGGCAACCAACAGTGTGTGACGCGAAGCTGTGTGGCCCAACAAGTTCGAGAATGAATGTGCACGTTTAATTTCTTAATGCAATCAAAAACCACTCTTTTTTCAGCCAAATTTTACCCGCACCCTTACTCTGATCAAGGTGAAATGGGTCGTAAATATCCATCGATTTTTATTGGGAAGGCCGAACGTTTTTCTGTAAAGTGAATAAACTTGAATTTATGACGCAATATCAGTAATTTCATTCAGTTTCAATGCCGGCTTATAATTTTGAAAATACGTGCTTTTATGAAGCAATCCTGAAAGAATGTGAATATTACTGAGGAATCTGAAATTGAGCAAATCAAGCCTGTTTCCACTCTACAGTTTGAAATAACTTTTAATATAGTAACTAAAGTATAAAATAAAGCGAAACACAACTAAAACAAATCAAACATTTAATTTAATACCAATTACTCGAATTTTTCGAAGAATTTTGCTACACGAAAGAAAAAATGCGCCGGAAAAAGAATTTGGGAAAATGTTACTAATTCGATAAAAAAGGCACCTTTATTGACTGTATATATAGGGAGATAAAAGTAAGCCTTTAAATTAAAATAGTACTTAAAATGCAGCTGGCTAATTTTGGAACTAAAATAGAACGAAGACCTTTTTCTGTCCTGCACACTCCGCATCGTTGGCTGATTTTCTGTCTTTTCAAGCACAGCGTAAAGCGTTCGAATTCTTTTAGAAAAGCAGCAATTCTCGAACTAGCAAAGCAATATATCATGGTCACGCTTTGCGCGAACAGCAACAACAACGGTTCCATCCCATTCTGCATAGCGCTCACTATTACATCTCAGAAGCTATATTTGCGACATAGAAACACAACACTTCTAAGAAAACACTGCGAGAGCTCTTTTTAAACTGGATGTGAAGCAAGGGTGGTTTGAGCCTGTCTATACGAGCATCTATACGAGTCTGTCTGTTAGAGTCATCTATACGAGCTCCAGACATCTACATTGAATATTACACGGCATGTCTCTAACACTAAATTTAAACACTAAACGCAACTGTCAAGAGGTATACAGTTAGAGAAAAAGAACGCACACAGTGACCAGAAAATAAATTAACAATTCTTCTGAGATGAAGCTCAAGAAGCCCGATGTTAGTAACACACTCCCATCAGCGATAGGTTTGCGCCGGGGCGAGAAGCCGCCGCTACGCCCATACATCCCCCCCTCCCGCCGCGCGGCTAAACTTAACACGCGGCTCGTTAAGCGCGGGGCGATTAATGGACGGCTTAATTCATGGCGCCCCTTGTTTCCCCCGCCCGCCACCCCTGCGCCACACTTAATTAATAAGAGCATTCTGCGTTTTACTCCCTAATTTACTCCGTGACGCTCGGGGCCCCGCGTGAAGATCGACGGCGCGGCGCGCCCGTTGTTTCCGCGCGGCGCTCGCCCGCTCAGAGGCCGCTTTCTTCGCTCTCCGCAGCCGCAGTCGATGTCGCGCGTTTATTTCAGAGGCGGTGGAGGCGGAGGTGGCAGAGACGCAGGCGGCGGAGAAGGAGGCGGCGGCGGCAGAGACGGAGGCGACGGCAGCGGCAGAGACGGAGGCGAAGGAAGGCGGCGGAGGCGGCAGAGACGGAGGCGAAGGAAGCGGCGGAGGCAGCAGAGGCGGAGGAGGAGGCGGCGGCGGCGGCGGCGGCGGCGGCGGCGGCGGCGGCGGCGGCGGGAGCGGCGGAGACGGCGGAGGAGGCGGCGGAGGCGGCGGAGGCGGCAGAGACGGAGGAGGAGGAGGCGGCAGAGACGGAGGCGGAGGAGGCGGCGGCGGCAGAGACGGAGGCGGAGGCGGAGGAGGCGGCAGAGGCGGAGGAGAAGGCGGCGGCGGCGGCGGAGGTGACGACGGCGGAGACGGAGGCGGCGGTGGAGGAGGCGACGGAGGCGGAGACGGCGATGGTAGGTTGTGAGGCTGACATCTCCCAGGTGAGTCGGCTGGCGGGCCGAAGGGCGTCTTCATTCACAGGCGGGTCAAAGCCCCAATTCATCCCGACGTCTCTGGTCGCGGCCTTCGCTCCGCCACGTTTGTCACGTGCTACCGGCGCGCGCAGGGCGTCAACCAGTCTCTCGGCGTGACGGCCCTCGGGAGACTTGATAGCCCTAATAGTAGGCTTGTGCGGGCTCTGTGGCAGAGATCTTTTCGATGTTCTGGTGGCGTTCCGCTACAATTGGTAGCAGGAAGAGATAATGACTAGATTTCAAGTCGGATTTGTAAAACGTCGGGTCAAAAACCTGTTCGGCGACTGGACCATAAACATTTTTGAATCTGTTTAAGATAATAACATATGTTGAATTTTTACCAATACATTTTAGCAACAAATTCACCATGAGTTATGAGTTTTTCTGTTATTTTATAATACTTAAAATTAATTAAATTCTTAAAAAATGATTGCTTACTTTTGAAATTACCGGTCTCCTCACCAGTAAGAAAATAAATTCTTTAGCTTATTGTCAGAGCTACGGTAATGTATCGAATACGTAAAAATATTAAGATTTATATTTATTCCCGACAATATTCCTTGTAATGACTATGTGATGCAAGGTTCAGACACACAAAAAATGTCAGTGCGTTACGTCTGTTTGGTATGAAATGAAGAAAGTTCTTTGTCATGAAAATCAACTATAAGACGTACTACAGCACATTCACGAAAAGCAAATACCCCGTTATAATTCCTCCCATTACACTATCTCAGCGGAACGACGTTTTCGTGTGAAGGCGCGCCTCCGTGTCCCAGCACGCCGTCGCCGCCGCCCCGTCTCCCGCCCTCCGCCTCCGGGTTACCGGTTGTCCCCGTTGATTTACCGGTCCTAAATACGCGCAGGCCATTCCGGCGTTCGATTCCGCGTCGCCGGCGCGGCGAGGATTAGCGTCGGGAGGCGCGCGCGGGCGGGCGGCGGCGCCCTAATTGACAAGCGGAGCGATGCGTGTTTGGCCGGAGACAGAATGCCGGGTGAGTAAATACATTAAGTTAATGTCGCCGAGATACGCTCCCCGCCTATTCCGGGCGGCTCGCGAGGCGACGCCGCTTAATCACCCGGGGCGACCCGCTCACCCGCCCGGCGACGGTGATGGGCCCCCACAATGGGCGCCAGTCGGGCAGGCGGCACGCGGGATCACGGACCTCTGTAGCACATGCGGTCACTGCCATCCAAAACGCTTTAGTATACGTTTCCAAGGGTTAAAATAAGTACTGCATTCGTGCTTCGACATTGGATTTCAATTAAACGTTTTTTTCCATCTGTATGAACAGATTTTCATTTGATGTGGTGCTCTATTCAATTTATTAGCCATATTAACGATAACGTTTCTAAGTAAAGTAAACATTAACGTAGTAAACAACGAAATTTATTGGATTGTCATCTATGTATCCGAACTCCTTGTTATGAAAAACTAAAAGCATCAAAACAATATAACTAACAGTAGAAGAGAACTTAATAATAAAGAACCAATTTGTGTCTCTCCTCAAAGAGTTGAATGGTTGCGGAAACTCGTCCTTCTGAGTTTCTCTTTCCCACGGTTTCAACTGTCTCGCTCAGGAGTTAGGAATGCGGTGGAGGCATTATGACGCTATCGGGTGGCTTTTGTCTTAACATAGGTTAATCTTACCAACCTTTCCCAGAGCAGTATTTCAACGTTTCTGAGCAATCCAGTGTCACGAAGGAAATAGTTAAATGCGTAGGGAGGGAAAATCGGTGAAGCCAGGAGTAAAGAAATGAGCCAAAGGATATAGAAAAAGAGTCTAAAGGTAAAGTGTAATAAAGAAATGTATTTCTTCTTCGACTGAAAGACCTTCAAGACTTAGATTTGAAACTTATGTGCTAATAGTTCGACAGAATTTATTTTGCTTCTTTCATAGAATAACATCAATTTTGCATGAATTAATAATTATCTCCACTTATGTTGAAAACATATAGATATCAGACGAAAATAGAAGAATGAATGATGTGTAATGTAAATGCATGCGTGTAAATGTGTGTGTTGATGCACGTATCTTATTATTATCCATACCCTCTTAAAGAAGAATAAATTTCTTATTCCTTGACCACTACAAAATTACAAGCCCGATTCGAGAATATGTACAATCAGCGTGTTACGCCGAACAGCCATCAACAGCCAGCACCTACGTTTGTCGCTCAAAATTTTTCATTCACTAATTTGGAGACATTTCAAGGTCAGAAAAAATAACCTACTTTCTGATGTATGAAAAAACGTTGGAAGCAACCAATTAATAAGTAGTCTAACTTACCCGTGACAACTACTCGTACTGTGTAAATCATTTACAAAAAAAATGTTTTTTGTCTGAGTTGCTGGGTGATATATAGAGTTCTACTCGGCATTAAAATAAGAAACAGACTGAGAAACGAAGTCATGTGCACCATGAAGAAAATATTTTAACTCGATGAAAAAAGTATACACGCTGCCAAGATTCTTCTCCGCGATAAGAAAGAATTTAAATTCAAAATGCCACTTGGCACACCTAAAAATAACCTGCCGCAGTTTGAAGATGCTTTCTCGTCCTTAATAATCTACTCAAAGCGAGAAAAGATGACACAACAGTCTATGAAAGACAGGATGTCAACCTGAGATCGCAGCAATGTAAGGAAGTATTTCGTTTTGCAAGTTAGAACGATTAGGAACGTCAGCATATAGAAAGATGGACGAGATGCAATTAACTGCATTGAACTTTTGGAAAACTTAAATATTAATTTTACGAATAAAGAAAAAACTAATAAATAAAATGAAATTGTTATTCAAAGCACGTCAGTTGTTATACAAAATCGTTCTTTTGGTACACTGTAAATAACGAATTCGTTTATAGCTTTAACACTTTTGAATAATAAGAAACAAAATATGAAAAGAGGAGGTTTAAAATTGAGCCATGTAATTACAGTTAAAGGAGAATAAAATGTTTGAGGTAAAGTAAGGAGAAGCTGCCCCTGCCTTCCTGAGGGTAGGCCACCCAGCATGTCCAAATGTACCAATGCCCGCCTGTATTATATCAAATTCTGAGACATTTTGAGTGATATGTTTCCTGTCATTACAAAACGGAACATGTGTATCTAACTTAAACTATCTGAATTTGGACTTAAGAAATTCTGAAAGTAAATGGAAAATCTTCGAATAGCACCGTTCGTATTTTCTGCTGCATTTGCCGCAGAGACCAACGTGTCTTTGCCGCGCAGACTACTGATACAAATCATTTCCTCCCCATTGCACTAAAGCTCATGCATATTGGCGGGTAAAGGATTGTAATTGTAGGCCGCCCACTCACCTACGCGACCGACGCGAGCATTTACGCGAAAGCCCCGGCGCAACACTCGTATTGGAAACGGCCCAAACGGCCAGCGGCGCGTCACGGTTCGCTAGGGCAGCAACTGGGCACGTCTCGTGGCGCCAGGCGTATGGCGGCGGCGGCGGCGGCGGCGGCGGCGGCGGCGAGGGCCACCGCACGCGGGGGCGTTGGCTCGGAACGCCCCCCCCCCCCGCCCCCGCGCCACACGCGCCGCACTGTACCGCGTCGCGCGCCACCGGCCATCCGTCGCACCTGACAGCGCGCGCCGCGTAACCCCTGCCACCTGCCATCGCACGCACCGCCCCTTTTACGCTGATGACCGGCTGAGGTCACGTGCTAGTGCGCTTTGGAAGAGACGCCCCCGCCCCCGCCCCCGCGTTTGCCCCCAGAGTACTCGTTACTCCAATGCGAATCGCTCCGGCCACATTTTGTTCACCTTTCCTTCCTACCATCATTAATATCTATTATTATTATTATTATTATTATTATTATTATTATTATTATTATTATTATTATTATTATTATTATTATTATTATTATTATTATTATTATTATTATTATTATTATTATTATTATTATTATTATTATTATTATCGTTATTCTTAATAATAATAATAATAATAATAATAATAATAATAATAATAATAATAATAATAATAATAATAAGTCCGGTGTCTTCGGGATTTATAATCTGCCTTGTGCAGTGTCATTCAGCAAGTTGCTGCAACTTCTACTAAGCTACTACTGCTAGTAATAATAATGATAATAATAATAATAATAATAATAATAATAATAATAACAATATTACCATCTTCCAGTTGAAATTACTTTAGACAAAAAAGAATTAAAATGTCCATTGGTAAATCTTCCCAAGAATTGTCATTAGTTTGAACTCAATGTAGAATTTTGCTAATTACAATTAAATGAATTTTTAATTAGAAATAATATTTTTGTGTGTTCTTGATTCTTCCAGACTTTATTACAATTAAATTAATATATTGTTAGCTTTAATTACTGTTAGAAGCGAGAATTCTGCACGATTTGTGAATATATACAGAAGCGAATAACATAATAAATTCCTCAATAACGTCTCTTGCGTACTTTCTTCCGAAAAATAAAGGAATGGATTAATATTAGAATCTTATTTTACATCATTAGATGATGCTTTTTTTCATTGTTTCGATGCCTCAGCAATTTCTAAACATCCTAATGTGTCGAGTTTTATTTACTTTTGAATATGGCAGCGGCGGTATGTAATCGGATATTGTTGTCTGAGAGACTGAGTATTACAATTTGCAGTAGAACCAAGTTTGTCTCACAGTAGCTGTACAAGATTCATGCTTATCAAATGAACACTTTAGCATTCTACGGATGATTCAGAGCGATGGATCTTGTTACTAAATACTTTCAACAAACGCCCGATGTAAATAGTGTTTTTGGAATAGACTTCCCTTTACCTCTTTTCATGCATCAATCTCATTCTATTTAACTACTTATTCTTACAGATTATAAATAAAAATAATTGAATATATACGGTAAATTATAAGGAATTCATTTACATGAATAGTAAAGTGATAAAGTAATATCCCTAGTACGATCCTTCTTCCTATGAACTGCAAACTAGACAGACGAATAATATGCATCATGTATTTTACATCCTACTACGGAGAGGAATGACACCAAATTCACGGGTCGTGATCATAGAAGAGAATCCTTGCTGTTCGTAGCCATCCGACAGCAGGGTGTGTTAAGTGCCAAGTTCGAGAATGGCTCTTCGCTCCTTCATTAAAACCCGCGGGGGCAAAAAAGGCGTGTATATATATGGAAATGCAAGGATGTTCCTGGGCTTCAGCTCAGAAGTAAATGATTCAATTTTTTTCGTACAGAGCACACACAAAAAAACAAAATCTGGGAACCTACTCATAAATAAATTATAATACATTACTGCGATGTTTAAGGGAAAAGGGAGCGAAGGTGTCTTTGCGAGGTCGAAGGACGAGGGGAGGGCGGCGTAAGCGCGGTAGGAGGGTTTTAATGCGAAAGTCCGGCGGTGGAGGCGGTGGAGGCGGCGGCGGTAGCGGCGTGCCGCATGGGGAAATGGTGAGGCGGCTATTACGACGAATGGCGGATGTGCTAATGAGAGTAACTATAAGGTAAATACGAGTCAGATATCCATCGCTTTCGAAGACGGCTGCGGAGGCGGAGGTCTTTTTAATCGGGAAGCAATTCCCTCTCGGAGGTGATTGTGGGGGGCCGGGGGGGGGAGGGGTTGCCGCGCGACCAAGGGGTCCCTCCTCATCGCCTTTGGTCGCGCGCGGGGACCTCTATATTCTTTCACCTCTTCTGGCGGGGGTATAATGGACGTTTCTTTTGAAGCCCGGCGGCGGCGGCGGCGGCGGCGCGGCGACCGGGGGTAGCCCTCGGCGCCGGCGGCGTTCTCTTGTTTATGTATGAGGCGCCGCCCTTTGCGAGGCGGGGGCGACCTTCTGCCGCGGCGCCTTCCCGACCGAACACCCCCGCCCCGCCCACGTCGTCCCGGCGAGCGGGGCGGGCTGGTGGAAAGTGCCACCGCCGGAACTTGCCTTTTTTCGGCGAGGGCGGAGAGCGGCAGGGGCTGGCGAAGTGGCCGCCGTCGGGGTCGCCGGCCTCGCGTGTGTGAGTAGAAGCTTGGCCGCGGGTTGGAGAGGGTTGCGGGCCCGAAGGTTGAGAAGGCGGGGGGAAGGAACCGCGTAGTGGCCACGCGAGAGCGGCAGATAACTATGTCTCGCGTCGGGAAGCTCCGCAAAATCCCATCGGAAGGCTACTTCCGCGATTTGTTTGGTGGGACAATGTACGTACGTGGTTGAGACAAATACGATAATTTGTGAATTTATATAACGAATGGTTTTAAAGTCCAAAATTTTTATGTTCACATTAATAGAGGTACGTCATGTTAATGCATGATCAATGAAAACTTTTTAAATATATATTTTTAATATTTTAATGGTAATTGGATTACAGCAACTCATCTAGAGCTTTTAACACAAACTTGCTGATGTCAATACAATGCATATAAAAAACAAAAAATTGATATGGATAAGAAAAAATTAAGTTTCAATTACTGTTCATCAGTCTATACTCTTCTGAAATAGTTATTCCCTGTTGCAATTTGAATTCTTCTTGAGAATCAGGATACACACATTGTGCAGGTGTGCGATCCAATTTATTGCCCGAAGTGTTCTTCGGGTTCGTCGTAGACGTTACTACAAACCCGCGAATGTTAGTGACGCCGCGAGCGAAGACAATATTGGCAGCAGTCGGGGTGGGGGGGGGAGGGGCTGTGAGCGGGTGTGCGGCCCATTCAGCAGCCGGCGAGTGGGCGTGAGAGGGGAAGTGGGGGAGGGAGCGAGTCGGGGTGGGGGTGGAGGTGGAGGTGGAGGTGGGGGCGCCGGCGTCTCGCCATCCTTCACGAGTCGACTCCTGCCTGCGCAAACAGTCGTGCGCGCCGCCCTGGGAATTTCTCCGCGCGGGGGTTCCTTAACCGACCCGGATTCGACCCCGAATCTCGCATCGCGGGCTTCGCCCGGAATACAAAGCTCTGCCGTTCAAGCGGCCGCAATCGAATCCGGCGATCTTAGCTCTTCGCGCTCGGCTAAGTAAACAGAAGCGCTACGAAAAATAATAAATATTTGAATGAAGCGCCATAATATCTGGTTCTTTGCATTCACTGCCTTTCGGCTTCCACGCCGGGGCTCCCTTCAAGTGGCCGGCGCTCAACGTTCGGGATTATTTCTCAATGTGCAAATGTGAGCGGTGCAGAAACAAGCATTATTTACATACTGTTCAAACGAAGCTCCTTTTTGTGTGAAAAAGTCGACTTTATGTGCAAGATATGAGCATGGAAGACGTCGAGATCTGAGGTCACTGAAGAGAGACGAACCAGGGCTGCTAACAGCGACGGTTCAAGGACCGCTGTAAATAAACCAGCCAAACGGGGAGAGATAAAGGCCAGAGAGTAAACATTATTCTCTGTTTTGGCGTCCCGGGACGACAAAGCGCGCCCACAAGCGCCACGCGCCACCCTTCCCGCTCCCTCCCCCACGCCACCCCCGCGCCCCCACAAAGGCCCAATGTAAGCAATAGGAGGGGCGTAATTCGTTTGTAAACTCGGAAAGAAAACTCGATGAGGCTTTCTGTCTCCCCTATGCAAATCACGGGACCTCGTCCCCGGGGGCGCCTCGACGGCGGTGCGCCGCGGAGGGGCGGGGGCGGGGCGGGGGAGGGGCGGGGGAGGGGGCGGGGGCGGCCGCGCGTCTGGGAAGGGCGAAAGCGCGGGGCTGGGATTACGGGAAGCAGGTGGGAAAATGGGATGCAGAATGTCACAAAGGACAAATGGATAGGTGATTAATATGCGTCGCTGTGTTTGCACCAGAGAAATTGGTAAATCCAAGAAATAAAAGGCAGTAGAAAGACTAGAAGCAGGATACTCTGTTACAAACTACGATATTTGCAGTAAACGAAAATAAGAGGGCATGCACAAAAGCATATATAGAGAGAGCTCAACTGGGTGTAAACTAGGCGATCAAGAGTTCGAATCCCGGTCGAGGTGACCAATTACTTGAAAAAAAATTAAACAAAATATATTTACAATTTTTATATATCGCTTGGAAGAAAAAAGGTTACTTGTACAAATTCGCAAAATATTTCGAGAAGATGAATGAATAATGAATATTAAAGCGATTAGTGAATTAAAAACACGAGACAATGGTACGAGCAGCCCAAATATGAACCCGTTCCTCGTAGGTATTGAGTCTCCATCTCGCCCCACGAACGCAGTCCGTGTGCTGCCAAGAGAGAACTGGAATCCGGAGGTAGGGCGCGGAGAATCCCGGGGAGGGCGGGCGCGCGCGGAGGTCAAGCGAGGCCGAGAAATTCATTCACTACTTTTCAAAGGACCGCTGGCGGACAGTTCCGCCCCGCCGCTCCGCCCCGCTCCGCCCCGCCCCGCCCCGCCCCGCCCCGCCCCTCACTGCCAGCTTCGCGCGAGGCCTCGTCCAAGTGGCCACTTCCGTCGGAAACGCCGTTTCGCCTTTTCGCAGCGACTCGCCCTCGCCCTCGCCCTCCTCGCCGCCTCCGGCCGCGCGCCTCCCCTCGCATGCTCGCCCTCTTCCTTCCTCCCGCCTCCCCGATCTCCCGCGCCTGAGGAGGAAGCGCGGACGCAGCGACGGCCCCGGCGTCGCCTCCCGCGCACAAATGTTTACACAATTCCAACGATTATCCTCGGAATCGGCCGCGCCCCGTCTCCTCCGGGGCGCCCCGCGGATATCTCCTCGCCTCGCACAAGAAAAGAAAGAAAAGAAGAAAAAAAAAACAACCTCTCCACATCACGTTCTACCCGATTACTTCTGTATCACTCGCGGATCAAAAGAGCGGAGAGGCATTTTTCTGTATCGAACGGGCCCGCCGCGTTTGGCTTGGCCTCGTGAATCGGTTTTGCGGCGGAAGATATAAATGTTTGTTCCGCGAGTCGAAAAAAGAATACGCGGCGGTGGCTGGCGGGGACGTGGACTGCGAAATACTAAGGGGTACATAATTTTTCAATACATTACAGCGGATCGCGATCGTTTCCGGACGCTGCGTTGAACGGTCGAGAAGTGCTTTTATCGACATCGCGAGGCCTCGAAGCGGCTTGACACTGATAGCTGCTTGCAGGTTCACTCACGATAAGATTTACGTTTCGTCTAATGTACTAAATCATTCGTAGTATTGCTAATTTTAAGAAACACCGAATAAAAAAGTCAAATATATTTCGCCTAATAATTCTCGATTTTGAAAATTCATCTTTTAATTTTCAATCAAAGAGAAAAAATCAACTAAGTATTTCAGTAACTTAAGTATCTGTGGATCATCAGTGAATGCATTTTTTAACTTAACCGACTTAATATTAATTATATAATTGCTGCTATTTAAGACAATGTTCAATGCATGGCGTGTACTCAAAGCACGACGAAAATCTTATTTGTCAAAAGCTTTACAAGTTCAACAGAGATGAAAAAGCAGGTTAGTTCACAATCCCCACGGAGAGGTTGTCAAATGAAAAAGAAAATTTAAGTAAATTCACTCCTCAAACGTCTTGTATGATTGTACTGTGACAAGCGTTTCAGAGCTACCCGGAAAACAGCTCTTGACAGAAGACAAGCAGTGCCCGTTGCGAAGGAAACAAGGATTTGGACTAGCGATGGGAATATGACCTGCTGAAACGGCGTAGACGGAGACAAATGAAAGCAACGGGACTAAAGAGTGAGACAGCGCGAGACGTGTCTGGCGAGAAAGCAAAAATACTAAGCTCGCAAAAGACACAAACAGTTAAGCGTGAGTGAGAAATATTAGGAATATGGAATGGAAAATATTAGTAAAAAAATAAGGGCAAGGCTGATGGAGAAGAGAGAGAGAGGATGGATGTAAAGTATATTTAAGGTAGTCAATTAATTCGCTAGAACAATGAGCGAATACGAAGTAGGTGGTACTGAATAACAGTAAAAATGTGAAACGACAACAATTGTACACTTTGATTTAAACACCGAATCCTTTGAAATAAATCAGCACTTACAATGTCATCCAATGGCGAGCTTGAACGTCACTGCCGTGACGTAACTATGGGGACGTTCAAGTTCCCAACAGGATGACACCGTAAACGCCGATGACCTGTCAAAGGACCCTACGCAAAAATCGAAATATCAAAACAGGTGGGAGGGAAAGGGAGAAGACCAGAGGTCGGAGATGACAGAGGCGGGGAGGGGGAAACGCCAGAGAACAACGCGACGCCGCGACGAGAGAGACAGCGCTTGGAGCAGCGTTCGCGTTCGCTAAGAATAGTTGATAAAGCCCTGTGTACATAGTTCACATGCCGCGGGGCGCCGGCGGCGGCGGTGGGCGCCGTGTTTGCGCAGGCGCCGAGTGCTTGCCGAGGCCCCGCCGCCGCCGCCCCCGCCCCCGCCCCCGCCGCCACGCGTCGGCTCCCGCACCGCAAGCTCGGCTCCTTTCCCCTCGCACGCCCTCCCTTCCCGGCCTGCAGCCCCACCTCCAGCTCCAGCTCCCCCCCCCCGCCCGTGAACACGTGTTTTCGCAACTCGCCGCAAGTACTTCTGTGAAAAGCGTATTCGTTTTTAATGAGGGTCCTCCGTCACAGGTTAGGTACATCGTTTAAACTGTGCTTTCACGATTTCGGCTTCTTTTTTTTTTTTTGCTTGCAGATCGGAGAATACTGTTTCCTCAGATGCGGTCGGGTCGGATCAAAAGGGATCGAGAGCTTTTATCCGACTTCGGGAAAACAGATGTTTCTTCAGTTACCGTCCACCTGCATAATACAGTATATTTCAAGCGACTACAATTTAACTCCAGGCTGTAGTTTCTGACAATGGAAATCTATTTCCATTAGTGGATGGCTTATAAACTATTACTTTCTGTTTCCATCGTCACATCACGGTTAAAAAAGTTAAAATATATTCTCATCGGTAATGTTGCTTTCCTCAATTGCATTATTAATACATTTGAAATACAACTGAATGTTATCTCAATTCTTCAAAATATATTTTAAAAATATGTTATCAAATTTCCATTAAACTGATGTGTGAGATCGTGACCAATATGTGAGCAAAACTTGTGTAACGGAGATCGTATTTAACACTGAAATGTACAGATTGCAATTGGATTTAGATACTCCTTTGGCGTACAGTGTATTCTTGAATCATATCACAGTAAAAAAAATTTACAAAACGTTATGATATTATGAGATAATACTAATGAAGTTGGTGTGTTCTTAACAGAATGAAATACGATTCAGTGTACTTTCTGAGCGCTGTCGTTGACGTCGTGTCGAGTCGTCGAGGAAGCTCATCCAGAAATGAAATAGCTACTCATAACTCTCAGATTTCTGTCAGGCTCCGTCCATACTCCGAGACTCGATGCCACGCTGATGCACGCGAAAATAGATGGGCACATTTATTCGAACAAATAGACGTATCTCAGATCCTCTCCGATTCCAAATAGCTTCCACCGTCATTCACCCTCATCAGAATTTCCGCCTCGTTCTTTTCTGGTTTTCATCATCTCTTACCCTCGTAAGCGAGCGAACATAACGTCTCTTCGCAATCTTGAGCAGTAGTTCAATCTCTAAACATTGTCAACACAAATATATATTTTATAGGAACAAATGTGTTTATGATTTAATAATTAAGTTCAAAAAATTCATCAGTGCAAGTGTACGACGCTTCGTGAAACGATTATTCGTGAAACTGAGCTTCGTAAAAAAAGTACTTCGTTATATTCTTCCTAAAAGGTTTTCAGGTCGAGTTCGGATTATTTCCGAAAGCAAAATCTTAAATGGAAATTTTTCCTTATCTAAAATTAAAAATTATTAAAAATAGTTACTCTAAACGACTGCTAAAAATAATATTACGAATTTAAAAATAGAGCTGATTTCGGGTGCACGATTACATAACTTTCTCTTCTTATGAAGTGCGTGCGACCGAGCAAAAAGAATGCACTCTTACCATTACATACCAATGTTTCAAAAACCAGAAAACATTATTAAAAACAATCGATTCAACTTCGAAAATTGGAAATTCGTTGGAAATTCCGTTGGCGCAGCCAGCGAGTCCTGCGCTGCCTGCCTCTCGTCACCCCCTGGCCCGGGGCCACGGCCCATTGTGGGGGAGCGCCCGCGACCCACATTCCCGCTCCGCGCGCCGGGGGAGTGGGCGGCGGGGGTGGCGGTCCATCAGCCGTCGCCGCCGCCGCCGCCGCCAGCGCCGGAAATCGTCTGCGCTCTAATGGCGGGGAACGGCGCGGCGGCGGCGGCGGCGGCGGTCGCCAAGGGGCTGCCGAGAGGGCGGGGCGCCCACGGCTCTGCACTCGGAGCGCGGGCCTTTTGTTCCCAGTGGAGGATACCTTCTTTTATTTGGCAAAATTAGATTTGCTAGAATTATGTAATTATTTGAAAATGATGTAATATAGCTACTATATTTCATATCTTCATTTTAAATTCAGTATCATCATTTTAAAATAATTACATAATTCTAACAAATCTAATTTTGCCAAATAAAAGAAGATTATATATATATATATATATATATATATATATATATATATATATATATATACTATAAAAATAATATACAATGTAATAACAAATGTTATATTATATTATTATTTATATTTTAATAAATTATATATTATTAAATAATTATGTATTATATAACAAAAATGTATTATGGCCCCTGTAAAATAATCGGCTGGATGCACCCCAGTTTGTTCCAGGCTCTGGCATTGGGAGTGAAACAGAATTCGCGCGGTTATCTTCGAGCTTAGTCCCTTCTCATCAAATTATACGATTGTAGATAAATTACGGAAGGGACTACTGCAGCGAGCATCTATGGAATCGAGGAAAACCGGAAAGCAGCATTTACAAGAGAGTTTTAAGAATTGTTGAAATCAGTTTTAAAAACGAACTAAATACTTTAGAAAATGTGCCTGCACTGCCGCTGGGATATGTCAATTGGATTGAAAAAGCAACGAGATAAATATTTTTTTAGTCGTCCTGAAACATATTCCGATCAAAGGTTTATCAGACAATTGAAAGGTACCCGAATTTAATCATCTACCAAATACTAAACTGAGAAAACCTTCCCCAAATAGACACATATTTTTTTAACGACCTGAGTCTTCACATTGCTGAAGGCAACTTTCAATTACTTAAAATTAATTGTAATGCATAACACTGCATTGTTCAAATTCCCGTCATCTAGTTCTACATCTGACCACAGGTCTTAAGTAGCAAGTAAAGAATTCTTATTTACCCATAAGCTAGGCATGCCAAAGTGCATGTATTTTTAACAAAATAATTAGATTAAGTGAATGATCTTATTTAACAATACTATTAGATAAGATAAAGCAAAAAAGGCAAAGGTCTTGAGGGCAGTGAGTTAAGCCAGCGGGAGAGAGCAACGGGGTAGACAGAAGGTTGAGGGAAGGCGACCCCACGCCGACAAAGCGCAGAGGGGCGGGGAGCCGCATCGGGTTCACACATTTACGCGTGGGCGCACCGGGCGAGACACTGACTGACGCCCCTCGGAGTAGAGACAGGGCCGGCCACTGCACAGAGGGCGCAGGGTGGGAGTACAATACACGCGCGCTGCAGATCCTTGTGTGTCCACGATGAGATTTAGAAGCGTATCGCGGACTCAGAATTACGAGGTCAGATTTTGCAGAAGAGCACATTGGAACGCAAAACGGCACGTCATATGATTCATAGAGTGTTTTTAAGAAGTTTGATCTAAAAACTCTTTTAATACATTATAGTTTTGACAGCATAGAGTGGCAGCACCTCGAAACATCATATTCGCGATAAAATGTCGGATAGAACCTTGCTATTCCGAGGCCGCGATAAGTCTCAGCACGCAAAGAATAACATCCGGGAAAGATTTCACAAATAAACTACAAAAAAGATATTGTACAATTTTACAAAATATGAAATTTAAAAAAATGGAAGTATGTATATTGTCTCAGAAGGGCACAATGTACCGACTTGTAACGTAATTGAACTCAGACAGCATGAACCGAAGCATTTCTCGATATTTTCTTTTGTCCCCTCCACAGTAACCCTGTGAAGGAGGGGAATTTATTATCTATAAATATTTTTTTACATTACGCTGCTGCCTTGCGGCTTAAGCAGCTACAGGCGGGGCTTTTTCTTACAACTAACTTACAATCTAGACTTAAAGTTATCTTAATTGCACTTTGGCATTACTAACTTACACTAAAATCATTATTGTAATTCTATTTATTTATTCAACGTAAATTGTTTGTATATATTGGTACATTATTATTATTATTATTATTATTATTATTATTATTATTATTATTACATTCACACATCATTCATACTATCGATATACTTCATACTTCTCGATATTGGCCAACGTTCCAAGGTGCTATTCCCGAGTTCCATCGGATTTCCCTGGCAGGCCACACGGAAGTGCACACCGCAGCCACGCCCGCCGCAGCGCGATAGCGCAGCTGGTGAAACGCGACCCCGTGCGACCGGCGCTGACCCGCGGCTCCACGTGATGCAGCCGCCGCCAGCCTCCTCCTCCCCCCTCCTCCTCCGCCTCCCTCGCCGCGCTTTCAGCCGCGTCGCTCCCCCACCCCACCCCACCCCCACCCCCGCCGCCGCTGCTCCATTTGTCAAAAGAACAACCGAACACTTGTTCGGCTCGAGCAGCCCTCGCACGCCCTTTATTTCCTGCAGGCCCGCGCGCCCGCCCCCGCCGCCGCCGCCCCCGCAGTCGTAAAAGCTTTGTCATGTGGACCCCGCGGCGGCGCAAGGAAAGCGGTTCACACACACAAGATCCGACGCTCCCCCTCCCCCTCCCCTGCAATCCAGAAAACCGGGCGCAAAAAAAAAAAGAGGGAGACAAGGCGCAGACGACTTCCTTGGACCGGGCGGGGGAGGGGAGGGGAGGGGAAGGGAGATCGTTGGGGGGAGGGGGGAGCGCGCCGCGCAGAAACAAAGCCTTGGCGCTGGTGCGGCCGCCGCATCTGTTTGCCATTACGCCGCGCTTGGGCGCAACAGGCGAGCGCCCCCCCCTCCCCTCCCCCCCCGCTCCGACGCCTCTGGCCCCTCGCGCTCGCCGGCGCGGCGCCCCGCTCGCCTGTTTCCAGAGACAACAGGAAGCTGGGCCACGCCCCCGCCGCGGCCGGTGCTGCATCGCTCAGTCGCCGGCGAGCACCTGTTGGAATGGCGGCCTGGCGACTCGGTGCTGCTGGCGCGATTATGCTCTCGTCAACCTCATGGCTGTACTCTTCCTCTAGTGGCTGCACACAAAATAAACCTCGCACACGATATCATTCGGTTATAATCGTGTAGTCATATCCAGGGAACCTCCATCTCCACTGAAACCGGAGCAATATAACTACTAGAGATTTTTGAAAGACGCATCAATTTTTTATTTTTTTGTTTTAGGAGTAGTTTATCTCTCCAATTGATACATTTGGAACAATAGGAATATACTGGCTGAATACTATTAGTACGATATCGAGTACTTCTACGACACAGAGTTATTAATTCTGCAGGGAATTTTACCAGATTTCTCTCCTCTCGAAAATATATTAAACGCTTTCTCGCAATCCGACCAACCGCAAACCTTTATCTCGGCTTGTAACCTTTTTCATATCCATCCGACTTATTGGAAGTGTGACACGGGTGGTCGTTTGTACTTCATACCTTGCCTCATAGGATCGAGGAAGCCACATCTAAGAATACCAGAAACCACACCGTCGTCGAAGACACCCAAGTTTATTTGACTCGCAGAATTACATCACATGTCCTAAATTGGACTTCCTTCGGGGACCCTTGCGACACCAGTCGCTTCCTTCAGTGACTCTGCGCTCGTTATGAGTTACCTTGCTGCCTCATTGGTGAGGGAACCTTACACTGGAGCCCATCTGTTATGTATAAAAATAAAAGTCCACATTTAACATAACGTCCCGGTTCACCAACCAGAACTGAGAGAAAAATTAAAAGTCGATACATGTTTTGAATACCGCCCTCTCCCGACCTCCCAATAATTAACTTCGTTCTCGAAAATTGCATTTTAAGGTCAATATTTCCAAAGTATATTTAGAAAAAGACAATACAAACATTTGCAATTCATTAAACCTACATGTACTTAGAATCACGTAAAACGGAGTATTGAATTTATCTTTAAAATGAAAACAATTTATACAAATATTACCGTTGACATTTTGAAAGTTTTCATGCTATTGTTTATACACGAAATCAATGTTGATTAAATAGAACAATCGAATTAAAGCTTCATTAAAATTAAGTTCATGACACCCAACATTTCTCCTCGAATCTAATTATAAATTAATAGTATACCATGTGAATAATTAACGTACTTTCCTATGTTACGCGCAGTCCTTCAGCACTATGTCGATACGTTATATAAGGCAGCGAGCTGCGGTGGGAGGTGGATGGTGACAGTGGAAGGGCATAGCGACGTAAGATGTTTTTTTATAAAGCCTGAAGGGGCCGTGATACAGGGAGTAAAAGGTATCGTCAATGGAAGGTTCGCAGAAAGCGAAAAATAGCTGCGATCCAACCCCCCCCCCTCCGAACCAGAGAGCAGACAGGGGAAAATGTTCCAAGAAGTCATCCACGTAGGTTCCCAGTGAAAGATCACTACTCTGAAAGCCATATTCTTCATCATGCAGGAATAGTTTGAACACGTGTTTCCTACATACAAATTTATGTAATGTTACCTTTTTTTGAATTTTCCTGCACAATTTCTTTGTAAATAGGACTTTACATTTTGTGGGTTACGTCACATTACTGTGCACAATGGATCGATTACAAAATTCTCGCAGTTACTTAACGATGTGTGTTGCATAATTTCCGACGCAAAATTCAAGTACGAAGCTCTGCTAATAAATAACGATTCGAAAGAATAAAACGTGTCGTAAGTAAGATTGTGAAAAATATAATATTCTGTAAGACCAAAACACGTATAAACTTTTTTTCGAAAAATGTCAGAGAAAGTATTTTGTTTTTGAATCGCTGCACAAGTTCGAGAAGCCTATGAATGAGAGCGCATGATTTTATCGATAACCACAAAAACAAATTCATTAATTTCTCTGAATTCATATCAGCAATCTTTCAAAGTAAATCGAAGTAATTAATAATTATAAATACATCCATATTAGGTTTTCTAACATTTCTAACATTCTTGAATATGGTGTGCTACAATTACCAATCACTGCGCGTTTTGCCAAGCAAATATAAGATAATATAAACCATTGTCATGCGTTTAATTGTATTTAGAAATATTCCAAAAGCGTTTTTCAATCGTTCACAGTCTGTGCAAGGTTTTATCTTCAACTTGAGGTCAACAAGAGTTTCTGAGGGATTCATCACATTAAAATTAACAACGATCCAGAAGAAAAGACAAATTTAAAGGGTCTGAGTTCAATTCTCGACGTGGTAATTGTGAAGAGACAACGGAAGTACGAGCGGCGGGGGCGGGGCCGGGGCGGGGGCGTGCGCGGCGGCCGCCATCGAATCCGGGAGCCGCGCAGACAACAAGCGGCGCATTCAGCACCAACCGATCTCCAAATCGCATCCAGCTGTCCAGAGGCGCTCTGGCGCGGCGGGGGCGGCGGGGGAGGCGACTGGCCCGCCGCGCCGCCGCGCCTGCCCGCGCCCGATAAGGCCTGGGACAAAGGACGCCACAAAAACGCCATTATTCGGGGCGCGGGCGGGCCGGCGCAAAAACTGGAGCGTGAGGGGCGTGGGTGCGGCGCTGTAGGCGGGGGAGGGAGGGAGGGAGGGGCAGAACCTCTCGGACGGGCGACGGGCACGCTTCTGGCGTCATGCGACACGCCGTCCGACAGACGAAACAGATTCACAGTGGGATTGCGCACCCACGCTCGCTTTTGTCCCGAAGGCGAGCCAACAGTGCGAGTGCAGTGCCAGGGCTGCCTTTTCATGTCGACAGTGGGTGGAAGAACGATTGAAGAGACCCGTTCAATGGCTTTGTGGACGTGAAAAGAAGGCTTTGGAATACTTCTAAAGTAAATGAAACGCCTGACAATGGACTGTGAAAAATGATTCCCTAGATACCGACAATCAAATGTGGTTACGTATCAAAGCATTCATGATATAAAAGCAAAACCCCTCCCTTCCCCGCCTCCTCCCAAAATATAGAAATGAAATAATAAGTCAACGAGAATAACATTTATATAATTCGGCAATGTTCAATGCATTTAAAATATTATCTATACATCAATCGCATTAAATGACAACAGTTAAAATGAATATGTTTACCCAGAAACGCCCGGAAAATGTGTTACTACATTTGTAGCTCAAGATATGATTAATTTCTCAAAAAACGCTCTTAATCACCCTTGCTATGTATGTCACATATAGAATGGCAGCCTTAACCACGACCTCTGAAACAAACGGGGACCCTGCGCGCGAGCGGGGAGGTTGGGGTTCTGCAGAGCGGGGGCAGAAGATGCAGCCGTTTTCGCGGAGTCTGCTGCAAAGAGCGGGGCGCGGTGCGGGGGGCGGAGGCGGGGGGGGGGGAGCGCAGGTCGCGTCGCTCCGGCGCACCAGATGCGGCCGCCTTCCAGGAACAAAGGCGCCTGTGTGCAGCGAGGGGGGCGGTGGGAGGGGCCGCGCAGGACCCGCCTCGCGTCTCGAGCGAGATGCGACCGACGTGTGTGTGTGTATGTGAAAATGAGAACGAAAGAAAAATATTGGAAAAGAGGGTACCTGGAGGGGAGAAACATGCAATGAAGGGCTGTTGTAACTTACATTGGTCAAAGAGGGAGAGGGTAATGTGAAATAGACGAGAACAAAATTTAAAGAACAGGAAAATAAAAAGAGGGAGAGACGAACATAAATGGGGAAGAGGACGGAAGAGTGTGTATTTGAAAGTGTGTACGTGGGGGTGAGAGAGAGAGGGAGTGTGGGGAGGGAGGGGGAGAGGCAGGAGATGCAATAGACGTCTGGAGACGGGGAAGGAAATAATCGTTTTTGTAAGTTTGATTACATTATTTTGCAGTACCCTGATCAAATGCTCAAACATCAATTCCCGTGGATGGTCAAGTAGGCAGCTTGTCTTGCGTTTGCGGTTTACAAGAATTCTAAAAATGCCCGGAAGATGTTTGACCTACATTCCTCAACACACAGCCAGTCACAGCGAAAAGTAAATTATTCTACCAGGTTTCAAAAAAAATACTGTACCATCCGCAAATGATTGTGAGAAATACGAAGTCTTCTCGCCTGTTTTCCCACACACCATTAAAAAAACCCTACGCTTCCCTAAAACCAAGTACTTTCAAGACATGTTTCTTTTCCTTCTGCCTAAAAGAAATGATTGAAAAACAGTTGTAGGTAATCTATTTTTCGTCTCCTGAGCCCACACAATTCACGTTTTCTGGGTACAATTATGTACAATACAGTTAACAGCATTAAAAACTGCAAAATGTTAATGATATATTTTGCCTACCGCTTCATTCCACCGTTAATGAGAAGGTCCCGGTTGCTAAGCGAGCAGGTCGAATTGGGCGCGCGCATCTACCCCGCCCGCCCTTCCCTCCGCCCCCGGACCGTCGCAGGGGGCGCGCCGCCGCCTACGCCGCCGCCGCCACCGCCGCCGAGCGGGGGGGGGGGGGAGGGGGGCACGGGCGCGGCGACGGCCATGCAAAACCTGCTCCTCGTCACGCCGGTGACGTCATGCAAACAATGACTGTCTTATGCGGCCCCGGAGCCGCGCCGGGTCGCGCCGCGTCGGCCGGCGCTAACGAGATCGCCGATGGAGCCACGCGAGCCAGCGGTGCCCTCCACGCCCGTCTCGCAGAGAGCGCTACGAGAGCGAACGACTCTTTGAGTCAAGTCAGTGCCGTGGCGAACAGTGCAGTGAAGTGGGAAGTGAAGAAGCGTGAAGTGCGAATGAATGGGAAGAACAATACAATATACAAATTACGTAGAATATATAAATAGAATTACAAAAATGATTTTAGTGTAAGTTAGTAATGCCAAAGTGCAATTAAGATAACTAGGTCTAGATTGTAAATTAGTTGTAAGAAAAAGCCCCGCCTGTAGCTGCTTTAGCCGCAAGGCAGCAGCATAATATAAAAACATTCATAGATAATAAATTCCCCTCCTTCACAGGGTTACTGTGGAGGGGACAAAAGAAAAACAGAGAGCGCTACGAGAGACTCGTTCGCAGGCGGACTTGAAGGCGGTGCGAATGAATGGTTATGTGTATAATGAAACTAGTATGAATGATGTGTGAATGTAGATAAAAAGAAAAATTACCTCACCCGTAAAACAACAATTTATGTAGTGTATAGTATAACAAAACTGATCTTAGTGTAAGTTAGTAATGCCAAAGTGCAAGTAAGTTAACTTTAGGTCTAGAATGTAAACTTAGCTGTAAGAAAAAGTCCCTCCTCTAGCAGCTCAAGCCGCAAGGCAGCAGTACAATGTACAAAATTTAAAGAGAATAAATTCCCCTGAAAAACAAAAACTGGACTTCTAGACTCAATATAGAGATCGTTCATGGTCGAGAAAAATACAATTTGGCGACAAATGTTGAGTACTCACAAACGTGGAATTCGCAGAATGCCAAACCATAATTACATGCTACGTTTGTGCCTTGGCTGTGGTCTGAGCTGTTCTACGTTTGAAACTCGAAATGTCGCACATCTGTATTGTGGTAATTCTGAATTGTAAGGAATACAACATACATTACGATTTATTATATTAAGAATACGATTGTTAAGATTTAAAGTGCTTGTTGATATAATCAGTTATGAAGTTGTAAAAGATACTTTCGTCCATATATTTCCTTTAAACTATTAACAATCACGTACTTGGAACAATTAACAATATTGTAGTCTTAGTTACAATTAATGACTAAAAAAATCCGGTCACTGAACTGCAACAGGCGACTGAAAAATTCAAAATTACCGCTCTTCTATACTTCCAGATAGAATTATTCTTGTTCTTGATAGAACAATAGTCATTCTTAGCATTGCACTATAAGAAATCGGAAGGGAAATTAATTACGCAAGCTGATTTGTTTACGGCCAATTTCCTTTCGCAAACCAATAAATATATCGGCACGCTAGTCGCACGATTAAATAGTGAATACGAACATGCGTAATATCTGTGATATCCATATTCGCCATACAACAGACTATTTCGGCGTTATTAAAATTGCAAGGATGTCTGTGTATTAGCTAATAACTCGTAAACGATTTGAAATATAGACACGGTAGTTTCACTACCGTCTTCGTTATGGAAAGAGGAGGTTGAAATGTTACAAACAGCAATGTTCAATAATTAGCAACCACAATATTTTGTATTTAAATTTTTACGCTAATTTTGCCATTCCAATATTCTCTTCTTTAGGAAAAATTGATAATTTGTACCGCAGCTTATTACTCTCATATTGAGAAAAAGTACATTTATACTGCAGCACGATGTACTGAAGTACAACTTTCTAAGCACCGAAGGCCTTATACTGAAGCATTGAGCCAAAGAATTATAGTGCAGAAAACGCAGTAACAGAGACAAGAGAGTGACATGGTGCACTGCTGGCAGAACACCAGACGCTAGAGAGGGCTCTGATTGGATGCTCTTTGGTTACAAAACAATTTCATATATATCGATATAGCTGCAATATATTGAATGCCATCAAAAGAAAAAAAATGTATACTCCTAACGTATTGTAAGATGTTTTTCGATTATATGGGGGTTTGCAGCCACTAAGCACGAGCCACCATTCATCCTAAGGATGAGGACAACTTATGATATTACATCATGGATAGCACCGTAGTCGATGTGGCATCTCTAACCTCAATCTGGTCGTTTTGAACAAATCAAAATGGCCGCGACAAAGAAGCAAACGGACACTGGAAAGAATTACGTCGCTTCCGGAAATACGAGTACATTTGCGTTTAGCATTGTTCTAAATTTTTCCGAAACCAAAAACACCAAACAAACATTTTTTAGCTTCACTTAACATATCTTGACTTCAATTAGGACTGCGGCTAAGCAAATAGTATTTATTTCTAGATATTGTTACTGGTCACTTAACATATCTTAACTGGGATGAATTGTATTCAACTGTTAAAGAAAATCCTTTAGTATCCTAAAATCATAACCCGAACTTGGAATTTCATATGGCCACATAAATTAACAATTAATTGAATAGAAAAGAAAAAATTCGAACATGGAATCATCGTTAATCCTGAGGTCCGTAAGACAAGAACACTTTCAGACATCTAACTATTCTCATAAACACGTTAGAGACCAGAGGAGTCATTTCTCAGAGCTATCTCTGGCAAATAACTGACCAACACATTTCAAAGCATAAGGAATATTAACGTCGGTGTTTGCGAGTCTTTGTGTGTATGTTCCAGTCAGGGGCGGATTAATATTTTTGCCGCCTGTAGGCACATCAAATTTGCCGCCCCCTGTTTAAAATTAATGTTACATTTCTAATTGTAACGTTTCAATAATTAAGTAACAATTCTTCATTAATTTAAACGTTTTAACTTTAAAAGTAACATTATATTTGCACATTGTTTTCATAAATTAAATATTTTTTTTGAATTAGCTAATTTTGGATATAAACTGTATCTTCATAGCAAGTAACGTTCAACATTATTAACGTTTCAACACTGAAACGTTAACATTAAAAGGAAACTAAAACATGACAACTAGAATTGCAACATCATTTCTTTCGTCAACGGGCCTTAGTTTCAGATTCATATACTTCTGAAATCATAAGGTATACTCTAATGAAGTAGACAAATAAATAGCTTGTATTAAATATTAATATGATATTTTTAAAATAAAAATATGATTTAGGCTGTTATAGTTTTTAGAGAACCTAAATTTGTTTTAGAAAATATCAAGAAAATTTTGCGCCTTTGAAAATTTGCCGCCCTTGAAAATTTGCCGCCGTAGGCACGTGCCTACTGTGCCTATGCGTAAATCCACCTCTGGTTCCAGTAACTCACCCAATAGCGAGACCGCTCGTGCAGGGATGCGCGCAGCTAACAGCCATCCAGACTCACCTGCAACAAGAAAGAAGGCAGACCGTGAGGTCAACGTTCGGAAAACAAATTGCACAATTACGAAGGAGACAAATGGATCGATCAAACTGTCGAGGAGCGAAAAAAGCAACATCCATCAAAATTTTCTCGCATAAACCCTCTGACAGGCGGTTTACACTCCGGGCAGAGCGCGCTATATCTGGCCACGACGCTGTTCATAAACACAGAAGGAGCCTCGCAAATACGAAAACCGCTGGAAGAGCCTCGTCCCCGGACAATCGTTCTCGCTGAGATGGGCGTCGACATACGCCACAACGAGCAAGGAAAATATTGTTCAAGCTGGCTTCGTACATGGGCAGCGTTAAGCGGTGTTTTATTCCCGGAAAGATGTGACCTGGGTACATTATTTCTCTGTGAACGATGACTCTATGCAACTTCCGGGAATTTTAACTGTTCAGATGATCATTATTACTGGTTTCCCATTCTTTCTAAAGACAAAACTCCATTTCCATTGAATGAAAATGGAAAATGATACAATTCAGTTTCCAAGAAAAGGAATAAATGAACTAATGTTATAAGACATAAAATTTCCATCATTTTTTTTTTCACAAGACCTTCTTGTAAAGAATGATGGAAAATACGGGAAATTAGGAAATTAATTTCAGAATTCTGGCAAATTATAATTCAGTGTTAAAAAAATTATAATAAATTTAAAGAAAAGAGATCAAAAGTTTTATTTCTTACGGTGTCAATCATGAAATTAAATATGCTTGCAAATGCAGACAATTAAAATAGTTACCCTTTGTCACAGCGAGTTTTGTCAACCGTGGCTCAGTCGTTAACACCAGTCAGAAAAAGCAAAACACAATCACAATCAATTGTAACAGTCGTTGTAATCAAGTGTAACAGGAGTAATGATGACACTAAATAAATAAATAAATAAAATAAATAAATATATTTTTTGGTGGCGAGGGTCAGGCCACTTGACCCGCTCTTCCGCCAGACAAAAAGATGCGATGCTTCCAAAGCGACACTTTGCTGGAAATATCAAGATGAGAAAAAACACACATACAATAGCTCGGATTAAAGAAACTCGTCTTCAAGAATTCCCCAAACAGTGAGTTCATTCAACAACACTCAGCAGGAGTCGAAAATAGGCCGCCTACTGAGTTCTGAATCTGCTACCTATCTGTCTACGACACGTCGCCCACGCAACACACAGCATCATTGCTCCCGAATCCACGGAGAAAACATCTAGCTCCCACTCGTTCGGGGCGGAGGCGGAGGGCAGCGCACATTGGGGCCACGTCTCAAAAACATGGCCAAAAGTCGACAGAAGAAAAAAAGAGTTTTATTTAGGGAATTTTAAGTAAGCAGTTGATTAGACTGGTACACAGAGTGTCTAATTCCACAGTTAGAAAAGTTCCTAGACGTCACAGTGATGTTCTGCATCACTGGAAACGTGACCGTTGAGCGAGCAGCAGTTTTCGATTGCGAGCAATTTTCCTCATTCAAAACGGACAAAAATCGTGATTGTGAGTACACTGTTTCCCTGTATCACAAATTCTTTAAAAAACATGTACAAATAACTTCATTAATAATTAATGTGTAAACAACATTGTACTATTAAATTGCTGTTTTCAAGTGGAAAACAGTTATAAGTGCCATCGAAATTTCTAAAAACTTAATTCTCCTCTATTTAGCTACAGGAATGTCGATAAAAACAGCTATTAGCTGCTATTACGCATTTCGTGCAAAACATTTTTAGACGTTTTTCAATTTTTAATTAGCCTTATTGAATCCGCCTTTTTTTCTTCAATTTTGACACTGGAATCGTAAGGCATGCTCAAAAACCTTTTTACACAAAGTTTTAACATTAAATTTGGTGACCGTGTCTCTATTTTGACCAGCTTTTCGAGGTCCCGCACAATGTGCGGCAGCGTCCTCGCGCGCAGGAGCCAACCCCTCCCCTCCCCTCCCCTCCCCTCCACCGCCGCCGACGCCGCGACGCCGGCGGCGACGGGAAGTAATTGCAGCTCACGCGGCGCGGCGCAGGGCGTCGCGGCGCCTTCCGCGGCGGCGACACTCACGCTCCCGCACGTTCACGCTCGCACGCGGTCGCCGCCGCCGCCGCCGCCGCCGCCCTGCCGCGCCTTTGTCTTTCCAAGGCGCGGCCCCGCCCCCTCACGCCCGCACCCTTTCCCTCCCGGGACGTAAAATCCTCGCCGGCTACATAAACATCAGACACACACACACATACAGCATGTGCGAATAACAAGCGGGCGAGCATTACAACAGAAGCTCAAATAAAACGCGAAGAACACAAGAAAAGTAAATAAGCACGGGACAAAGAACGTTAAGACGGAAGGCAGAAAAAAAAAAAAAGAACGCTGACGACGAGGACGCCGGCTAGTTTTTTAGAGTGAAGGAGGCTGATTATAAAAGAAGATTCGCTTTTGTAAATAAATGTAAAGAAGACTGGGAAGACGCGCGAACGCAGTCACGCAAGAAGTTGCAATAGCGGAGAGGGGGGGGGGCGAAATGAAAGACGCGGTGAGGGGGGAGGGGGTAGAGAGGCAAAGAACCGCTAACGTTGATGAAATTTGGCACTGTGTATACAGGATGTTAGCTAGCATAAATCTTTTCATCCGTTCTAGACACTCATCCACACGGAGACTGATACGAATACATATTGTTCCCACACACTTCACCTGTGAACAGATTCACAGCGAAATACTTGATGAATTTTTAAGTTAAAATAATAAAAGTTATAATGTGCTAATTATTAGGACAACTTCGAATGATCATGTTCACGATGACCTGGAAGGACACATTCCCGACAAATTAGGAGTCAGCTGTGTAAATACAATTACTTGAAAACAATGCAGTTACAATCGAAAATTTAAACATTTCGTAATATGAAAGATACATGATTTATTGTTTTTAACGGAATGCAATTTATATCTTCCGTGTCGTTATTTTTGTATGAACAATATTGGATTCAGGCTTCACGGGAACAAAACGTACACGTTATTTGTAACATTCACATAGCTACTCATTGATTTGGGTGAACGCAGACGCGATTGCTGAAATCTCTGCACCCTCATTTACATTCTGTTTCCTGCATCAGCGTTTTCTCTGCAGAAACAAACGCGCGACGGCTCCGGGGGCGGGGCGACGGGGCGAGGGGCGGGGGCCGGGGCGGGGGCGGGGGCGGGGGCGGGGCGCGGGCAGCTGAGTGGGCGGCGCAGAGTCGCCAGATCCATTTTCATTGTCCGCCGCCGGAGAATGGGGGCGCTGTTCAAACAAGCAACAGCAGTCTCGTCGCGCGCTACCTCAAAGCGCCGCCTTGTGTCTGCGGCACTGCCAACTGCACAGCTAAGCAGCCCGCAGTCGGCGCGATTCTATCTTGTGTCCGCCCCAACCCGCCCCGCCCCCGCGCCGCCCCGCCCCGCTCCGCACCTCCCCGCCCCGCGTCGCCACGCCCCGCTCCGCCCCGCTCCACTCCGCCCCGCCCCGCCTCGCTCCGCTCCGCCCTTCCCGTCCACGCGCCGTCCCGCCCCACCCGACCCCGCCTCGACCCGTCCCGCCTCGACCCGTCCCGCCTCGTCCCGTCCCGCCCCGCCCGGCCCCGCCACGCCCCGCCCCGCCTCGCCCCGCCTCGCCCCGCCTCGCCTCGCCTCGCCCCCGCCTCGCCACGCCACGCCACGCCACGCGCCTCCTTGCGGCGCTTCAAACCGCGCCTGCAACCCAGGCTCATCCCCGCTGTTTCAATTACGGTGACCCAGCTCAGCCAAGCGCGTGTAACCACGCCTCTTATTACACACCTGCGCCCTGTATCTCCTCGAAAGAGATCATCACGTAGTCTCATGTCCGCCTGTCCAGCCCCTCTGAATCGCATTGGTGTGCACGCCGGCGGGAGGCAGGCAGAATGATGTGCTCCCTGAACATTTTGAAAGGGCTTCATGTAATAAAAGATGTTTCCTTAAATATGTTCAAAATCTGATTTTACCTTTTTTACCCGACAACTTGAAGAATTTTTACAAAATATTTAAGGAAGAGGATATCTTTCATCTGGCAACCCTGTACATAGTTCAATCAAAAATAATATATAATAGCTTATAGTATAGTTAAAGTTATACTTTTCATGTCCTTGCAGCGTGTTTTATTTATTTACTAATAAAATGTGTCCTACAGAACTAAAAATGTTTACTGCATTTGGGAAATTGGAATGAAATGGGGGCCCATAAATACTCATAATTACCCTCCCTCTTGTTTTAGGCTGAACGTTGCATTGACTTGTTTAGATCCGAAGTTGCACACTCGGAAATCGTTTAGAAAAACGTTTGTTCCGTGTATACTACTTCGCACAATGTTCAGTCCGTATTAAAAGAAACCCTTTCCAAGAATAATTTGTTGTCAATTACTATTATTTTAAATTTTCGAGTCTTTCGGGTGTATTTTTTCACGTATTAACCAATTCTGACTAGACTAGATACCAGCAAAAAAAGCTTCTGATGTTTATGAATTCTGTTTTCTATTCCAACAACCTTCATGTTTACGGAGCTTTTACTTTTTTTCTCACAGAGTTCAATTTATGCAGCAACACGTATCATTAAAAGTAGTAGCAATCCTTTTCACGTTTTTGTGCCTTTCGGAGTACGTCGTTCTCAGCAGCCTCGAAAAGGAGCGTATACTGAGAAACAGAGGACCGTCCGAATGGAACCAATCGAAAGTGAACGCGCGTTGCCTTTCCCGGATAAAAGGAAAACCTTCGGGAATTATGCGCAGCGTCGCGGCGGCGGTGTCCTAGGCGACGAAAACACAAGCGGAGCAAACATGGCGGCGACCACCGTCGCGGCGCGGGGCGGCGCGTCGCCGTGGGAAAGACAACAGGTGGCGGCAGGCGCCGCGGCGCTTTCAAAAACCTCGGGGCGGGCGCGTCGCGTCGCGTCGCGTCGGCCGACTCGCTGGAGGCCACGCCTCCCGTGTCACCACTTCCACAGCCGCAGCCACTGGCCGCCACCTTGCAACCGCCGCCGCCGCCAAAACCAACACACGGCCGTAGCCACTGCCCTTCACCTGGCTATGGTACGCCGTTTATCTTCACAGCTTCCACGACACGATTTCGCTTATATTGTTCGATTCACCTGGATGGCTTCTTATTCATCATTCGTAGTCATTCGTATGAATCATTCGAAGTGCGAATGAATGGGAAGAATGAATGGTTATGTATATAATGAAACTAGTATGAATGATGTGTGAATGTAGAAAAAAAATAATAATAACAATTTACCAACAATACAAAATACAAATTACGTAGAATATATAAAATAGAATTACAAAAATGATTTTAGTGTAAGTTAGTAATGCCAAAGTGCAATTAAGATAACTTTAGGTCTAGATTGTAAATTAGTTGTAAGAAAAAGCACCGCCTGTAGCTGCTTAAGCCGCAAGGCAGCAGCATAATATAAAAACATTCATAGATAATAAATTCCCCTTCTTCACAGGGTTACTGTGGAGGGGACAAAAAAAAAGTTTGCATCATTCGTAGCCTCCTCCTTCTACTTTATCACCACCATCATTGACTAATGCCTTAGGCTTTGCATCGATACCACAACTTGTTCTCTTACTGTACCAAACCATCGTTTCCAATCGTCACATTTACTGCATCCTGTCATCAAAGCCATTAATATCTTCTCCATAATCGTGGCCGCCAGCGTCACCGTCGCCCCTCCAGAGCCCCCGCCGCCGCGTCCGCCGGAGGCGTGTTTGCGCGCGCCCGTCGCGTAAACACGCGCGTCTTATTAGGAGGCGCGACGCGTCGCCGGCCACGGGGGGCTACCGCCGCGCGCGTATTGATACAACAGCGGCCGCGTAATGCGCGCGTCGCGGGACGCGCATACGAAAGCGACTCCCGCCTCCACGGGAGGATCTCCACGGCGCGGGAGAGACGCCGTCGACGGCGGCGGCGGCTACTGTGCGCGCTGCACCGTCCGAGGCCCCGGCCCCACGCCCCGCAGACGCTCCACTCCCTCCCAGGAATTCCCACCGCGAGTGGCGGCCCAAAGACGCAAGTGATCGGCTTTTCAATGTCGTTCTTCGTTGACCAAGGAGACCATGAGAGATCGCAGTGATGAAACTACTCAAGCCTTCAGACTTTAGCGCGAGGATGTGGCTTACGAAAAGGCTTTTAATTTGGTAATAAATGGTTAAGAAGGTATTGATAATGACCTGAAGCACCATGAATTGAAAAAGAGAACGAATAATTTAAAAACGTAATCTACACGGAAACCTTCACAACAACTATGGAAAAATCGTATTAGTTATTCATATATTTTCCTGTCTTAACAAAATGGCTTACTACTCCTTGTATCGTATAGGTACGAGATGATTATAGCGCACCCCTAACTCAAGAGGGCCACATCTCCAAAAAATTGAAAACACGCCACATCTCCGAAAATTGACGCATATTGTTAGATTCCTCGTTTTCCATTATGTGATACGCAAAAATACATTTTTTTTTTACTTTCATAAATGGCCAAGTAATAGATATTCAATTTAATTTATATTCCTGTTTTCAAGTGCCCTCGAGAAAACCTCTGAAGGCTCTCCTGCGAAATGAGTCATTTTGGAGTTGTAGCCCTGTTGCATTAAGGGTTCGATATTTATTTGCTTATTATTTGTTTAATGATTTCTTATTTATAAAATTAAGGTTTAAATAGATTTCTGAAATCATTATTCTGACGCAGCTGTAAAGAAGAAATAGAGCATTTCTGGATTCGTCAAAAGCAAAAACAAATCGATCTGCAAAAAGAAGAAAAAAAAACGACTTACGGAAGCACCCTAGAATGGGTCCCACAGACGTCTGTCCTCTCCACAACGAAGACACCTCAGAGAGCCTTACGGAAGAAACTGCACTGTCCACGTGTCCGAGGAAGCGCCGAGCGGGCGGGCGGGCGGGCGGGGCTGCGCAAGGCGCGGCGCGGCGCGGCGCCGCTTCCTCGGTGAAAGCTCAAACAAGCGCTTCCGGATGCAGTTCAAACAAAGGCCTCTGCGGTGGAGCCCCTCGGCAGTAAACGCATTCGGCCGGGCCCTCCGAGCGTCCGTGGGCGCAGCCCATTGTCAGGCTCCATTGTCGAGCGCGGGAGCAGAAATCGCGCTTTATGGCCTCTGGAGAGGGCTCGGCCTCGCGGGGCCGGGCCGGGCCGGGCCGAGCCAACGCGCCGCTGCGCGCCTGCACACGAAGTGGCCGCCTCAAGGCGCGACTGGAGTTCTTACATCGAGATGTGAATCCAATGAATGTTAAATGGTTGTGTATCTAATGTTGGCGATGGTGTAATGGTTAGCGTATCGGGCTGTTATACCCAAGCCGGTGGGTTCAAACCCGATCGAATTTTAAGGGCGAATAAATCCTTCGTACGTCTTCCTTCGGAGGGGAAGTAAAGCCGGCTGTCCCATGTCAGTAGATTTACTTGCATGTAAAAGATCCTCAAGCCTAAATGACGCCTCTGAGCTAAATTCAAATCGCCTGTTTCTCGCCCAAGAAATACCCCCTTTCTCCGGTAGTTGGTGAAAGGAGCGTAGCGAAATGTGCGTGGTCAGACGGAATAGCGGGCGTGATGGCCCGAGTCTCGCGACGTAAAATAAGGCTTCAATTCAATTCAGTGTTAAACAAGTATAAATGATGCGTGAATATAAGAAAAAATCTAACCCATCAGAAGAAAACATCTCGCAATCCAATGATGAAAAATTCTTATTGACCCGAAAGCTTGTCATGCCAAAGTGCATGTATTTTTAGCTGCGTAATTATTTTAAGCTAATTTTAGTTAATAAGGCAGGGTTACCACTCTAGCTGCTTAAATCGCAAGGGAGTGGCTCAATTGCGAACCGTTACGTATAAATAATTCCCGCCTTCACAGAGTGACTGTGGAGGAGAAAGAAAAAAAAACAGTGAACATCGTTCGAAGCATTTGAAGATTAAGAAATAGAAAACTCATATTTTCTAATGTGTGATATTTCCAGATGGCTATATCCAAGAGCAATTAATGTGTGAAATTAAATGTTCTGCAAATCAAACTCCGAAAATTCAAACGCAAAGTTTGATTTCTTATTACTTGAAAAGACTTAATTTTAGAAATGCTGATCATTCAACAACTACGATGTCTGTAATCAAACTCATGCTACAGTTGTGGAATTTCAACTTGCGTATCATTTTACACCACAAAAATAAGCGTTTGGTTCTGATTACCAACCAAATACAGAGATGACAACATCTGATGCGTTGAACGATCTGTAAATTTATATATCTTAGAAAACCATTGAACTAGTAGATACTTCTCCCACGTTGATATTTCATTCGTAACTAGACATTAAGCAACTCTTTAATCTGCGTTATTGACAAAAAATGAATTAATTAACCTGAGATGCAGAAATACAATGCTTAATTTAGTAATGTGAGATGACAAAATATCTGCCAAACCAAGAGGCAGAAATGTAAGAGGATACTTCAGAGTCTTCATTATCTTTTTTTGGAATATATCGAATGTTATTTGCAAGAGCTAAGTTTGCCATGCATTCAAACAGGCGACATGCTGTTCCACAGACACAAGTGGAGCTCCCGACGTATTCAAGTTCTGAGGGCACCTAAACCGATTAAGGGTCCGATCTCTGGCACATAGCACGGGATTAACTGGCAGAACTAGAAAGCACAGCAGTGGAGGGGAAACGCAACATAGAAAAGAAAGAATTGGGAGATGGGCTCTTGAGCTTAGGTGGGGTAAATGAAACATTAAATCTACCAGTGCTAGGTTTCCAAATTACGAAAATAAGGGAGTATGTTTTTTTTTTTTATATTGATTATTCCTACCAGCTATTGCTAATTAAATAGATTATTACTAAGTATGTCCTTTAATGGAACTTCAAATGAATAAAGCCTAATCATGAAAAACACGACAACACAGGCGTCAACAATTTGAACGTCAGATTTGTTTGTTTTACGATATACGAATAAAATATTTTGTCAATATACGCGTACAACGTACGTTTCGCATCCACTACGCTAATGTAATTTGCGGTAGTTTTGCACAGTTGCGTCGTTTTAATTTTGGATTTTTCGCGCAGAGCAGCGTCGCGGCGAGCGCCGCCCTCCGTCGAGGACCTCCGGCGAGGACGCCCCCCTCCGGCGAGAGCCTAATCGCGTAAGCCGGGAGCGCCCCCTCCCCCCCCCCCACCTCCACCCCAACCCCTCGCCCGCGCAGGTAGAGCCAGGTGCGCCCTCGGGGTCCAAGAACTACGCAACCGACACCTCCCCCAGCCTCCTGCTTTCAAGCGGCTCGCCCGAGCGCCCTCGCCCCCGGTGTGTTCATTTCCATTTTACACTCAGATGCGTTTCGTTTCGACTGGTGCAGTGGAGATGTTCTTATCAGACCCAATAATCTTCAAATCAGAAGGCAAGAAGTGTTTTCACGAACTTCTGAAATCATTCGCAGGGAACTGTCTCACAGCTTCATATTCGACACATTTCATTTGTACATCTTCGATTCAACATACATCTTCGAAGATGAATGTATCTTAAATCTTCATATGAACACATCAAACATAAGTAAAAAGATATTCACACACTTCAATAAAAAAAAAAAAAAAAAAAAAAAAAAAACGGAGAAAATTATAATATATTTCAGGATACCGAAATCGCCAAAATCTTCAGACACATAACATAAAAAATTATGCCTGTTTTATAACTTTCAATCTGGGCAAATATGCGAGAACAAATGTAATAATATACATCATGATACTATGTCATAGAATGTACTACATGTTACGAAGTTACTCAAGTAATTTAAAATACTATAAAGCAAGAGCATACAGTACGTAAACATACGGAGTTGGCTCAATTTACTTTCACTATCAAACATATTCTCGAAAACCGACTACTAACTACATAGGTGAAGCATCTGTGAGAAATTTCGTATACCCCAGTTCGCAGAGTGAGTACATTTGCATTTACATATACACACACACATTAATATAATCCGTCACGCACGCGAAACCGCCCCAGCTTCAAATTTGCGAAACGCTCGCGGTGTTGCTAACCTTTAGACGCAGTACATATCACGGAGAACCGCGTTACCTTCTCGCGGTAACGGCTGCCCGCGATCAGCAGGAAGATCAAGAGGAAACAGTTCTTCTCTGCACTGCTTTCAGCACGAGATATTATGTCATTTCATCAAACTTCAACACTCCAGTGAGAAAAAGTGAGTGTTATTTATGAAAGTGATTATTTCACCTCATCACCTTGATTCTATCATTATTTCTCATTAAAAATTTCACTGGTTTCTATAATAGGAAACAAACAGTAAAATTAGGCGTCTCACAACAAAAGGTATACGAAATTTTAGAAATGTTTCAAATATAAAGATACTTTATTATTCACAATTACTTTCAAAACGATCCCTAAACAACGTAGCAAGTTTTCCCAATAATACTTACTTTTAACAATTCATCTAGCTTTTAGCAGTAGTCATACATAAGAAAAGATGAATAAGATAAGAGAGATAAAAGAGAGTTTCGGAAGAATAGTAGTAATCAATTAGCTTATGAGTGCATGCACTAGCTCTTTCAACAATCTTCTTTCCAGAAAGCTAACCCTCAGGAATTAACATTTAAAACCCTCACGCGATTTTAATAAACTTCCAACCCAAAACTAACTTCATCTGCACAGATTGTTCGAGAAGGTTTCGCCCACCTCGGAGAGAAACCCGCCCCGCAGTCTCCGTCAGCAGGGACAACGCACACTCCACTTCATCGGAGGGCGATTACAGCCCCGGGCACAATAATTGACGCCCCGGGCCGAGCCGGGCCGGGCCGGCCCCTCCGCTTCGGCGGCCGTGGCCCGGGCGGCGCCGGCGCCGAATCGCCACTTAAAATTCAAAGCGCCGGCCGCCATTAGCATGACAACGGGCGGCTGCCCCCCTTTGTCGCCGGCGCCCTTTTTAGCGGCCCCCCCCTCCCCCTCCCCCGGCGCTGCCACCGCCGCCGCTGGACAGCGACAAAAACAACCTGTTACGCTTGTAAGTGCGTTTTCGACACTGTCGTAAACGCTGTGCATGAAATATATTACGTTTTCCGCTATCCCTCCCTGCCGCGTCTCGGAAAAAAACCCTAATTTCCTCGCTTCTTTTTCCCAGGCCAGAGCGCGCAAACAAGGCGTTTATTCCGTTTTTGTGCGCGTCGGCGCTCGCCGGGCCCCGGCCCCCGGCCCTTCGGCCCCGCGCGCGGCACATCGCGCCAGTTAATGCGGAATGAAACAGTCGTAATTAAGCTGTTGGCGGTTAATGACGCGTGCGGGAGCAGCCGCGGTGGAGGCGGCGTCCCGGCGCCCGGAGCTGCGTCGACGGCGTGAAATCGCAATTACGGCGCGCTCGCATTAGCGCCCAGGTGTGAGCCGCGGGCGCGAGGAGACTCCAGAGATGATGGAGGAACCCAATATAGTAGCTTCTCCAACGGTTCCTAGAATGCGTAGGCAGATAAATATAATGGGTTTGATGCCGGTTGCGGGAGCTCCGCCACAGTCATGCACTGAGTGTGGCACTACGGTGTGGCAGTGTGGCACTAGGAAGCAGCATATCTCCCCCACATTGCATCGACATACGCCTGTACACTTCGCCCCCAATTCGCATGCAACATGAAATATGAAAAGTAAACGAGAGTGAATCGTTAGAAAAACCTGGGTCTAAAGAGGATTGTGTTGCATGGGTGTAGCTAGTGTGATGTCTTCATAAAGCGCACGCGATTACAAAATGTCTTCCGTGTTCCTTCTAGCGTTATATTTAGGATCTAAAATTTGACATCAGCTGCAAAATAATAACAGAATGCTAAAACCAAAATCAATACTTTGAAATTAAATAGAGATTTCCAAGAACAATGGGAATATCTTCTCAATAGTGAGCTGTTTCAACATCATGAATATCCATCAATAGTTCCGTCAACGAGAAAAAGCCTGTAAGTGAATTTTATAATTTCATTGAAATTTCAAGAATCAAATTTTAGGGCAACAATTTCTCATGTATTTGTTCCGTAAATGGCGCCGTTTGTTCCCGGGGTTTCTGATAGGTCAACCAGGAATCCGGGAAGTCTCAAAATCGCTTAATCTTCACGACTACACGCTGTTAACGAATTCGGCTAGCGACGTCGGTTTCGCGGTCGGGACGCGGTCAGTCGAATCATCCCAGCATTCGCCTGGATGACCGAGGGGAAACCACGAAAACCCCGGTCAGGATGGTCGGCACGGGAATTGAACTCGGGCCTTCCGAATGCGAAGTCCGCACGGTACGCTCTGAGCCACTTCGCTTGGTAACGATTCCTCTTAAATTCTCGGCTATCCGGGAGACGCCGCGTCGTTGGATGGGAGGCCGACGTTTCGCCTGACATGTCGCAGGCTTCCTCAGGGCAGTGACGAGGAAGCATGCGACATGTCAGGCGAAACGTCGGCTTCCCAGCTAACGACGCGGCATCTCACGGATAGCCAAGAAATTATGAAATCGAGCCGCGGAAGCTTACGTATACAACGATTCCTCTTGTAATCTGGCATTCATTTGCCGTTGTCCGCGAGATGGCGTTTTAATGCGTTGGTAACGCAGGGTAACAATAATGCTAATACCACAAGGTACGAGCAGCAGTAGTACGTTTCGGCGGCGCCCCCCCCCCCTCGCGTCCCCCAGGGGGGGCGGGGTCCCCCTCGGAGCGATGAAGCGCGCGGGGAGCTCATTACCAGCGCCCGCCGACGCGGCCGGGCTGCGAACGCCGCTCCGAAGCACATGCAAATATGTTAAATGATGTATGAGATTGCCGCGCCCGTGTTCGGTTGCGCCGCATTGTGCTCGTCGCGCCGCCCTCTTCGCCGCCTCCCTGACGGGGGGACGGGGGAAGGGGGGGGGGCTTCCGGGCCGTGCGCAACGGATGCCACCCTCCCCCTCCCTAGAGGCGCGCCCCGCAGGGCTGCGGTAGGTACCAGCCACCGCATTCTGAAGCGGCGCGCAATAGACGCAGGTAGAATGAATGGCTGGCCGCGCTGGGCGTTTGCGGCCGATCCCTGCCAGAATGCGGTCGGGCCGTGTACAACATTGGAGCTGGCGAAAAGAAGTTGACGATCCTATTAAATATGTAGCACCTTCTTTTACTACTTCCGATGTCACTGGAAGTCAATTTCTTACCTTTTGAACGTTGACACACTAAATGAATCGAAAAAAATTATTTCCATATTCATTACGGTTCATATATTTGTATTTTTCGTAAGCAATTTAGTACGATATTTTTTTGAAAGCAATAGGAGTATACATTCCACATTGCTTGGAAAATCTCCCACTTATAATTACACTGGATTCTCGATCCAGGAAATTATTTTCTTTGATAAACAATAATTGTGAGTTTTCTCTACATTGCCTTCAAAATATGATAGCGATGAATGCGACACTTCAATGGTATTTATTATTTTCTCAGGTTACATGACATTTGCGAAGTTTAGTGAGAGTCACATTTCTGGCAAAATGGAGTTTCTGCAATTTCTTGAGACGAGTTCTCTTAAAATGGTGTTCATTCTCCTTTTGTAAATTTCTGAATGATTCTCAGCGACAGTACAAGTACTCGCATTTTCAAAGCAAAGACACTCTTCTCAAATAAAGATATGTATGGGTCTCGTAATCTTAAGCTGTATAGACAAAGAAACACTGTAACAAGATAAACGACCACTTTGGTAACGAAACAAGTTCATTTGGGGGAAAAATCTCACCTATCTAAAAAGAACAATTTCTCCAGTAATTAGTTAAGAACTCATCTTATCATAAGTTAGGAATGCCGAAGTGCAGGCAATTTAACTTCAGAATTAGAATATTAAACTTAGTTATTAAGACAACGACCCTCCTCTAACTGCTTCAGCCGCAAGGCAGCAACTTAATGTACTCAATCAATGGAAAACAAATGCCCGCCTCCACAGGGCTACTGCGGAGGGGACAAAGTAAAAAAAAAAAAAAGAACTGGAGCAAACATCACTCGACCAATGCCACATCCCGCGAGCTCGAGTGCTGCAAATGTCCCGATTCGTCGTGGAGCGGGCGAGCGTCTCTCGAGGGGACCGGGGCACCGACCACTGTTGCCAGCTCTTTTCTCCGGAGATCTCCGCACCTCTTGTCTGGCGGCCGGAGAGCCCCTCCAGAATCGAGGGGCGCCGGTGACGTCACACCTCTCCAGAGGAGAAGATACAATATGGCGCCGCGCGTCACGAGGACGGTCTGCGAGCGTAAAGTCATTTGTTCCGAGAGCGTCTTTCGCTTCAGCCAACGCATGTCGCCTTCTTGCGTTGTTTGTCGAGTTTTTGTAGTTTGTGGTGTGTGTTAGTTGCTTGTGGAGGAACTGGATGACGCCCCACGAAATGCAAATATAAAATAATAATTTATGTGGTTGCTTATAAGACAAACATGTCTGCTAATTATATAGTTTAACGAGTTAATCAAATGAATCAATTTTACCCTGCAAAATATTTTTACTAATAAATCGATTCATGTCTTTTACGAAAACCATGATATCAAGCCAGTTGTTTTAGATTATTACCAAGTATAAGTCTTCTTTAAAATATATTAAGAGCAAATAAGAACCAATATATATCAGGCAAAAGCAGAAAAAACTTCCGAATAATAACATCAAACCATTAAAATCCTAAGTGGATATGTGGTCAAGTTATCCATTTCTGCCCACCACATACTCAGCATTAACTACACAATTTAGGGAGTGGAAACAGGTTTTCCAATGAGAGACAAATGATATAGCAAGTGTGGTGTTCCAGACAAATTCTATACATTTTATTTCACTAGCTACTATCTCTTATACGTTGAGCTACCACGTACTACACTAATATGAAACAGCGGATCTCCATGAACAGAGGCTCTTTTATTCTCTGTTTTATTCCGATTCCATGAAAGAGAAATGGGAGGGTGGAGACCTGTCATGTTTCCATCACATCAAGAAAAACCGTTTCGAAAAAACATTACAGTATGTAGAAGCCATTTGTACCCTACTGCCTAGACACAGAATCTAATACTATTTCAAACGGGAGAGGAAGAGAGGGAGATTAACCGAAACTCTGGTTTCTTCCTTCAGAGTGCGAAACATCAATTCCGCACAGTTTCTATTATCCGACATTTACCTGACTGCCTCACCTAACGGACTGCGAACGTACTTCGAAAAACTCGAGTCGATACATGATTTCCCTTATTCGTGTTGCGTGTGCGAGTAAAAATTGTTTCCCGGCACGTACACAATTAAGATAGTTGTCCCCTCAATGTAGTACATTTTAAATCGCGGAAGGTGGCGGGGTCTCTTCCCCTCTAGAACGAGCGATCCGATGACGACCTACACGTCAACTTGAGGGATTTCTCCCTCCAGGTATCGTCTCCAGCAGGGCACCGCCCCAGCCGAGGCAATCTCTAAGATACCGACAAGTTTCCCGACATGTATGGTGGTGTAGTGTACGAAAATGTTTGTGTGTGTGAGGGGAGAGAAGGAAACAAGGTTGGGGAAGAGAAAATCGCGCGCTGTCGTGGCCCGTTTGTTAGGGTACTGTTCCGGCATTTGCCCTGATTGGAACGGAGAAACCACGGGACGAACGACCGATCGGAGCAGCCGACCACCAGAATTCTCTCCCAAATAACAGAAATAGATTTAGCTTTGTAGCCACAGTCCAATATCCCTTATGGTCACCGCTAAACCCTAGGACCTCCGACGCAGGAGATACGATGTTGTCGCCGAGCTCTCCCAGCCGTTTCTCGTTCGGTTCTTGCAGGCAATCGTTTCGGACGGCGTCAAGAGAACTGGGGGGGGGGGGGGGGCCTTCGGCGCCGACGCGCTTCCACAATTCCACCGCGGCCCGACGCGGCTCGACGCGGCGCGGCAGGGCATTGTGCTGGACCGTTCGCGCCGGCGCAGCGCGGCGCAGCGTCCGCGCGGGAGGGGAGGGGCAGGGAGGGGAAGGGCAGGGCAGGGGAGGGGAGGAGGCTTTGTCGCGGAGGCCTTGAGCACACACAGGTGGGCGCGCGCGGCTCTCTCACGCGATCGTCCGCGAGCATCGGCAGCGGCGGCGGCGGCGCAACTACCTGCCGCCGGGTTATTTATCGCCTGTTTGGGGGGGAGGGGGGCGCACACGAGAGCGCGTTGCATTGTGCGCAGGCGGGGAGCGCGCCGTGCACAATGCCAAAAATGTAAATACGCGCCGCCCCCTCCCCGCCCCGCCCGGCCCCGCCCTCGGTGGCGGTGCCCCTGCGCCGCGGGGCGGAAGCGGGAGCGGGAGCGGGAGCGCTTTGATGCGCGAGGAGGGAGGGGGTGGGGGAGGGGAGGGGAGAGAAGGGGTTGCGCATTGTGCGCAGCGCGAGGGAGGTCGTGGCGGAGGCGGGGCTGGCTCGCTCCGTGGTACCGGGGCGGCAGCCTCATCGTTGCACTCGCTGCCTTCCGGTACACGCGTGAAAAGTAGGGCCATCTAGCCAATATTCCCTTTGCCTTTCTTCTCTAGCTTTTTCGCCGTTTTTCTTTTATAAAACAATGTCATCTTTAACGGCTGGTCTGATCGTTCTTAACAGAATGACTGGTCGTGGTGCAGTCCAAATTATTTCAACTGGACTCTTCCAAAAAGATCTGTTTTGTCTGGACCACGTCCTGTTAGCTCGGTAAGTGCTACCATTTTTTCCTTCTTAATAATTTAAAATTTGGTATCGGGTGATTTCAAAGTTACTCAATTGTAATGGAAGTTAATAAATAGTGGTAGCAGTTTAATAGAAGTTTAATTGAAAAATGGTGAACACGTTTTACATGATATCTTTTTAGTATATTTTCTGGATTATATAATAATATGGCTATTTCTGTTACAGCCTTGAATATGTTTCATGCTTCCTCTTCCCATCGTATAGTAGTAAAACATTTACCACATGAGGTCCAAGAAAGCGACAATGGCAAATCGTTTGCAATGAATCAGAAATAAAACAACGAGTTCTTCGCGCAGCGCTACAGAGCGAGTCATTTTATAAGAAAGATTATTACATTGTCGACAGTCCATTTAATTCTTCTCGCTGATTTCTCACAACCACCCGAAGGCGGAAGTACGGTTCGACGAAAGGGAGTCGTAAAACAACAAGAACGTAGTTGTGAGACAATGGAGCCCAGAACGGACAGCGATCAATAGCCCGCGCCGCTCCCATCAAAGCGCGGGCCGTCCGGCGGCGCATGTGCGCGGCTGGCATTTTTACAGCTTGCGATGCGCTCACCACGCCCGGCCACCGACAGCGGCTCGCTCCAGCCGGCGCAGGGCGACCGTCGCGTCGCATCGCGTCGCGTCACGTCGCGTCGTGGCCGGCGCTGCCGTGGCGTCTGCGTCCCACGTCCACGCCCCTGCGTCGGCGGGGCGGAGCAGAACGGGGCAGGGACGATAACGCCCGCCCAGCGCCGCACAAAGCCCGACCTCTTCTCCAAATTCCGGCGGGCGATACGGCCGTCTGTTTATTGTCTCTCGCCGTCGGGAGCAAAAAGGGGCTGCGAAGGCGTAGCGACGGGGAGGGGCCGGGGCAGAGAGTGGGGGAGGGCGGGAAGGGCAAGGAGGGACCCGGAGCGCGCTTTGGCCGAAGGTCGGGGCTCAAGAGGGCCTTGTTCTTGGTGTAGAGCGACGCCTCCGCGTTCGGGGCTGGGATTGCTGTAGAAATACCGAGGGTGACAAAAGACCGTTTTCATGCGACATCGATTGCGAATAAAATGTACCCATCATTCACAAAACAAAGACAGAAACAACAAAAAAAGCTGCCATGAAAAATACGCAATTTGCGTTGCTACTAGTCACTTGCTTGGATGGAATTACAAAATTTACAATAATTGTGAGCAGTTGGGACGCCTAACTGCCATCATTATTGAGAGACTCCAGACATGACACATCTGTCACTTTCAACAGGAGATCGATGTCAAACACTAGTGGAATCTTTCCCCTGGATGCCTCAACCTTGGAAGCCTGTTTTGTAATGACATTTCTGTTGGGTAAATAGTAAGTGATGTATAGTAGAAACCGATGGTACCCAAGGGACCGAATAAATGTTCAAAACCAAACAAATAACGACAGAGAACCCTCGTATGGTTCAGTTTGTGTAGAGTAAATATCATTTGGATAATTCAGTTACTGATCTCCGGGGTAAAGTGATTGACATGCTGTTTACGAAATAAATAATATGAACCGAACAAGCGTTATAGTGAAAACAATTTTCGAAACAGAAGAGAAAATCAAAAATATACGATATATTTTCGCTCACTGCACAACATACCACATGTTTCTGCACACACTATTTGGGGTGCAGCAACGTATCTTCTGGCAGGCAACCGACTCGAAGGCGATCAAGTTACAAACGCTTGAATTCACTGCGCAGAGGTGGCGAAAGATTTCGACAGCAGGACACAACGAATCGCGGGGAAAGCTTTGGGGGAGAGCTGAGCTTCAGCCCGAAGGCTGCGAGTCACAATGGGCCGAAACAGATCGAAAGACGAAGTTTAAAATATCAATAAAACGTGTTATATCAGAAAGTGAAAAACATTTCTGAGAAAGAGTGAGATAATAAACCCTTTGTGAGAAAAATATATTATTTATAAAAGAAATTCAATTTCATTTTAGAGCATTTGCAGTGCTTCGTTTATGTAAAGTCAAAACACATACAGTATGTAACAGAGTTCATTCTAAAACACATCAGACAGACTGAAGAAGTCACTATCAAAATGAACGAAACATTTTTGAAAGTGCTTCGCAGTATACGACAATGGAAAATACTTTGGCCACGTCACAGTATTGCCTTGTATTAAAAAATTAAAACGCTGAAAGAGAACAGATACTTTACAAAAATTATGAATTCAGCATCATACGCTTTTTCTAATCTTCAATTAACCTTTATTGTTCTTTGGAAGACATCCTTATTGGGAAATGTTTCTACGTTGCGTGCTTGAATTGAATTGAATTGAATTAATGCCTTATTTTACGTGGCGAGACTCAGGCCATTAGGCCTGCTCTTCCGTCTGACCACGTAAATTTCGCTACGCTCCTTTCACCAACTAGCAGAGAAAGGAGGTATTGCTTGGGCGAGAAACAGGCGGTTTGAATTTAGCTCAGAGGCGTCATTTAAGCTTGAGGATCTTTTACATGCAAGTAAATCTACTAACATGGGACAGCCGGCTTTACTTCCCCTCCGAAGGAAGGCATACGAAGGATTTTTTCGCCCTGAAAAATCCACGTGCTTCTGGGTGCCTGTGCGGCCCACTGTAGCCTGCCAGTCTCCGGAGGGGGCGACGGCCCGCGGGCGAAGGAGGGGCGCGGGGCGCGGGGCGCGGGGCGCGCACATGTGGGGCGGAGTGCCCAAGGTCAAGGGCGCGAGCTTACACATGGCCCGCCATCCTTCCCCGCCCTCCCCAGGGGCCCAGCCGCCCTTCCGGACGCGGGGCCCTGCCGAGGAGGCACTGCGACAGCGTTCGGCCAGGGCGCTCGCCAGGAAGGAGCCACCGCAACACGCCCCGATCTAGGCTAGTGCCATCCGATCTAGGCTAGTGTCCCCCAGGCTAGTGCCATCGGAAGCACGCTAGCAGCGCCCACAAACCAATCTCAGCCAGACACTATTCAAAATCGAAGGCCAATTGTAGACTAATTAAATACTCTATTCCCGAATTTTAAGCTCTTTTGGAGTTCCCAAAATCGTGGACGCTGCTTGCTTGAGAATAAAGCTAGCAGCGTTCATCTAGAAAATACAACTTCCAATCATTGATAGACATGGAAATGGCCTCCGAAATAAAATACTACTTTTAGGCTCTAGGAAAAGATATTGTTTCACCAAATATTTTCCAAAAATCAGGGCAGTGCAAAGAGAAATATTTAATGTGTTTATTTGCCCCTAAGAATGTATTTTACATGTTTTCTTAATACAGCTCTGAGGCTTGGAAAATATAGAGTGGAACAATTTATTTCCCAGAGCACAAAATTAGTCTTTTATTTTGGAAGCCCTTTCGTTGCCTTACAATGATTGGAAGTAGTATTTTCTAGATGAGCGCTGCTAGCTGTAGTTTCAAGCAAGCAGCGTCCACAATTTTGGAAAATACAGAATAGCTTAAAATTCGGAAATGGAGCATTTAATTAAAATTAGCCTTCAATTTTGCATATGGTTTGGTTGAGATTGGTTTTGGGGCGCTGCTAGCTTTAGATGGATCCAAATCAGTCTGTACCTACACCTTTCCTATAATCACTCTACCCATCGGCAGAGAAGGCGAGAATTTGCCAATGATCGCCAAGTAGATGTTTAAACAGAAAATGAATAGTGATGGTCATTGACATTACTTGTTTTCGCAAATCAGCACAACAAAAAAACAAACTATAATATGCTTCATCCTTTTGCTAGAAAACAACAACACATTACCACTTTTATTTTTATATCCAAGTAAGAAAGTATCACATATTAAATAGGTTTTTCATTGCACTATTCCGGGTTTAGTAAAATGTGAATAGAAGAATTTGAAAAACAGTTGTTTTTCACGAGTTGGATAGTCCAATTTTGTGGTGTTTAAAATTATAAGCAGTAAATCACCGTGTTCTTTACCCAGCATTCATAACTCATCACAATTAACGGATGTTTTTGGCCGGCATTTCTCAGCATGTAAGCGCCTGTAAAACGAACGTAACATACCGAAAAGTCTTCGTTTCCCACAGAACAGCAGCCAGTATCGGGCACACTTGTTGAGCCGGAGCTGTTTAAAACGCGGAATTATTTCAGGAGAACCAGATTCTGAACCTGTCATTAGAGGTGTAATTGTCTCGGCTGCTCCGAAGGCCACACGCACGGCGCTAGGCACTTGTCATGTGGGAGCGGGGGAGGGGGCCGCCGCGGAACCGAGGAAGTGGATGTCGACGCCGGCCAATATCTTTGTCACGCCGCGCGATGAGAAGGTACTCAAAGGCGGCTTCTCAGGTGGGACAGAACGAGTGGAAATATGTTAAAAAGGCGAGCGTAAAAGTATGGCAAACAAATGAGTTCTTTTTTCAACGAAAAGAAAAAATATGGATACTGTTTCTCAATTATGTAACATAAGGACAAGCGACCAATCGAAGAACTCCCAACATTCATCTTGCAAACTGAAAATGAAAAGGTAGAGTCTTTGCGTAATTTCAGTCATTCTGTAGATGTCAATCATTTTAATCAGGCATTAATTCTTTACAATTTTCCAATAAAGAAAATTAGATTTTAATGTGTCAATGTTCCATCAAACATCAGATTTGTTTTGTTAGAATTGGTTCAGCATAAAATGCCATATTTTGTAGTAAACTGAAATAAACAAACGAGATCAATAATACTACAAGAACGATCACGCACAAACAATCAAAAAAAACTTGTAATTACTTCTGTATACGTTACATATGTTGCATATGTTACGTGAACTTTACGATAACACGACACGAGTGACATTACTTAATCCGAAGAATCAAGAAGAGTAAACATTAACAACAACAATTAGTGCTCGAAAGAGATGAATAAATGTGAATAGATCTAGAGGGATCGAATTGCGAATTTCGCAATATTTTATTCGGACCAATAACTTATTTATCCCCCCAGAAACTGATTGGCAATTATATTCCAAATTCAAGCCACTCTTTGCATAAATATGAACATAATTACGAGCGTACATTTATGCTTGTTATTGCTCCAGAGCGAGGGACTTCTGAATTCCTATATCGATCATTAGTAAAATTTTCTATGCCGATGTAAATTTAGTTTTATATTTATTCCTGATAAACTAGAGTAGCTAAATTTATCACTCAAGGTTTGAATAGTTCGTAAAATGTCTTCATATTCATAAATTCTAAGGCTTAAGAAAAGGTGCGCAGAGAGTATTTTCCTAACCATACATCACATGTGGTTTTTACAGCTCGTTGACAAAACAAATTAAAAACAAAGCACAGCCGAAGTGCGCATGCTACCCAGCGTCGCATGCCACACGTTGCGTCGCGACCGTCGCCCGCGCCGTGCCGCTCCGCTTCGCTCCGCTTCGCCCCGCTCCGCCCCGTTCCGCTCCGCTCCGCCCCGCTCCGCCCCGCTCCGCTCCGCTCCCGCCCCGTTCCGCCCCTCTTCGCTCCGCTCCCGCCCCGCTCCACTCCCGTTCCGCCCCGCTCCGCTCCGCCCCCTCTCCGCTCCGCCCCGCCCCGCCCGCTCCGCCCCGCCCGCTCCGCTCTGCCCCGCTCCGCCCCCTCTCCGTCCCCGCTCCGCATCGCACCCCCCCCGCGCGGACGCCGCGGTGCATCGGCGCATGCGCGGAGACCTCGCGAGCCGTCGGCGTCGCGGGCTAATTGCGAGCGGGCGATTAGCGCGCTTAGCATATTTAGCATTACGCCACAAACACAATTTTCGTCTAATTGCACAATAATTGAGGGAGGGTTCTCCTCGAGAAAGCCTCTTTCTCTCGCTGGCTTATTACCGACGACGGCTCGCGGTTTGCATGTGCGCGGGGGCGGGCACGCGACACTGCCGGCGGGGCGCGGAGCGGAGCGGAGCGGAGGGGCGAGGAGCGGGCCCTGGGAACGGGCGCGAGGCTTCAGCGCTGGCCCACAACGCGAGGGCTACGGTGACGGTAGGGTGTTCACTTAGAGGAGGAGGAGGAGGAGGAGGAGGGGGAGGAGGGGGCTCGAAGTATATGGAGAAGGGCGGCAGGGAAGAAAAGTGTCTGGAGGACCGTGCGTTGAGAGGGTTGTGGGAGTTGTAGGGATTGTAGGGGAGTGGAGTTTTCAAAAGCGGTGAGCGTAATGCGATCAATCAGACCGTTCTGAGCGAGAAGGGTGCTTTGTAACTTGTAAATACGGCAGTGAGAAAGGATGATAATTACGATGAGGAAGAAATAAGGATTGGTGTTGCCGGAAATGTGGTGTTAACGATAGTAGAGGGGGAGGTACAAGCTGGAGGAATGCTTTCAGGGGCGGATCCAGCGAATCATTTTCGGAGGGGAGCATAATAGATTTTTGTTAAATAATAAACGTATTTGTTATTATATCATGTATTATTTTTGTAGTGTTTTTATAATACTATACACTATTTTTTAAATGACTGAATTATTCCCACATAAATACTTAAATCAATTTTGCCAAATAAAGGGAGGTAACAAAGGAAACTCTAGGCCACTTGGAGGGGGGCGAGACCCCCCATGGATCCGCCACTGAATGGGATGATGGGCATGGTGTGGAAGCGGCGGGACCGGGGGCCGTGATGCCAGTGGAGAGGCACGGGGGGGGGGGCGCGTCCGTGGCAACGGCGGTGGGAGGGCAGCAACGTGCTGCGTGCAGGCATGCGGTGGTGGATGCCACACGGTCCGACGACTGCGTTGCGGAAGAGGACACAAGGCGCGTAATTGCAGCGGTGCGCCCGCCCGCCTCCGTCGGCGGGGCGGGCCGCCTTCGCTCGCGCACGCCCCGCGGGGGTTCCCCGGCCCGTCACGGCCACTTGGAAGACACCGCCGCCCCGGGCTGCGCCACCGGCGGCGGCCACGGCCGCCCCGACACCGCCGCCGCCGCCGCAATCAGAGTCGTGGTACTCTCCTTCTCTACTCAGGAGAGGGGGCAGTGGGAAGACGAGTGACAGCAGAAGGCTCAAGCAGCTTGTCAGCTTTTTTCTGCCCGGTCAGGCAAATGCCAAGGAGTATATTAAATGAGTGAACGCATTTCCATTTCCATAGAGCACTTCTTACCTCTGCGACACGGCGTGCATTGCTACATAACAGCTTTCGTGTTTCTAGGAAATTGGTACGCTAATAAATTAAATGGCTACCAACGTTAGTACATACGTCAACAAATAAAATCTGTACTCACAATCTAGAAATTTTGCGGTAATTATGACATTAAAAGATCAACCACACTTTTGACGTATATTTATTTCCATCTATAAAAATCGTTTGATTTATTTCCTTGCTCCTTATATATTACGTATTTACGTTTGCATTTATAATCTGGCATATAATATATACCAAAAAATTGAAGCATTCTACTATTGACACCCACGTTCACAATGATTAGAAGTTATTCCTGGCACTCCACGTCAGATCCATTATTTTGCTCATTCTGCCAGCCGCGACGAAAAATAGAAAACTGAGGTCAAAACGATTACAGAAACTTACAAGGCTTTTTGCAGCAAGTTAATATATTCAAATGTGAAGCAACGGGAATAAAAAAAATGATGTATTAAAATGAAAGTGAATACATCATCTACTCAGATTTGCGCATTCAGGCGGTGGAGGACAAATTTTGCCGTGAAGGCTAGAGGAAACGCTCATGTGCCAACAATCCGTACTACTCTTTCTTGTAATAAAAACGCGGATATGGAAGCCATATCTTGGTCATGATGCATATATTTCAATAATAATCGATATTCAATTGCAAAAATCATTACTATTTCAGTCGTCTGCGAGCTTATAAAATGCCAATGTCCCTGGGACACGATTTTTTTCAGAATTCTCTGGCACAAAATAAAAGATACGCGACAGAAAAGAAGTTCTACGAAGTTCAACGCAATACACTATCTGTTTGCAGGGTTATCAATACCGTACTCTTAAGAAATTGATTCGGAAGCGTTTATATCTGCAATCATTAGCAAACTGATGGGCTTATGCTATCGCCAGCTAATGGATTGCAATCTTATTTTAGCTGTGTAGAGAATTAAACAGAAATAAAAAAAAGATTACACAGAGAGGTTCTTTTCAACGACGACACCCATAAAGCGATGATGTTTACAGTTGAGTGCCCAAGGATTTCACACTGTTGTTCTAATCGTCTTAGCTTAGCTTAATCGTTATAGGTTTTAGAGCTGGGAAAATAGCGAGGAATTACGGCAAATAGATGAAAAAAGGTAGACGGCAGTTACCTTTACTATCCAAATCACAATGATGAAATGTAATCCTTAAACGGGATGCTGCGATGCAATGCCCCCCCCCCCCCCCCCGGGCTGTTTGTGTCCAGATGATTCCACGCGATGTAACGCGACGTTTGGAATTCCTCCTTTGGTTTTTTACCCAACCCCAAAACCGGCGCCGCAGCATTAGAAGCGGGCCGGGCGCTAAATGCACCGACTGCGCTGAAGTAAGGGAAACTAAGTGGGTTACGTCCCACTGAATTAGCCCGAGCCAGGAAGAAACGAGGGTAGTTTTTTCAGGTGATCTTTAAGTATTGCTCCACAGGAGTGAGATGTTTGCAAGGATGAAGCATTTATTGGAGCATAGGTTGAAACGGCTTGTTTCCCGTTCTCCTCAGACTAATCATTCATGTAGTATATGCTATGGTGGATTTCTCTGCAAACGAGCCCCTTCTTTGTGAATTAAGAATCTAGATCGCCGATGACAAATTTTTTTATGTAATAAAAATATGATTTTTTTCTCTTGTGGCTTTTTTTAATGTTTGCAATCCTAGAGGATGACCCAGAGGATATCCTGGAACAAATTTCCTGACTTTCCTCAGTTATCTGATGTATAAGATACGTTACTTTACACTATTTAACAAAAATAAAGCTGCTGTGATACTAATTGTCAGCCCTCTTATTTCGCTGTGACAAAGAACAAATCAATAAAATATCCTCAACAAATAAAAATTGAGCAAAAAATAGCGCAATATCAAAGTTTTAAAGGAATAATATCAAGTTTCATAATCCTCTCAAACATTCTCTTGACTTTTAGCGATTCTTCTAAAATTCCCCGATTTATTTCAGACTCTTCCAGATCAATGAAATTTCCTGATTTCTGCCGGTTTTCCAAAAAGTGGACACCTCTTTTTTTCCCCAAACGCATTGCCCGATGTACAGCGGCAAAGTTTAGCGATGCAATCCTAAGCATCCACTGCAACCCGCAGTTCCGCCTCGCGTTAAGAGCGCCGTCGCCTCTCGCTGGAGCATGTCGCGGCGTTTGACGCGCGCGGCGGCGGCGGGCGCGGGGGGCAGGTGCGACCGAAAACGCTTCATGAATAAAATCTTCCTCGGCCCAAAAAAGGCGCGTTGAGGGAACATTCCCGCGGAATTAATTCGTGCCACCGCCGCCAGAGGGCGCGGCCGGCGGTGTCGGTGTCGGTTTCATATTCATGACCCTTGCGGCCTCGCGGCGCCCTCGCGAGCCGCCCCCGGCGGCCACGCCAGTCCTGCCAACGTCACCGCCATCTCCCGCAACGCCCACCCTGCAAAACCTCCCACTTCGCTCTCTTCGTGCACCTACCGACACCCTAAAAAATACTTGGCAGTCAACAGACAGTTTGTGAAAAACGGTCCAAACAGGGATTCAGGTTTGTTGTAGCATCGGAAACGTTATTACATAACTGCACAATTAGTTCATTTAATCAGGAATTAATCCAATATTTTTCGTGAAACAAGTTCATCCTAGTTGTGCTAACACTGTCGGGAGTTTAGGTAATTTTTATCAGGGCACTAATTGTCTCATTGCTGACGAGCTATGGCATCATCCGTTACAATAGATATCAATTGTCCCTGATAATCGCTGTTAACGTGAATGAACCACTGCACCGTATACTTCTTCTCTAAATTTAATCTCTGTCTCACTCTTCGACGTCGCAGCCCGTATCACATCATACCCTAACCCCTACAAAAAAAAAAAAAAAAAAAAAAAAAAAAAAAAAAAAAAAAAAAAAACTCCACTAAAAAGCCAATCTTTTGAAGTACAACCACGATATTTCGGTTCTCTCCACCCCTATCTACGCATCTCATATTTTCCACTCCCCTTTCGCGCAACGTGCGCGTCTCACACGTGCGTGGGTGTCGTCTTTCTCCTCCCAGAGGCAGAAGTCGAAAATAAAGGACGCAGAAAAAAAAAAGAAAAAAAAAAGTTTCTCTGCGAGAAAGTAGGCGGATAGTTTCGTGTAAAGAGTCCCAGCAAATTCCATGAAACGCACGCGCATGGGCGCAGGGACGGGGGCGGCGGCGGCGGCGGCGGCGGCGGCGGCGGCGGCCGCGGGCGGCAGAATGTGTTGCGCGCACCTCACACGATCGCGTTTCGTGTTGGGACGCGCCTGTACGCGGCGCGGTGCTCTGTTCCCAGGCTCCCACGGCCCGAGACGCGCCATTGCTATGCGGAATATTCCATTGCTCCGATGCACAAAGCGTTTGAACACTCCTATGCTAACACTTAGTTCGCATGTTGGAAAATATGCCTTTTCGCTTCGAGCGAGAAATCTGTCGCGGGGAAGAGACCCGTGTGTCAGGATGTTGCATGTTGTCTGTCAGTTCTCTCTGACGATTTGGCCCTATGATTTTGGACGTCAGACTTGAAGTGGAACCACGGAAATGTAATTTTCCTCAAAACTTATTTCCCACGTTTGTTTGTTTTACTAATACACTTCATTAATGTTGTTGCAAATGTGTTAAATTTAATAACGAAACATGCATTTTTAGCAATCTATGAAATTCATTCCGGTTGACCACAAAAACAAATAATGAGGGGACATTTGAGTTATTTCTCACATAATGGGAACATGGTCACATTATGACAGTAGCTCGATCAAATTGTGGAGGTATTCGGTGTCAATCCGCGTCATAATTGTAAACTGAAATTATTAACACTTTGTCTCTGATTTTATTACATTTTTAAAATAAATGAGAAGAAATAAACACCGCGTACAGATATTTGAAGAAAAATATAAATAGCTGCATTTATTATGTTTATTGGCTCTCGTCCTTTCGATACCAGCTTTGTTTCACATCCCAAGCCATCGTGTTATCTGCCAGAGATATCTTGATGACGGTACCGCCGGGAGCCTTCGGATGGGGCTGCTGGGAGCGCGTGGCTGAGGCGTGATCGCAGCGGAATACACGCTCGTCGCCACAAAGGTCCGCGTGAAGAGGCACAAACCCAACATTGAACGGCGCTGAATGCTTGCAAGGCCGAAGTAAAAATGAGCGGATTGATACAGAAAACATTTGGTGATCCCTAGGCACGTAATGGTAGTTATCATCCCAGGTTTGTTAAGATTAAGAAAGTATGGAATAGGAACAATTGAGCACCGCTAATTTGAAAGTGAGCTTGGACGCGAATTTTCATTTAATTAATGTTACAATATCGATATGGTTTCCCATGTCATATATCTTCATTTTGGAGAGACGTGTCCGGAAAATAATAGTTTATGAAGACGGGAGGTTTCAAATAAATTAAATGTCTTGCACTCCACAAAATATGTTTTATATTTACTATCGACGACAGAACACAATGTAACAATCGATCCGAGAGCTTGTTTAGAGACGTTAAGTTTTAGAAACTGGAATCAAAGCTGTCTCCTTCGAAACAATTTGACACCCACATCTACTCTAAACCAAATCAATATCTTGACCTTGAAGACAATGTAATTATCGCAATAAATTTCTCACCATCACGTCTGAAAGCCTTGATTGATTTCGGGTGCCGCGAGAAATATGCTACAACTGCAATACATTGTTACTTCAAATGCACAGCACCAGCTTCTAGGAATTACCTTATTTCCAAAAGGTTTGAACACCTGCATAAGAAGTTTCGGCACCCGCTCAAAACAACTGGTTCAAAAGAAAAAAAAAATAAGACTAGGCTCCGTGGCCGTATTTTTGACTGTTGGTTTTCGCATAAGTGAATGGAAGAAGAGCTGAATACAAAATACATTCTTTTAGCTTGAGACGGAAAGTTCGGCGTCATACATCTCGGTGATCGATTGGAGCACGGAATCAGAGTATGTAAGAAATAATGCACTTGCAGGAAATAAGTTCTTTGTGATATCGCTAACAAGTCGCTTGGGTCAAGGCCGTCAACACGCGATGCCACAAGCACTCGTTTATTTGCGAGTTTTGAGTCGATGGATTTATTATCACCCACTGTTAGAACATTGTACTCATCTCGCGACATTTTTAACTCATCAATGTTCGAAGAACTTTCTTACCTGCAAGTACGATAAGGTCAAAGTTTATCTGTTGCTTGTATTTCACTTCATGATAGAAGCAAATAATTACAATTGTTGCATATTTAATTACAGATGTTAGTACACTAACACGTGATAATCTGATCACATTAGTTAATTTCTGACATTTCCATTTGAACAGAACACAATTTAATACGTCCCCAGTAACCATTCTGTATTTATCAAATATGACTCATCATCAAAAAAGGGCATTAAAATCACTTACAATGAGCAAGAGGTCATTTGTGTAGTGTGATTCCGTTACCATTAACGACATTTAGTATGTAATAGTCAAAGTAATGCAGGATGGAAAAAAAGTATAATAGCATTTTAAACGAAACATTACATAACACCGGATTTGTCTAGTGCAATAAACTAATTACAACAATAATAGTAGCAATAATTAAAACGAAAGGCAAATATTTTCCATTGACTACTTTTCAATCAATTTCTTTTAAAATTCTTCTCAAATAATAAAAAATTAATATTTTTGTCGCTGGTATAACAATATATCTCACATATATGTATATTATTTATAAGAGATAGGGGAAATGATGTACTGAATGAGGATATCGTGTACTGTTGTGTTTCAATTAATTGGTCAATACAAATTCCTTTGAAGATGGAGTGAATGATTCGCAGCCTGTGTTTTTTTCTGGTGGTAAGTCGAGACCAGACCGCTATCTGTATCTGTGGTGCGACGGGAGTCAAGAATGGTGACTGACACACTACTACGCTGCGATAAGGCACCGTCACGGATACATACGCGCCGCGGCCGAACGCTGGCTGGGGAGAAAAATGTGACCCCAGAAGAAAAGAGGCCCTCGGACATTGCACAGGCTGCGAATACATTCCACAGACAAAAAAAAAAGGAAGTTGGAAAATACAGTGTTTTAGTTGTTTAAATATTGTCCAGTAATATAATTCCAAGCTAGTCGGACTTTTACACGCATTGAATGTGTTGAAATCGCAAGTGATAAGCTATCTATATAGAACTAATTAAATCTAAACATTTCAAGAAATTACATTTAGCAAATCGTCAAGCATTAAGAAAGAAAAGTAAAAATATTTTTTTTAAACTTTTTAAGAAATCAAATTTTTCAAAATACTAATACTTCTCAATTCCAAAGACCACAAAACAAATAGGATACTCATAGGATTTACTTTCCTTGATTACGAACCTTAGCTCTTATTCTCAAGTAATTATCAGATAACGTTAATGCAGATGAGAATTATGGCGTCAAAACAATTGACAAAACGAAGCATTTCTTTACACTCAATACTCGCAAAAACAACGAAGACAGAATTTATAATGAAAAACGAGACATTATGCATTGCAGTAGAGGAGAAAGAACTCCGTTCGACGGCATGGATAAAAAACCCCGGTAGGTGGTAGCAACAGAACTGAAAAGACAGCGCAAAAATCAAGGTCGACAATCTTTATCGCAGCTATTCATAGAATAATTCCAGACTCGTTAATCGAACATTTTTAAATGAACGTCATGAAATCATGATTTCGAATCCGTCGGAATCTCTTCTGGGACGCGTGCGTCACATGCACAAGTGCGAAGCTGACCAGTGTGCCACTTTATCTCCGGTTCATGCTCTCTCCAGGCCTTTTAACGAGCGAACACAATTCCCTTGTATGAGCTGAATAAGAAGTTTCTCCGCGACGGGGTTTTAGGCCTAATTGGCGTCTTAGAGGAGTAACGCAATACCGTCCCCGCGAATACAAATAAAATGACGTCCGCCGTTGGTCAACAGGACTCCTCACAGCAGTCCCAACGTTTCCAGCATTGCGCGTATTCGCGTTAAAACAAAAATAAAACAGTCGCGGACAAAACAATTGTGGATAAAACATTTTTTTTTCGACTGGAGCGATTTAAGTACCAACTAAAACATGTCATTTTAGAAGCGGTCCTTCATCCGAGTTACAATTTCAACGAGTGAAGTTCCTCACACAAACAGCGAGAGAGGGAGAGACGAAAAAAAAAAAAAATCAATGAGACGAGCGAGCGGTTGCAGCGAACAAAAACTCGGTGGCGGCAATTATGTAAAGTCGGCGGCCGCGAGCGACGGGGTCCATCGGCGCGGCCGACGCCCGCGGCGCAGGCGTCGCGACGCGGCGGCGCGCCGCAGGCGGCAGAAGGCGCGCCCAAGTGCGGAAACCGCGCGACCCGCCGCCGCCGCCGCCAACGCCTCCGCCAACGCCGCCCGCCTTGCGTTGTCCAGGGCTTATTAATAAACGCGAGGAATGCAGAGGAGAGAAATGGGTTTTAACGACCCACAATAGAACTGCATCAAGAATAATGGAGCTGTTTGCCTGGATATCATTTTACGGCCCAAGGCTGCGCGAACAGCCGGCGGGTGGCCGGGCCGCGCCGCGGCCGCTGTCGCAGGCCGGGGCGCCGTGCGAGTCGTCCAGGCCCCGCGATTTCGTCTTCTGCTGGGCGAATGCCTTTCCCGGGAATAGTTCGTACAACTATCTCACATTCTAGAATTAACCCACTGTCCTCTTATATTTCACATTCCACAACTTCTTGCAATAATCTTCTTTTATGGAGAAGAAATAATTGCAATGTGTACTATACGTGTTCGACATCGCTCAGACCATCTCCCCCGTCAAACCATCTCATTCCTCTTTCACAAACAAATTGTTTTCTTATGCTTAGCACACATGCTGACAAACTTTTTAGAGAAGGTTCTAAAGCTTCGATAACATTCTTTATACTAGTATTTAATTAATATTATTAGAAATATTTGATTGATACATATTTGTTATTAACACAGCGGGGTGCATAGATGTGCTAGTCGTCAGAAACGTTAAGTGATGGCAGCTTGAAGATAAGTAGGAGGCTGAGAAGATACTTCATTATTATCTCCTCGGGGATCTCAAATTAAGACCAATTGTCAAGCGGCCCCGCTGACAACAAAACGAGGCACTGCGAAAATAATAGGAAACGTTCCAAAATCTTTATGCGAAAGTTAAGAGAGAGCATGGTTTTTAACTTGGGTCTTTATAAAACGATTAACTTTCGAAATGTGTCACATAAAAACAATTCAATAATGAAACAGCTACTCACAAACATTTCATCAAACGATTTACATTAATCCCTTAGATAAGATGAACATGCAATCCAATTTTATATTCACTGCGTTAAGTTGTAGATTCTTCTTTCCGGGTAAACACTACAAAGTAACGACCTAGTAAAGAAGGGAAGTTCAAAATACAAGACAAAAATTGTCAATATAAAAGAAACGTATCAACAATATCATTATCAGCCATGTATTTTCTATAAAATCAGTTTCTTTCATGCTGGAAATGAAAATATTTTATCTTCTATATGAAAGCGCTTCACTGAAGATGCACCATAGAAAATGCGCAGAACATATTTCGACCATGCGGTTTTGAAATATCGCGGATTTACGAACAAATGATGAATCATCTATATGAAAGCGCTTCTCTGAAGATGCACCATAGAAAATGCGCAGAACATATTTCGACCATGCGGGTTTGAAATATCGCGGATTTACGAACAAATGATGAATCATCTATATGAAAGCGCTTCACTGAAGATGCACCATAGAAAATGCGCAGAACATATTTCGACCATGCGGGTTTGAAATATCGCGGATTTACGAACAAATGATGAATCATCTATATGAAAGCGCTTCACTGACGATGCACCATAGAAAATGCGCAGAACATATTTCGACCATGCGGTTTTGAAATATCGCGGATTTACGAACAAATGCGCGGTGGGGAGATGCTAAATCAATCATTTAAGACGAGGAAAGACTCTGCTCGCAATGCACGATAGTGACTCAGCGGAAATGCCAGAAGAGATGAAGAAAATTCATCTAAAAATTTCAACATACAATACAATGGACGCGTTCATTAGAACTGCGCAGCGCGATAACAAATGATGTCAACATTTCATCGGCAACGAGGAACAGTCTTCCACCTTCCTTAGTTCGCACTTCATGATGCAGCGTGGTTCTATTGTGGAGTTATAATTGTGGAGTGCAGTATAGAAGTAAAACCAAAGAAAATGTTGAAATCTCTGTATTTTCCAAGTTGTTACTTTGTAGAACTACGCGAAGAGAGCAAACACTTTCATCTGCAAAAATAGACAAAATTGCCGAATCAATGTCATGTTAAGTCAACGAGACTTATAATATTTTTTTCAAATTATCACTATTTTTCCATTTTTACACTGCTGTATTTTGTGTCGGGTGATGTAATGTGCAACTTACGATAAAAATATGATTTTATCACCTTATTAATCATGGCATTCAAATTAAAATGTTCTTCAATTGTTTTAGAAATCATTTTTTTCGTCTTCATTTTCATTCATTTAGTAGAAATAATAGAAAGTCATTAATATTACCACCAGCTATGAAAGCCTAATGTTAATCATAAATCTTGAGATAGTTCTATAAAATGATCGGAATTCAAAAGGAGCGAAAAAAAAGTACCATTCGCGTATTCAAGTATAGTTCTTGTTGCCAAAAAAGTGTCTATTTGGTTTAAATGCCTTCAATAGCTAATTTGAGGTGACGTTTGAGCGCGGCAACGCGAACAGTGCCCGCAGGCACTTCGCACGCGCAGCATTCCACGCTGCCAGGAAAGACGACACGTAGTGCGCGTGCTTGCGGGGCGGGGCACCCCGATCAGCACCCCGCCTCTTTCCCCCGCCCCGCCCCGCCCCGCCCCGCCCCGCCCCGCCCCGCCCCGCCCCGCCCCCGCCCGCCCCGCACAGCCCCGTCGCTGTGCCCCGCTCCGCCCGCAGCTCCGGCGGCCTTCGCAGGAACGCGCGTCGGGGGCAAAAAGTCACCGCTGCAGGGCGGTGGCCCTTTTTGCCGCATTGTCTCCCCGCCGCCGCCGCCGCCGCCCCGCCCCGCCCCCTGCGTCACGCCCGCCGGCGCCGCGCCGCAGCGCTGTGGGAACACGCCCACATTTTCTCACATCAGCGTCTCCCCGGCTCCGGGGCACAGCGTTTCCCCCTCAGGTAGTTCACCGGCAAAGGCAGCCGTGTGCAGTTCAAGTGGTTTGGCCTGGCCTGTCACAGCTCTGATCTTCGAGCCACCCGTGTGGTCCGCTGCTTCTAGACGGGAGGGGGTGAGGAGGCGCTCGGACGCGATCGGCTCTAGTCTACTGAAAGGCGAGTGGCTCCCGGGCCTCTACAGAGAACCGCTTCAGACAATATCGCACTAATTATTGTATTTCAACAGCCTTAGTTTAAACAAAAAATAGTACACACATAATATCACCGTTGCTATACACTACATTCGGTTCGTACCGCCTCATTAAGCCTTTCCTTCTATAGGATTTAACTTGCCTTTGATTATTTTAATTGAGTGGGTATTTCTTGTTTCGAAGGAAAAAGCAAGTCAAATGACAAACTGATGTACGAAATGAGCTGCACATACCATATGGCACTAATATATATCATTGACATTTTTGTCTGTTCTTGAAACTGCTTGGAATATAAAGTGAGCTACTCTCTCTCCCCCTCCCTCTTTCTCTTCCTTTCTTCCTCTCTCCCCTTCATAAAAAGGAACAACCTCGATTTCGCCCGAAATGTCAGATACCATTTTTTACACTCGAATACCTTCTGTTAGTGAATCGCTGAATTTTTGACGCGGCTCCACATAAAGTAAGCTTTGCCATTTCATTCTCGAATTAGAATTTAAGTAAAATATTTCACATCCGTATGTCCCATAAAAGAAATGTAATTATCACACTACTAAAGAAACGATAAGAGTCTCCAGATAATTAATTGTGTTTGCCCTTGCAATATTCGGTTATCTTCCTGTCAGAGTTGGTTAGCGGTAACACGTACTAACAGCTCGTAACTAGGATCAGAGAGCAACTGTAAGTAATGCGTAGGCGCATAATCACCCGTACGTTTCAGCTACGAGCCAACTATTGAGACATCTCGAGTATATTAAGTCAGAATGACAGAAGGAATGCTTCAGAAGTGCCCATTGGGAATATATGGCCGCCATTAGAGAGGACTACAAAAGCAATTACAACAACGACCAGAGCGCAAAGCGATTAAGGCAACGATGAGACACGGCGACACAAGTGTCTCGCTCCCTTAGAGACACGTGAACAGATTAATATCGCCTGTCGAATATATTTTTCACGCGGAATAACGACGTTGAAGACAAATATGAAGGAACTCCCCTGGTTTAATCAACACAATGTTTTAATTGTGAACTATTTATCTACAGTTTCCGGGCGTTGTCGTAAACGACATTTATAAACACGACAATATTGAGAACTATAATTTCAAATCCCTGAAATATAAAGAAATAAGATTATTCTTTTTTTTTACTTTTTTAGAAATGTCACACTCACTTCTATTAGCATTGCCAACAAATGGAAGCAATTACTTAAATGAAACTAATTCAATACATGATTTCCCTTTTTCAAAAATGAATCTAAAAACATTCATTCAGTCACATGCAAAATCTAGCTATTAAGCAAAACTAAGTAAATATTAGAAAACAAATGCGAATGCAATTACGAAATCAAGGATAAAACAACGAATATAACAATGGCTGTGTTATGGCTGTGTTGCAACTAAGCAATGCACATAAATTGACGAAAATCATCCGAGTACCTACCCAATTCATTTTTGTTTACCTCATTTCCAAAATGGGTCTAAATAATTGTTCTGGTCAAACTGTATGATCGTTTCAAATGGAATATTAAAACACTTTAAAACTGGACTGGATTAATTTTTTGGGATGTTAGCTAATATTTCAGATGAAGTTCGGTTTCTTTGTGTGTGCACATTTCTTGAAATTTCTTAAAGATATAGTTTTGTAATTTTAACGAATATATCCACTGTGAATTGTTTTTCGTTTGTATCCATTCTAAATTACTGTGTTACTTGTAGCAATGATGTGATCCACAGACCAGCAGACGAAACATCTAATTGCTTCACCACTTCTTTGTTTAACAAATCTTGATCTTTTAAACCATTGATAAAAATATTTTTTTAAATAGATTTGTGCTTCGGCACGTTTCCCTCGACTCGCGAGTCACAAAGGCAGCGTTGGGAACATAACCAGTAGTGACATACAGGTGTAAAACGTGGGGAATTAGAGAAGCAAATAGAAGAAAAGAACGGAATATTTGAAAGGAAAATCATCAGAAATATTGTGTGTCCCATCAAGATAGATGAACAAATGTAGAGATGAAAAACAAAAGACAGGTTTTAATAAAAAAAAAGAACCTCTTAAGAGATATAAAATCCAAAAAGAATAGTCTTGCTAGGACACCTATAAACGATGGAATCCCAAGCAAGTGAAGGACCAAAAACCTCTTACAACTCGTAATATAGGAAGACCAGGAATGAAATGGGAGGATAATGTGCTTCAGGGTCTAAAACATGGAAGGTTAAGAATTGGAAGAGGCGAGCAAGAGACAGGAAGAAGTGGATAAGTATTCTTGAGTAGACCAAGATCCGCATCGGGTGGGAGCGCTGAATGACGAATAAAAGATGAACGAGAAGGAAATGAAGGAGAAGAAAAAGAAGAAGAACAAGGACGAGAAGAAGCAGCGAGTTCGGGACATTGGCGGAAGCTCTGCCCGCGGGCCGCGATCCGACGCGTGGGCAGCGGTCGGGGCGTGCGTGCGGGGCGCGCGACACCTGCTCTAGTGCCACACCGCGGGGCGGCGCCGGTAGAGGCTGCAAAAAAACGCTTCCGCGACTCACGACATGACACGACACGACGCGAAGCGAGGCGACGCGAGGTGACGCGAGGTGACGCGAGGTGGCGCGAGGTGACGCGAGGTGACGCGAGGTGACGCGAGGTGTCGCGAGGTGAGGCGACGCGACGCGAAACGACGCGAGGCGGCGCAAGGTGACGCGAGGCGATGCGATGCGACGCGACGCGACGCGACGCGACGCGAGGCGAGGCGAGGCGAGGCGACGTGAGGCGAGGCGAGGCGAGGCGAGGCGAGGCGACGCGAGACGACGCGACGCGAGACGACGCGACGCGACGCGAGGCGACGCGACGCGACGCGAGGCGAGGCGACGTGATGCGAGGCGAGGCGACGACGTGGGCAACGCGCGCGACCCACATTTATTCCGTCAGCCTACGTCGATCCGCGGTGGCAAGAGTAAGGGGGCGGGGCGGAAACGTGGGTGTGATTACTGGTGGGCTCCTAGGTGGGATAGTGAGCGGGAACGTAGATGGTCACGCGGAAGAGGGAAAAACGAGAAACGTACGGAGACGACGGCTAAAACGGAAAATAAACTCGCTTAGGCGGAAACCTGTAGCACCGATAGTGGGGGCATAGGGAAAAAATGTATAGGAGAGTGGGCGAAAAAGCGGATAATTGATTGAGAGACGAGAACCGGCGAGAACGTATGTACGGTGGCAGCGGAGTTGAGAGAGGCGAGGGAGCGTGGTCGGGAGAAGGGAGCGGGTGGGACTAGGGGTGGGGGCTGCAGGCGGAGGCCACGCAGGGCAGGGCAGGCCAGGGCTCAGGGCAGGCTTGAGAGACTTTTTGTGCGTCTGGCGTAGCCGTGTGGTGTTGAGCAAATACTCGCCGACGCAGGCTTTGATCTGCGGTAGCTCGACCCGTTGGCGGGGGCCCGTGCCCGCAGAGCTGCCATAGAAGGCTTGAAAATTGCAGCGTCCATTCTCTGTACGTCACATCTTTCACTCATCAATGGTTACGATTACTCCAATCCACCTGCTCATGCTCCCGCGACAAATATTCATAATGGGCTACGATAACATATTTAAGAAGAGATATTTAAAATCAAGAATGCAATTTATTAACAAGTTCTAATTACTTCAATTAATTCTAAAACTGTTTGAGAGAAGAACTGTCTAATATTTCTAGAATATTTTAACACTTAAAAATGCCATAAAATGGGAAAGTACGAATGATAAAAGCCAAACAGTTACAGCCAATATATGATATTCTATACGGCATTAAATTATTAATTTGGAAAAAAAAAAAAAAGTTCCAAAATAATTTGAAATGTGATTATGTGAAAATCACGTTTCGAAAATTACCAATTAATGGCATTGGCAATAGAAGGTTTGCTCTGCAAACAAACGTAATGAAATATTTTTACTATCGTTTCATATTTTTCACTGATGATTCAGAGATATCTTTGTTCCTCCGGAAAATAGTTTTCGCATTTAAAATATCACAGCGAAGAAAAAAAACTTCGAAAAAACAGTTAACAGATTCCGCTTTTAGAAGCAGAAGCCAGTGTCCATTAAGTTTCGAGAATTTCAATTATCGCAAAACCCACAAAATTGTATTAGTCGTGATTTCCCCGCAAGGTCCCACGCGAAGAAATTCCCCGGTGCATTCAGAAATAATTGCGCTTACTCCGCTCATAAAATCAAGATTCGCAAACTCCTCGCGACAGATCAAAGACGCTGCAGCAGCCCTCTCTCGGCGTGCCGCGCGCGCGGCCGGCGCGGCCGCGGTGACACGCGCCCAAAGCACGCGCGCTCCAGCCCGTCCCGCCGCTATGCGATCGCTATTTTAGCGCGAGTGGATGTTTAGGCAGCAATCAGGCCTTTGTTTGGAGCCCCCCACCCCGTGGTCCGGCTGAAATCACAGAAGACGCCGGGGCGAAGACAAGCGATGCCAACAATAGCCGGCGAAGCGGGTCGGGTCGCCCGCCGCGCGCGCCCTTTGTTAAACAAATGCGCCCGCTGTTTGGCGGCGCCCATTAGCGGCCCCGCGCGCAGAGGCGTATCTTCGCAAAACAGCTGCCGCGGCAGGCGCGCGCGTTACGCGACGTCGCCCAGCTGTGCGTCGACAATGGGATTCTATCTGCGCGATATGCGATAACTCAATACTTGTTTGGTTCAATTTCGCTGGTATTCTTATTCGTTCGTGTTCGAGTTATCAGATCCAATCGTATGAAATTCGCTAGTATTTAATCAGTTTTAAACTGTTTTCATTAAACGTCGATTACAATACGTTTCTGGTATTTTTTTCTATACACTATCCCTTATTTAATCGACAGATTTACACCAAACGAAACTTTCTGTCCTCACACCAAATTAAAATTAGAAGCTTGCCTCATTTTAGCTGCTTTTTGTGTTTAATGAAATATATAAGTAACACGAAAACTTGTGTAGTATATGTTCCATTATATATGTTTTTGGAAAATATACAGCTTTTCTTATTAAATTTCAATGAACAAATCCATGTTCTTCGATTTAATTTATCACAAAATTAAGGGTCTATAGGTGTGGATTTGCCTAGAAAATCAACTTCGTAATCTCTTCGAAGAAAATTCTAATGCAGGTGATAAACACTACAATTCTCACTTAGCTACAGAGTTGTTCAAAAATGGAGGAACAAAAACAGCAGGAAACAAACGTTTTGGTTGCAAATTTGCTATGATTATCAGTCATGATATCTTCATTTCAAAATCGCGAAAAAACACACACGTTGTTTGTCCCTTCTCAACCACTTCCTTTCGCACAGCCCGAGTCTACAATCTGGTGTACCGCAAGGATGGAGTTCAAACACTTTTAAACCGAATTTTTAGCGAATCTTTACGAATTTCAATGCTGAAACTTTCGCAAAAAGCGTGCCGCGTTCAAAACTATACACGTTCAAATTTAAAGCAATCCGGCGCATCCATTAGCGCGCACACCCCTTGTTAGATACGCCGCTGATCGCGGGGGCGTGACGGCGCGTGGCAGGCCGGGGCGAAGCGGGGCGCGGAGCGGCGCGTGGCGAGGCTGCGCGAGCAGTCGCGAATCGACGACCGCATCGGCGAGGCTCGCGGCGGCGAAAAGCCTAATAGTCAAAATTAGCCGATAAAAATAGCGCTTTTTAAATATAACCGCGCTTTACATGTCTCGAAATAGCTTTTAAGGTTAAGTGCACGCGCGCGCGCGCAGTGGCGGCGGCGGCGGCGGAGGCGATGCAGAGCGCGCGTCGCGGCGCCGTGGATCGCAGCGCGCGCTCCGCCGTTAAAGAGACGCGCTCGTGCGCTCCCCGCTGCTGCTGTAGGCGTCGCGGCGCCGACGCCGGCGTCGACCACCCTCACAGGTGGCCGCGGCGTCTGGTCGCAGGTTATCGGGCGGTCGGGCACGGCCTTATCAATACTTCCCGTTGGTATTGCATTTTGTGAAACAAAATGTGAAGTAACTGTACTACGACATTTTTGAGGTATATTCTATAACGGTAACGTGTAAAAATAGTGAATAAAATGCCGGTCTAAAGAAAATATTAGCTTCTAAAGAGTATGTCAATGTATGAAGAGTATTAACCGTTTTTAAATTCTGGATTATAATTAATATTTAAGAAATATAACGCATTAAAATATTTATGATTTCATGTCACTGGAATAACTTTGAAAATACTATTTTCTGTAGCACGTACTTGGGTTTTAAAACATCAAAGTTGAATGGTGTTTTTGCAGATGCTCGTGTACGCCTCGGCAATGATATTCTATTTCATAAAGTGAGCGCAGTTGAGAAAATTTATATAGTGTGAGTAGTCTACCTCGCTGCGTCATACAACGAAAAGGGTAAATGAATACCTTGATCCAAAGGCGAAGGGTGCATGTGTCGATATTAAAATGTGCATGGGGAGTATCAGAGAATGATCACTTCTGTCTACTCTAAGTTGTCCAAATTCTTAAAACAAAGTCGGGTACGACTATGCTGACCAAGCAAACTGAGTGTGCATGAATGACTCAACTGACTAGCAATTTGCGTTATGAGCATTTTATCGTCTAAAATCTCGATGTATGAAATAGGAAGATGATTCAGTCCCGTTTCAGGCGAGATCCACAACTGAAATCTATTTGAGTAATGCTTAGTCCTTGCATCAGATTGTTTTTTCTAGTCGTTTAGTAGCGACAGACATAAGAGCTTCTGTTGCTGCTCAGAGATGCTGAACATTTCGAAAAGCGTTGAGCGGTCGGCAGCGACCGAGTTTCTAAAATAGATCAGTCAGATTTTCGAGGCAATTGTGTATCGTTCGAGCTAAACTAAAACAACTTGGGGATACTCCGAGTTTCAGATTCAATATCTGTCCGTCCACGCACGAGTGAACGAGGTTGATCAAGAATTCATCCGGAGTTAAGTATGAAACCAGACCCTTGTAACACCTCAGTGGAGAATTGTATCTTCTCAATAACAAGCGCATTGAAAACTGATTAGTGATCCACGACTGCGAAGTGTGTCTCTGCGTCCTCCAGAACACGGCCCACTTGTCCTGAGGCACAAGTCAGGAGTTTGCTTATTTATTGCTATAAAAAATACCTACTCAGCTCGTTCCATTCTCAACCACATACGCTTACATCCATGATAGACTTCGAGCTCGCCAAAACGAAAATGTGAATGGTGTTCGCACAGGAAAAGGCGTGAACGTGGAAAAATCTTCACCAATAATTTGAAAAATTAACTTTACAGGAGCCTACAATCAAAACTTATAATTCACCATGGATCGCCACAAAACCGAGATGTGTAATACATAAACAAAAGTGAATCTTTACATTTAAGCACTAAAGATTTTCATTTAGGAATAAATTTCAGTTTTCTATTGAACCAAATTTCGAGATTGCAATGTTCAGTAATCGTTTAACGCACGCCTACATTGACATCGAAATTTCAATTATAGTGATGAAATAAATTGTTAACTTCAGGTTGGTAATAGCAGGATATCCTGCTCTAATTCACTACAACATACATGTCCCGATCTTGGTAAATATAAAACATTTTAATTACATTTCCAGAAACATGTTTAACTTTGTGTTTACAGTGAGCAGTGATTATATTGTTCCAGACTTTATGTACCTCTCTCATACAATTAGTCTTGGAGAATAAGTAATGAATGATGTGAAACAATGTTTTGTGGTTTCTTCGATTTTCCGACTAGTGCATATACTTTTCCGTTGTAACTTATCTAAGTTCTTCATTTTGTGCGTTGTAATCGCCAAGGTTCATTTACGAATTAATTTATACCTCTTCCTTACCGTTCACAGTCCATTTGTTTTACAGGAGGCCGACGAAGTCCGCCTTTTTATGTCAAGAAATACTTGCAAAGCAATCTGTAGACGGTAGAACGTCAGAACGTCCAATTTATGCCAACATATTTAAATGCTACAAAATGCAATCAGTGAGTTTTTTGGAATAAAACTGATAATGATGCCTGGGAGTGGCGGCGGGGAACGTAAGACAAAAGAAGAATGATTCCTGCAAACTGACGTGCTCTAACTGTATGGTCGGATGCATTGCAATTGTTTTTCGCTACTTCGGGCAATTTGGTATAAAATTGAAAGCCCGTGAAATATCTTGGTGAGTGGCTATTACACATACCTCCAGTACAATCTCCTCATAAGATACAAATACACATTGTGATTGCTAATAGAGTATTTTATATTTTATTGAATGTAATATCATTAGTAGATTGTTTTACAAATTTGTTCGTGTACTTTGAACAAAATTTTACTTTCGTTACAAAGCAATACAATTATCTAGTAACCGCTCCCAGTTTTTATAGAAACATGATCAGAGATAACCTCTTAATAAGATTTATAAATAGATATAAATTTACTGGGGAAATACGATTTTCTACCTCACACACTGAACAATTAATTCATATTTTGTGACATTGAGTGGATTGGCCTACCGTTCACAATTCCCAAATGATCTTACGTTTGAAAACTAATTAATCAGAATCCCGCTAATAATACAGACTCCCGCTCTGGAAACAATGCAGAGCAGCTACGTTCCGAAGACAACAGCCGCCAGCTCGGCCGCTGGGGGCCGAAAGGGGAACGGCAGCACAAATAAAAATGGCGCCGCAAATAATTTCTACCTCCGAGTGGAACCAGATGTCTGGGCTGGGCGCCGCAACGGAGCGAAGAGGACGGGAGACGAGGGAGGGGTGAGGTAGAGGGCAGCATCAAAATTCCCCGGGCCCCACACCCACACCCGTAAACAGGAAGATAGCACTCTCGATATTTCACTAAATGGGTACCGTTTCCCTGGCCTAAACTCCACAAACCGCATCTGTCATCAGGTGCCGTGCTGACAGCACTTGGTTAATTTATGGTACCATATCACTACAATAATTGAATTGAGACTAAATTGGAAGTACTTTGGAGTATAAATGAGAGTGACAAGTACACGTAACATGATATTACCGATAAAGACGTAAATTACAGCATTACAACGTACAGATAGATATAAAACTTCCGAAAAATGGAATCGACTGGGAGCTTCCAAGTAACAATAAAAGAAAATCCCAAATAACATTCCTTTTAGGATAAATATACATTCAGGATTGATTAGTTTTTTGACGAACTGAGAACAAATACAAGTGAACTGAAAGGAAGAAGTATAAAAAATCTTCCAATAATTTAACAATTAAAGAAAATCCAAAATAACATTCCTTGTAAGATAAATATACATTCAGGATCACAATTGATACTTTTTTTGACGAAGTGAGAGCAAGTAAAACGAAAGGAAGAAGTATAAAAAAAATATATTATTAATTTTGGTTGGAGGTTGTATTTCTTGATAAAAGTCTTCATAAAAATCTAAGAAATTCTACATCGATATGGATGATTCCCTATTCTTTCACAATGTCAAAAAAAGCTTAACGGTGCTTCTGAAGGCACTTAACCACCGACTCATCGATATTTCGTACTCTCGATGACGCTCAATATTAATTTATAGGGTACAAAACAGTTTACTCTGAAAACACTTTGGCTGAACATTTCAAAAACGAAGATACGGAAGCAATCGGAAAAATGAATAAACCAGAAAAAAATTACCCGACCAGACAACAAAAATCCAATACAATCACAATTCAATGATATTTACGAAGCTCAGTACGTGCAACTGAGTTGCTTTCCGCAAAAAGGTTCGTTTTCTCGCATTTTATTGTTCGCTTGAAAAGCGGACGCATCCACTGACAGCCAGGCTTCCTCTTACTGTCCACCTGAATGCATCATACGCTGCGCGAACGAGTGCTAACTCTTTGAACGCTGCTTCACAGCCGCTAATCGCGTTTGGGTCCGTTACACACGTATCTCTCCCACAAGGATGCGCGAAAGGGTCCCAGGCTCCCATCACATGTTCCCGCGCAAGCCGTTCAGAGATTTGCACGGGGAAATTTGGAAGGAAGCCCAAAATTTGGGCTTTTCTCTCCTTCAACCTGATCTGTACTGTTTCTAATATTGTCACATCAGTAAATAACTGACGTTTTCTGATGTTAATATCAATTTCATTAATTCTTTAAAATATTAACATTTTTACGTTCTTTTTTTTCCAACATAAACGAAGACAGTACATGCGAAACTATTTCCCTTTCCCTGATTTGTAGTGCGTCTGGTCATAATGCAGTCAAACGTATCTTCAAATTATATTTCATGGAACGCTCAAGATTTGTAATCGTAAAACGAGGGCGGCTTCATAAAATCAAGGGGAGGATATTTAAAGAACCAGAGAAACGATTTCTTTTTGTAATTGAATTTATTTGTGGAAATAACTGAATATACACATTACTTTTAATTTGTATAATATATTGTAATAAACAATTTGAAAATGAAATGACTAAACGATATTTTTAAATCTTACTTGTAGTAAGGTTTTTTCTCTCTAAAACTACTTTGAATTTAAACTCTGAGAGATTTAAAATATTGTATTTTTAAAATACATGATTATTAAAATAAATTCATAAATAATATATCATTTTAAAGTACATTTGTAAATAGTTTTCAAACATTTATTTTATCCAACTCATATTCAAAAAGGGGGATGACTTCCATGATTTCCTCAGGAGCCGCCCTTCAACTCACGATTTCTTAAATCTAGAAATAGTACATTATGACTACAGCCATGTTCATAGTTATTACAAATACAATAAAAGTTTGTAAATGGCTACAGTGATGCTCAGGTCTAATACATAAATAATATAAAGAAATGAATAAATAAAGCGATTACACAATAATTACTTTGAATTGTTTGTTTCTGAAATCGTAGATTCATAATGATTAAATTTCGTCAGTATTGCTACGTCTGTAGGTCGAAGATTCGTGGGAAAACGATTTCCACAATTTGACAATCGTCACGAAAATCACGTCCGCGCGTCGTATTCGAAATCGCTCGCAATATGAGAATGTGGGGAAATCGGGTGCGCAGGCTACAACGAGAGGCGAGAAGGATCGAGAAAGGCGTTTGCGGCAGGCCGTCGCGCCACTCCACGCCCGAGCGACGGCCCTGCCTTACCCTGCCCTGCCACCCGGCCGGCGCTCCGCCTACATTGGACCTCGGGCTGCACATTTGTACACGCAGTTCCATCACTGATTCATAGTACGCATTAAAACTCATTAAATCACCGACGTAAGAATGGAAGCTACGTTAAGACATGTTCATTTATCTTTTCTCGTTTTACTTCGTTTTGCCCATTACTCTACACAGTTAATTATTATCAGAACTTTCATTTCAGGATACATTTTATATCGTTATCGTTACAGTACTTAGGTAATGCAAACTATAAAGTTCCCTTTTCGCTTTTGTCTTGTATTAAAACAGTAACTTCAATAAAAAAAATTATATGAAGTCATGTCCATGTTCATCTCAATTGAATGTCAAAAATGTGGCATTTTTTCGAAAGTCGTTTAAGACAATATATGGCAATTATTTTCTTAGTCACACTACATTATAAATAGTTCTTTAGAATTGTAGATTTAGGTGAGGTAATATAAGGATACACATATTAACAGGTTTCAATTAGCACAAACACATTAATGTCTACTCGATGTAGGCATGCACACAACACACGGAGGAGGTAAAATAATAGAACGTTTTAAATACATTATAATATCTAACCTTTTTATGAATATACGACGTATTTGTTTCAACCAATACTAGAAATTAAAACTCTACTTCAAAATAGCATTCCATCAATTCTCTTTAAATACAATAAGCATTTTCTAAACGATAAAAGTGAGAAATTATGCTTCAATAGATGAAATGCCATACACAACAAACTACTCAGAAGTAGGTACAGAAATAATAATTTAACACGACCTAACAACTCCTATCTTAAAAATATGGATTTAACATCATAAATCGATGAGATGCCTGTATTGTTCCCTCAAATTTTCTCATTGTGATTGAGATTTAGTAAAAGATTAAACTGTGCCGTTGTCAAACCCATAATGATTTTCAAAACAAGCATACTCACTAACTTTAGTCCGAATAGGAATAATTCACCAACAGAAGCACTTGCAGCACACAGGTAACATTTCTATCAGCACAACGATTTAGTACGTATATCGTTTCGTCCCACTATCACTTGATTTCCCAACATTCTAAAAACTCTTTCAACCGAATGTTCAACTTGGCAAGAAAAGCACATGCGTCAAAACGCCTTGCTACCGTGCATAACGACAATAAAACATTTGAAACGCGGCAGTCCACATGCAACACACAACATGCACTACAACTTCCTGCGAACCGCTGAGATTTATTCCGCCGCCGCTACCTGCGGCCGCGCGGGGCCCAGGGGCAGCGGGCGCGGGTCGCGAAGGTTAATCCGCACATAACTCGCGCGGTTATTTCAGGCGCGGTGGCGACAAGCCGGCCGGCCGCGCCGGGCCGCGCCGGGCCGAGGGGCCGTGGCACTCACCGGCTGTGGGCGAGCGGGCGCTGCCGAGAGGGCGGGCTCACAAGCACCGCATGCCGCGCCGCGGCGTGACCCTGCTCGGCGGGAGCTCGGCGCTCGCTGGGCCGCTGCCGCCGCCTCCGCCGCCTCCGCCGCCGCCCTCGCCGCCTCCGCTGCTCGCTGCTCCGCGCCGGAAGACCGACCGGCCGGCTGGCGGCGCCGCAGGCAGTCGCTGCTCGCTGGCTCTCGCTCGCACGGCTCCCGGACGCGCGCGCGCACACACACTGGCGCCCGGCGCGCTCCCGCCCCGCCGCCCTCTCCGCCTCCGCCGCCCCCGGCTCGCTGCGATTGGTCCGCTGACGTCGCACGCGCGTGCACCGAGACACCCACGCGCCGCGTCGGGCGCGTGCCCCGCAAGTCACTTGTCACTCGGGTGCCGGGCCAACACGCCCACGCCCACGCACACCACCAACACTGAGATGTTCGTCACTCGAGCACCGCCGCTTCCACGTACACCACTGCGAGGAAGATGCCTGGCTGCGCGAAGCCGTGGAGCTAGCCGGCCTGGCGCTGCCTCCGTTCTCCGCGGGCGGTGGACGGGCAGTGCGAGCGTGGCGCGTCCGTCGCCGGAGCTTGCTTCCCCCTCCTGCGCCTCCGGCCAGAGAACAATGCTCCGCGCGCGGGCAGAAGAGCCGGTGCCGGTGGTGGCGGTGCGGTGCGGCGTGCGGCTGCGTCGCAGAAGCTCCGTCGTCCGCAGCGCACGGCGGCCGCCTGCTGTCTGCTGGCTGCGCGGTGGCCTTGAGGCGGCGGGGAGGGGCGCGCGCGCGCGAGCTCGCTGCGGGGCCGGGGGGCGGGGCCGCGCGCCGCGGAGGGGGCCCGGCCAACGAGGGGCGCGAGCCGCGGCGCGCCGGCGAGACACCGCCCGCGGGGCGGGGATAGGCGGCTGCGGGGGCGGCGGAGCGGGGCGGCCGCGGCGGGGCGGAGCGGGGCGGCGGCGGGGGCGGGGGCGGGGGGACGGCCAGCCACCTGCGCCGCCGGCCCAGGCACTTGCGGGGCGCCCGCGCCACGCACCTGACCGCCGACGCCCCCGCGGCCTAACGCGCCAACGACGCGCTTTGGCGGTTGTCTACACTCTTACACACAACACTACATTTTATTATAGTTAACGATACTCAAGAAACTCTCTAGCAAAACACAAACACACCGCGTGTTTAACAAAACTTCATTATAAACAAAACGAACGATTCAAAGTTTCGCATATGCGTAAGTGTTAGAATTTATTCTTCATTAAAAGAACAATTCGTCTTCCAATTTTATAGTCAATACAATGGACACGTTTTCGCCACCACATAAATCACCCGAAATTCAGAAATATAACTTTAAAAAAATACAAAAATGGTTTACCTTTGGTGTGGATTCCCTTTGGTTTTCCGAAAATTTCCAGTGCAGAAATTTCTGGTTCTATGAGACAAATTGAAATTAAGACGTAAATGAATCTAGTATTTCGTATTTTCTCGGTTGAAATTCTTTTTCTATAAACAGCTCGCTGAACTAAAATTTTGCCAAATGTACGAAAAGGTATCTTTAGAAGTACTGTTGAAAGTACTATTCCTGAAGCTTTTACGGTTTATCATAATTAATAAAACGCTTTCTCTTTACCTCTCTCTTAATATTTTCCGTTTTAATGAAACCTTGAGAGCTTTAAAAGCCAACAAATAAATAATTTATATCCAAATCTGAATTGGTGAGTTCATTTTCCGATTCGAGGAACATAGTACCATTTCATTAACTCTCAATTCAATTCGCCTTCGACAGACAGGTGGTGCGCCAAGCGGCGGATGACAGAAGCTGAGCAATAATGAAACACTTGGTTTGCGAATCTCGACAATATCTTTGTCGATGTCAGGATTAAGAAAGATTGTTTGTACTTGGTAGCACCTAACTAAAATCAATCGATTATGATAATATGTTGTACGTTTTGAAGCCAGTGGCGGCTTGGCTGAAATCGCGGCGAAGTGCTATCCTAATTCTAATCTTTGGCTATTTTCATTTCTTCAGTAGCGTCTGCAGTACGAACCTGTAGTACGATTTATTTAGTCGTGCACTTGACGTAAATCAGCTGTTGCGGTTTTATCCCATCGGCTTATATGTCACTAGTGACGTCACTATGAGGGCGGTCAAGCTCCCGATTGGATGAAACTGCGGAATTACGTTAATCAACTTCTCCACGTTAAATAAATCCTAGTATACTGTGACAGCCGCTGGGCACCATTAAAAGAGGGGCATAACCCGACTGCATCTCGTTCCGTTTTCCTCCTTACTGTAAGGATTAATTTCTACGTTTCTGGGGTCTGCTTAGTATTATATTGATCGATTATAATTGATCCACTTCTGTCTGTTTTGAGAAACATTTACATGTCCTTTTTGAGCTCTACCAACGTTGAAAATCACCGCTTAAAACTTTATGGAAACATACCTTGAAAACTTCAATCACAAACATTATCTTACCTCGCTGTCTTAACATATAGAATCCTGACGATTTTGCCATGTTCAATGTGTTCAAGGTTTCATGTTCAACATGTTCAATGCGTTCAAGGTTTTCTCTAGACAGGTGTGATAACATCTATTTGCGCTTCTTAAAAATGAAAACTTAATAAAAATGTTTAATCACTCCAAGAACACCGGATGAACGAAATCGGATGCACTCGGGCTAAGTATTCTTGTACTTTATTAAGAATAGTTTGCATATCACAATTTGATCACTGAAGGCGAACCTCTCAGACTTAAAAGGGCGTACCATGAACACTATAAAACTTAGCGGCATAATGAATATTTTGACTTACATATTTTTATTAGGTCAGTTATAATCTTCAAAGATGAATACTGGTCAATAATGTCTTCTACAAAAGACTGCTATTAAAAAATTCGCGCATTAGTTTTTAGAGATTAGCATTAATGGTCAAATATTGATAATCTCTCACTTGTGAAATATGTTTTAAGAAAATACGTTTTCAGAGATGAAACGTTATTTCTGTTGATGTGCTGAATGCAGGACGCGTCAAAATTTAAATAATTTACACTCCTCATCAAAAAGTACTTCATGACAATTTTCTATTCGTAGAAGTATCAGCACATTCTGTAGGTATTTTCGAAAAAAATATTCTGAACAAGAATTAGAGTTCATTTTCTAATCGTAGTTTGCAATACGTGAGGGTAACTGTTTTCTAATTTGCCTTGGGCACTGGATGGGAGATTACAGGTAAAATTCTAAAATGTCGACATATTAACGAGACATAGAAACGAAAGGTCGTGCAGAACCTGAAACCCTAACCCTAGCGCCTTCGTAACATTACCGAACGATCTTGCTTTCGCAGATGAACGGTTCCAGCACGTGAAGTGGCTACGTGAGGGCTACGCTTTTTCCACTTTATGCGTCATGTGTCCCACAGCCTTTATTCACAATTTGCGTCATGGTTCCCACAGCAACCGGCACGTGATCTCGTTTAGGCGAGTACGTAAGCAAATAAGATGTTCGGCGAATGCTCTGAAATGCTTCCCTTTGTAGATGGAGGACATACTCAAGGACACGCACACAAGGACACGCCACCCAGAGACGAGTGTAAGAGAATCGACGAAGGAAAAAAGAGTAATGATATTTTATAAATCTGTATTCTCATTCACTATAAAGCAAAATAATTTACATGGCCATTTGTCCGTGAAGTGCCACTTCTTTCGTCAGCACTGATTAAAGCATTTTATGCGAAATAATTTAAATAAGAGCATAAATGCCAAAATGCGTTTCCAATCACAATTACAAAATACACTGATGACGAAACTGTTCAATATGTCAAACAGTCAATTTTTACATTCTGACAGAAATTCATCGATATTTTCCACTTCGAAAATATGGATGGAAGATGTTGGTTAACACGCAATGTTTATTCACATTACATATAAATAACGCAATGTTTCAAATATTTATATCGGAATTTCTAAAATTTACTAGACGTTATCAGCACTTTATTTGCACTTTAAATCTGGCACACAACTTAAAAATGATGCTTTCTTAACCACGTTTCGGCGATGGATCTGTACCAAATATTATGAAGAAGAAACAGTACCGTGCATTTCAGATGATAATAAGTTATTGTATTTGAAAAGTTGGTCAAGAATCCTCTCTATAAATGATCTTAGAAGCTTACTGTCAGGATGATGGGCAATAATACAAACACATTAAAATAATATTTTTGTAACTCTGGTCAGCATTTCTTATAGGAGCGATACGAGAGTAGTGGAGCTAAAATAGTAGCTATCACCGCTAGATATGGCAACAAGGGATGGTATTTCAGCTAAGAATGTCAAAAAACATAGATTTTTAAAATCATCGATATTTTCCACCACAAACATCAATATATTAACATATATGTTTTGTTTTCGATGATTTTTTCAGATCAATATATTTTTCTAGAAACTTCATTGTTTTAAAAAAAATAGTATACAATGTTATCTCTTTCGATGATTTTATAAGTGGTAATATCGTTAAACTGAATTTTGGACCCTGTCTCAATAGAATATTGATTTGAAAAATTAGGAGAATGAGCGTTTAAGGCAAACTATACTTTAAACTATTTACATATTATGTAAATTACATACAGGACGTTTTTCTTTGATGATTTATAAGTGAGAGTGAATAAATGTAATAATAGCAAAACACGATGTCGTTTATTTTTTATTTCATTCTTTACATTCGATAAACATTATTACAAAAACATTAATTATACGTGACCAAACAACAAAATATACCGGTATATTTAAAGTAAGCACTCTAATTGAAAATGGAAATAGGATGGGAAAATTCCATCTGGTTTATCGTATTTAAAGCATAGATATTTTAATCATCGATGGTTTTTTGTCGATATTTTCATCGACGACGAAAACCTTTCGGTGCCGTATCGATGAATCGATGTTTTGGTAAAATTTGCAACCCCTAATAACAGCAGCCGTGTCCCCGGAAACCGCTCTGTTAAACCGCCGCGCCGGAGCGCCCCGCCAGGTGGCGTGGCGTGGCGTTGCTTGGCGCCGCCTCGTCTCGCCTCGCCTCGCGCCACTCGGCGTGCGTTAGTTGCCTTCCAGACGCAACAGAAGGGTCTTCCGAGAGAGCGCTGATGTCATTAAGAGGCTGCTCTTCGAAGCTCGATGGCCTTCGACGGCGCGGGAGGGTCGGGTGGGCGGGGCGGGGCGGGGCGGGGCGGGGCCGGGGGGCGGAGGAGGAAACGCCCCGCTACTCATTTGCAGGCTCGGTGTGGGGATCTTCGCGTGAGAGAGAGAGAGGGAGTGAGAGAGAGAGAGAGGGGGAGAGAGGGAGAGAGTGAGTGCTCAGCAATGGAGCGTGAAAGACGCGCGTGAATAGCAACGGCTGCGGCGAGCTCTCATTATCTGCGCCGAACTGTTTGGGTGTGCGACAGGGGTGGTAGAGGTGCCGGCGGGGGTGGCAGTGGTGGGTGGCGGTGACGGTCGCAGTGCGGGGTGGCGGTGACAGTGGGGGTGGCTGTGGCGGTGGGGGTGACGGTGACGATAGTGGTGGCGGAGGCGCAGGCGGAGGAGGTAACGGTGGCGGTGGCGGAGGCGGGAGCGACGGCGTAGGCGGTGGGGGTGGCGGCGTGGGCAGGGGCGGCGAGGACGAGGGGGGCGGGGACGGCGAGGACGAGGGCACGCGAGCTGCGAGAGGAGGAGGGCGGGAGGGGCGGAGCGGAGGTGAGGCGTCGCTGCTGAAAGACGGTTCCCGTGTCGCGGAATGGCACGTGGCAGCACCGTAGCATCCACGGCCGCCCGGGGGCCCGCGGCGAGTAATTGGTGAGAGGAGCGGAAGGGATGCCGAAGGCGGGGCAGGCGAGTGTGGGAGGAAGGGGTGATTATTACCGAGGCGCTAGCGGGGGAAAGGGCGGTGAAGCGGTGTTGCAACTGCGGAATAAGTCACCTGTACGACCTTCAAAATAGTTTCGGGAATATGTCGACGTTTGGAAATACGTAACCGCTCCTTCTTTTTTTTTTTCAATTTTCTCGGCAGCGATTTTGATCGGGTGGAGCTAGGGTTCGATGTGGCCGTGGCACATTTTCGACGCTAGCTGGATAGCGAGGGCGAATTCACTGGCAGTTTGGAGGAGAATTGTACCGACCGATCGCTCTGATCGGGAGTTTTCTGTGGTTTCTCTAATCAACACCAGATGAATTGAATTGAATTTGAATTGAATTGAATTTGCCTTATTTTACGTGGCGAGATGAATGCCAGAGCAATACGCTAACAAACGAAACGTCCGGGAATATTTCCCTCGTCTTCCTTGTCCTATATCCTATCGTCTCCCCTTGCTTAAACACTCACACACACACACTTAGCTGCACCTCACTTTCACATATGGCGGGAGACTAGTCGGGAGCTTACAGCTTGTTCTGGCTGAGCTGGTTCCCCCTGAGGGAGATATTTGGAGAGGAAAATTCACCGCAACCTGACATATAGATCAGCGCCGGATCTCACTATCCATCGAGGAGGAACACCGCCACCCCCGTGACAAAACATGCACTACCCTAACGGGACTAATGGTCAAAGCTGTTGACGCGCCCAGAAACATCAATCAATCTTATAATGTTTTTGAAAATAAATCTATGACGCTGTCATGTTCTACTAATCACTCAGAAATTCTATACTAACATTCAATATAAATATTAACATGAAATTATTTCCTGGATGAGAAGTGCCTAAATTTTATGAAGTGCATTGAAAAAGATGGGAGTTTTCTCATATTCCTCCAGTGGTTCCATTAACTAATCGCGACCAATAATAAAACTCCAATTAAATCTTGATATAACTAATAATATATAATATGGCAATTTATTCTATCGTTACTACTTTATGGTATTATGACACTATTTGTATTTATTACGTTAAATATTATATACAATATCATAATTCATATTACATCGAAATCGAGTCTTTGATACTTCCCAGTAGGTATTACTTCAACTTATTTTGGCACCCGAAGAGGAATTATCGTGTCCATTCGTGTATGAGATTTGAGTTACTCATGTGGTACCAGGATTACTCTAGAGATGCGGCTGCTGCAGAGAATGCACGTGTGGGGCTTGGCAGCAGAGGACGGAAGGACGCAACGCTGGGCGTCGCGACGCCGAGAGGTGCGGCGGCGTCCTTAATTACGAGAAGCGTCGTTAAAAACCGCAAGGCGCCGCGACGTGCCTCCGAATAAAAGACGGCGCACAGCGTCGTCGCCATTAGATGTCTGTGCCTCCGCTCACTTTGTCTAATTTAGGTTTCTGCAAACTTCCCGCCGAGAACGGGGCTACGTTGTACCTTTTGACCTCGCCAAATTACGCCTAGAGAGATTATTTCCATTTACGGCAAAGTACTGGCGGCCTTACCGCGGAAAAAGTAATTTCGTTGCGAGATTATAAGGTCAGTTTCGCTGGAGCTGCGAGTACATCTCGGCGTTTGACGTCACCGCTCCGTAGCAGTTGGTTTTACGATCAGACGAATGATAAACTGTGACTGTTTGTTTCCTTCAACATTATTTTTACTTCCCGAAAACTGTTAATGATGACTAATTACCAGGCAAAGAAAGCAGATCAACGAAATAAGTGTCATGAAATTGTGGTGTAGAGAGTTCAGTACGTGGCTTGTAGTGCACTTAAAGTGTTGTACACGGGTGCAACAGTTGTCTCTCCTTTTTTTCTCAAAACTAACACCAGCGACGAGGTCACGACAGAACAAGCAGGACAGGTTCGGCGGACGAGCGGCCGGGGGAGGGGAGGGGAGGGGAGGGCCGCGCTGCGCACTTGAGGAATAATCGCCGAGCTGAGCTGCCGTGGGGGAGGGGTGGGGAGGGGAGGGGAGAACAAGGGACCGTTAGGAGGGGGGGCGCGGCGGCGCGGCGCCCAGCTGTGGAATTAGTTACGTTCGATGACCCGCCCCCGGGCGGAGGCGCGGGGGGGTGGGGGGTGGCGAGGGACGTCCCGCCCAGGCTCCGGCTCCGGACCACAATGCCCTGGCGAGCCCGGAATGGGCGGAACCGCTTCCAATCTGGAAGCTTCTGAGATTTCTGCACCTCTTCTTTCTTAACTAATGATTGCTTTGCTTACACAATACGACTGGCAAGCAATATTCATTTATTCTAGAATAAATAGGCTCATCAAAGCACGCATCTCCAGAAACACCCAAACAATTTAAAGAAAACTGTAATCATTATATCAATGTAATATGAAAAGGATTCGTTATAACCATATATCCCTCAATTATATTAAACGAATGGTAAAGAAATTATAGGTCAAACTTTGTGTTTGTATTGTTGAATACAATTTGAAATGGATACTTCCGCATTATTTCTTGTAAATATTGCGTTTATATTGTGTTCTTAATATGTTTTATTTCTTGGTTATTTAAACTATTTAAAACAACTGACATAGTTACATTAATATTAACATTCTTAAAGCTGGAATGAGTTAATACTTCAACATACGTTCATGTAATTTTTGTCACTGTGTGTTGGTTGTATACATCTTTAAATGCACTTTGAAACGGTTGATGAATTGCCCCCAAGATGATCTTAGCATGTAAGTAAATGTCATCCCCTGAACTCGGTGTATGATTTAACCTGTAGATACCAGGATATCAAAAAACGTTTCATATGTCATATATGAGTTAACACCACCTGCCAAATTTTGACATTTTGAGATATATAATTCTGAATACTTTTCGCCATCGCGCCCTACTCAACGATTTATTTCGGGAAGAGTTTTTATACAATATTCTAAGATAAAAAAGCCCACCAGACACGCACAAATCCAAACTCTCAAAGGGAAGAAAAACAAGTTCTTTATCTTAAAAAATTGTCAATCTTTGGTAATATACATCCAGATATTAAATAATGTAATATTTATAATAATTTAAATATTAAATTAGTTTGTTTTTTATTTAGAGAGAAATTGATGTATTTTGTAGGACCAAGTGGGCAGGGGTAAGTGTCCCCAGGACATGTTCTGTATCTCTTTCCGCATTGAGATCACTATTACAAACATGAAATGGATGATGTTTCTATTGCATCATCCCAATTCTATAAATTTGAAAGACATTTACCTCAGTTTTATTCATCAAGCTCTGATATTATTTAATTATATACTTCGAAGGTATCGATGATGAACAGCTTAAAACATCAGTGTAGTAGAAAACCGTCTGTACAATTAAACGTATATCGTCCAGACAAGTGGATCATGTGCGAATTCACTCGCTAACTGCAATATCGTCAATCATTTGGTTGTACACTTCAATTAACTCCCATCCTTACATATAATATGAAAAAATTTCCCCCGAGAAGGATTTTTGGCGAAACGAAAAACAGGACAGGACTCACATTTAAAAACAGTTATCAATTTAGATTAAGGAGGGAGACATACTTTATACGATAACCATCATTAAGTAGGAAATATTTCAGCCTATTGCTTAACAAATTGACAGCTAAATGCTGGGAACGAGAGAAGAACGCAAAAGGGGACCGAAAAGTTGTGATGCACGAGACGGGCAGAAGCGCAAAGAGAAAGGGTGAAGGCGCTCCCACGCCCCACCGCCTCGACCGCGCCTGTTACGGGCGTTATCAGCTCTGAATGGCGAGATCATTTTGCTCCCAAGAAAAGGGGTGCCGCCTGGTGGAGGCAGGTTTAAAACACAAAAAGACGCAAATTACTGCGCGTTTTGAAAGCGGCGCATCTGCGTACAAGCGCCCCGCCCTCCGCCCTTGAGAGCGCCGCCCCCGCATCACCACGCCCCCCCCCCCCCCCCGCGGTGACACCCTTGTCAGGATACTTTCCACTCCGAAAAAAAAAAAAATCCTCGCCCTCAAAAAGGACGGACGTAATTGTAACGAAGCCTCAGTAGTTAGGCTGTGTGCGGACAGGTATACCCACGTATACACACCCACGTTACCCTTTTTTTTTTAATTTCTTTCTCGCGTGACAAGAAAGGAAACACCATCATTAAAATGACAAAGATGCATGCACAGACATAAAAAATTAGATTTGTCGGAGATCGTGCTTACTTAGTCGCATTCAGTCGTCGCCGCTCGTCGCGGAGGTGGGACGAGATGAGACGAGAGGAGATGAAATGAGAGCGGGTGGGGAGGGTTGGGCTCCGACATCAGCGCCAACCGCGTGCGGTGGCGATCTGTCGAGGCACCACGAGAGACAAGCGACGGTGCGCCGCGGCTCGCCGGCTCGTTTGCGAGAGAAATGCGGGTAACTGTTGGAAGATGGTAGAGAGTGAAAGGAATATGGCGGGCTGAGGCGGAAGGCGCAAGTAGTTCGATAAAACAAATTGTGACTTGAAGGTGAGCTGTGAAGGAATGTAGTCTCGAATTCTGGGCTTTGTAGATTTTGGGAGGAATAGTGGATAGAATCTACACCAGAAAGACAAACGTACATAATATATTAATTTCTCTATCTGAAGGGTTTGGAGCATTAACGACCTTCCTGCTATTCTCAAAAGTTAATATCGCGATTCTGGTGAAAATGTGGATTATCTTGTTACTATAATTACTTATTTATTTTAATGAAACGTTTAATGAGAAACAAAATGATACACATCGATCAAAGTCGAGACTTTTACGAATTGCGAGAGGCTTCCTGGTGTAGCTTATCCTTATGCTTTCAAACCTTCAATTCAAGTAACTAAAACTATTTCATTGAATATTTTAGCGATCTGAGATGTAAATTTTGAAATATGATAGTAATTTTCAAAATAACAACTAAAGTTTCCATGATCATTAAATTATATACGAATTTTTATCGCCATGCGGGAGTCGAACATTCGTCTACAGAGACATAAAAATGTTCAATGTGTTCATGTAATGTTCAATGTGTAAATGTACAAATTATTTCACGGACACGTAGATGAAACTAAACGTAAATTTATCTCAATCAAATCTCATGGCACGGAAATTGCTTTCAAATTTTCTTGAAAATTGCGATGTTTTGAATTCAATCGTTTACAATGATAAGAAATTGTTTCCAATGTTTGACGCGTTCAACGTTAGTAGATATAGTAGCTTTTGCATTCGTATTTTAATTTGTTGGAATTTCTTGCCTTAGAAGCAGATTCTACAGTCCAGTTTGAGTTCAGAGGTAGGATATTATTTTAATGCAATTCACTACCAGTGGCAGAGAGTGAGAAGAAGTGGATAGTAGCAGATAAAGTAGACTAAGTTTTAAATTTCTTTATTAATCAGTATGTTCTTTCCATTCAATTCACAACAGAATCGCAGTAGCAGACACATTTTTTTCACAGGCACCTTTCGTCTTGTTTCAACGACTGCACAACATAGGAGCCAACATTTAAAACTGCCCAAATAAAATACACCAAGATACGCCATCGATAACACAAAGCAAAAAAAATTAATGAACAGCCGAAATCAACAGAAATTATCGCGTTTTCCACCCTTACGCGGCGGAATCAATTGCCGTCGACGAGGATGAAACGTCGAAGCGGCGTCGGGGACACTTCATGATCCGGTGCACCGCTGCAGCCAGCCTCTTTATCCTTTTAAGTGGCTCGCGATTCTTGCTGCTCGAAGTTCGCTTCGCGCTGTCATTTCATCCGGCGAGATCAAAAGCACGGAGTCCAACGCTGAACCCTAGGCGCTGGAGTTTTTGATACGACACACTGGTTCGAAACACACACGCAGGAAAAAAAAAAAAAAAAACGAAAAAATGAATTAATAAATCTAACCTATTTCATATTTTGAAGTTAATTGGTTAAATAATGATGTTCTACGAGATGAAGCAGTGAAAAATAGTGATACACAAAATTTGATAAAAATGATACGAAACGAAGATGCATTCGTGAAAGCGAAGTTGAGAAGACCAAACAAAGCTACTCTAAAAGTGAGGATGACATATTTTATAATATTTTCATTGAATATTGCTACAAGGAGCAGTTGGACATCTGTCACTATGAAAATAGTTATTAGAAATCGTAACACTTTTATGAAAACAAACAGATACATGCTACTTTGTTTCTAATCAAATACGGTGTACCACGAGGTCTTGATCGAAATCACAGCCGTAATAGGGAGTTTGAGCTCGCCATAGCGGCAGCACGATCGATCTTCTGCGCGTGCGTAGATGTACTAAAGTGGTGCGAAACGTGAACTGAGCCTGCGCAGAAGATCGATAATGCTCTAATGTTCGAGGGTGTACAAACCCTTCTATGTTACGCACCGGGTGTGTGTTGTAGCTGCGGCGGATCCAGGGGGCGGGGGCATGTAGGTTATGCCTTCCCTCCCATCCAAAAGGCCTACAGTTTTCGCTTGTTACCTCCCTTTATTTGGCCAAAATTAATTTAAATATTTATGTTAAAAGTATGTAATTATATAAAAATAATATATTGTATAGTATCATATATATATATATATATATATATATAATTTGTATATAATTACATACTTACATTATATATTATAGTATCATACATACACTACAAAAATAATATACAATATAAATAACAAATACTTTTTATGATAAATAAAGGATGTTGTCTGGTACCAATTATTAATTAACAAATACTTTTATTATTGATTAAAAAAATTATGCTGCCCCATGATCGGGTGGATCCGCCCCTGGATTGAATTGAATTGAATTAATGCCTTATTTTACGTGGCGAGACTCGGGCCATGAGGCCCGCTCTTCCGTCTGACCACGCAAATTTCGCTACGCTCCTTTCATCAACTAGCAGAGAAAGGAGGTATTTCTTGGGCGAGAAACAGGCGATTTTGAATTTAGCTCAGAGGCGTCATTTAGGCTTGAGGATCTTTTACATGCAAGTAAATCTACTAACATGGGACAGCCGGCTTTACTTCCCCTCCGAAGGAAGGCGTACGAAGGATTTTGTCGCCCTAAAAATCCACGGCTTCGATCGGGTTTGAAACCGCGAGCTTGGGTAGTACGGTACGCTAACCGTCACACCATCGCCGCCGCCCCTGGTCTGGAACCACTGTGACCAGTGCAGCGGGGCGCGGTTCAACCACCGCGTCCATCGTTTCCCCGCCGACACCTCTGCCGGGCGCTGAACGCAGCGGGGCGCTGGCAGGCGCGGCGCCCGAGCGAACGGCTACGGCGCGGCGGGACGCGTTGGATCTTCCGCATCGCTGCGTCACAGCGCCACAGTCACAGTCTTTGCGCGCTTCGACTGCGATTGCAGCGGCCGCGCTGAGGCGAAGCGTAAGTGATGGCGGGGGGGGGGGTGTCGGAGAGAGATCGGCACAGGCAGCCGAGAGCGTTGAGAGACGAGGTGAGAAAATTTTGCAAAGGAAATGATACGTAGGTGGCAGAGGGGTGGGGAGATGGGTAGAAATGATACTCGAGAAAGAAACGGTTTAAAGCGATTGCGGAGAGGAAGAAGATGGAACATACAGGTGCGTGGGCTATGGAGAGGGGAGGTGTACTCTTTGAGGGGGTGTAAGGTAAAATAGGCAAAAATATTTGTGGTGGGCGAGGAGGTGCGATATTGGAACGATAACGAAGCGAACAAGAAAGATGAGGAAATAAGGATGGTACACAGAGACGTAGGAATAAGTAAAAACAGATTTAGAGGCAATAGTATAACAGAAAAGAAGCAAGCAGATGTGTGAAACGATGTCGAAGTTGAGAGACATCCTTGTTCCATGCAGTTGCTTCACAAGAAGAAAGAAACCATCGCGCAACTCCTAGGAGTGGCTAGAGAGCACGTTAATGATCACAATTATGCTCGTATTGTACTTGAAATATTCTCTGAAAGAAAATCGACAATATGAATTGAACATATTTTAGGGATGTCGTTCGAAATACATTCATTCATAGGTCGATATTTGCTTGTCAAGTAACATTGTCTAAAAAATATGAAAACTTGCAATTCTATAAATCTGAGGACGTGATTTGTTTGCAATCCCTTAAATCTAGAAACGTCTTCATAATTTGGAACTGAAATCTATTCCTTCCAATACTGTTTTTATTTTCTGATCTCAGAGAAGTGAACATCACGAGCGATAACGATTGTTGAAATGTGTGAGGTAATCGTGTGAGGGAATCGTAATAATTCCGTAATTTATTTGTGTAAAAAAATAAATTTTATAGATATTTTTTGAACTTATTTTCCTTATCCTCTGGACGACCAGGGTAAAAAGTTTAAATTTCGAGAGTGTTTTTGAGCCGACAGACTAGACTAGTGGTGCAGACAAAAGAATTTCGACTGACTATACTTGTGGAGCATAAATTAAATATGCCAAATTTAGGACGAACTAGTGCTCTAGGAAAAAGTACTACCCCCTCTATCCCGTGTACAGATTAGAGAAAAGGGTAAATAAAATCCAGACAGAAAACCATGAGCAGAGATGATAGTGGATATGTGCAGAAAACAACCTCTTGTTGATTTAATCCAACACAAACTACAGTTCTCAGAAATAAAGTGGAATGGGGTATGGGGGTAGGAGGTTGGTCCGCTTCTCATTACAGGTAAACAAGTTTACAAGTGGAGCCGAGGATATACATCCTATGAGGGTTCCTTGAAATGGCCAGAATACAAAAAAGTATAAAAAGTACGAATTATAAAGATGAAAATGCAGGATCGTTTATTTGAATATACAAATGAACGTTTTTCGAGAAATACACATCGAACGAAAAAAATCCTAACATTAATTGTCAACATCTTCAAGGGAGAAACATTTTTGTGACATTCTAATTGCCATTGTCTTTTTTATATTTAAGATTTGGATTCTCCAGGAAAAGGGGGAAAACTTTTGTTTGAAACATTTTCTTTTGATAAGTCATATGTGATGCTACAAAAAATAGTAACGAAGTCCACTTATGATCCATTTTATTACAAATGTGCGATAAACGATATTGTTTTTTTCGTAAACTTAGCATAATTTGTGGATGGATTATGAAAGGATCTATGAAAGGTAGGTGTCTACGAAAGACAAAAATGTGATAGCGAAAAATAAGCAATCGTCCATAAGTCTATATCATATGTCCATTGTCAAAATTGCTAATGGAGAAAGCTTCACTGTTTCTTCTCCAAGCCCTTTCACTAGCCAGCGACTGGAGGGGCATGGTGAAGGAGGAAGGCTCATAAGGTTTCAGTTTCCCTATAAACCGATGACATAAATGGCATAAATATTTTTTTTACTCATTGAAGATTAATAATTTTTATAATTTTGCTTATATTATTTGAGTTAAATTTTGCAAATACATTTGTTCATATTATGAATGAAGAATTAAATATATTCTACAATTGGTTCCCCTTTCGTATGCAAAACTATTTTTAAAAGCTAATTAAAATATTTTATGGTTGTATTTACCACGGGCGTTACTAGATGTTTTTGCCCCTCAGGCGACTTCCAACCCCTCGAGGTAGAGGTCTTCGGGGTGGAAGTCGCCCTCACGAAAAAAACCCATCTTCTTAACACCCTAGATATATAAATAACTATTTAACAATTCTATTTATATAAACGATTAAAATAAATAACCGATTTATATTTGATTTTCCTTTTATCTTGAAACATTTTTGTCTTGATATTGACGATATATTTAACTTATTTTTAACTCAAGTTGTACACATTATTGACTCAATAATAACGAAAGTAATTCAATATATCACTTGTGTAATTATTATTTAACAAATAAAAAGTACTTTTAAATTCAGCTATAATGCTAAATTCTTTATAAGTAAACATTAAATCGGCTAAACCTATAGCATATTTGACAAAATATTTCAATGCCAAAATTTAAATAGCTAGCAGGATAGAACTTGAACATAAATCATTATTAATCCATGTTTTATTAAGTTTTAGTACTCCTAAGCGAATCGTAACATAAAAATGTAGAGATGACTGACAGCGCTGGAAATACGTTTTCGCGGAATCGATACGCTCCCAACGAACGTCACCAAAGCACTACAGACGAGCCTATCGATCGCCTGTCGCTGCTGCGGACACGTGATCACCGCAAGACAGGTGCAGGCGTCCGGCTCAATCTGCGCGTCTTCCCTCCACCCGCCTCGCCCCGCCCGCCCCGCCCGCCCCGCCGCCTCCGGTCGCCCCATCGCCCGAACTCCATTCGCGCACCTCCGGGGGCGGCTGAGCGTTAAGGAGCCCCTCCCCCTCCGCCTCCACCCCCGCCGCCGCTTCGTCGCCTAATGGAGCCGTGGCGCCCCACCCCCGCGTCCTAATTCGCTTGCCGACACAGAGATTCGGAAACTACTGCAACCTCGGCCCACCGCCCGCCCCCGCCGCCGCCGCCGCCGCCGCCGCCTCCGCGGTCTAGCCGCTGCCTCCTCCGCCGCTGCGCGTCTAGGGGCCAAGTTTCAGGCAGCGCCTGTGAGCGCCCGCGCGGCGCCGCCGCGTCTGCGTGCGGGCGCGCCCGTGTGTGTGTGTTTGCCTGTGTGTGTGTGTGTGTGTGTGTGTGTGTGTGTGTGTGTGTGTGTGTGTGTGTGTGTGTGTGTGTGTGTGTGTGTGAGGGAGCGAGCAAGTGCGCCCGTCCGGGCGGGCGCGCAGCGGCGGCGGCGGCTGCTCCTTGCGCTGGCATTAGCTCCAAAGGTTTGTATATACTAACAACATTACATTATCCGGGCTCTACCAATTAACGTTCATAATTAAGGGCTTATTTACAAGGGAGGTCGAAATGGAGGAAACGCAGAGAAGGGGGCATGGGGCCCCCCCGGGAGGGCGCGGGGCAGGGGCGGGGGCGGGGGGCGCGGGCGGGAGAGCGAAGAGCAGCGCTGCCGAGAGACCGAGGAGCAGCGGCAGACCTAAGCAGCCGAGGAATTATCAGATGAGTAAAACCAACAGAGGGGATAAGCGAATTGCCGGCGAGCTCAGGAGGCGAGCGCGCCGCCGCACAAGACAAGGCGAGGCGGGGCGGGGCGGGGCGGGGCGGGGCGGGGCGGGGTGGGGTGGGGCAGTGCGGGGCGGTCGAGTGCACGAGCGCTCACGCGCGCTTGAGGCGGGAGGGGGCGGGGCGGGGCTGGCGACGGAGGCGGCCGGCGCGCAGAAAGCGAAATCGTTTAAGCGTTATAATGCGGGTTAACTAGACGTCGCGAGCGCCGCCGTTGGCCACCATCGGGTCGAGTGTGTGCGCCGTGGGGAAGCGAGGGGGGCGGGGCGGGAGGCGGGCGGGGGAGTTCTCTACGCCGAAGCTCTCCTACGTCTCCACCGCCGCTACATTGTGCGACCGCGGGCGAGTTGGGGACTTGCGCCGCGTGGGCGCGAGAGTCGCTCGTGTGCGCTTTTTCGGGGCAACTTTTCTTTTTCGCGAAGCTTCCGCGCCGCCGCGAGTAGAAGGGAGAGAGTGGAAATTGTAGCGTTTCCCTTTGAGGGCTGCGCGGCGTCTGCAAAGGTCGAGGGCCCGGGGGGCGGGCGGCGGCCGCGGCCCTGGCAGCGGCGGCGGCGGCGGAGGCAGAGGCAGCAGAAGGGTTGTCGCGCGATGGTGACCTTCCCGTTTTTGCCGCCGCCGCCAGCGCCGCTCAGACGAACAACAGAGCGCAGCGCCCGGGGAGGAACAACGTCTGTCTTGCTTGTCGTTCTTTTCGTCTCACGGTCCCTCCGATGCTTCCCCGCGACCCGAGAAGGGTGTCTGGCGTGACCTAACAATGCTTCGCGAGCGTGACGAAATGGCGAGTCCAATTTAAGTGACGTTGTACAAATGATGTAGCCCAGATCGCCTTCGAAATCCGGTGCAGTTAGCGTGTAAAATCGTACGTTTAAGTTTGTAACCAGGGTTACACAGTGAGTGGGAATACAAGTTCATGAGGCAGAATCGTTTCGTCATTTCAGAATATTCCCGAACCATTGTTTCAGTTTCTGGGAAGTTTCATAAACTGATCTTAGGTCATAATGCCGTTAATTACGATGCAATAATTTTATGTACTATGTTTAATTATTTTGGTTATTATTAAAAGGGATTGAAGTAAACCTACGCACCACAAACAAATGGAGATTTTCCTCAATCATTGTTCTGAATAAACACCATTACAACATTATTTTGAATACTTTTAGCCAAATACTTTTACTAGGAGATAAATTAATCGATGGCTATTTAATAAGAATTATTGTAATGGAAAAGGTCAGTGGTGTATTGAAATTGTGATTTCAACAATGAGAAAATTTGGTATCTTAAAAGTAAATAAAAGACATACTTTAATTGATATTACCATTTATTAAAAAACTTGTCTATAATCTTCAGTTAATGCAGAAGTCTTAATTAACTATTTCCGATTGGAATACAAGTTTTCCATTTCTCATCACACACTGTTATATTCGTCTTACAGCGAGGCTACAAATACTTTCACACATTTAAGTTCCTGAGGAGTTCTGACAGACGCCTTTTCGAGGGAGAGAAATAACGCAAGCGTATCCGTGTGATGCGGGTCCGATTGGCGTCCAGCTACAACGGCATTCCCAACCACTGTGCGCCCGCGACCACCGCCCGCTCTCCGCACAGTGGCTGGGCCTTGGGTCGCGCGCTGCAGGAAACAAAGCGGTGACGAGGGTTGGCAGCGGGAGGGCGCCGGCGGGCGGCGGGGCGGAAGGGTGGGCGGGGCGCGACGGATGGGCGTCGATTTGTCCGCGTTCGCGACAAATTAATTAAAGACGTCTCGACGCCCAAGCGACGCCTTTCAGCGGCGGAGGGCAGTGCGAGCGCCCTGCGCTCAGTGCCCTGAACGGGGAAGGCCGCGCAGCCACCTGTGCGGCCTGAGGAAGGGGGAGAGGACGGGGTCTGGAAGTCGCATTCACATCCCCTGGCCTCGCAAATGACTGATGAGGATCCGACCGGCGGAGACGCGGCTTTTTCGTTTGCGACGCAACGGAAAAAACTTTGCCCGCAAAAATGACGGCTGTGTTGGACAGAATTGAGCATTCTCATGCCTCACATTACTAATTTGTTTCTAGTTTATAGTCAACGAGATCTGATCTTTGTGTTTAATACATTCATCTACATACATATATAATACATACAGTACATCTTCGTGGAACAAATACACGCGTTTTTATACGTACAATCTAATTCATAAAAACGAAGATCCCGTGAACCAAGATGAAAATATAGTTGGCCTGGATGGATAAAGCTGGAGGGCCATAGCTGCCTCGGCTCGAAGAATCGCGGGTTCAAATCCTCGAGCATCGATGTTTGTGTATGTGTGTGTTCTTCGTACAGTTACTCCTAGAGAAAAAAATAGCAGTGGTCGCTATATGACAAAGTTATTGAAAAGCGACTTTAAAAAAAGATGAAGATAACAACGAAAAAGATAAAGAGTTAACAAAACGACGTCTAGAAAACCTGTGGAACTCTAACGGAAATATGACACAGTGATTGAAAATATGACATCACAAATGACAATGTAGTAAAATTGATAATTCGCCCGAAGGCCCTTGCGTTGGCTTCGTTCAAAGCAAACACGGCGCGGGAGGAGAGCAGACAAGAACAAGCGCCGCGCTGCAGTTTCCCAACGCGCCCCGACCGAAACTAACTTTTCAGTTTTCCGCGCGAGCAGCGCGGTTCAAAGGCTCCGCGTATTTAGCTTGTGCTGGCGCCGCCCCCGCCGCCGTCGCCGCCGTCGCCTCCGTCACTACCTCCGCCTTCGGCCTCGCTCTCTTAGGCGTCGCCATTGCCACCGCCCGCGCCGCCACTACGGCGTATCACCGTTTTACTGCCACGTCATTAGAGGTCACACTTCACGTCACCCCTACGATTGACTCCGTTGACAGTTGTATTTGTCTGGGATAGCGTAACGGTTGTGCAATGGGAACACCATCATGTACACCGTCTTGTACTGTATTGTACGGTATTATTATTATTATTATTATTATTATTATTATTATTATTATCGTTATTATTATTAATGTAAGTGTTGTAATTTTTGCAATTATTGTCATTAACTGCCACCGGGTCATACCCAATTGCAGTTCTAATAAATGTAAATGTAAATGTATCTATACTTTTTTTCAATTATCTATTCAACAATTTAAAGTAACCACATTTATGGACTCCACACTTAATTTTCGACTTCTAAAGCAGTTGCGTCCACGCAACTTAGTTGCAGTGCAATGCTTTTCGCACAGTCGCAACAATTACCATTTGATTCCATCTACAAAACTTCCACTACAACCACCACCAGATCACAACCAGATTTAACAATAAGCACATCTTCGTCAATCGCAACCCCAAACCATCCACCACCATCAATTATATGTAAGTCCCAAAACTCTACCAATCATCGTCATCATCTGGGATGCCATCTACAAGAAAACTCCTCTCCGAGCCGTCGTTTAATTTCCAGTGGGAACGCTGTAAATTCTCGTCTAGGCTCGAGAGATAGTGGGCGGCACCTGTATGATGAAAATGGCGACTGTGACTGTGTCCATGATGGCAGCAAGAGCGGGTATACGGAGCTGAAAATTCTCGCTCCCCGACTGTGCCGACCGCCAGAACAGTGACGGAGAGGGGAGGGCGGGGCGTGGCGGGGCGCGGGGAAACGACTCCCCCGAGCGCACGCTCTGTCTTCTTGCTCACGCAGCGAAAAACCTTTCCCCCTTTCTTCGTTTCGCTGCCTCTCACCTTTTCTTCTCTGCCGTGAGTCTCTTCCCATGGAAGCCCTTTTATCTCGTTACATAAAAATTTCGCAACAGTGAACTTTTTTCTCGTCAGCTCTCTTTTTTTTCTTTTTACGTTGTGTGTGTACACAGGAAATAAAAAGAGAGCATCGCTGGGCGCACAAGACGGCCGTCGGATGAGTGGGCGGACGAGTGGGTGGAGGGGGGAAGGGAGAGGGGGGAGGAGTGGGGGGCGGCGACAGCTTTTGTGCGCGACATTTGCAGGGCCGCAGACCCAACCCTACAGCAGCCTACGCGCGCGCTACTTGTCCTCCAACAGCGAAGACGCCTCGCTTGCGGCTTGCTTCAAATCGATGCCGCAATGGATTTTATCAATACTTCTATTACGTAACTTTATAAATGATCAGAATTACATGTTAATATTTTGTTTTCGCCAGCACCTTTGCATCTCGGGCATCTTTCTTCAGTGTTTACAATTATTTTTTTAAAATAAATATTTGTACCACAGGAAATATTACAAAACTTCATTGTCAATTTTACATTAGTTGTAATACCTCGAACGTTTGTTATTGGAATATATGGTAGACGTATCGTTGTTTTTTCAAGGGAACATCTTATATAAAACTACTCGTATACTAATTGTACTCTCATTTCACAAGTACCGTAGACTTAATAACTTTTTGTGAACTGCTTGAGTGGTGTACCGATTACACAAAATTCATGAATTCACATTTACACTGAGGCACACGAAACGAGTTATTGCTTCAATATTTCTATTAAACACATCTCACACCCAAAACATTCCTTCACTTATAGTTCTTTACCTGTTAAGGTAAAGTAACCACACAGAGTTTGATTTTCATTATGTTTAATGTACTCTTGCACTATTATAGAAAGTATTATACTACACTTTCACCTACTCTCTGACAACAAACATGCTCAATATGTTTAATCTTGTTACTGTTAGTCTTTATAACTACTCAGTATATACTCTGTTCTGCGCGGCTCTACAAAGAATCAAGAAAGTTCGAAGAAAGTGCATGATTCTATACATGGAATACACATCCAAAACAACATATTCATGACATGTGGGAGAAGTGGAATATTATGAAAAGTCAAGTTACCAACAGTTCTTTAAAAAGTGGTTAGTGCCCCAATGCGTGATGACCCTTTCCGATCTCACAACAGCAATTGAATTGAATTGAAATTGCCTTATTTTACGTGGCGAGACTCGGGCCATCAGGCCCGCTCTTCCGTCTGACCAGGCAAATTTCGCTACGCTCCTTTCACCAACTAGGAGAGAAACGAGGTATTTCTTGGGCGAGAACAGGTGATTTGAATTTAGCTCAGAGGCGTCATTTAGGCTTGAGGATCTTTTACATGCAAGTAAATCTACGAACATGGAACAGCCGGCTTTACTTCCCCTCCGAAGGAAGGCGTACGAAGGATTTTTTCGCGGTTCGATCTACGATCGGGTTTGAACCCGCCAACTTGGGTACAACAGTCCAGTACGCTAACCGTTACACCATCGCCGCCGCCAATGCTGTTGCGGCCGGCGCGAGCTCTCCGCGCGTGGCGTGGGCGGAGGGCGTCGGAGTGCGCGGGCGGGGGCGGGGGACAAGGGTCCGGGGCCGGGGGGGCGCCTCCGCGGCGCATGCAATATACATCAGCGCGCCTTGGCCGCAAGACGCTGCGAGACGTCGCGGGAGGCGCTCTGCATATGCGCGGGGCGAGGCGGAGGCGAGTAACGCCACTGCACTATGGATGACGAGGGCACGCGCAGCCACGGCGCGAGCGTCGCCTTCCGGCGCTCCGCGAATCTCCGCGACACTCGATACACCGCCAAGAGGATTGAAACTGTTTCGGACAGACACACGCTTTTGAAGAACATGCGGCACTCAAGTAATATAATTTAAGTAATTCGTGGAAGAATAGACCCATCGATCGATATTGCGCACTTAATTCTTTATTTGCTCCTGAAAATGTCAATTAGTTCTAATTGGAAATTTATTCTTGTCTTCATCATCTTCACCGAAAAGTTGAGAGGGTCTTTATAAGAAGGTATGCTCCAGAACAGCATATTTAAAATTTTGCAGAACAGAAATTTTAAAAAATACAATAAATGTGGCAAACTAGTTAATGTAAAAACTCGTTCGATCCGGTTATAATAGTATTGTCGACCTAAAATTAGTCAGAACTAAAAATTTGCTGTAGCTTTCTGAGAACTTAACGTAGTAATATAAAATATATTAATATATAATATAGTGTGAGGTATACATAATGTAAACTTAAAACAGTGGGAATAATATATAAAAAGAGTGTGAACTATACACACAGAACTGAATAGAGTGTAAACATATTTTTACAAGTGTTATTAATGAGAACGTAGGCTACTCCGGCCGGAGTCAGTAACTACTTCGCTAACCGGAGCCTAAGCGCAGGAAACGCTGAAAACGTATCGGCCGCCATTCTGCGACCTTTCTCAGGGCGAAATGTCTATTTCGCCCTGAGAAAAGCACGCATTTCGCCTTGACGAAGGCGGGCTTTGCGCCCTGAGAAGGCGAGCATTTCTCACTGAGGAAGGCGAGCATTTCGCCCTGAGGAAGGCGAGCATTTCACCCTGAGGAAAGCAGATATTTCGCCCTGAGGAAATCAGGCATTCCCCCTGACGAAGGCGGACTTTTCGCCCTGAGGAAGGCGGGCTTCTCGCCCTGAAGAAGGCAGGCATTTGGCCCTGAGGAAGGTCGCAGAATGACGCCCGAAACGTTGTCTCCTGTGCCTAGGACGTGGCGTCTCCCGGTCAGCCAAGTAGTTATTTCAGCCAAGCAGTCATGAATATTTTCTCTTCGATCCGCCGTGTCTTCTCAATGGCTACACAACCTCCACGGTAGGTTCATCGCCAACTTGAAACAGCGCTCGCGATAGTCCTGCTCTCCTCGCTGGCTGCTCCATCAGAGGCGCAACGCGGCGTCGGCGGCCAAGCGACGCGCTCCGCTGCTCCTGCTCGGCCACGCCCCGCCCCCGCCCCGCCCCCGCCGCCGGGCTGCGTGCAGCCTCCTCGAGAAGCCGCGACACAAAGTCGGCGCTTCATTACCGAAGCGACCCCCACCCCCTCCCCCTCCCTATCCCCCTCCTCACCCGCCGCCGCCGCCGTCGGTCTCTTGTCGACGCGCTCATGCAAACTACATGGCATTTAATGCACCGACGTATAACGTCGTTAGCAAGTTCGACAGGGCCGCGTCGGCACGGCCCTTCGGGAGGCGGCGGAACCGGGGGTGGAGGGGGGAGGGGGGACGCGCTTTGCCGTGTGCGCGCGCGTGCTCGTGCGTGCGCCCCCGGCCCCCGCCCCCGCCGCGTCCCGCCCCAGAGGGCAAAATAAGTTAGTCAGAAGCCATTTCATTCACTCAGCGCAGCCCGGCCCGGCCTCCGCCGCCGCCGCCGCCGCCGCCTGCATATCCCTAATTCCGGGGCGCAGCCAATCGCAGGGCGCGGCGCCGTCGCCGGCTCTAATTACCTCACGGCGAAGGAGCAGCGTCGCCGGCGGAGGCGAGGAGGCGGTCGGCCGTCTCGGACCGGAGCGGCGGCGGCGGCGGCGGCGGCGGCGGCGGCGGGGGGGGGGGGGGGGCGCTGGAGAGGCTGATGGATTTGGCCCGCCAGGAGCGACGCCTCGCGAAGGCTTCCTGCATTATCTTTTTTTAATACTCCTAACTAAGGTTGCTTCGTAAATCAGGAAGTGTTTGGAATTGAAAATTTCAAGTGGCTGATAAAATGAAATAATTGTGAATAGTATTCTAGTCATCAGTAAGACGAATCTTCTAATATAAAAAATGAACCTGCTGACTGTAATAGTTCAGAAATCACAAGTCGTACTTGTTTGTCCAACTTCCTAATAATTAATTTCTACAAATCACAAATGTGAACAGTAAATGAGAAAACAAAACTGTAATAACCACCTTTTGTACAAAAGTAACACTTTTGTAAAATGTTTTTTTTAACTACTGTGAAGGGACGGTGTAACTTACACGGCCAGGATCATTACTCGTACAGAGAGAAGACTCGATGAACAACATACATTATTTCTACATACGAAAATTTCAGAATATTATAATATCTGGAGGAGGAAATCGTGTTTTGCCATCTCTTTTTGATTTAAACGACTCGGCGTTTCTTCATTTTCAATGATAAGTAAACAAAATAGAGAGTGCACAACTTAAGCGAAGGAAACAGAGGATAAAAGAGAAAATGGGAAGGGAATATCAATAATAATAATAATTCGAGGACTAAGTTCAAAATGAAGAAGAAGAGTAAGAAGATAAAAGAGAAAGGAAAAGCAGAGAAAATGCGTGAGGTTAAGCAGAAAATAAATGCATGTGCCCCGACCCCCAACGACATGGCCTTACTCTAACAGCAGGTCCTTGTCAGGCGCGCGGGATCGAGGCGTCCGACCGACCAATCTCTAATGCGATCGGCAAACGCTACCGGCCTCCGAGAGAGCTTCACACCGCTTTGTTACCCACGAGGGCGCCCGGCCGCGGGTCGGACCCGCAGCGGGACGCGGGGTTCTGTTGTCCGATTCGTCTAAATATTGAGATGAACGCCGTCAATATTGTGCGTGGCCGCTTTCTCGACAACGCTGGACCACCTGGGCAGCGCATGACTAAGAGCCAAGCAGCAGCAGCAGCAGCAGCTTTCTTTGTACAGCTCGCCACGGAAGCTTCCCAGGCGCGAGCAGCCGTGTAAAAACAACGGGAATTTTCCCCTCCGATCTCACAGCAGCATCAGGAGCATCCTCGTTTCAGTAGCCCCAACGCAACGACGCTGCTCGGAGTTTACATTTTAGTCGAGGAGACGGGCACGCAAATTGTTTCTTTTGTGTTTAGCGTCGTTGCTTCCAAAAACAGTGTTCCGTGTGCATTCCCAAGTCTCCGACGAAATAACACCATTTATTTTCAAGACAGACATGTGCTCCTTTCGGAATCGGATAAACAGCTGTTAAAATATTCCTGAGACAGGTGCGGAGGCTGAATATCTCGACTCATTCTTTCCTCCCATCGATTTTGTCTCGGAATGAAAACGACGTCTCAACGGAGTATCATCGTATGACTTAGTATATCGTACGACTTATGAGATTCAATTTGTAGGACTGTTTTGATAATTTCAGGTACATAGTGATGATTCGTGGTAAATTGGAGGCTGCAATCTTTCAAATATTAGTTAGATTTCTTTCAAAACTTTTCTCCGGTTCCAATAACGTAGAATTGCATAACAGTCTTCTGAGATTTCAGTTACTCACCATTAACATAATACTATAACATTAAGCGTTCCCCAAATATCTGACGCAAAAGTAAAAGACGAAAAATTCGCTGGGTCTGAGATTCGTGAAATGTTACGCTCTAAAATGTTCTAAATGTACGAGTACTAACTACAGAGGAACATAATGCTAGGGGGGGGGGTCTTTTGAAGTAGTAATGCAACGATGTAAGGAATATAAAACAATGTAAAGGAGTGAGAACTACGAGGAACTAATTGAGACTTCGATAGTTACCTAGTGCTTGGTTGTAAAATGTCAATTAAAATGCACTCCCTCCTCTTAATTTCATTACATCAGATTTAGGAGATGTAAAACAGAAACGCGATGAAATATTTCATCAGGATATTTACATTATGGAAAGATAGCATCACAAACATTGAAACTGGGCTATGATGCAAGACTGGTTGGTAGGTGAAAGGTAGTAAAACAGAGGTAAGAAACGCCGTTCTGTTAAAATATTGTGGATGGCATTTTATAATAAAAAAAATCATTTCTATTCTGTAGTTTCGCACTTACACAGTCAGATTTTTTCAGTGCAAGATTTCCCCTTAGATGTATACATAGTTGAAATCAGGATGTGCTTTGTTTTTTTAAACAATATTTAAGAACTTGCAATTAAATTCGAAATATTGACATTAAGAAAACATATTTATAGTCATAATTGGAAACAAAACATTACGCATTAAACACTAAACAATTAAAAAAGCTTGTGAAATTTGTATTAAAATTTGTAGCGTTTTTTCAATAAAATGAAAATTGGCCAATATACGCCATGCCTTTTTTTGCCACAAGACATCACCAGATTATTTATGAGTACATTCAAAAGAAATTTTTTGTCTGACATACTTGTACGTTGTAATTAAGGTACAAGTGTCTATTGTTTTTACATCAGGAATCACATTACAGAAGAGAACAAAAATTATATCAATCATATCCTCGAGGTTTCATCACAGTGTTATCCCTTCGCCAAACGCGCACCTCCGACCAGCATTTCATCACCAGAGCGAGGGCCCTGTTTTGTGATTCCTCGAAAAACTCAGCTCGCTCCCCCCACCCCCGCCCGCCCGCCCGCCCGCCCTTCCACCGGAGAATCCCCCCAGCGCCCTGCCGCGTCGCTTCGTAACCTTCTTAATGCGTCAAACAGTCCTATTATATGACTTTGACTAGCAGCCATAAAATATTTAAACTGATGAGTAAAGATCAAATGGCTTGTCGACCTCCGACGTCCTGTTCTCTGGCGACGGAGGCGGGGGCGGGGGTGGGGCGGGCGGCGGAGGCGGAGACAGCGTTTGCCCTCGCCCGCCCGCCCGCCCGCCTCGCTGCGATTCGCGCAGCCTATCAGCATTCTCTTTAATAATGCCTTTTATTCCGACGGCGTTCTGCGCGCTGCGCGCGGGCGGGGGAGGAGGGGTAGACGCGGGGGGGGGGAGGCAGGAGCGATGCCGGGGGCGGGGGCTGCGGGGCGGCAGACACAGCAAATGCCATTAGCCGCGAGCCGCTCATGATAAAGGCAGCGGAACGCAGCGCGGGGGAGCGGGCGACGGGAGCGGCCGTTATGGGAGCTTTCGGGTCGTTTATTCTCCATGAGCCCGCCCACCGACGCTCCTGTTAGGCGGTGAGGACTCCTGCCATTCAGGGTCAAAGGATCGCCATTACAAGGTTGGTTGGTTGGTTGTTAGAAATTCCGGGCGAGTCAACTGATAAGGTCATTAGTCTCGTAAGTGTAGCACATGTTTTCCCACTGGATACACCTGTTAAATTCCCTCACTGGATGGCGAGATCCGGCGCCGACCTACCGTCGGCTAGCGTAGTTTTCCCCCACCCAGCGGGACATTGCCCCAACCTGGGCAACCTCTCAGCTCCCGAGCGTTGTCCCGGCACGTGTGGTAGTGAAGTGCATGTCAGCGCAAGTGGAAGTAAGGAGTGAGGTTAGGCCAAGGAAGAAGAAGGAAAGATCGCGCGCCCTCCGTGACCCGTTTGTTAGGGTACTGCTCCGGCATTCTCCTGGTGTTGATCGGAGAAACTACCGAAAACTACCGTTCAGAGCAGGTGGCCAATGAATTCGACCTAGCTGACAAACTAGTCTGGAAAATGCTGCCAACGTCAGGACCCCAACCTAGGTTCTCCCGGTCTGCGGCACTGCAATGACGTCAGTTGATGCCCTGAGCCACCTCTCCTGGCCCACAATTTCAAACAACTCTTTCTGAGAAAGTTGTCGCTGAACACTGAATCGATATGTGCATTATTAATATTCGATAACTTGTAATACGAATGACTCAATACACTTTCGAGTACATTTCATTTGCTCACAACTCAAAGGTCGGTTATAACGAAGTGACATTTACATAAAGATAATACACATATTTTTATGTACTGATCATCACTAGGAAATAGTACGTACGTGATCTGATGTGGTACGTATGCATCAAACCACCAACAGGATAACAGTATTTTTTCCTTTTCAATAAACATTTTCCAGGTAAAAGACTCATCGCTTCGCATTACGCAACGCAAACGTCTACCGTCGCAGGAAGTCGGGGCGCGTATGCAGGCCCAACAAGAGGCCAGCGCGCGTCTCTCAGACCCCCCTCCCCTCCCCTCCCCCCCCCGTCGCTGGCAGCGCGCCTGCATCGCCAATCACGAGAAAAGGACCACCGCGACGCCGCGTGTTCGGCGAGGAGCCGAATTCCACCACTCAGCAAGACTCTATTAGTCTTAATTAGAATGCAGAACAATCCGCGCATATATAATTAGCGGGCCGCCGCCGCCGCCGCCGCGACCCACGCATGGGATCCGTCGCCTCTCGCCGCCGACGCCACCGGGGAAAACCTGTTGGGCGCGGGGCGGCTTCCTCGCCGCCCGGGTTGAACGCCCGCGGCCAACGCGCCGCCGAAAAGCCACTTTAGCCCGGCGTTGTCTCTGTGACCGTCAGGCCCGAATTTACGCGGAGGCCCTATCAACCCAGAAACCGCATCAAATATTGAGAAGGACCGAGAGTGAACTTTTGGATTTTGTATTGATTCAGAAAAAAATAACTGGTTTAAAATATTTAATGAATTCTGAGTTATTCCTACTCATCGGCATACATAAGAGGACTGTGTAGATGTATTATTGTCGGCATTTTTGAAACAAGCAATGTCTTATGTCCAGTGCTCGGAATCTGATGACCTACAAATTCTTTGAAAATTATGTATAAAATTACTTAAAAATAAAGGGAAAATGCAATATTTTTTTAAAAAAGTACTGAAAATTTGTATATGTTTACGTGTTGAATGAATTTTACTTTTTTAAAAATAAAATAATGTTTATAAAATTATATTTAATATAAATTCTTTATTTTAGAAGGAAATGTAATGCTTAGCTCCTATCTTCCAACCGTCAGTTTTTTGAAAGGTTGAAGAAGTTAACGAAGATACGTGTAATTTTAAGAATTCGTAAAAAACAGAGTCCACTGCAATTGTGAATTTTGTCATGAACTGATGATACAATACAAACTTCCCTCATCCTAGTCCCTCATTGATCTGACTGAACTCGAAGTCCTGCGAATTTGAAACGAATTTTTAATTTCCGGAGGTACTTTACAAGAAATCGCTAAGATACTTCAAAATGTTTTCTCTAAAATTACTGTAATTTTGTTCTTTAATATTTTTGCTCCAATAGAGCAAAGGACGCTTATAGTATAAAATTATGATATTTCATTAAAATATTTGCATTTTCGGTAATACAAAATTTCAATTAGATTTTCGAATCTAATCTATGTCTCTGAACATAGTTACAATGCTGAATATAAGAGATTTATTTCTTAGTGCAATCTAGTCTTACAGATTTATTCTTTAAATTATTATATGCAGTGTTTTCAAAATATTAGTATTTCGTGTAATTTTGAGTGAAATCGCTCTGGTGCCGAGTGGTACCAGAGAAGTTAACGTCACTTCTGTGACTGGGACACTTCCCCCTCGTTACAAATGAGCGTCGGGCACTGCTAGGGCGAAGCCAAGAGTCAATCTGGAGGCCACCCGGGCTCTTACACCCTGGGGGCAAGGAGCCCCCAAACCATCTCCCCACTCCGGGCTTAGTACCTATTTTATTCTAATTTGCTCACGACAAGTACCACAAGAAATCTGGGTAGCATAGTTTCAATATCGAAGACAGAGATTTCTTTCTTAATGTAATCTATTATTTTAAATAATTGTACATTCAGGATTTTCAAAATATTGGTAAATTTCGCGTAATTTTAAGTAGATTAAACTTTTAACAATTTTTACTCATACAAAGATTTTTTTAAAACGTTTGCAATTTTTCTAAATTTTTTAAAAGAAAAATGTGAATTAAAATGATGAAATATATTTTTTAGTAAACGACTAGGATTGGGAGGCTAGATCATGGTTGAAGTATAATGGTTATCACTAGGGGCCGAATTTTAATGAAATGTCATTTTTTTCCTTTTCACTTCATAACAAATCCGTTTAGCATATAAATTAAATTTATGTATTGACAAAAGGAAAATGACCCATTTCTATAAGTCATTTCTATACATTTTTATGTGAATTTCGGTTAATAAGTATTTTTTTACTTTTTTCGTCATTTCTAATGCATTTTCTCTGATTTAATCTATTTTAATATAATTTTAATGGTATTTGCTTCCAATAATATTTACGAGATGTAACAAATGTTCTCCACAGTGTTGCTGAGTAGAATATTCGATTTCTTCGCTCAGAAATTGTAGTGCCAGCCTTTGTGAGTATATACTATAAAAAGGGTTCCTGTGACGCCTTTCTAGGCCATTCTCGGTTAAGCTGCTTTCGTAAGACAGAATTTTTCTAGTACAGAACAGTCCAAACCAAAAAATTGCAAGCTGAGTTCACTGGAACGAATAGAAGAAATCTCAATTATATTAGTAACGTATCCAACAGCTTGAGTTGTTCACCCGAACTTGATTTGGTCACATTTTTACGTCATTTTTCTTTGGTTTTTGTGCATTTTTAAAAATTTTAAGAGCATTTTATTGATCATTTTGGCGATATTTTAGGTTATCAAAATTCCGAAATTCCGAAATTCCGAAAAAATTATCAAAAGTTCGAGTTCAAATCGAAGCGCATGCAACAATGTTCGCAGGTTGGGAACTCTCGCAGTTATGTTGAATCAATGAGGCAACATCCAAGTGAAGTAACGTATTACTTGCCGCGAAAAGATTACGCAATCAGGTTCAAATGTGTGAAATTTTCGGCCATATCCGCCAGTGTTATATTATTACGTACCCATTACAAATAATTTGAGAAAGTGTGTGCTTCTTTATCTCGGTAATATCGTAAGCAGAGACGTTGCAAAACAACTACAGATTCCCACGCTCATATTCTTCGTATCCTGGATGCGAAGGCTGACTTTTGAAAACCTGTTCGTAACGTTAATAGTTACAAATTGCTCATCACACAAGCGAGTTCGGCTGGTAATGCCATTTATTAAATTCGGAAACTATACCAAAATAAAACTGAATATTGTTTTTATCATTAATAAAATCTTAAATAATGTTATTACTATTGTTTAGTAATGAAAATCAAATTAGTTTATTAATCGTCGATGATTCGTTAAGAATTCATTTTGATTGCTTATTTAAAGCATGTGTAGTAATGTATACAAGAATAAATTGGGGAAAGGTATAATTATTTTTAGCATAATTTATTCAACGCATTTATTAGTCCAACATTTCTACTAAACGTTTATAAAATTTATTTTATTTGGAAAAATTAATTTATTTATTCTTTTCAGACAACTGTAAACCCACGTATTTTTCTCGTCCAAAGTTATTCATCTGAACTACGCGAGTTACTTCTGCATTTATAAATTCTTCAAAGTAAGGATATGAAATGTGATTTCCCGGTCGTTATGTTATTTCCGAATCATCATTTAAATAAGTCTTAAATGTTCATGTCTACTTCAAATAAAGAGAAAGCATTCGCACAGAAGAAAACTGGAAGGAGGTGGAGATCGTGCAACACAAGACAGACGCTTTCACAGTGCTTATAACACGGAAGTCATATATCAACTACTTTTTCTCCGGTATAATATCCGGACCATGTTTCAACAGTTTTATGTTGGTGCACAATCACTGCCCGGAGTGGAATTCGACAAGACGTATAAAAACAAGGGTATTTGCGAGGAACGTGATTTTGGACGGGGCACATTTTCTGCCCGCGCGCCCGATTGCGTCGCGGGCCAGGAATGTTCCTGTGTCTGTTATCCAAGGATTTCCAGCCTAGGGGGAGCGGCCGTGGCGGGCAGCGAGTGTTTACTCCATGGCGATCGCAGAGGAATGTCTGCAAACAGTGACGTCACGGAGGCTGTGCAGGTTGTGGCAGTGATAGCAGCGAAGTAATCGCGACTGACGTTCTGTTCGGAAATAAAGGAATTGTACGCGGCGACTATGATTTTGGATGGACGACTGCCGTTAACATGTTCAGGGAGGGACTAGAATCAAGAGTGAAAGTTGTAGTTACGCAGGAAGTAGGAACACATGTCAGGACACAAATAGAAGCACGAGTGTCAATAAAGGAGACGTATCCGAATGCAAAATCAGTTTGAACAATATTAGGCATTGGCTGTGGATGCAAAGACAATGGTGTGAATTGTTTCGAATGCTGCATTGGAGACGATCGCGGTTGTTGATAAAGAAAACAAAACCAAAACCAACAATGCACAGAGGCGATGGAAGCAGTAAGAAAACAGACTGTAGGAAGCAACATTGAAACGTATCTAACATGAACGAGCGTGAATGATTTCAATGTGATAATGATCGAGGCAAAAAGTACGGTAAGGAGTGCAATTTAAAATATAATTTAAAAAGAAGTAACTAAGGACATGTTTAAAAGAAAGGTTGAGGACAGCGTGAAACTCGGAGAACACTTTGAGGAAGACAAGGGACACGTTGAGTTAATAGAATATTTAGAACGAGACGTAATGAAAAACGTGATAGGCATGGCGATAGCATTCAGCCGCTGTCTGGAGGAGAATTCGGGCTGATGTGATCGTTGTTTTCCGTGGTTTCTCCAATCACCACCAGGAGAATGCCCGGCCTAGTAAACGGCCTTGGATCGTGCGCGATCTTTCCTTCCTCTTCCTTGCCCTACCCTCACCCTTACTTACACACACTTACACTTCCTTGCACTACACTATCACAAATGTCGGCAGACCAGTCGAGAGCTTAGATCTTCCCCGAATGGAGCGGTGTTCCACTGATGGGAGATACACCTGGCAGAGGAAAACCCAAGGCGAAGTGTAGGTCGCCGCCGGATCTTGCCAACCGGTGGAGAAAAATCACGGCCACCTCCCCAGCAAAAACATTCACTACACTTACGGGAATAATGGTCTCCGGCGTTGGCGCGTCCGAAAACACTAATCGATCAGTCGTGGCGAAAAGAAAACCTACGAACGAAATTCTCACGCCCACGCGGAGAACGAGAAGTCGCGGAGTCAGGTTGCGTCCGCGTTTCGGCACCCGCGCGAACGGGTGCATTCCTGCGAGGCGGAATACGCGCATTCCGGCGGGGAGTAATCGTCGATAAAGTTTAGCGTTCTATTAAGTTTGCATTGAGATGCTGGAGGTATTTGGAAACACGGAGAAATCGAGGGGCGCGGAGGAGAGAGGCTGAAGAAGAGGAGGAGGATGGGTTGGCAAGGGGGTGGGGGCGGAGTCCGAGGCGCGAATTCCGCAACCAGACGAGGAACAACGTAGTTTCAAGGTATGTTTCCTTTTCAATTCATGTAGGCGATGTATCAGAGTGGATGAGCGGTAGCGGTCCTTCAAGTATTCAGCGGGCGTGTTGCAGCACAACATATGCAGTAGGCTTTGAATGGATTCCTTGTAGCTCGAGTTCACCAATGTATTTATGTTCAAGGATTTAAGAAGTACGAAAGATACTAATAGGCAACATTCGTGATACTTTCAACATTCGACCTTTAAAACAACAGGATAAATTGTTTTTTTTTCTTTTTCAATCAGAGATTAAGATAATTGTTTTTTGCCACTCATTTCTCATACACTAAAATACGAGAACCCCATAAACGTTTACTATATTATCATTATTCGTGAAATTAGTTTTTTCCATATTTCTGTAAATAAACGGGAAGCAAATATATGTTATCAAAATTAAACCACTGCCAGCAATTGAATAATACTGTCTCTTTCACCTTGAGAAAAATACTTTTATCATTCAGAAGTATCATATACTATTTTGTTATATGAATTTACCAACATTTCAGTTACCTTTCCGTAAATGAAGCAGATGTTTTGTTTTTTATGAGACTACTTTAAGCAAGAGTGTTATAATTAGCGCGTGCCCTGTCACGTACTTAGATACATCTGAGAGGAATTTGAGAAATGTGGATTCGGAATTTTTTTGCACAGCCTCTCTCATCTGTTTGAAAAAAATAGCAGTTTCGAAAAGAAACAGGAAATTTCGTACGCGACGAAGAATAACAAATTCTGAAGTAAAGTTACTAGAGGAGATACACCAATTTCCAAAGAAACGTGAAACATTTAAATAAAACGTAAATATTTATTGTCAAATGTGGTTTTAAAGGAAATCAAAAATATCTTCAGCATTTTTATTATTATAATGCTACACGCGAGCTGAAGAGTTTATAAGCACACCATCTGATCATGTCCTTCACTTACATTTTTTATATTAATCAAATATACAATTGATTGCACGCGTTACGAACCTTTTTAAATAAAATGTGTGTTGATGGAATGATGGTGTTACATAAGAAAAATTACAGAACTTAGAAAACTCGCAGATTTCTCTGTCACTGAGAAGTGGCGACATAACAAAGTAGACAACTGCTCAAGGTCTACCAGATTCGATTCTCGCTAACACGTCAAGTTGCGATACAAAATAAGAAACAACCCAAGAAGAGTTTGCTTTGATATGTATCAAGATTTCCCCCTGATAAATTATTTATTCTATCTTATACTATTTGCAAATAACAAAACATAATTTACTCATATACTTGGGAGTAACTTTAACATTCACCACCAATCTCCTCCTTCTTGGTTGTAATGCAAATTTATTATTATAATGAATACGTTAACGTCTGTTATAATGTTTATTTTATTGTAAGATTCTTGACCTTAATAAAACATATTGTGAGGTTTTATAATAATCTATTTAATATTATATAATTAACGTTTTGACCCTATTTGGAGTCTTTTTCAAAAACCTACCCAGTGTCGAGGTTAGTTGACATCATAAATAAATAGAAAGCATTTTGATAAAAAATGTCATTCACATAAAAATGGTGACTTTTGTCATGCCAAATGACCGGATGAATCTGGCGACTTGATAATTTTTTAGGTTATTTCCATACCCTCTATTTTTAGGTTATTTCCATACGAAGATCTCGATATCTTGTTATTTACTCGATTTCTCTTTGATTCAATTTAGACTTTACTGGGATGAATTGATGTTCAGCATCAATACCACTTTCCCTTCAATGGCGGTGAGATACTATAACTATGATTCTTAATAATGCTGTGTTTGTATATTGAAATACTGTAGTATTTTGTATTGGGACGTTCGATAACCTTTTCCGGCATGTGATTCCCCATTGATTAATTGTGTAAATTACATATTTTCTGCGCAGATTGCAGGGTATCACCATGGCCAATCTGACGAGTCGTTGTTTGAAATTTGTCTGAGAATTTTTTTACAGATATTGATCCTAAAAGTAATTCTTATTCTGGTTTACATAATGTGCAGTAGTCTTCGATAATCTTATTTATTTTGGGTTCAAAGGCTTCATTTCTTAGATTTTATTATCATTATTTTTATTAATATTATTATATTACTGTCACCATAAAATATACCTAATTTCTTATTAACATAGTGATCTCTAGTCAGAGAGCCAGATACATCAGTTGGAGTTGTGTGCGTAGCAGGGTTAATGAAGCGAACACGGTGACCGGATGGAGTATGTTATTCACGACTCCTGGTACCAGTGTTCCCCGAAATCTACACGCCGTGGCCATTCCCACCTTTCCCACTGCCACAGACACAGTGTTCACAATGCAAATTTAGGCGACATCCGACCTAACGACATGTTTCTACAAACCGGATTCTTTCAACGTCTTCTGAACAATCATGTTGTGATAGTCCTTCCAAGCATATCGCTATCTTCCAGCTGCTCTGCTTCAGAATGATCCGAACAATTAACCAAATCAAAAATCAGCAAACAAAAAATCCAACGATATTTTAGTATTTACCCATGTTGTTCTACGAGTAAAATAAGTAATCTCTTTGATATTTTACATTAAGAACAAACACAACTTCTAAATCATTGACAAGACGTGTGGCCTGCATGGTAGATAATTATTTTCGAATGCAGTACGTTATGAGAATATTGGAAAACAGAATGGAAATTACTTGTAATTCAACAAAAAAATAACACTGACCGAAGAAACTGTCTCAATGCAGTCCGATGTGTGAATTAACTCCACGAGTGTGAATTAACTCTGGGAACATCTCCATCGACACAACAAGGCTTCAACTGAAAAAGCGCAAAGCTTCACGGTAGGTTGATAGACGGTTAGTGATTCCGACCGCGTCAACGGCTAAGGCCATTAGTACCGTAAGTATGGTGCATGTTTCTCTCTCTCGAGGTGGCTGTGATTTTCCCCCATTGGATAGTGAGATTCAGCGCTGATCTAGCGTCGGATAGCGGGGTTTTCCCTAACCAGGTATCTCCCACTAGCACGGCACCGCTCAAACCGGGACAAACTCAACGCTCCCGACCGACTCCCGACGTGTGTGGTAATAATAATAATAATAATAATAATAATAATAATAATAATAATAATGTCTTTATTAATGGCGAGGCTCAGGCCATACGGCCTGCTCTCCCGCCTAACCACTGAATTTACATACATTTAGAGTAGTAACATTTTAAGAGGGGAGGACAAGCTGTACATTTACGTCTGGGAGAACAAATCTAGGGACCATCCCGGCATACGCCTTAAGCGATTGAGTAAACCCAGAAAAAACACAATCAGGATGGCGGCTTAGGGCCGAACATTAATAGAACTGAGTATGTTGTGTGTGGTAGTGCAGTGCATTTTGTGCAAGGGTGTGTAGGGATGAGGATAGGACAATGAAGGGGAAGGAAAGATCGCGCGCAGCCCGAAGCCCGTTTGTTAGGGTACCGCTACGGCATTCACCTGGTGTTGATCGGAGAAACTACGGAAAACGTCCGATCAGAGCCGCCGGAATTCTCCTCCATACCGCCACTGAATTCAATAGCTGATAGCTGCTGCGATACCTCAGCTCATAAGTTAGTTTTCAAAATCTTGTCACCGTCGGAACTCGAACCTAGAACCTCCCGGTCAATTGCACAAAATTCAGACAAGAATTCAGAAAACGGACGTTGGGAAATATTCATTCGCGAATCGCACTATTAGGGACTGGAACACTTTGCCTGTGACAGTCTTCGATCCCTTTCCTCAAAGCCTGAGCAAATTTAAAAATAAATTAGTTTCTTGAATGTGGATATGTTATAAATATATTTAATAAAATTCAGTGCAATTACCTATGTCTTCTTTGTAATTAAGTATTATTATTATTGTTATTATTATTGTTGTTATTATTATTAATATTATTATCATTATTAGCATTATTATTATTGTTATTATTATTATTATTATTATTATTATTATTATTATTATTATTATTTTTACTATTATTATGTGCAGTGCAGTGACGTTGTGCAACTGAGAGAAACGAGTGAGTAAGAAAGACATTACAGCTCGCTGTATCGCAGTGCGGTGAAGTGTGGTGAAGTGAAGTTTGGTGAAGTGGAGTTCTATGAAAGATTGCACAGTGAAATGTTCATGAGATTTGTAACGTTTGTAGAGTTTGTATAGTTGTTAAGTTCTGTAATGTTAAGTTAGTGTATTCTGCCACCAAGTTCTCACACTTAATTGCAGAATTATTAATAAATCTAAAATTGCAACGATATCAGTTGATCAGCCATCTCTTCGGGTGCAAAGCGTGACAAAGCTATTGGGTTCTTTAACAGGGCTGAAATTTTGAACTTGTGTATTAAATATTAATAAGAAAATAACCAATAATCTCCGTAATGTAAAAAAGCAACATTATTTTTTTACGTATTTTTGAATAAATACTATAATTTTTAAATTCGGGGGTCTCCTGCCCACGAGAGGCCCCCGGAGCACTTGCATTCATCCATCCCACACGCCCTCTGCGCGGCCGCCATTGTATGGGTTGGGAGGGGGAGGGGGGAGAGGGAGGGGGAGGGGGGAGGCAGAGGCGCGGGCGCGGTCGGGTTCCCACCTCGCGCAGCCGCCGCATTTGCAGAAGCGAGTTAAAGAGCCGTCGGGCAGCCGATGACATGTCGCGGCGGCGAGTGGCTTGACGGGATCTCCCCATCAACGCGCGACATGTTTATGTCGCCGAGACGAGCATTTGCATAACTTATCGGCACCCGGTTCCTCGAATCCAGGCTTCCTCGTCCCGGCCGTGTTGGGGCTGTGAAGGGGGCCACGCAGTGTGTCTGAAACGCTCCTTTGCAGCTTATTCTTTTGCCTAGAACACGGTCTATCTGAAATCGTAATGAGTCTGACACCATTTTCGTTGTCTTAGTTTCACGATTTGGTATTCAATAAATGATTCTTATATGTGACAGAGTCCTTATGAGGCAAAATTTCGTACGAATTATTGGCTGCTACTGTTACGTAACACTTTTTTGTGGGTAGATCTTTCTCAGTAATCAAAGACATGGACTGTCTCTTAATGCACTTCGTTTCAGTCATTAAAATTTATTCTGACCTTGAGGTGTATCATAAATGACAGCCACAACATTCCCCTTACAAAAGAATGACTGAAGCTTTATGGAAATGCAACGATTATTCGAACACAAAATAGTTTAATGGTCACTGAGTTTAACATCTGGACTACCAGCCACGAACCGTTGTGAAATTTAAAAGTGAACAAACTGCGTTTTCCTTCTGTAATGCAGCTTCGTATTCAGTGATAAAATTATAATCGAAAGTGCAACAATTACCTGGTAATTTTATTACATTTCATTAGGTTCAGTACTTTTTTTCTTTCTTTTTTTAATATTTCAGTGACTAACATATCCATGTAACTTTTGAATAATCCATGTGACTTTTAACAAATCTTTTATTCAAAAAAATTATGTTCTTTAAAAGCAAATGTTTGTTTTTTAATATTTTTAATAACATTTAATCTGATTTTACAATTTAATATTTCGCTTCTTTGATAACCTCACTGTACTGTAACAAGAATTAAAATATAAAGAATAATATGTAATTCAAACAATATTACAATGTAATAGAAAATGTCTTATACTGAATTAAGTAACAATTAACGTAAAAATGTGATAATTGGTGAAAAGCTATCGTAATACTTTAGCTGTCTGCTTTAATAAGCAGTGTAAGTCCTTCATGTTCACAGAGTTCAAGCGACTTAAAAATAAAATTAAAAACGAAGTGTTTATTTCGTAGATCCCACGCTACCCGTTTCTATTTTCATCATGCCATGCAAGCTTTCTATTAATATTTTCAGTGACACAAATTTCAGGATCTCCAAAACGGGATCCATCAAGTTTGCTTGCAGTGCACTTCGGTAGCGTGGTTTGTTCCGGATTCGCGCGACTTTCGTCTTTTGTACTAGAAACTGTAAATAGAAAAGTCAGGTTTATAAGCTGCTTTGAGGGAGGCGCGAGCTGGAAAGAGAAGAAGAAGAGATAATGAAAATAAGAAATAACGCAAAACACGCAGTTCAAGTTGGGGAACGGTCTACGGGCACAAGCCGTTATCTCGTTCCTCAAGTCAATGATCCGCGGCGGGCGCTTTCTCACAGCAGGAATGCGCACGGCTCGCACTCGAAATTTACTCGCCGCTGAAACACACCCGGAGCGTGTAAAAACATTTGTCCGTCACTCCATAAGTCACGTGCAGCTTCTTCGCAATAGACGCCGTTTTGCTGACTCAGTTAATGCAGAATCTCGGGTTCTTTTAAAAGATTGAAGGGTGTTTTTGAGATATTCCGTACCCATTTAGACCCGTTTGGGCGTAAAGTCCAGATGACACATGCATTTTTGAATATCTTTTCATGGGTGACGTCTGACCACACACATGATGAATGATACATTGTGTGCATTAATATTTTACATCGACAATAATATACCACTGAAAAAGAAAATAAAACTAAAAGTAACTAAAAAAAATCATGTTGTTGAATAAAAAACAATTCAGCTAAGATTTCATTAAAGTATTTCTTCGAGAAATTTAATACTGTTTAAAAATATAAATTAAATTTGTCTAAAATTCATATTCTAATTACGTTGCTTTATTGGTTTATTTAGAAAATTTATAAATAGAAATGAATCAACTCACTTGAATATTAAGACAAATAAGACATTATACTGTAAGAAAATTATGCCTCCAGAAATATCAGCACAAAAGGCATATGCGGAAAACTCTGATACTGGGGGAAAAAAGTAATACTAGTATTTTTGTCAAAAACTAATGACAATCTACATAAGTCAATTACGATGAGAACATAGAAAACGCATGAATGTCTCTGCTGCTAGATTAATTAATTGAAGATTTATGATGTACGCTTACTAAAGTAGCACTCAACCATCAACGCCAGTAATTATTAAAAAAAAAACTGAATATTTTAAAATGTCAAAAAATATTACAGGAAAGTTCGCATAAACACACTCAAGCAGATGTCGACTGGACTACCCTAGGCAATGTGAGAACGCTTCATTTTCTGATTCTCACACAACGCAAAGTAACGGATCAAGAATTAATAGCAAAAAGACGAATCCATCTCTGGGTCGCCGAGAACACCGGATGTATTTCTTTTTGCGGTGTTGCGAGAGCAGTCGGTGTCTGAACTGGGTACTGAAAATGCTAAGGACGCCAATCCGGAAAAGGTATCTAAAAAGAACACAAGTGCATCTACGGCTTCCGTCATTTTCGAGCGTTGGGAGCCGGATGCGAGTTTTATGGATGAAGATGGGCTGACATCTGTGTGGTTGAGTGACCACCAATCATATTGCCGTTGCCAGGAAACTTCAAATCGTTGGTGTATACCCAAATCAGGATTAATTTAATTTATTAAATAATATAGTATAACATATTTTAAATATCTCATGATCTAGTCAGTTCAGTAAAACGACACTAAGACAATTTTCAACAACTCTTTCCTAGCTTTCTGAATACAATTAGGCTTGAAAGTTTCGTGTCAAGTTAAAACTGATAGTTACTGAAAAATTTTAGGTGAGGAAATTTTCCTTATTTCCGTCCCCGTGAATCCGTGCCTGGTTAAGAATACGGATGGTTTAATAAACACATCGATGTTCAGACAACGTGGATAATGGTGTCGTATCCCCACTCCCTGGTCCTAGTGGTTGGGAAGGTGGACGCGACGTGTGGCACCTCGCAGCGAGGGCCGGTGCACGTGAGGGTGCGCGGTCCATGAGGTGCGGGGGGGGGGGAGGGGGAGGGCGGGGCTGGGCGGGGCTGGGCGGGGCCAAAGTGGGGCCTATTAGCAGCCCGTTACCTCCGCCGCTGTCCGCCGTTCCCACGCGAAGGTGCGCGGTGTCCAGCACACGGGGGAGGACTGCAAGGGATTTGTTTGCACGGGAGCGCGGCGATTAACAGAATGCGGCAGCCGCGTCCGAATCCGTCACAACAACCGACGTTCTTAAGACGTCGGAAACACATGATGGTTTGTGTGCGTAACCCTACGAACTCGCCCGTCCGGATGGCCGAGATCGTAGCCCAGGCAGTAGTGCCGTAGCGATCTCGAACCGAAGGATCGAGGGTTCAAGTCCCGCCTCGAGCATGGTTGTAATTGTGTTCGTCCTTTCACCCCTTATCATCACCATATCATGTCATATTCACAGTTACCATCCCGTTATATGCAATAGGGGTCGCTAATGATCTAGATATTGACGTGACCGTAAATTAAATGAAATAAAAACAACCTTACGAACTCGTCATGCTACTGAAGAATATTAGTATATTAACTAATTCTTCAGATAGACTCTCTTATAAATTCAAACTGAAATACTGATTGATCATAGTTGAGAATGGTGGGAATTCATATCATCACATTTGCGCAAATTAACTATATACTTTGCCGCTGAATTTTATACCGTATCTTATGCCTGAAAGTTAATCATCATACGCCTGTGAAAATGTTTAAAACACACATTATATGACTTATATTTGAAACAGGGAAAACATGAATTTGTAATATAAGGACGAACTACTTTCAATCTTGCAAAATAGGGCTACCCCCTATTTTTCTAGCTAAAGAAAATTGTTAACGTCTTTTGCATTGACCTTCGAACAGCTTTGTCGCAACTCTGCCTCTTTGGACACCCCGTGCGGAAACGAATGCCGCGTAATGAACGTGTATCTGTAGGCGAATCGCCTGCATTCTGAACTGTCAGGTCGCGGGAGTCCAAAGCTTTGGGGAATTCGAATGGTCACCGCGGAAGAGGTCACGGGTATTTCGAGGAGCGCGGAAAATGGACCTAGCTCTTACTGGAATCGTTGCCGTTCTATAGACCTCTCTCCCTCGTTCTTATCAGCGGCAACCCGGAGCCCCACTCCTCGGAATGCGACGTTTCGTACAACGGAATGTAGACCAATAATGATCCTCCATCGAACTATTGGCATTTCATTTTTGAGCGTATCTAGAACTTGCGGTCAGGAATTTAAAATCTCACATCCCATTTGAAACGGAAGAATAACGTTGCTTGGTAGGATTCGGAGATTCTGTTAACCGTCGAATACCTAATTTCTAAGTTTTGGACGTTGAGAAACGTTTAAATGGACGTCTCTTTATCCTCCAATGTAGGAATATCCAAACCGCTCAGTTCAACTTTTCACTTATCTTCTCACGAAGAATAAACATAAAAAGAGGTACATTATTGGGGATTTAAAATTAACATACCCCATTTTAGAGTTATATTTCAGCACGTTTCCTTGAAACATATCTAAAGCTGTATTTTGAATTAATAATTTAAACAATACTATATATCCATCTATTATTTATCGCAAAAAATATTGAGTAATCTTATTATCAACTTTCTGACCAGAACATTTTTTTTACAATTTTTCTGACAAGGCTGAAGTTGTTTCATATTTTAATTTCTTTCTGATAGAAACTAATGTTTTCTGCAATGTAATTTCTTATAAGAAATCTACGACACAACCTTGTGAATAATATGAGTAGTAAGTACGTATGTACTACGATCATACACAACGTATTGAAATCCTCTTGGCGTGTCAATTATTGAAGCTGCTTTCTCTGCAAAGTGTTTGGGCGCCCCTGCTCTAACAGGAGGAGCTGAAAGGGGACATGTCTTAAGTTGGAGGGTCCGGCGCCGTTGAAGTTAGTGCAGGGAGGCCGCTTCTCGCCCATATATAGAGAAACAGCATTCTCCAGCCAAGTGTCCACGCAGGACATATTTGTCGCTCATACATCAGTGATTTTTTCACGAAACCTCACAAAAAATTGTAGTGATATATACTCGGCGTCATTAAAACCCATTAAGACGCATTTCTAAAACACGAAACGAAGCACGAATATTCAACCGAAAGGATTTTCAAAGGATGCTGTCCCACTAGTCAAAACTCGAAACGTTTGGGTTTAACAAGTTCAAAAGCAGATAAATGAAGTATAATATAAACGGTTCACCACTGTCTTTCTGTATCATAGTCTTTAGATCCAAACATAGTTTATACTTCTTAACAGATTTCGAGCGGAAATTTAAAAAAAATCAAAGAAATAATGACGAAAAGAAATAATAAATGGCAAATAAATGAGAAAGTTTTTTCATGTTCGTAAAAGCAATTTTTATCTGAATGGAGCAAGAGAAAGTATTATCTAGAATATGCATACGCCTATTGACACATACACAAATGCAAAATAGAAGTAAACTGTATATTTGGACAAGCCAGTTTGTTTGAAGAATTTTAAACCATTCCAAGTATTTAAGAAATTTCTTAAGAAATTCAATACATTGAATTGGATTAACTTGTCACAAAGTGGACTACATTCAAACCTCTAAAATCGTTCGGCAGCTAGTAATTGATAATGAATTTCACCTGCAAAACTATTCAATTAAATTTGTATAATGGTCCTCATAACATTTTTAGTCGTATTTCGACACCTTATTTCCCGTAAAATCAATATCTTCATTCATTATCATGATAATAATTTTGAATATACGGTCATGAACGGAATATACTTACACATCAAGCAGCGAAATAAAAACTCTAAGAAAATTTTTCGTTGAATGTTAAAAAACTCAATGAACTTAATGCATTGATTATTTCGCGTTGCCGGGCTATGGTTATTAGTTCGGTACGTGTAGTACGTGGTTTCATCATTGGAAACGACGGTGATCTTCCTCCTCTGGATGATAAGATCCGGCGCTAACCTACACGTCAGCTTGCAGGTTTTCCCCATATCCAAGTATTTCCCCAGCGGGGCACCACTCCAGCTCCAAGCTGCCGACTGGTCTCCCCACATCTGTAGTAGTGTAGTGCACGTAAGTGTAACTGTTACTAAGGGCTGAGGATAAGGATGAAAGTAACACACTGAAAGCTCCACACAGCGACAAGTGGGTCGGCGCCGGACGTCACCATCCAGCGGGAGAAGATCATAGCCACCCGAGCGATAAAACATACACTATAATTACGGGACTAAACACCTTAGCTGTTGACACACCCGGAATCACTAATCAATAACTGAATCAATCAAATTATTTAAGTCGTAGGCTTCCGCGGCCAGAGTCGAGATCTTGGCTGTACGAATGAAGCTGCGTTGAAGGCTGTATTGCAGATGTTTAGACCATCTTCACGTGGCCTTCCTCAGGGCTGGTCTGATTGCCCAGCTCTCTCAGCCAATCATACCCGGCCCATCCCGACCATATAGAAACCAGAGTGCTGACCACCGCGCCCCAGACCAGCCCTGTGGAAGACCACGAGTATATGGTCGAAACGTCAGTAACCCAGCCTTCAACGCGGCATCATCAGGAGAGTCAATATCTCAAACAACTTATATTCAACTGCATGCCTGCCCTCCCCCCCAAAGCATCCATAGGCAAAGCAGGCACAGCCCTCTAGAATGAAGTCTACTTTGTGACAAGTTAATACTTTCCAATGTATTGAATTTCTTAAGAAAGTTCTTAAATATTTGGAATGGTTTACAATTCTTTAAACACACTGGCTTGTCCGAATATACAGTTTACTTCTCTTATGCATATGTGTCACAAGGCGAATGTTTATACTCTAGATAATACTTTCACTTGATCCGTTTGGATAAAAATTTATTTTACATACGAACATCAAAAAACTTTCTCATTTATTTGCCATTTATTATTTCTTAATTTTTTTAAAATTTCTGCTCGAAGGGGCGTGGCGCGAGGACTCACCGGGGCCGCGGCGGGCGCCGCGTTGTTGGAGCGCTGGAGCCAGACCGCGCGCCACACGTACCTGCGGGCAAATGGAAGAGGGCGGTCAGCGCGCGCCGAGCGTCGAACACGCGCTCCTGCGCGTCCCCAGGGCGCGGGCACGCACGGACGCCGCAACTATTTGCGGCGGCGCTCGCGACTTGTCTCGCAGAAAATAATATTTACGGGCAAAATGGAGTTTACGTGTCTTCGAAATGACCAGGAATTACGCTCGGGTAAGACTCAACAAGGCCAATCGGCGGCCTTCAGAATAATGGAACACGTTTTATAGTTTTCACAACAGTTTTCGAATAGCAAAGGCATTCCATTCAAATGTTTATCATAGGTGATAGGACGAGTGCTTTGGAAATTGTCGATAAATTCCCGGTTCGCCAAACGAGGAGGGGATTCATCTAACAATTTCCAAAGCACGAGTGATATTTAATAGGATTATTCCACTAGTGAAATTATGTCTAACACAGTTTCAAAATGCGCCAAATATTGAAAATAACTGAGAGCTATGTTAAAATCACATGCGACACAGCGATATATGTAGTATACCGCCATCTAAGATAGATGAGTCACAGTTAATGATTGGCCAGTAGGGAGAACCGGTAAGAAAAATCGGATAGAAAAAGCGATAAACGTTTTGACATACACCGTGCTGATTGGGGCATTTTGTATGCATAGTTAAAAACTATTGGTTTTAATTTCACGAGTGGAGTAGTCCATAAAACCCTTCATATTTTAAGCCTCTAATACCTGGTGATTTTTGTAGTGTACATTTGGAAAGAGAGACAATGTTATCTTTACTTTCTTAGATTTTGAATATTTTCATTACATTTTAGATTTCGGATTAAGATTTCATAGATATTTAATTTCTAAAGATCCCAAAAATATGAATGCTTTCGGTGAAGTAAATTTAAAAAAGTTACTTCCGCAAGCTAGCAATTTTTCTTTACCGAAATTGTTTTAAATCACACGTTAATACAAGCACAAATATACCAAATACAAATAAATAAAACTACTTTATTTTCTTAAGAGTACAAAAAGGTAACATTTATAAAATAGAATCATTCTTTTTCATAAAAAGGAATAAGGAAAACCCACAGGTGCCTCATTATTATTAGATGTCTTTCCAGTAAAACTGTTTGTTTAATCATTTAGTGTTTGTTCTTATTTTTAAATAATGTAGGGACTTATGAGTACAATATTTTACTTTGTTTATACTTGAAGCACGCTCTCGGGAAAATGGTCAAGGTTTACAGTGCCAAAAAAAGTAATAATTTGAGATTTTTACTTTCTCACCTGCTGCGTTTTTCAGCAGTAAAGAGAAAGTATGGTAAAGCTACTGCCGTAATCGGCGATATTTCGAAAGAAAAACTCAATTTGTGGGGCCTTGACATCGAAAAAGTGGATAAATATCCTCTTTAAGTGGATAAATGTGTGTGTGTGTGTGTGTGTGTGTGGATAAATATCCTCTGCCCACCAGCAGAACATGATTCCAGAAGGAAGAAACTATCCCATCTGGTTTCTCAGCATGTGTGTTAGTGTAGAACGTGTGAGTGTATATAAGTGTGTGTGTGTGTGTGTGTGTGTGTGTGTGTGTGTGTGTAAGGGAAATGAGGGATAAGCAAGAGGAAGGAATGATCTCGCACGAAATAGAGCCCGTTTATTTATGTCATTCGACGGTTTTCACCTGGAATTGATTGGAGAAATCAAAGAAAACTATCGACCAGAGCAGCTAGCACCTAGTCCCCTCCAAACACTGGATGATTTCAACCTGGCTATATATCCAGTGTCAAAAAACATCCACCATCGCAACTGGAATTCTAGACTGGCTATATATCCAGTGTCAAAAAACATCCACCATCGCAACTGGAATTCTAGACTCACACACACACACACACACACACACACACACACACACACACACACACACCACCGCTACAATCAGCAAGAAAAAAGATTAAGCAGTAGCATGATGACGCATTCTATTACCAATAGTATTCCCCGATTTTTCTTCTACTTGGAAGCGACGATATTAAGCGAGTAACAGCAAAATTTATCACTCTGTGCACAGAATAACTTGTCCAGTGATTTATCCCGGACTAGCCAGGCTAATTAAGAGCTCCAGCATCTCCTGAGCGTTCATCATCCCAAATATCATGTTTGCGCAAAACTCCTTTTAACAAGTACACGGCCGAACACGATAATCATCTCCTGGGAGGAGCCCCGGTCGCGCATTCCGTTCGCGCCGATTAGGGTGTGAGAACGCTCCGCTCGCCCGCTCCTGCCTCGCAGCTCTCGCGCCACGCCGGGCAGCTCCGTCGCCCGCGCTGCCGCATCGGACCCGTTCCGACCGCTGATTCTTCTCGATCGCGACGCTCACACGGGGCGGGGTGGGACGGCGTGCGGTGTCAGGGCGTGGAGGCGTGCGGCGGGAGGGTCGGGGCGGGGTAGGACGGGAAGAAGTGAGGAGGGGCGGAGAGGGGAGAGCGGCTTCAAGTCACTCGTCACCCGCGCTGCCGCATCGGACCCGTTCTGTCGGCCGATTCTTCTCGATCGCGACGCTCTCACGGAGTGGGGCACAGTGGGAGAGACGGGGCGGGGAGCGCGGCTTGCGGTGGGTGGGGCGGGGGGCGGGGCAGCGTGCGATGGCTGAGGAGGGGCGGGGAGGACCGGCTCCTGGAGCTCGACGTCCGCACTGCCGCATCGGACCCGTTCCGACGGCCGATTCTTCTCGATCGCGACGCTCTCACGGGGCGGGGCAGAACGAGGCGGGGCGAGGCAGGGCGGGGAGGAGTGAGGCGGGGGGGGGGGGCGCGGTTCGGAAACGAGAGGGCCGGCTCCAAGGCGCTCGTCACCCACACTGCCGCATCGGACTCGTTCCGTCGGCCGATTCTTCTCGATCGCCACGCTCTCACGGGGCGGGGCAGAGCGAGGTGAGGCGGGAGCGCGGCCAAAGCTGGGCATGGCGGGGCGGCGTGCGGTGGGTGGGGCGGGGCGGCGTGCAATGGGCGGGGAGGGGTGGGGATGTTCGGCTCCGTGGTGCTCGTCGTCCGCACTGCCGCATCGGACCCGTTCCGTCAGCCGATTCTTCTCGATCGCGACGCTCTCACGCGGCGGGGCAGAGCGGCGCGGGGCGAGAAGAACGGCGGGCGGTAGGAGGAGAGGACCGGCTCCGTGGGGCTCGTCGCCCGCGCTGCCGCATCGGACCCGTTCCGACGTTCGATTATTTTCGATCGCCACTCTCTCACGGGGCGGGGCGGGAAGGCGTAAGGTGGGCGGGGCGGGGAGGGGAGGGGAGGACGGCTCCGTGCCGCTTGTCACCCGCGTTGCCGCATCGGACCCGTTCTGACTGGCGATTCTTCTCGATCGCCACGCTCTCACGGGGCGGGGCGGGGAGGGCCGACTCCGCAGCGCTCGTCACCCGGACCCGTTCGCCTGCGCTGCCGCATCGGTTCCGTTCCGACAGCCGATTCTTCTCAATCGCGACTCTCTCACGCGGCGGGGTAGGGCGTGCGGGGGAGGGAGGGAGGGAGGGCGGAGGAGGGGGCTCGGGGAGCGGCGTGAGTGTAATGAACCTCCGCGCGCTCGGCGGATGCAATCGCGCGCCGCTCGCAGTTCCCTCAACTCGTTGCGCCTCGCGCTCTCGTTCATTCATAAAAAAAGCAGATTGAAATATGAAGTGGCCGCGCGACCGGTTGCAAGGGGCGGGGCCGGCGAGGCGGAGCAGGGTGGAACTGGGCGGGGCGGGGCAGGGTGGGCGAGGAGGTGGAGGGGAGCTGCGGGGTACGGGTCGGGGGAACTCGGGCGGGGATAACGCTCGGATTTGCGAGGGAGAGGCGGTTGACCGGAAAGAATAACGGCGTGTTTGTCTGTTTGGGGCATACTGAGTTGCATGAGAATGCAGCCGCTAGGCAATGTAGGACATTTGCAACGATCTGAAATCAAAACGAAGAATGGAATTGAAGTTTCGGGAACGTACGTTGAGAAATGTACGTGTGTTCAAAGAACCAACCACATTGAACTTTTTTCCTTTGGATAATTGGTATAATTATAATACTTAAGTATGTGCAACAATTATAAAATATATTCATAAATTTTTCAATATCAATAAACAATTACAAATATTCCGTTACAGATGACGGCACCGGAAGATTCAGTGCTTGCGTTGGTTGGAATTCGAAGGAGGAAGAACTGTATTTTCCTCTTTTATTATCGTAAAAAGCTGGGTATTCCACTTTGCATACAGACGCTTAACTTTCATGCTTGTCATCTGTTTACAAGGGTAATTGGTGAGGTCAGTTCGTCTAACAGCTCTCACGTAATGTGATCCTCATTTGAAATTCAAGTATTTATCTAGAACGACCAAAATAATAATCTCAATAAACATTACTCGGTGCATACATCTCCCCCTCTAGAAAAACCCGTTCCAAAAATAATTCTCGTATCACGTGGCTGGAAATTCCAAATGAGATGAGATAAATAACAACAAAAAGTCGAGCTATCTTTCCGAGTTTATCTAACACTTTTAAAGATTTTCGTTATTTGGAAACTATTTTGACACAAATGTTTTTCAGAAGGGATGCAAAGTTATAACTCACTACAAATTGATTAGTATCTTTGATCTTACGTGCTTTGACTTCTAGAAACTGAACCCTCTTGAAGGTAGTCTTGGCAGGCGACTGATGCCAATGCTCGCACGTTTGGATACAAACAGATAGCCTCATTAACAACTACTTGAAGACGAAGGAACCTCGTGCTACAGAGGATGAAGGAAGTATTAAAGTCCAGAAGGTTTTCACTTAATGCAAACAAATTAGGGTATCCCAAACGTAATAAAGAGATTGGGCGTAATGTCGTGTACTCTTATTGACAAAAAAACGCACAAAATGTGATGTCACTAGAATGTAGTAAATTTAGACACATGTTCAACATGGCGAAATTCGAAAAAAACATTAAAGAACGAAAAAATTAGCAAAATATTCAAGATTCAAATTTAATCTTGCTCGCGGCGTTTGAGATCCGAGGAACGGTAACGATTGATAGAAGCTATCAGCCACTGTAGATATAATGAATAGATCTGAAAAAAGTGCTCTAACAGAAGGTAAAATGCTTGTAAGATAGAAATTTAGTGAAGAAATTTGATGGTTGTTCCGCTATAGCAATCGGATGTATGATATTTTTGGTGCATGACGGATGTCGAGTAGAAGGTTTCTAATACTCTCCAAAATCGAATAAGTTGAAGACTGAAGTTAGTTTTCACTCATTGTTTCTTCAGTGCTATCCCTCTTCATGTAAATCGCTTCCAATTTTCAGCCCATATTCCTATTATTTTTCCACGACGGTGTCTTGGCAACTGCTTTGTGTATTTTCTTTGGTGTAATCAGTCTTCACGTGCATACCAACCTATCTTCCGTGTTCACTCATTCCATTTCCCGGACGGTCTCTTGGTAAATGTACTCTTCGATGTCATCCCTCTTCACGTGCATTGCATCACATCTTCAGTCTACACTCCTTCCATTACATTTCTATGAGGTGTCTTCGCAACGGTTTTCTGTATTTTCGTTAGTGTAAACTGTTTTCACGAGCATCACTACGGATCTTCATCTTACACTCATTACATTACAGTGAAGCAGCTACCTTGCAACTGCTTTCTGTATTTTCGTTAGTGTAATCTGTCTTCACGTGCATCCCTACGGATCTCAGCTTACACTCATTACACTACAGTGACGCTACCTTGCAACTGCTTTCTGTATTTTCGTTAGTGTAATCTGTCTTCACGTGCATGCTTATGGATCTTCAGCTTACACTCATTACACTACAGTGACGCTACCTTGCAACTGCTTTCTGTATTTTCGTTAGTGTAATCTGTCTTCACGTGCCTCCCTACGGATCTTCAGCTTACACTCATTCCATTACAGTGACGCTACCTTGCAACTGCTTTCTGTATTTTCGTTAGTGTAATCTGTCTTCACGTGCTTCCCTACAGATCTTCAGCTTACACTCATTACATTACAAGTGACGCTACCTTGCAACTGATTTCTGAATTTTCGTTAGTGTAATCTGTCTTCACGTGCATCCTTACGGATCTTCAGCTTACACTTATTACATTACAGTGACGCTACCTTGCAACTGCTTTCTGTATTTTCGTTAGTGTAATCTGTCTTCACGTGCCTCCCTACGGATCTTCAGCTTACACTCATTACATTACAGTGACGCTACTTTGCAACTGTTTTCTGTATTTTGTTTAGTGAAATCTGTCTTCACGTGCCTCCCTACGGATCTTCAGCTTACACTCATTACACTACAGTGACGCTACCTTGCAACTGCTTGCTGTATTTTCGTTAGTGTAATCTGTCTTCACGTGCCTCCCTACGGATCTTCAGCTTACACTCATTACATTACAAGTGACGCTACCTTGCAACTGCTTTCTGTATTTTCGTTAGTGTAATCTGTCTTCACGTGCATCCTTACGGATCTTCAGCTTACACTCGTTACATTACAGTGACGCTACCTTGCAACTGCTTTCTGTATTTTCGTTAGTGTAATCTGTCTTGACGTGCATCCTTACGGATCTTCAGCTTACACTCATTACACTACAGTGACGCTACCTTGCAACTGCTTTCTGTATTTTCGTTAGTGTAATCTGTCTTCACGTGCATCCCTACGGATCTTCAGCTTACACTCATTACACTACAGTGACGCTACCTTGCAACTGCTTTCTGAACTTTCGTTATGTGGCGTCATATCTGTCGCCAGTACAAACGAACTATATCAGCCATGTGGACAGCGCTGGCGGAAGTGACGCGGGGCTGCACAAAGGCTAGAGAGCGGGCGCCGTGTCGTGGGTGCATATTTGGAAACCCCGAAGCCGGCGGAAAAGCGTCGGCGGACACTGCGGGTGACGCGGTTCCGTCAGCCTGCCCAGAGGGTATATAAGCGGACTCCGGCTTAAGAGCTTTCTTCTGTTCTTCTGATTCTTCAGAGGTGAGCGCGTCGGTAGGGCGTCGTGAGGGTTGTGCGCGGCGTTGCATTGTAATGCATAGGCTACCGAGGCGGGGAATCGAAGCCGGCGTGCTACGTCGTGACGGCAGGTGCGGCATACTCGCATGTATGCTCGCGTAAGGTATTGGTGCATCACACCGGGGATGGTAATTAATTATCGGGCCAGCGGTGGCGGTAACCAGGGAAGGTTCCTTCTTGTAACGGTTAACTTTAATTGTAAATATTGTATATAGTGTTATGGTGTCGGAGTATCTTTATTCTAATAAATGCTAAATATTTACAAGCCGTTCACGTCTGTAATTATTTGCCCCGGCAAAGACGCCACAGTTAGTGAAATCTCTCTTCACGTGCATCGCAACGCGTCTTGAGCCCGGTGACAGTGCGCGGATGGCGGCTCTCTTCATTTCCGTCCAGTGTCAATCCGCCGGTGTGCCGGGCGTTGGGCGGTGCGGGACGCGGGGCGCGGGGCGCGGGCCGCGGTGGCTGGCAGCGGGCCGCCGCGCGCGGCCGGACGCGCCCGCCCCAGAAATATGAATGAATGACTCCCAGTTCGAGCGCGCCCGCCCCCTGCGCCGCCCGAATTAGCTGTCCCCGCGCGTTATTCGCAGCCGCGTGCGCCGCGCCACGCCGCGCCGCGACGCGACGCGCGGGATGCACGGCGTCGCGACGCGGTGAAGGCGGCGCGCCCGGATCACCGCACGACAGCTGGACGCGCGGGCGACAGACGCAGCTCACCCAGATTCGTCTGCCTTGGGAGAGAGACTTGGGGGGGGGGCGGGTTTCATCCATTGATTGTTAATGATTCCGGACGCCTCAATTACTACTACCACTACCCATCAACTACCCGTAAGCGTAGTGCATGTTTTTGTTCAGGAGGTGGCGATGATCTTTCTCCACTGGATGGCGAGATCCGGTGTCGACCTACAATAGCACAACGGAGAGAAAGGAAAGATGGCTTGCGGTCTGTGGCCCGTTTGTTAGGGTACTGCTCCGGCATTCGCCTGTTGCTGATCGGAGAAACCACGGAAAAGTACCGATCAGAGCAGCCGGCCGCTAGACTTCTCCTCCAGACAGCGACTGAATTCGACCTAGCTTGCAAGGTAAGTGTCGAAACTCCTGCCATCGGCGAGGCTCGAGCCTAGGACCTCCCGGTCAGAGGGACTGCAGGGACTTCAGTTGATGCCCTGAGTCATCTCACCCGCTTTGGGTGTCTGGATTGGTGGAGAAGCGCGGGGATGAGCTTGTCGCATTTCTGATGATACCACATAAGTAATTTAGGTGAACGTGAGGGTTTTCCCCTTGGAGCTATTTTCGGGTGGAAGCATAGGTGTCATTTACCCGACCTTTGAAAGTGGGGCAGATGTTTATCCTTAAAAGGTATTAGCCAACTCCTTTTTTTTTGGATATTCTAGATTGTTTACATTTTCATCAAAATAATGCTAATGAACCTGCTACTCTAACAATCACATGAGTGCGGGGGAAATGTTTTTGTCAGTAGACAAAATACGTTGAGATTAAATACAAATCACTGAGCCATTATCTTTTGAAACCTGATGAAGTTGTAATTTATTAAGAGAAGGTAATCTGAAACAGTGATTTTATTGGATACTTCACTTAAATGCATTTCAATACCGATTTTCTGATGCTCGTCACAAAGAGTATGCAGCAATTTGGCCAGAGGAAATCATGTTGTCTATTCAGTTTTTATACACAGATGATACGTATGTGTGTGTGAAATTCTCATGTTCTCTGTTCATTTCGAACATAAAATTGCTATAAAATCACCACTTATAGTTTCTTCCCAAACGCGCGAAAAGGCAACAAGGGTGATCATTTGAAGTACTGTTTGTCGAACAATTTATTTTCGTCAGAGATGAAGTATCATCAAAGAAATATGGCAGCAAAATAATTGTTCATGTCTCAAATTATTTATGAGTCACGACAGAGAATCTGAACTATTGAATTTGGAAACGAAGCACAAAGTATTTTTTAATCAAATATACTTAGTTACCAATTGAAACATTTAAGTAGCTCTCTTGTAAGATGAATTATTATTATTTTGAACAATTCATAATACTAATATTTGACTGTGTGATAACAAATGTCTCTTACATGCATTCTTATTGTGATATGCTTTTTTATGTTGAAGATAACTAAACTAATTACCACTCACAATATTAGGTTCTCTAATGAACGTTACAAACGTTACACACTTCACCCAATAAGGTGACATTGCTGCCTGTACTGACTTCGCCGTGGCGGTTCTAAGACCCGCTTGGAGATTGGTTTCTGTTTGTCGGGTTGAGATATCGGCGGTGTAAAGAAGGATGTTTCTCGCTGCCTACGCGCGAAACGACAAGAGGCGTCGCCGGGTATCTGCTTCGCAAAGCGCATTCGACGGCGGAGTATTTGGAGAGCGCTTGTCGCCGGGAGCAAAGTTAATGTATGCCGCCCCATCGCAGTGTCGTCTTCGGTCGATGCTGGCTGCTGCTGCTTCGATGAATAGCATGGTCACCGGGCGAGGCCGTCACCAGCCCAGCGCGCCGCTAATGCACTGCCAACACCAGCGCCGCGGTGAATTTGGCGCCCGCCCAGCTCTCCAGCGCAGTCAGAGACCCCGGGTTATGAACCTCGGACCTTCCAAATACGGCAGAACCACTTTTGCAGTGCGGAGCCTTCTGTGCGCGGTCGGTTCCCAGCGCGGTTGCGTCACCGCTGCGGGGAGAAACGTGGCCCGTGACGCGATTCTGGGAGATACTGCGTCTAGCATTTAGAAGGAATCTAAAAACGACCCGGTCTGTTTCATAACAGTTTGACACCGGCGACAGGAAACCATCTAACAAACACAGCGCGCCTGGTGGCGGAACGCGGGAGGCGAGCAGACCGACTGCTCTGGATATGGGCGTCCGGTGGGACGGATGGCGGAGGAAGCAGATCGCGAGGGCAGGAGGGGAAGCGGAGGAGGGGGGCCCGAGGAACTGAACCTGAGGCAAGCGCGAGATAGGCACCACGAGGGGAAGGTATTTGGAAGTAAGTCCAACAATTATATTCGTAATTCAAGAGCCTGTTTCAAAAATGAAGAATCTCCCAGAAATACAATTATTTTTTTAAAAATAGGAAAGTATTAATATTCAGTGTGTTGTGTCTGTCCAGTTTTTAATGAAAATTAAATCATTCACTTCTTATGCTTTCTTTCATAATAAATATTTATTACAAATAATGTTTCTTTCTTCAAATTTGAGGACGTCCCGAGATGAAATGTCTTCCCATCATCAGGTACTGTATTTGTTATCCTAAAATTATATAAACATAACAATTTACATCTACATGAAATGATTTACTAAAAATTCTACAAATTCTAAAATTGTAAATAACGAAACGCTGGCAAATTTGTTGAAAGAAATATTATTTGTAATAAAATATATGTTATGATAGAAAGTAAAAGACGTGAATGAATTTGTTGTCTTTGAAAATTGGTCAGATACAGCCTATAATATTAAAAAAATTAACAGAAAATACAAAACAAATATATTAATGTTCATATTTATATTTCAAGCTTGCACTACGCAGTTTACGCATAGATTTTAAGATAGGACAGACACAATATTTGGCAGCATGATAGTAGCTTCTTAAGAATATAATGGTCCATAAAACTAGGAAAAAACAGATATGGAGGGACGTCACTTTGAAAATATGTTCTTCAATTACCTGTACTTCATGTAAAAACAGCCACTTATACAAGGAAGTTGGTTACTACCAATTTGAAAATGGTAACAAACGAAGTAATGGCATTGCGCGAACAGATATAGAATGAAACCGATTAAGTGTTCAACATACATCTGGCATGAGTACGCAAGCTGGAAGAATGTAATAAAGAGATGGAGACAACACAAACACGGATACCCGCAATTACCAAAAACCATAAAGGAAACGACCACTGGAAAAGGAAACACGAAACGAAGGACAGCGGACGAAGCGGAAGCAGAGCACAGGCATGGAGGGTGACGCACCGGCCAGAACGCGTGGCGGGGCCCGCAGCCGCGGCAGACAGAGTGCCGCCTGCCGGATACAGCGCAGCGCCCGCCGGACGAAACGGCGAGGCGCTACGCACCCAACGGGGGCCAGTCCTCCGCCCGCACGCCCGCCCGGCGGCAAAACCAACAAACGCAAATAAAAGAAAACAACACAAATCGCTGGGCGCAGCTGCGGGGCCTTCCAGGTTTCTCGCAGAAGAGTTCGCGCTTCCGCGAGCCACGGACGGCCCCGCCCGCGCCGCCCGTAAAAACGTCGAGTAACTCATCGCACCCTGCCCTCCCCGCTCGGCACCACGCCGCCACGGCGCTCCGCCTACTTTTCCCCGGCCCCGCGCCTCTCCGGCCGAACCTGCCCCGCCCCGCCCCGCTTCTAACCACCCCGCCACTGCACCCCGCCCTCCCCGCTTCACACAACTCACTTCAGCTCCCCGCTTCACACTTCAACTGGCCCCGCCCCTTCCCACTTGAAATTACTCTGCCCCTGCGTCCCGCTCTCCCCGTTCTACATCACACCGCCTAAACTCCTCCCGACCCCGCCCACTCCGGCCTAATCTGCCCTGACCCGCCCCGCCCTCCTCGCTCCACACCACTCCGCCTACCCTCCCTCTCCCGCCCACTCCGTCACAACCTGCCCGGTCACGCCCAGCTCCTAACCACCCCTCCTCTGCGCCCCGCCCTCACCGCTCTGCACCACTCCGCCTGTCCTCCCTCCCCTGCCACTCCGCCACAACCTGCCTGGTCCCGTCCCGCTCCGCCCCGTTCGTAACCACTCCACCCCTGCGCCCGACCTCACCGCTAGCCGAGGTACTTCCTCCTGGACTCTTCCACGGCAAGACACCTGAACGTAGCATTTGCCTAAGTAGCGTTTACCAATTTGAGATTACCAATTCCTTAAACGATAGCAAGTCTCACTGTTTACATATTTCGTTCGTTTTACTTCCTAGATTCTCAAGAAAATACTCGATAAAATGTAGGAAAATTGTACATTCAAATTATGACTGGCAGTCTTCGAGGCCATGTGTTGTGTATCTGTGTGTTTATGAGTGCCATTCCGATGAAAAGGAAGTGCAAGTTCTCAAAATGAATAATATTTTTTTCAAATGTTGTCTATTTACTTACATACGGTGCATAACTTTCTAATGCGTTAGCACTAGACTTTGAGAGCTATGTGTATCGGAAAAAAATATTTAATGTTAGACTTCGAGAACTTTCGATGTATTTCAATTTATTAAGAAACTATTAAAATATTTATTATTTATAGACTCAAAGAGCATTCTTTATCTCCAATTTTATAACGTTAAAGTAAGTTTTCTATCCTAAAGTAAGTTTTCTACTCTCAGGAGTGCTTGCAACAAAACTCTTTATTTCCCTAGAGAAGTAAAATACATGCCTCACTACAGAGTTGTGTGCGTGATCTTGACTGTCCGGGTGACGCCGCGTCGAAGGCTGTGTTGCCGACGTTTCGACCATCTTGTCGTGGTCTTCCTCAGGGCTGGTATGCGCCGTGATGGTCGGCGCTCGAGTGTATATGCATGTCTGGCCCGAGTACGATACTCGATCGTACGAGTAAGATCACGCACATGACTGGATGGACGCAGAAGCCTACGACTTCACTCATTACGGAATTATTGTAAATAAACGATTTTTTTAAATTTAACATTATAAATCTGACAACTCTACATTATTATATCGCGATCTAGTCCGGTACAAGATTATCATCAATGGCATTATAATGTAAATGAGCTAACCCTCTGCTGTCTACGTTTTTGTTCCTCACTTCGGGGCGAATCAAACGGAAATGAGGCTACAACGAAAGGCGTATCGCAGGGATCAATACCCTGCCCCGGCGAGTGACGAGTGACGATCGGCGAGCGCCGGGCAGCGAGTGGCGAGCGGAGAGCGCGGGTCGCGTCGAGTCGCGTCGGCAACCGCAACAGGGCGCGCTGCTCTCACGCGGCTATTCATAGCGCGGCGCGTGCCGCCTCTGAGGCCGCCGCCGCCGCCCGTACGCCTCCCTGCAGTGGCCGCGAGCGAAGTGCCTGCCCGCCTGCCTTCCTGCCAGCCTGTGGACCTGCTTGCGGGTGACAAACACACCGCCATACGATGACCTGGGAAATGCCTTGCATTTTACTAGCGAGCAGGATTTTTCTAAGGGATATGTTGTGGGTGCAGTTGTCATACAACTTTACGTTTTCTTATAAATATTTTTTTTTTATTTGAGCTGAATTTAAAATGTTATTTTCATTTATTGATTTATAGCCATTCTAAAGAGGTATTTCATAACTTTTGTTGATAAAGCCATTCGATGACTTGGGAAATGCCTTGGATTTTACTAGCTAGTCGGATTTTTCTAGGGGGCATGTTGTGGGTGCAGTGTTCAGTCACTTTTATGTCTTTATAAATATATTTTTTATTTGTGCATAATTTAAAATTTATTTTCATTTCATGATTTGTAGACATTTATTATGTTTTCAGTAGATGCATTAAATAACTTTCTCTACTAGTGAAAATTAAGTAGTATCTTCCTAAGATACATTTCCAAAGAATGGAAAGAATGAAAATTAAAAGAATCTTAATTCACTGACACGTTATACACGGTACATAAAATACCCTTTTTTTACATCCAAAAGTGACCTGCCGAACATCTGTGCACACGGGTTTGCCTAACATCAGGGGCATTTACCACTCATGTGTAAATGTAAATATCTTCGTTGAATTAAATGTCCCACAACATCATTGGCAAATAGTTAATATTTTCAACCCTCTGTGTGCTCAAGACGTCTGTTATATTATTCTGTGATAACAGAATGTCTAACGCAAGTGTCCTAGAAAATATATTCATTTATTATAAGTATATAATATGACGCATTACGTTTTTAAGTTAAGTTACAGAGCAAGATTTATTTGTATAATCCACTAAAAACTTACATACACAAATATTAGCAAGAAGAAAACATTTCATATTCTGGTTTAACCTTTGTTTTCAATGAACCACATTCTTAAGCCAAAATATTACTGAATAATAAAAATACGAATGTGTATACTAATGTGTAATAAACACTCAAATAAATGCAGAGAGCTGTTGCATTTATTTTCGAAGTGTAGTTAAAGTCAAAGTGATTTTAAGGCAGAAAAATGGTAAAAATGTTTTTATTTTATTTTATAACTACATCACAGTAACAGAAAAAAATCTTTTAAAATTCACTATTTGTGTTTTAAGCGGAGTCTTTGAGATTTTCTGAACCCATTGCAGAGTTATAAAGTACAGTAAAAATAATTTTATGTTATTTTTTCAAAAATAAGTGTTTTTGCGTTTGAATTTGGTGTTAAGAAAGTATCAATTTTTTCTGAGAGTACAAATTATTTTCTTATTTTTCATATTTTTTTCAATCTGATAATATAGTGTTAAGTTGACGGAAAAACAAGCTTTTGATTGTAGAAGGGTGTGGGTAGTGGGAGAGGGGCTAAGAAATCTTTCAAAAATATTATTTTTATGTTAGAGTAGCAGTGTAACTACTCGTATGTCATTTTGTTTTGGGGAATATTTTACCGGGGTGCTCTTTTTAAAAAATAGTGTAGTTTACAGTGTTATTTTTCAAATAGACTCTCTATCAAGCTATTGTCTTGGTTTCGTATGCAATGCCCAAAAAATTATGTTCTTAGATGCAATTGTCAGAGATGAATAATAGATATATTAAGAGAGATGTCAATTCTGATTCCACAGACATTCTTGATCACTGAAAACGTTAAGAAAAGCAACAGAGGGCGACGTATTTGCAATTATATTTTTAGGCCTGGCTCATTAGAACACAAATATTATTATATATGTAAATAGTACTCTTACGTCCCAATATGACAGCTCTCATCTTTTCATGATCTTATTCCATATTCCTCCAAGAGTTCTACAAAGCACATCCCGTAAAAGCATTACTAAGAATGTGCAAAGAAAATTAATGTATTCTCTTCTCGGTGGCGCCGAAGTTTCCTTCTCTGCGAACAACATGCAGTGGCGCAGGCGTCGGGAAAAATGACAGAATATTACACGAGAAATTGAGCGTGCGAGAGGTTTCGGATGAATAGAAAACATACCTTTCAGAATACTTTCGAGGCTTTGCTTGAAACGCTGCCAGTGCTGTTTTCACGGCAGAAAAAAAAGGCAGCGACGTTTTGTGTGGCGCGTCTGCGGAGGGGGGGGGGAGGGGGGGGCGTTTTGTCGCTTTGTCGCTGTCGGATGACGTCGCGGTTCGCTCGCAACCAGCTAGCGTTCTTTCCTCGCCTCCCGAGGTCGTACCGCCGCCGCTGAACCTCTGGCCGATCGATCGATCGATCGATTGCTTGAAAAGTGATTGCGGCCGCGTAAACGACCAAGATTATTACTCCCGTACGGGTAGTGTTGTATGTTGTTATTGCGGAAGGAGACGGTGATCCTCCTGGCGCTGGATGGCGAAATCCGCCTACCGGCGGTTAGCCGGTTTTTCCCCCAATCGGGTCTCCCCCACCTGCGGGGCACCACCCCAGGGACCAGCTTGAGCTCCCGTCTGGTCTTCTCACATGAACGGTAATGTAGTGCATGTGAGTGAGAGTGCATGTATGTAAGAGGTCAGGATTGAATTGAATTGAATTAATGCCTTATTTTTCGTGGTGAGACTCAGGCCATTAGGACCGCTCTTCCGTCTGACCATGCAAATTTCGCAACGCTCCTTCACCAACAAGCAGAGAAAGGAGGTATTTCTTGGGCGAGAAACAGGCGATTTGAATTTAGCTCAGAGGCGTCATTTAGGCTTCAGGATCTTTTACATGCAAGTAAATCTACTAACATGGGACAGCCGGCTTTACTTCCCCTCCGAAGGACGGCGTACGAAGGATTTTCTCGCCCTTAGAAATCCATAGGGTTCGATAGGGTTTGAACCCGCCAACGTGGATACAATAGTCCGATACGCTAACCGTTACACCATCGCCGCGCGCAAATCGCGGATTAATCAAGGAAAACGAAGGAAAGAGTGCGCGCGGTCCGTGGCCCGTTTCTTACGATACTGTTCCGGCATTCACCTGATGTTGACCACAGAAACCACGTGGAACTACAGATCAGAACAACCCGCTGCTAGACGTTTTCGTACAGGCAGCGGTTGAGTTCGAAGTAGCTGTTTAACTAGTGTCAAAAATCCTACCATCGTCGGGAAGCGAAACCTGGAACCTCCAGGTAAAAGGCACTACAACGATCAGCTTGATCGCGAAAAAAGCCGATTGCTGGACCGGCTCAGACGTATGCTAGCATACTCCCCAAGATAACTGTATATTTGCATATGATGATTCTATACGTCAAGGGTTGGCAAATAAAAGTTATTCCTGTAACATTTTATTTCGATTTTGTGATTTCAATCGACTTGCAAAAGAAATCGAAAAAGTACCAGACAAAATAGTGTAATTGAAGGGCTTATGGCAATGAGAAGATTGGTCACACAGCAAATATCCCTCTAGTCGTGAATATTAATATCATAGTTTGAAAGTTTCTTCACAGAATAGGTCTAAAATGCTTTCATGCGAAACGCTTGTTTCCTTCTTTCATTTCCTGTAATAAAACAGTTCAAGCTGTATAGTTTAAGGAAACTGATATAAGCCCGTTTGGTTTATGTCGGTAAATCCGTGCCATCGGGGGCCTGCGAGAATGGGCGCGCAGAGGGCGTCTCCTGCCTGGTGAAATCAAAGCTGTCGGTTCACGTGAACGGCAGCGCTCTTTAGGGCTGAGTTGCAAGGGTCTGGTATTCTTCTCAGCGCTGGCATAACCAGGAGGCTAGCGCGTACCGTGCAGACCTCGCAACCGACGAGACACGACGCGACACGTCGTGACGTGTGTATAATTAGCGGCATTTTTAACATCTATATTATTAACATAAACATTGTGTAAAATGAATGGGCTATCACTGAAGACGCTGAAAAAATATCCTTCTTCATTGCTTAAACTTACAGCTTATTCATTGCTGTAGATTTCGTATTCTTTGAGGAAAAGGGATGTTGATAATAGAAATAATGTATAACAATGATAAATAATGATATTGTTCTAGAATTCAGTTTTGACTTTGGACTTTCCACTGTAAAGTCACATACCAATCATTTAAATTTACTGAAACTTATGCCAAGATACGTCGTAATTTCTGTATTCACGCCTTTTTAAATATTTATACAAAGAAATGTCGAAGGGCAATCTTGTATACCAAGCTTCTGTAGAAATCACATTATGTACAAGAGAAGGGGTGATATCATGCAAAATAGAAGATATAATCTCTATTTACACTTTTAATTATTCGAAATTATGTATATAAAACGAAATGGCAATTCTCGCAGAACGACGCTTTTTACGAATACGACACACTGCTTATTTTTTGTTAATTTTTCAAATAACCACAGTTTCAGCGAAGTGTAGTAACCTGAAACACCTGTCTGTACACCGTGAACAGACGTCGTGGCAGAAGTAAGCACAGAGGCAGAACTAAGTTGGCGGGAGTTGGCGTCTGCGGGCGCAGCGGCGGCATTGGACGCTCAGAGGCCACACGGTGGAGCGGTTGCGAGGGCAGGGAACGGGCGAGCCAGCCAGGGAAGGGGCGGAGGGGTGGGTGGGGCAGTGAAGGGTGGGGTGGGGCGGGGCGGGGCGGGGTGGGGCGGGGGGCGGGGAAGAGCAGCGGACCAGCGCCGCGGCCGCGCGTTCGGGGAAGCGGGAATAAACACTCGCGGAGCGCTGCTTTCTTTCATAGCTCCGCATAATAATCACGAATTATGAGCTGTAAAACAGAGAAAACGCGGAGTGAAAATACGCAGAGAAGCCGGAGTTCGCTTCGGAAAACAATTCCATACACTCCGCGATTTCACCATTTGAAATATAACCGCCGTGAAATATTTAGCGCGCAAGACGAAGAAAGGGATTTCGCTCAATAACATTTTCCCAAATACAGGAAATGAACGCATCCATCTGAAAAGCCCCCAATGGAATATTTCCGAAGCGTATTTCAAGACACACGAGAGCGCCCGCGGACGCGCACAAAAAGGTCCGGGGCATAAAAGAAAAAAAAAATATATGAATCTCCGATCGGGAGCGCTGGAACATGTTAATAAACCGATCCTTCCGCCGCTGTGGAACCTCGCGTTCGCGGGGGGCGGGGGAGACTAGAGCGCGGGGGCGGGCAGGGGAGGGGGGCATTCACGCGAGCCGCAGGAAGAAAAGCGCGCGGGCTCTCGAGCGCTTCCGCTTAACGACGTTGCTTCCCCTCCCCTCCACTCCCCTCCCCCACTCCACCCGCACGGTCTCTGGGAAGCACCAGCCTCCCCGACCTTCATTCGCGCTGCTCACCCCGTGCCGCAGGCCCGCTAAAATGATTCGCCACAAAAGACGGCGCAAGGCGATGCCTGCTGCTGGCGATGGAGGCTGCAGTTGAAGCGAAAAATGACTGCAAATCGTGATTATATCGAGAGGAGGGAATACGACTACGAAAGAGTTGTTCATGATGATGGAAAGTGGAGATGGTATAGGTGGTGTCCGTTTGTTAGTTTTATCGACGAATTCTAGGCGATTAATCATCTGCATTTCTTTAATTATGATGGAAAGAAAATAATGTCAACGAAAGCGTTTTCAGATACGTAGGAAGTTGTGAGCGGATCAGTGTAGCACTTTGAAAAGAGATTGTGTTAGGGGTATGTATTGTATAGGGATTGCTCATAATACATCACTAATATTTCATGACATCATCCTCATCATCAATAACATCACCTGAAGAGGAGAAAAAGTAATGGAACGCAATCCTGAGAGGCCTTGAGCAAGGGCGCTATGACTTTGAACGAACCATGTTAGTGGGTTCTTAGCAGCCAGGATAGGAAGGAGTTTACAACCGCCTCCTCCTCGTCGCCTTAACGATCCGAACGCGGGAAAAAAAAAATCTCCGTGGAAGAAGGCATTGTGTCTGCGTAACGTAATGATTTGCACACGCCATTCAGCGACTTTCTCCAGCCGGGCGCCGCCAAACAGTCTTTTTTTCCCCGGTCGTGCCTCCCGCGCCCGTATCCACGCGCGCCCGTCTTTATTTAGCGAAATCACCGGTTCCCGGCCATTATTCGCCTGGAAAGCAGCGCCGCGGGCCTGGGCGTGGGGGCGATTCACAATCGCCCGGGGCGCTTTCGCCCGCGAAGCGCTGATGCTCCCCGATCCGAACACTCGACTTTCAAACCCGCCGTTCTTATTTTTTTTCGGGATTTGATTGGATTATGGATCTTCCCTCCGCGTCCCTTTCTCTCCGGTTGCCGCAGATATATTTAAACACAAACCTCCCCGCGCGAGAGGGTTGCTGAGGGCGCGAGGGGACGGGGCAGGGGGGGGGGCGGAGGCGCACAAGTGGTAGAGGAAAGCAGGTCGCAGGGCGGCCCTCCCTACTCGTACTGTTCTGCCTTTTAGAGAATCGAAATAAAAGGACAAAAAGCCACAGGGAAAGAGAGGAATGGGGCTTCTTTCTTTTCTCCTTTTTTTTCCGAAAAAAAAAAAAAAATCCATACCCCGTCCATATTATATTCTGTTTTCAGTAGTATTTGTTTGGCGTTTTCTCTCTCTCTCTCTCTCTCGCTCCCTCCCGTGGGTGCTGGCGTCCATACCCTCTCGCTCCCTCCGGTGGGTGCAGGCGGCGCTGTCTGGCGGGCTGGCTCGTACTGCAGCTCCGCCCCCGCGCGCGCGCGCCCTCGGCGGCCGACAATGAGCGCGGCCCTCGAGAACAATGGCGACGCTCGCTCCTCGACCTCCGGGGGGCGGAGGGGGGCGGAGGGGGGCGGGGCGCAATTCGCAGGCCCTCGCTGCGCCGGCGCCCTGCGCGGCGCACGCCGATATACCCAGCCTCTCCACATCCTCCACAAAAGCAATAATAATAATGCCGCGAACCAGCAAGGCAGAAAGTGAATTCGCCTCCGCTCGCTCGCACGGGTCTTGCGCGGCGGGCAGTGGCTTTGGGAGGCGGCGGTCCCTCCACCCCCCTCCCGCCACGCCCCGCCCCGCCACGCCCCACCCCGCCCCGCCCCGCCCCGCCCCGCCCCACCCCGCCCCGCCACGCCACGCCCCGCCCCACCACGCCCCACCCCGCCCCGCCACGCCCCGCCCCGACCCCCCTCTTGCGCCCGCCGTTCGGCGGCGAACTCCGCGGTTGAAGTGGTGTGTCCGCCGAAGCTTCCCGTCTCTCGTAATAATTTTCTTTCTCTCGCGACTCGCTTCTACCCCCTTCCCCCCCCCCCGCCCCCCAGCGCCGCCGCCCACACAATGGAAGAGCCGGCCCGCGCAAAAGTGTCGGACTGAACAGATTCATTAGTGCGCGCGGCGGCGGCGGGGGAGGGAAGGGGAAGAGGGGCGTGGCGAGGGGGCGGGGAGCGTTCGACAAAGCAAACTCCCCGGTGATCGCAGGCGGTAATTAATTCTTTCGCACATGCAGCGGAGTCAAGACGGTGGAAAGCATCGAGAGGCGTCATTGTGGCGCGGGCGGGCGGGCGGGCGCGCCCCGCCTTCGTTAGACCCGAAGCCTCTCTCCCCCACTCCTCTCTCCCGTTCGCCTCCTCCTTCGGTCGTCGCTCCTCGCGGTCGCGTGCGACCGCCAAAAGAGCAGAGGTGCTCGGACGTCGGGGTGGCTCCGAACCGAGGGTGGACATACGATCGCTCCATTTTTTTTGTGGCCATTTTCCAGAATGATCGGCTGTAAACGACAGTCCGGAAGCAGATCACGTGACATCAATGTGCGAGGGGGAAGTTTTCATTTCTTTGCAGCATTTGCTTGCGACAACTCAAGAGGTCTAAATCACGTGACATTGTCCCTCGACGAGTACTTGTAAAAGATTCAAAAGGTTTGGCCGATCTCTCGATGAGAGATCATGAATGAATGGATTCTATGACGATGTGTTCTTTATTCGAGATTGTTCTGCGCAAGGAGAATGTGAAGTGCGTCGTTAATGATGTACTAACGAGATCTCACCCCGTTCGAAGTCGGGGGTAAGAACTGTAGCGGTTACAGTAGAATCTTTTCGTAGTCCTCCACGGAAAGGGAACGATGCTCTATGCTCAGTATCATCGAACTACTTGAATAACTGACGTTGGAAGTTTGTCGGAGGGGGAACACGTCATCGGCTCATCCATACTGATCCATACTGCTCAAGCCCTTGTCCACAAACGTTTATTTAACTCTAAATCACAAAATCTATTTTAAAAAGGGATTATTACGATTTATCGTAAATAATGCTAAATTATTTTTTTAATACAAAACTACGAATTTTCTCCAAAACTGATCCACATTATACCACTTAATAAATACTGATATTTCTTGAAATTAAAGCAAATACTTCCTAATGTCATTACTCCAAAAAATATTTGAACTTGACAGAGTGAAATAAAATAATGTCAAACACACAGCGGTGCTAACCAAGAAGACCTTTAAAATGTACTAATGTAAGACGGAAAGTTTAATTAATACTGTAATGATGACTATTACATAAGCAATATAGGAAATGTAAAACATGTTTGTTTTTAATTTCTTATTTCCTCTAATGTGAGAATCAAAAATGAACGTTTTCCGAAGTTCTTGAGTTAAATATATAAATAAAGTAAAGACAATTGTACTAGAGAATTGTCAATACCCTGGGAACCACGAATTCTGTGACGCTTCCTAAATACATAGACAATATATGGCTGCACAAAATGAACGAGCGCAACACCAAAATAAGTTTTAAGAAAAATTCATGGGAAAATTACAGTGTCCGAAGCTTTTAGTTTTTCAACCCTGACATTTATTCCTTCTTTCTGACATGTCTGAAATATCAACATTGTCCGCCATACTAATAAAATAAATATAATAGTCCCAAATTAGAGCATTGTTTTTTTTAAATTATCATTATTTAATAGGGCGCTTTACGGGAGGAAAATAGGCTAAAATAGTGTCCAGTGCCACGGAACAAAGAAACGGACACCAACTATTGTAAGTCGAAGCAAACGTCTCATCCATTTTACATCAACTCATAAACAAGCGCTGGTGCACCCGTGTGGAAACGGAGCTGCGTGCTGGCCGTGGGGAGGGGGTGAACGGGTCAGGCAGTGAAGAAGCCCGGCCGCCGCTGTGTGGGAGCACCCTTCCTCCACCTGCCGCGAGACAAAAGCCTGCCGAGGGCGCGCCGCCGCCCACAGCGACCGCAACAGCGCGCGCAAACACAACAACGGAACAGCGGGGACGGCACCGACGCCTCATTAAATTGCAGAGAATGGGGCGGGGGTTATCCCCGGCCCGCGCCGCTCCCCGCCACCCGCACCAATGAAAAACCTCTCCAAGCTTCATTTACACAGAGCCCGTTCCACTGCCACCGCGCCCCGGCTCGCCCCGCCCCCCTCCCTCCCTCCCCCCTTCTCATTTCGCGCAACAAAAACTGTTTCCGTGATGACCCCGAGCGCGCGCGCATTGTGGCGACGCGAATTGTGCGAAATAATTGACGGAGGCGGAGCGCGGCTCAGAACAGTGGCAGAGGGCGGGGAGGGGTGGAGAGGGGAGGGGAGGGTGGGGTGGAGTCGGGTATGAAGCGAGGGCTCAACGAGAGAGCGGTGGTGGAACGGAGGGTGCATTCTGAGGGTACGCTCTTGTACCTTCCGTAGACATGCTATTCTTCCAGTTGTAAGCAACCAGAATAATTTTAAAGGAGGTTTACATGGCAGCGTTGCGTTCTAGTTAGGTCTACATGTTTCTGAGATGAGAAAGAGACGTCTATTGAACAACAGGGTCCCAATCAAGTTGGGACGATGATATTGTACATCGGATGGTGATTTTAATTATGTTATAATGAGACAATCCGTAATATAGGAATGATCTTAACGTTGGAACTTATTCTGACAGTCACAAACTTGTAGTTAACACAATCTTTTTCTTGGAAATTAAATTTTATAAAAGGGGATAAAAATACAGTGCAACTCATATGTTAATATGTAATACGATTGCTTAAAGACACATTTTGCAAGTGTACGGAATGACTAAAACTATGGCAATGGGAACAATATTTATAATAAGATCAGAGCTTATGTTTATTTGACATATAAATTAGAAATAATAATTAATTTCCATTCATTTGAGAAAACTGCGGTAAAGAATGGTAACACATATCGAAGTCCAAGAACGGAATTCATAAAATAGAGCTTATTATTTGTCAGCAGAATATCTATTACTTTTAGACTTTTACTAATAGAAACAAAAAGCGATATTTGGAAATGAATGTGCATAACTCCATATTTCATTGTCAACGGAAATGCTATGTTCTACGGCCATAAAAATAGTATTTGAAGATAGTACAAATAATTGGATTCAGCCAGGAGGTGCTAAATTCTTCATGAATTTGCGTCGCGAACACAGGCGAAGAAGGAAAATTATTCAAAACAAATTACGCATACACAATTTCAACAATAAAATGGGATTAAAGAAAAAAAGGTTTTGATGATGAACACAATAGCACCGATTTTAACGTAAATGGACGTACAAAAAATGATTGAAGGGAAATACACTCATTGTAAGAAATAGGAATTTTCTGGGTCATATGAGGCAAACAACTTTCAATAATGGGAGTGCAAGTATATAAAATTCGACATTTAAAAAGAAGCAATCTACCTAAAATTTGGTAGCATTTTCGAATTAAAATATAAGGACCAATTGATCATCAGAGTGAAGTGGTCACTATGTTATTGCCAGACCTATCTGCCAACTTATTTATAATAAATGTTCTATTAAATTACTTCTCTACATGAATTTAGTTTTAATACATCGTCACTGGTTATTTTTTGCAACGTATGGCGATAATTAAACTTTACTTCCATAAAAAATCATATTACTCGTGATTTTTAAACATTTCAGGTTATTAAATGATTAAAGAACTTTTGAACAAGAATGCTCTCTAATCATCATCATTGATAACCTGTATTTGTGATCTTTGATTGAATTACAAAAACTGCACACGTGAGTCTCCTGCGGTAATTCTGATATAATCCCTGAAATATTCTAATCATCAAAGAACGAACAAATAGATGAATTAATTTTTTTCTGCAAAAACTACGGAAACCCGAAATAATAGTTATTTGTGTTTTATACACAAGTAAGGAGGAAAGTAAATGTTTCCCGGAAAAGTAAATGTTTGTGTATCAAGGCGAAAGAAAATGTTTACTACAAGAAGCTGAGCGCAGTGAAGCCGAGAGAGGAAAACCATTACTTTTTGGATGAAGTGCACTGTGAACTATATTTTGTACGCTAATTTATAATTCTTAAAGTTATTTGTAGTTCATTAATGGAAATGTTCGTATATTGTTGATTTGTGATATTAAAATTTTATGAAGGTAATTAAAACAATTATTTACAACGTCGCCGTTTTTTTAAGTTGCCTAGACATAACAACAGTTCATTTATAGCAACTCTTCTTGTAATATTTAAGGATTTGAAACAGCATTTAGATGACTTCGAAGAGACGGAGTATTTAAGAAAATGTTGCGAGAAGTGTTTATTTATCTTTAACATTTCAAAACAATGTTCACTGAAATGAATTAGCCTCAACACGAAGATAGGTGTCTAAATGAAACTGAAATGTAGTTATCTATATTTTTTCCTTTTCTGACATTTGTTTTGGAATAATAGGTACTAGCGTTTACAAACTCAGACCAATAAACGTTGATTTTACGGACGATTCTGAAAACGTCAATTTTATGGACGAATGACAGTTTATTACAGGTTTGGGAGGTAAATGTACAAAATAATTGTTTTCTTCGAGACTAATTTGAATTGTCTGTTGTGTTTTTCTAAAAGGAAGGTAAGTTAATTTTGAAAAGTTACAACGTACATATTGTTTTATCAGTTGCCCATTTAAATATAACATATTTTCCGAAAAAGCAACAACTTGGATGACAATGAATCCGTAAAAACCCCTTTCTGACATTCCCCATTTTTTATCTGCAATCATATCTAAGAATATCTGTAAATGATCATTAAATGATACAACTTCAGGTTTCATAGCATGTTAATGCGTGAAAAACATTCAATGCAGATAATGAGAAAATATTTGTTAGAGGGAACCACTAAATAATTTCGTGTCATGCCGATACATGAAAGCGAAAAAAGAATAATACAGTGTATACCTGTGACTTCGTTCTACAGTTATTGGAAGCTGTTATGTCAGCACCTTGCATTTGGTGCAGGCAAGCCAAACGAAAACGCTGTATTATTCTACTCGCGCAAGTGCCCATACGCACCCTCCGCCAGCCTCGTGAGGTGGAGCCGCGTTGAAAGAGCTCTGAACGCTGCCCTCCCGGCCCCGCAGCCGTCCCCGCCGCCGAGGCGCTTCGCAGCGCAGGGGTCCTGTTCGAGCCCCGGTCGCGGCACGCGAGCGGCGTCGGCGGCGTCGGCGACGGCCTCGCCTCGCGGGGCCCACCCCGCTCCCCGCACGCGCGGCAAGAGTGGACCGGCCCGCCGAGGCGGCGGCGGCGGCGGCGGCGGAGGCCGTCGCCAAGCCGTGACGTCACCGTTTTGGACGCGACGCCTCCTCGCGCGGGCGGGCGGGCGGGCGAACGGTCGCCAAACAGGAGACGAACGCGCAGCATAAACAGGAGTGGAAGAGGGTGGAGAAGAAGCAAAAGAAGGAGAAGAAAATGCGTGGCGCGGGTCGCGGCTGAGCGGAGCTCGAAGCAGGGCGGGGCGGAGGAGGGAAGGGGAGGGGAGGGCGGGGGAGAGGGGAGGGGAGGAGAAGCCCGAGAGAGGCGCGTGGCGGGGCTGCGAAGAGAGGGGGAGAAGCAAAAGAATGAATGAAAAACCGAGTAGGCGAGAGTAACCTTTTTAATTTTTTTCCTCGCTTTTTTTATAATCGCGAGCGAGAAGGCTGCGGACGGCGCGGCGCGGCGTGGCGGGGCGGGCGGGGGGAGGGGGGAGGGGCTCGCGGGACGGTGTGGTATTTATAGAGGGCGCAAGGGCCGTTTCCGGCCGCGGCCGGTGACAGGTGAGCGCCTGCGGCGAGTGGCGCGGGGAGCGGAGCGGGGCGGAGGGGAGGGGAGGGGAGAGAAGCGGGTACGAGGGCGAGGATGGTAGGCGTATGCGAGAGCGTAGATTGCGGCTCCAGACGCCGGTAGCACCAACAGGTAATGCGAGTCTTGAACACGGCGAGAACTCGTGTTTCTCGTACATCAGCGTAGCGTATGCGCTACGTGGTTGCAAAAAAATTAGAGTAATTTGCACCTAATAAAGATAAAGAAGGTTGGGAGACACGAATACTTTGTATACAGCTGGACTGAACGCACCCTGATAGGCATTACTGTATTTAATTGTTGCAGTTTGTAATTAACAGTAACTTCGCTTGGCAACAATGTATTTTTCTTTTCCTTTCTTTGCGTACACGTATGAAGTTAGTTGATAGACCCAATGCATTTTATTAATTAATACGATTTTTGCGGCAAAACGCTCTGTGTAATACTTAACAATAATCTATAAAAATGGGTTTTCTTACTGTTAACGCGGAGATGTTATTTCACAGATTCAAGGTGACATCAAAAAGGTGATAAAGGGCACTCCTGGATAAGATGATAAAAATTTCGTTAAACCAAATGATACATGAGTAATTAAGCCATCGACCTTTCCATAGGCAAATTTAATCGAAATAATATATTTTGCTTTGTCTTAGAACACTGAAACTGACATAAAAAATCTCAAACATTCCTCTCAATATACCGGTTATTATGAATTTTTTCGTTTGCTTGTTATAGATAAAAAAAATTAGAATCTACTCTTTTTCGACTTTAAAAACATTTATGAGTAAATACACTTTGAAAATGAACGAATCAGTTCTGTATGTTTATTTTAGTGTTATACATTTGCATACATTGCTTTAGCACCCTGGACCTTGGTGTTTAGGACCTTGGAATAAGGATAGGGGGATACGACATGTGAGGAAATGAAGGAGGACAGCACCAGTGTATCTATTCCAGTGATCTAGGACGCAGTAAACATTATTATTTTTGTTATTTTTTTACCATTTATTTCATTTCAATTTGGCTCTGAGAAAGTACCTACCCTAAAATATTTTTGATAGTATAAATTATTTTCTTATTTTCATTTATTTTTTAAGTTAGAACACTTAATGCAAAGATGACGAAAATACGCGTGCTTAAATGTAGAGCTGTAAAGGGGGTTGGAGGGGGGTAAAAATCATTTCAAAAATTTAATTTTTTATGTTATTGTGTCATTTTACACACACACTCTGTGTGCACTTCTCAGTCTGTTTCCGACTTCTCTCCGGCGAGCGGCTCGGCTCGCCTCGCTTGACTGCGCGGCGCGGGCGCCATCACCGCTGACGCGACGCATCGCCGGCGACGGACGCGGGGAAATGACGAGCGCCAATTAGTCGCAAAAGGAGCAGCCTCTCGCTGCGCCTGCGCGCAGATAATCGGCGGCGCGCAGACATCGATCCTCCATTAGAGGCAGCGATCGCCCCGGCCGGCAAGCAGGCAGGCGATCGGTTCCTGTTTCGCGGGAACCCGACGTCTTCCTCCCCCCCGACACTCCTCTCCCCACCCCTCCCCGCCCCACCCCGCCCCGCCGCCTGTCCGCAGGCCGGCCGCTGCGGCGACGCCGCGCCACCGACCAGAAAGTCAAGTTAATTACGAGGAACGGATTACTTTTTCCGAGGAGGAAGGCGGAGCGAGGCAAAAAATCCGCGCGGAGATGCGCCGCGACGGTGGCGGCGGCGGTTACGGTCGGAGGGTTGGTAACACTGTCGTGGAAATGGTGGTGATTATATGTTATATATTGACGCGTGGGACGCTTGATACGTCCCACGGAGAGAGAAATTGAAAAAGTGGTATAGATTTCAATAATGATATAGGAAGGAATACCTATGAGAAAACTTCAAATAAATAATTAGGATAATCTCCCAAGCTGAACAATCGTGGTCTGGTGGAAATCAAGTTTCCAGACGTAAGTAAACTTTAGTTTCACTAGATCACAGCCGTCCGGTCCGGAAGATAATTCTAATTGTAAATCCGGATATAAAACCCTCAATAGTTTCATATAAATAGTTGTCCATATTTTATCATTGTGTTCCACCCGTATCTCTTGTACAGTAATGTACAGCAGGCTAATGCTCTTGTTTCATGAGTGAATGAAGAGACCGAGACCAACGTCAAAGAATAATATGAAAATTGATGCGTAATTATGATAATTTAGAACAGTCAATGAAATAAAGGATGGTAACAGGAAGAGATTAAAAACATCAATTAGATGGATCGGAAGGAATAAAGCAACAGGAACCGTTAACACTCAACAGGAAACATGAGCAAAGATACGGAGGGGAAAACCCAAGGTCCCACATGCAGCGGAGGCCAGTGATGAGCACGAGCACTGCACGTCTTATCCCAGTGTCGTGCCTCGTCAACATTTCCACAGCAGCAGCCCTATCGCCGATCTCCCACGACCGGTTATCGACGCCGACCTATCAGCAAAACCCCTTCCGAAGCGAACTCGTTTAAATCTTGAGTGATTCTAAGCGCGTGGAACCTCCCAAGTGGTTTGATCGATCGAGGTTTTTAGCGTGCTGATTTGACGTTCTATTTTTCCCGGGGATTGGATATCGCCGGACAGAAAGGCGACACGCGAAACGGGAAGACGGTGAAGCGGGATTTTTAAGACGTGCCTGGGGGAACACACCGCTTCGATAAGAGAAAATGACATGCAAGCAGCGCTGCTGAATAACATTAAGAAGGGCATCTGGTTTTCAGGAGAATGATCAGGATGTTTAGAGGACTTGATTTTCGAAGACCGGTTGATAATAGGTGTAATGTACTAATGTAAATAGTACTGAATGTGTTGACAACCTTAATGGATTTTGAAAGTCGTCTAAAATATCTATCAACTTTTGCTGTGAATATCTTCTTTAAATTTCACTGCTTATATTCATGCAGTATTCTCCTGTGCCCCCTTCTGACTCATTAATGTAATATGGTTATTATTTCATCCTGAAAATAAGTTTATAATTTAGATAATGTCAATAAAGAAAAATGAAAATATTTAATAGCATAAGATATTTAAAAGTTGTATTGATTTTAAATGCTTTTGAGAAATTTGCTTCCAAACAAGTTCTTCTTGGACGATTGTTGCCCCCTCACGAAAAAGTGTCGTCTGGAACAGACATTACCAAACTTCACAACGTCATTTGCGAACGATGTTTGTCGCCGAGCAATATAACTGAACCATTACCCAAACGTTTGGTCTGCCCTTGTGTAACGTAGGGCTCCCGGTGTTTGAACAAGCAGAGGGTCTGGGGACAGCGTGGTGCCGTCGAGTCAAGGAACATACCCCCACGTAGTGTAGCATTCTGTGTTCACCGCTGCAATATCCCTCAGCCTCCGAGGCGACGACATCTCCGCCTCGTCCAGACGCGTCGTCTGAGACCGCCGCAGCCCCCACTGGCGCGCCCACGGCGACAATATCAGACTTGGGGGCCAGGCCTCAGCCGCACCAGCTCTTCTGCTCTGCGGAAGCAACCGGTGCTGATGCCGTGATAAGCACTCGCGTCCCCACTGCTACTTCTAACAGACACGCCGTAGTCACTTCATGGTCGACATCATTCCAACTTCAAGTCTGTTAAGTAATTGGATGAATTCATGGAAGTCATCTTCATCAACTTAAATTTATTTTGAGTGCCGGCATTCGACGGCTGTGCCTTCGTTCGTAATCGGAATAAAGAGGTAAAAAATAAGGTTTTAAAATATATAATACAAGTAATGAAATTAAAATGAATATTTTTTAACAATATGAAACAATTTCAAACGAAAATTCAAAAAATAAAACAGAATAAGTTGAGCCGCTCACCTAGCAAAGCTGTCGAAAGCCGGATTTCATAACAAATTGAAGCCGACAAAAATAATTTACATTATTTAATCCATGAAAAATGAGAACTGTGAAGTTGCCAAATGAAATAAGCGTATCCCTAATCCATTCCACAATGTTAGGGGGCATGGTGTATTGGTCAGACCACTCATCATCACTTTGTGTTCCGGGATGCAAGACCTGGTGGGCACATGATAACTCATGGTAGGCAGAGCGAGATGACCGTGGATATCCTCGCGTTTTCTCTGTTTCTCTTTCCACTCCATCATTATTCTTATAATGCCAACGACATCACATACCCGAAATTGAAGGTATAATAAAGGATGTGTCACGGATGATGGTTATTTTCACATCCATCACTATCCTAAATGCTTATCTTCCAGTTAACATTGCCCAAATAGCATATCACGTTGCAGTTTGATGGAAATCACCAAGTTGAGCACACAAATCGGTATAAGGTGGTAAATTGTAATCTTTAAATGTTTTAACCATCGAGTTTAATTATTATCATTTATTTTAAGTATGAGAAATTCTGCTTTCACCAACATCTAATGCCTCACTTTCAAAACCTCTCTTCTATTATCATCTAATTCGCCGTTTCCACTACGCAGACCGTCTCCTCTTCCCTCCTGAGTTCATCACCTACCTTCCCCTCCCTTCCTCGCAGCGCGCACCGCCTGTCACCACCTCCCTGCCTGCCGCCGCAGCTTCAGCCACCCGCCCCGGAGGCCGTTACTGTGCGGCAGGGCCGTCCGCACCGCCGCCGCCGCCTCCTCCTCGTCGTCGTCGTCGTCTTGCCTCCGCCGAGTTAATTTGTTTCCTTCTCTTCCCGCGGGGCGCGCTCGCGACCGCCGCCGCCACCGCCGCCGCGCTTTGTGCCCGCGGTCGAGAGAGGAGGATTATACAAGGGGCGGCGGATTAGCGAGGACATTGCGTTCGGCCGGAGCGGCGCGGCACGGCGCGGTGCGGCACGGCGGGGCGGGGCGGGGCCCTGCGTCGTATTGAGCCGCTTGTGGGCGAGCATTCAACGCCGCGCGTAATGAGTTTAACATGTTCGGCCGAGCGTCGCGTTTTCAATTCTACCGCAATATCCCGCCGCGCCGCAGCCTGCCCCGCGAGCGCCCGGGAGCGGGGGGGGGGGGGAGTCGGGGGGCCGCGTCGGGATTTGAAGACTTAGCCCCCCGCCGTGGGGCGCAAAGGGAACACAGGGGGGCTCGGAAGAGAGCGGCGCCGAAGACAGCGCCAATGGATACCGATACGGAAGAGTCGATTTGTTGCGGGCTTAGGCGCCGCATTGTGCTCTCAAAGGAGGCGGGATAAATGAGATGTGGCGGCGAGGCGGTGGAGGCCGTGGCGACCGTTGCGAGGAGATAACGAGGTGCGCGTGTGCAACCTGGCGTGAGGTACGTGACGGGGAAGCTGTGCAAGAAAGGTCGTCTCAATCAATACAATTATGGTATTCCGATAACCCTGTTTGAATACAGCAAGGAAAGGGATGCAGCAGAAAATTTGCAAGTAAAATTCGCTAGATATTTATTAAATTAATAACAGGTCGATGGACACTGTGAAGCATCCGCGAGTCGTTGTTAAGGAAGGTCTTTGGATTTTGCCTCCACAACGTGATTTCGATTCTCTTGAAAGGTATCAGTATTTTTATGCATTATCGGACTGTAATAAGCAGCAGATTTAGACGTTACTGAGTGTGGCACACTTTTAGTAATGAATAAAGAGTTACATACGTCGCAATCACAATATTTACACCATTGTCTCACGGTGGAGATTAACACTTCGTGGGGATATTCCCATACACCAAATGTCGCGAGCAGCAAACCCGGCACAAAATGTTCGTTCGTATCCCTCAATTTTTTAAACAGTATCCCTAAATAGTTCTCTTTCCGCCGACATTTGTCACGACGCGAAGAATAAAAATCCCGGAGGTCGGGGTACCGGAAGAAAAGGGTACCCGGATGAGCCATCGCCGTCGGAGTCTGCCCCGGAAGAGTCGATTTGTCGTCGAAGGCGACAGAGGTGGCGTCGGGTCGGGGGCTTAGGGCGCGCATTGTGCGCTCAAAGGAGGCTGAATAAATGAGATGTAGCAGCGCGGCGGCGGCGGCGGCGGTGGCAGCGGCCGTAGCCGTTGCGTTGGGATAACGAGGCGCGCGTGTGAGACGCGGCGCGCGGCGGATTTCGCGCGGCTCTTTGTGCGCCGGAAGCCGACGGCGGCGTCGGCGGCGGCGTCGCCGGCGTCGCGACGCTCTCACGCTGCGCATCCGCAGCCTCGCCCATTCAAAAGTACTCGCTATTACATTCTGCTAGACAAGGTTTAACATACGTCTCCGCGTCGCAGGCTTGCCTCTGGTATTTCGCTCTTCTCTGCAACGCACTGCTCGAGAACAATTATTTCTTGTACACATTATACTGTGTCATGTATTGTAGCATATAGTGTTTCATGTATCCATTGTATCCATATGCATTAAATTAATAGTGACGGGGAAGGAGAAGGAAAGCTGGAAAATGTCTCGTGTGCTGCCGTATAAGGTCACAATTAATGTTATATGTAGTAATTAATTTATTTGCCTCAAAATGGAATTCAATATAACATGAACCAATATTACAATTGGGTGAAATTCAGTAAGTAGTAATAGTTCTAGCTGTAGTATTTTTGATCAATTGTCTTACTTTTGCTCGACTAGTCGAACCAGAAAAAAATGTAACAAATAAAATGTTTTTAATGTGGAAAAATGTTAGGTGGCAAAAAACAGTCCAGCTTGATACAGAAAATTGAATATGTAAATTATTTGAATCGATATACATCCAATAAGTTACGAATTCTTAGTAAAATATATCTTGGTCTTTGAACCGATCGTTGTAATAAACATTCCTGGGCTAAAACACTTTACCTCATTGTCTGCAACCAAATTTAGTTTTCCGTTAGAAATAGTTGTAGCGCCTTTTACGTCCAATTTTCAGACTATTACTAAATTACAGTCGGCATGCCAATAAAAAATCGGTTTGCTGTGCCTTTATACTTTTTCCAACACCCTAGATTTAAAATATGACACAAGTCATTTCTGAAGAAACTTTAGTAAAACTATGTAGCAACTTCTGTAAAAGAAATACAGAGATAGAGAAAGAAAGAGAGAAAGAGAGCGAGAGAAAGAGAGAGAGAGAAAAAGAGAGAGAAAAAGAGAGAGAGAGAGAAAGAGAGAAAAAGAGAGAGGAAGGAAGGGAGGGAGAGAAAGGAAGAGAGAGAAAGAGAGAGAGAAATAGAGAGAGAAAGAGAGAGAAAGAGAGAGAAAGAGAGAAAGAGAGAGAGGAAGAGAGAGAAAGAGAGAAAAAAAGAGAAAGAGAGAGAGAAAAAGAGAGAGGAAGGAAGAGAGAGAGAAAGACAGAGATATAGGCAGAGAGAGAAAGAGAAATAGAGAGAGAAAGAGAGAGAGAAAGAGAGAGAAAAAGAGAGAGAGAAAGAGAGAAAGAGAGAGAGAAAGAAAGAGAGAGAAATAGAGAGAGAAAGAGAGAGAGAAAAAGAGAAAGAGAGAGAGAAAGAGAGAGATATAGGCAGAGAGAGAAAAAGAGAGAGAAAGAGAGAAAGAGAGAAAGAGAGAAAGGGAGAGAGATAAAGGGAGAGAGGGGGGAGGGAGCGAGGCTGACCAACAACGCGTTCAAACTCCAGAGGTGAGGTGAGGTGCGGCATCTGCCAACCCGGCGTGGCAACCAGCGACGCAAGCCGCCGCGCGCGGCCGGGGCGATGCCGGAAGCGGTTATCTGCGCCGCGGGCGCGCTCATTTCCCGCGAGATAGCGCGGCGCGCGGAGGAAGCTGCGAGAATGCGTGATAAATGGAGGGCGAGGCGCTCTGTGTTGGACCAGGTAGATAAGCGAAGCGGGGACGCTTTCTGTGCTGGATGCGAAAACGCGTCGCGCGGGAAGGAGGTTAAACCAGTCCCCGCAGTTGTCGAACTCGTCTGCTTTAGTGGCGTATTGTGGAAGTCAATATTTAAAGTGTTTTCCGGGAAATGGAAGCTGCGAGTTTCGTCAGCCGATAACATGTCTATAGAATCGGGGGCGAGGGGGAATACATTTGTGACCGAGTGGGAATGGTCTCTTCCGGAAATACACAAGCACAGAATGATAATTATCGAAAGACTGACATTTCCTTTTAAGATGTAGGAAATTCCGGTCGCTGAGAGTGTGTGGACCATGAAGTACGTGGACCAACACAAAACATCCAATATTTATTATAAGAATCTATTAGGGAAACATAATGACAAACATCTTCAGTAGAAATGAATTCAATAAACTGGAAAACTCCGTGGCAAGTGTCGCGAGGTAGTACCGCAGCACACGCGCGACATTTTTCACTTGGCGATGAATTCGAGACTTTAAGCAATGAGAGGCTGTTCCACACACCTGGAGGCGATGGCACGTGGAAGAGCAGAGAAATGGCATCCGTTATTTTTAATAGGGATGCATTGGCAAAGCGCCGTGTCGGGGGCGGCGGGGGCGGCCGGCAGCGAAGGCGGAGGGGACACGCAGAGCGCGTCTATTCGATGCAATTACCAGGCGCAGGCCGCCGTCGCCCCGGCCGCCCCCACCCGCGCCGAGCCCATTTACGCAAGGCGTAACAGGCTCTTGAGGCGCCGCCCCCGTCGTTACACTCGCGAACGCCAACGCCGTCGCGCGCTCAGCCCTCCTGCCCCTTCGTGGCTGCATAGTCTTGCCGCTCCACCGCCCTCCCCTTTGCTACACTGCCATTGCCAGTTAGGCGTCTGCAACCGCAAGTGTCTCGCAATCCTTGCTTCTCTTGCGATCTCCTCTTCCTCCGACCTACACCCCGACATGAACCTTCCGCAATCCTTGATTCTCTTGCGATCTCCTCTTCCTCCCCAGACAACCTGACCGATCCTTCGATAATCCTTGTTTTTCCTGTGATACTCTCTTCTCCACACCGACACCCGGATGCGATCCTTCGACAATCCTTGGTTCTCTTGCGATCTCCTCTTCCCCCCACCGACACCCCGATACGATCCTTCCACAATCCTTGGTTTCCTTGTAATCTCCTCTTCCTTCCACCGACACCCCGATGCGATCCTTCGGCAATCCTTGGTTCTCTTACGATCTCCTCTTCCTCCCACCTACACCCCGACATGAACCTTCCGCAATCCTTGATTCTCTTGCGATCTCCTCTTCCTCCCCAGACAACCTGACCGATCCTTCGATAATCCTTGTTTTTCCTGTGATATTCTCTTCCCCCCACCGACACCCCGATGCGATCCTTCGACAATCCTTGGTTCTCTTGCGATCTCCTCTTCCCCCCACCGACACCCCGATACGATCCTTCCACAATCCTTGGTTTCCTTGCAATCTCCTCTTCCTTCCACCGACACCCCAATGCGATTCTTCGACAATCCTTGGTTCTCTTACGATCTCCTCTTCCTCCCACCTACACCCAGACATGAACCTTCCGCAATCCTTGATTCTCTTGCGATCTCCTCTTCCTCCCAGACAACCTGACCGATCCTTCGATAATCCTTGTTTTTCCTGTGATATTCTCTTCCCCCCACCGACACCCCAATGCGATCCTTCGACAATCCTTGGTTCTCTTACGATCTCCTCTTCCTCCCACCTACACCCCGACATGAACCTTCCGCAATCCTTGATTCTCTTGCGATCTCCTCTTCCTCCCCAGACAACCTGACCGATCCTTCGATAATCCTTGTTTTTCCTGTGATATTCTCTCCCCCCCCCACCGATACCCCGATGCGATCCTTCGACAATCCTTGGTTCTCTTGCGATCTCCTCTTCGTCTCACCGACACCCCGATACGATCCTTCGACAATCCTTGGTTCCCTTGCAATCTCCTCTTCCTCCCACCCGCACCCCGACACGATTCGTCGACATCCACGCCCCATCTTCGCTGTTCACTTCGAGACCTTGCATCTCCTCGCCTCCCCCATCCCCTACCTCCGAACCGGCCTGCCGCAACCCTCATCCATTCGCCTTCACTGCCAATCGTCTCATTCATCACCCACTCCCTCGTGACCATTTCCCTCACTTCTACTCCCCACACGCGGCGCGGCTTCACAACCCTTGACTGCTGCCCGGCGAAGAACGCGGAAGCCGCTCACAGCGCGAAAAAATCACATATAGCACGGCTGAACTAAAAAAAAATTAAAAGTAGATTCGAAGAAGGAAGTGCAGGCGTCTTTTCCTCCGTAGGCTGGAGCAGACGTGGTAGGATGGGCGCTCGGTGAGCGGCAGCACGATAATCGTCACGGTGAAAATGCGGGCGGCGGGCGAGGGCGTTTGCGGGGGCGGGGGGGTGGTGGAGAGCCTCCCCCGTTCTGGGAATTGCACCAACTTCTATCAGCGCGCGGGGGTTTTTCTCTCTCTCTCTCTCGCGGAGTGCGCAGTGCGGCGCGGGGCGGGGCCGCGACGGAGAGACGCGGAGTGCGGGAGACAGAGAGAGACGGCGCGCGAGAGAAGACGTCTGACGGCCATGATTAATGGCTTAAGGCATTAACTGGCTATTGACAAACAGGGCTCATTGTCGGGAGCGAGGCGCCCCGGTTAAAATGCCACCAGACTTAATCTGCGCGCGGGTCCACCCTCGCCTGCGCCCCGCCCCTTTCTTTCCCTCCCCGCCCCCCTTCGGCTCGCGAGCATCCGCTTCCCCCGCGTTCTCAGCCTCCGCCGTCGCATCTCGCGATCCTGCCAGGCAGGGCCTGTAGCATTCCCTTCTAGCGGCAGGCCTCGTCTTACTTGGCAGTTGTGAACGTAGGATAGAAAGATAAATGTTCGAAGAAAATTATTTCAAAATAGCAAAGATTGTGTATTTATATTATTATATAAATTTGCATTTATATGATATTATTTGTTTGCTTTGTTTTTCCACTAAATTCACTGTACACCCCCTTTTTGTGTGTTCAACTTGCGTTAATGTTTTCATTTCTCCTCCTTGCTAGAGATCAACTGAGGATGGGAAAAGTGTTTTCCTGAAAGTTAACTCTGGAAAATAATTAATAAAAGGTATTAAAACTTTTATGGAGATTATTTCCTTTGTCATATTATGGATTACCACAAGATATATGCTTCCACCACGGAATTTATAGCAAAGATCGTTTCACATGGAAATCTGAAAAATATTTCCTAAACGGAGAATCACTGTGAGAAGATTTTGCGAGCGACTAAGGACTTTGCAGTGGATTTATGTACTACGCCGGACCATTTTAATATTGCAACAAATAAACTTGAATGGTGCAAGTTGCTGTGGGAATGACTGACGATGAAAACGGAGTATAGAAATTTTAAAGCATATCTAAACAACACAAAGTCAACATAAGAGACTCCAGATTTACATTTCTGAGGGCGGTGGCATTTGACAGTTTAACTTTCTCGTATTTGTGTTATGCCGAGTGCTGTGATAGAGAGAAAAATCAGAATTGAGTAATTTAGGTACATTTCACGGTGTTCCTGGTAGAGTGAAATGTTTTCAGAATTGTCATTGTTACTGTCAGCATATGCAAAACTACTTTCTAAATCATTCATATACTTTCTCTAAATCTGATATTTTCGTATTTATATTGATATTCTGTTTAATTGAAATATATCGTCAGAACTTAACACGGGCTCTGCAAATTGAACGGCATCTTGGAATTTTGTGAGAATGATAAAACCCACACTACATTTTAATAATATTTTGAAAGCTCAAGACAGTTTTCTCCTTAAATTTTTTATTTGCTTAGAGGTAGGTACGTCTAAATACGTATATGTGTATGGATTTCTAGAATATTTATAATTAATTAAAAATCCGTTATTTATAATTCATTGCTATTACAAGCAACGAGAACGCACACGCTTTCTGCTTTCACCCTTACAGAGTGAAAAAATTGTCATATTTGTGAACGCTATTTACTTTCTAGACTGGAATGGCAGGTGTACACATTTCTTTCCCAGCGTTTATTTAGTAACAGTATCATACCCTTTTCACATTCACTGACTAATGGGTTACATGATCACAGGGACGTCAAAGAAGCTTGCGACTACACACGCGAATTACAAACGCCGCAGATGCTATCCAACGTCGCGATACAGTCTCCGTGCAAGACGCAGTCGACCCACTTTCAACACATGATTCAACGCGTAATAAAATAAAAAAAATAAATAAAAAAAAAGGGTGCAGAAGCAACTCGCAGCAACGAACGCAGCTCTCTCCGGATGAAATCAAGTGGGTCCGGTGCACACAGCCACAGCCACACGACTGCCCTCACAGGAACTTCCGCGAAACAGCAAACAAGCGGCCGCCCCGACAATGCGGGCCTTCATCGCTGCTCCGCGATTCCACATATCAGCGCCAGGCAGCGCCCTGATCAAAGTGGCCGCACAAAACGCGCGGCCGCTCTCGGCCGCTCGTTTCGAGCCGCGAGCCCCCGAATTTACGAGGGCGGCCGCTTTGAGGCGCTCGCCCCATCGGGCCAGGCCGCGCGGCGGCGGGGGGGTTCTTCTCCTTCGGATATCGGCCGAGGTCGCCGCGCCGGCGTGGGCGGGGACGGGCCGGGCGGGGAGGGGGGGGAGGGCGCGTCGCTAATTAAAGCGCATTAGGCCGGTAACAACACATTGATGGGCCGGGCCGCCGCAGGAATCAAAGCCGCGAGGTGGGCGGGCGCGACCGAGCCGGCGGGTCGGGTGTCAAAGCCCAGGAGCGGCGTGCGATCCTTCATGCGATGGCTCCCAATTAGCGACGTCGCGCCGCGCCGCGCGGGTGGATGACAAGTGCGGCCGCGGAGGGGGGGGGTAGAATATTCACGGAGGCGGGAAGGCGTGGCGTGAGGGAGCACGGCGCGCTGATGAATACAAGTATTGGATTGAAAGCTGGACGAAACCACCCACTGCAACGCCCAAGCGGTTGATTTCCAAACGTCATTTCGACTGAACGGGCTGTGTTTACGATGGAAAAACTCGGCGACTTCTAAGTGTCAACGCATTCGAATTAAATCATGTTAGCAGATACGACAGAGGTAACATAGAAAGCCTGGGAATTATTAGGGCAGTAGCGAAATGTTTAGGGCAGAAGCGTAATGAAATTAGTGCGGGTTCGTCCACAAAACTTTTCTCCGCGCCCTCTTTATAAATATGTACAGCAAACGCAAGTAGTACATATCAAAAATTGGTTCTCTTTTACCTGAGCCCGCCCGCAAGTAAACAACAAATACAAGTATTGTTAGTGCCTTACATATTAAAAAAATATCCTCTAAAAGCAGGCGCTCTTTTACCTGGGTCCGCCAGCATTTCGCGACCGAACGTTATTCCAGTAGTTTAGGGCGAATGTCTTAAGACTTGCGATTCAATAACATGCTTCTGAATTTGCAAAGTGGACCTTTTGGAGGTAGATGGGAAGTCCTGGAGATTTAGTGATTGAATCCGAACAGCAAGATCATGTCACTCCATGTCATGTCACTGCGAAAAACTCCAGCACTTGGAACATGCGTTTGATCGTCGATGACGACATTCACATTATTCATCGCGATACTGAGGATACGATAATATACATCAAAATCTGTTTACTATTACAAATTCGCGAGGTAAAAATCTGAGAGGTAGTGTAAGTCGAAGAAAGGCTGCTGGGAGCGTGTGTTTAAGTAACGAATGATAATTTTGTGAATACCATAGGGACGATTTTAGTGGCAGATAATTAGTGATTGGAAGGTACGAACGCGAGAGAACGGAAAAGAGGAAGGACGAGATGGAACTGCGGTCAGGGAAAGAAAAACATCAGAGAGTAATGAGTGAGACAGAAGCTGGAGAAATGGGCACCGGATGCAAACAGCGGCACTAATGACGGGCGTCTCCTAACCAATGAGTTTGTCCGCCCTCCGTTGCCCATCATGGGGCAGCCTATTTAGCTTTGAGGCTCATTCCTCTAATATATCACATACACTCCGTCTTTACATCTGTGATCAAAGACCCTTTTGGTGAATTCATTACACTGATATAAACTAAATGAATTACTTTCCATTCATTTCTTTGCGTTTTTTTGTAGTGTAGATAATGACTGTGGGATTACGATACATTAATATGTAGCTTAGATACAATGTAAAGTAAGTTTGTCTTATGATAAATAAATAAAGATATTGTCTGGTATCAATACTTTTTATTCAGCTTAAGATCGTTTCGATCGCGTAGCGATTATCCTCAGAGCTTGCAGCTTCTGGGCCGAAAACAAAGTTCTGGATCGAAACGATCGAAACGATCTTAAGCTGAATAAAAAGTATTGATACCAGACAATATCTTTATTTATTTATCATAATAAAAAGGTATCTACCTCACCAGCGATCCAATTAATAAGTTTGTCTTAATTGATGCAATCGTTTTTTGTTGTTATTTTTTCACAGTCATATATAAAATTAAGCATCCACCAGATATATGAGCATTAGTTTGCTGCATTATTCAATCCCATTTGGAGGGTTCAATGATTAGAAGGATGAATTTTCAAGCAGCAGACACTGCAGTGCCTCTGACCGGTAGGTCCTGGGGTTCAAGTCCTGACTGAGGCAGGATGTTCGACTCTAGCGAGATAGCTAGGTCGGATTTAGCCGCTGTCTGGAGGAGAATTCTAGCGGCCGGCTGCTCTGATCGGTAGTTTTCCGTGAATTCTTCGATCAATATCAGGCGAATGCCCTAACAAACGGGCCACGGGACGCTCACGATCTTGCCTTCCTCTTCCTTGTTCTATCCTCATTCCTTACACACGCTTACACTAATATGTTCTACACTTCCACACCTGGCGGGAGACCGGTCGGAGGTGGCTCAGGGCAGCAACAGTCGCTGCGGTGCCTCTGACCGGGAGGTTCTATGGTACCACTCCCCACGGTGACAGGGTTTTTGACACTAGTGGAGATCGAATTCAATAGTTGTCTGGAGGAGAATTCTAGCGGCCGGCTGCACTGATCGGTAGTTTTCCGTGGCTGCTCCGATCAATATCGGGCGAATGCCGGAGCAGTATCCCAACGAACTGACCACGGGCTGTGCGCGATCTTCGCTACCTCTTCCTCGTACTATCGTCACCCCTTTCATACACTCGTGTGCGTTGCACCACCACAATTACGGGAGAGCAGTCGGAAGCTTAGAGTTTGTCCTGGGTGGAGCGGTGCCCCGCCGGTAGGAGATATCTGATTGGAGAATGTATCGCAAGGTGACGTATACAATATTTTTGTTTATGATTCCTCTTTTTTTTTAAATGGAATGTTTTGATGAATGGTTCAGTTTATATTTTTTTGATGGCTTTTTTATTTATAATATCTATTAATTTGAGTGGAAATATTGAAGGTTTAAGTTGCATATTAGGATATGATTTATTGTCTTATGGTTTAATTTTATTAAGATTTTGAATCTGTGGATTGATAATTATGGCGAGAGTTTCTATTTATCAACATAGTTATTATAGAAATTTATTTATTTTTATAATTATTTTTTTAATATTGATGTCGCCGCCGGGTATCATCATCCAACAGGGGAAGATCACAGCAATAAATCACGCTCTACACTTACGGTACTAAAAACCTTTGCTTTTGACGCTCTCGGAAACACTAATCAATAAATAAATAAATTGAACGGCAGAAAATAATGAGTATGACAGACCACATGGCCCAGGTCCAGCACCACGTACGTAAAAGAAAATGCTTCTGTGGACTAAATAAAGTAACAATTTAATATTTTATTGATATTTACATTTTGAATTCCACATTGGCCCCTTCAAAATAATAAATATGGGAAACCGCACAGTGCTGGAGACGATTTGCAGAAAATATTTTTTGTTACATAATTTAAAAAGTTAATAAATAAATCCTAATACATATGCTGACTAGACATACGCTTATATAAATACGCTTTGCAGTATGGATAAATTTTGATCAGAGTTCGTTGGTCTGGGTCAAGAAAATGCATCTTGTAATCGCAGCTCTCGATGCTGCGCGGTTGAATTGATTAATTACTGATGCGGAGCGCGTCAAACATTAAGGTAATTCGTCTCGAAAGTGTAGAGCACGCATTCGCGGGAGGTGATTGTGATATGCCTCTGCTGGATAGCGAGATCCAGCGCCGACTTACGTTGGCTAGCGGGATTTTTCTCCAACCAGGTACGTACCTCCCACCAGCGTGGCACCTCCCCAACCGGGACAAGAGGCCTATTGCCCACGCCGCGGCAGAAGCGCGCGAACGTCAATCATCAGGGCTCTTCGCCGACCCTCCGGCGACGACGGACAAAGGGACCGCAGCAGGTACCTGCTTCGGTCCCTTTGCCCATCGTTGGCGAAGAGCCCTGATGATTGACGTTCGCGCGCTTCTGCCGCGGCGTGGGCAATAGGCCTAAGCTTCCGACTGGTCTGCCAACGAGTGTGGTATAGTGAAGTGCAAGTGCAAGTGTTTCGAAGTAAGGGGGCAGGATAGGACAAGGAAGAGGAAAGAAAGATCGCGCTCGGTCAGTGGCCCGTTTGTTAGGCTCCGGCAATCACCTAATGTTTCATCGGAGAAACCACGGAAACCTACCGAACGGAGCAGCCGGCTACTAGCATTCTTCCCCCGGACAGCTGATGAAATCGCCCTTGCCAGTGTCGAAAACCCTGCCACCGCCGGGGCTCGAGCCGTGCGACCTCCCGGCCAGAGGCACCGCGCAGGCATCAATTGCTGCCCCGAGCCACCGCTGGCGGGGGGGGGGGAGCGATTGGAAGCGTCGCCGGCGCTTCCACATCCGGGGCCCAGTTGGCGGCCGGGGACTTTTTTAGCCCGCGCGGAGCGTCCCATTGAGCGCGGCGGCGCGGCAGGGCAGGGCAGGCAGGCAGGCAGGCAGGCAGGCAGGGCACGGCGCCAGCGCGCACAATGGCTCGTGCCGCCGCGGGGCACGTGGGCACCCGAGCCGCGTGTAACTGGCGGTGTCTCTCTCGCGCGCGCCGCGGGGAGCGCGACGCTGAGAGCGGGGAAGAGGAGGCGGAGGAGGAGCAGGCGGAGGAGGAGGCGGAGGAGGAGGAAGGAGGCGGAGGAGGAGGAAGGAGGCGGAGGAGGAGGCGGAGGCGGAGGAGGCGGAGGAGGAGGAGGCGGAGGAGAAGGAGGCGGAGGAGGTGGAGGAACAGGCGGAGGCAGACGGAGAGGCGGAGGCGGTGGAGGAACAGGTGGAGGCAGAGGCAGAGGCGGAGGAGGAGGAGGAGGAGAAGAAAGAGGAGGAGGAGGAGGAGGAGAAGAAAGAGGAGGAGGAGGATGAGGAGAAGAGGAGGAGGAGGAGAAGGAGGAGGAGGAGGAGGAGGAGAAGGAGGAGGAGGTGGAGGAGGAGGAGGAGGAGGAGGAGGAGGCGGAGGAGGAGGAGGAGGCGGAGGAGGAGGAGGAGGAGGAGGAGAAGAAGAAGAAGGAGGAGGAGGATGAGAAGGAGGAGGAGGAGGAGGCGGAGGCGGAGGAGGAGAGAGCGAGGAGGAGGAAGAAGAGGCGGAGGAGGAGATGGAGAAGATGGAGGAGGAGGAGAAAGATGACTGTGGTGGAGGTGGTGGTGGTGGTGGTGGTGGAGGCAACAGCGCGGCCGGAAATAAACCTCGTCAATCTCCCGAGAACAAAAGACTCGCGCCGCCGCGCGGTATTTATACTCTTGCTGCGTTGGCGGCGAAGGTGCCGCTGCGGGTGGGGTTGGGAATGGGGTGGAGGTGGTGGCCGCAGTAACATGAAGCCTGACGTGTATGCCTTGGAAATGATATACGAGAATGCAATGGAATAAATTTAGTGTAATAATAATAATAATAATAATAATAATAATAATAATAATAGTGACTTTATTAATTTGGTGAGATTCGGGCCATTAGGCCCACTCTTCCACCTAACCACGTAATACAAAATTTATAGATTGAAATTGAACAATAAGACTCTTCCAGGATACATTTAGTAATATCGTAATACATAACATAAACGTGTCTTGTCCCTGTCTCACAAAAACGAAAATAACGTCTCAGCATTTGACTTATGCGTCCGGGAATACCACGGATATATCATGTAGCGTTGGATGTAGCAATAGAGTGAAATTGGAGGAGACAATAATACATTATTAGGGACATAGACCTAAGAGTAAGAGAGGGAAGGGTGGAAAAGTGTTCTTGAAAGTAGAGTAAGTAAATATAAAGAGCAACGTAGATGTAAAGTTCACGAAGTTACTTGAAGACCTTCTAAATCGAAGACAATGAGGAGTAATATAAGTAAATAAGAGCAAGGGGTTGATGACTTTGAAGACGCGGGGTTCTAGAATGTGAATGTGAGCAGGCATATCGAAGAACATCGAGGAGACAAATGAGCTGACAAAGAAGTCTCAGAGATCCAGACATTGAAGCAAATAGTGAACGAAGGAGATACGGGAACGTGTAGGTTCCTGTACTTTAAGAAAATAATAAGAATGTTTTTGCAGTGCTGCGGTAAAGTTAACCCATTTTACACAGACGAAGCCTGGGCGTGAAATTATCGATAGTGAAGCTGAATCCTTATTTATGTTATACTTGTACAATTCAACTTACAATACAAGGCTACATTTTGAAGAAAACCTGCATAATTGATGACCCCTAGCCAGACTTCAGCACAGCTTATACTACTGCTTTCCTATCTCTATCTACTGTATCTCCTCCTCCTTCTACTGTTGTTAGCTACAATTCGTCAAACATTCCAATTGTTTCTATTGTGTTACATTTTTAATATGAAACGTTTCTAAAATGTTACATTTCGTTTTATTTCGCTAACTACTGTAATGTTCTTATTAATTACTGTTTGTTCAATGTTTGCATGTCCTTGCTTGTAAGCTGAGGTCGCAGCATGATCTCTTTGGCGTTGTCATCACCTCCCGTCCCAGCTTCTCACTCGCCTTCGTGCTCCTTTGTAGCGACAAGACATCGATAACTTAACAGCGAAGTTTCCAAACAATGATGTTCGAAATTAAGACATCGACATTAAAACTACATCGATCAAAAACCATCCATGTTTCAACGCTGGCTTATGAACTTCTAACATGAAATTCGTGCGGAATAAAATTTAACTTGACAGTGAGCCAGTTTATTAATTTATAATTAAGATTTAATTAAAAATAAAGTTAATATCACAAGGTCGTTGAGTCATCTCGAGCAAGAGGGAGTCTGCTCGATGAAGGTAGTACATGGTTTGGATCGAACACATAAACTGACTGTGGTACTATCAATTATTATTTCATATATTAAATTCCAGAAAATTTGTATTGCGTGAATTTTTCATTCACAAAACATCTAATCCAAAACATCCATGTTAGAAAACATCGGTTTTAATAATTAAGACGTTTAAAACATCGATGTTTCTATAAAAAAAACCTTGGACATCGATGTTACATTCCAACTCCTTTGAGCCCACTGCATCCGCTCGCCGTCTCCTCCAGGTGCGGCGCGGCGCGGTGCGGTGCGGTGCGGTGCGGGGCCGCAAAACAAACGCCGGCGCGGCGGCCGCGAACAAACGCCGGCGGCGCGGCGCCGCGTCTCGGCGATTTGCCGCGAGGGGCGCGAGTGATGCATGGGCGCATTGTGCGCTTTGTCCCCGTCGCTTTCACGCCCCATCGCGGGCGGACACTCGATAGCGCTGCGCGGCGACGGCGGCGACGGCGCGGCGGCGGCGATCCGTCTTGGCGCGCGGATTCCTCGCGTACCGGCGCGTCGCGCGCGATTGGGTTCGCTGACGCGCGGAACGCGCTGCCGACAGACTGCGCCACGCGCGGCCCGGAGGGCGACGCGGCTCGGCGATCGCCGAGGTTTTCGGGAGTCCGCGCGCGTCGACTACTACGTAGTCGGTAAGGCGGCGCCACACATTCGGCGTTCGCCGAGTAGCGAGCGACTGCTCGCCCGCTTCCGAGCGGTTGATGTACTTTGCGGATGTTTGTCTCCTTTGATGTGTCCTGAATGCGATTCGTAGGGCGAGCACCGAATGTTCGTCGCTCGACAAACAGCATGCAACTTATCTGTACTACAGGGAATTCGGCGAGCGGTCGCTCGCTATTCGCGGAACACCGAATGTGTGGAGCAGCCATAAGGGAAGTTTTGCGCGGTGAAGTGTTACAGAAAATGACAACACTATCGATCTTCTGCGCACGCGCAGTCCGAGTTTCGCTTCAATTTTGTGTGTCTGCGCATGGGCAGAAGCTCGAAATTGCAGTCCATTGCTGTACACTCTGCTGTGCAAAACCCTAGTGAAATTCGATCTGACCATGCGCAGAAGATAGATTGCTGTAACACGTCGCCGTGCAAGAACTCCCCAAGTGTTCCATGTAGTGTATGCTATAGCTTGGAGGTGACGTTGTTCCTCTCCTGTGTGAGATCCGGCACAGACCTCCATGACGGTTTTCGGGGGTTTTCCCTCCAAGTCTCTCCCTTTCCAGCGGGACACCGCGCCCGTGAAGATAAACTCTAAGCTCCCGGCTGGTCTCCTGATGTGTGGTAGAGTATTACATGCAACTGTGAGTCTCTGTGTATGTAAGAAGAGTGCATAAGAAAAGGTACAGGAAGGTAAAATAGTGAAAAGGTAAAAGTTGGCAATATTTTAGAAGTTCATATTGCACCTGTACGGAGTGCATTCTGGTGCAATAGGTAATGGCACAAATAGATGACTGTAAATTATAAATGCTTGTATTTTATGCAATGGCATGATTACTTTCTATTTCATTGTATTCCCATTTTCTTTATTTATTGCACTCACATTTTGAACAATAAACGAATGATTGCAACGTTTAATACTGTTATACTACCATAAAATCTTAAAAAGATGCTATATGTTTTGCGGAAAGAACAACTGTAGCCTTATAACTTCGATTTAACCTTAACGTAAAAGATGGTCATATTTATATCGCTGCTGAGCTTTTCCTAAACGCTATCAGCCGCTTCCGTCTACCGGCTCATCGTCCTCCTCTCCAGGCATCGGAAGCCACTAGGTGTTTATTTTTACCGCGGCACAACGGTTTACCGAAGGGGGAGGGGGAGAAGCTGCAGCGGTGGCAGTTGCGGTCGTGAGGCCGCGGGGGCGGGCGGCGTTGGGGTGACAGAAGGATGGAGAGGCTGGTAGGCCGCTGAGACAAGAGCGATGGGTGGGAGGCGGGGTGGCCTGGGAAGGCGAGGAGGGCGAGGAGGGCGAGGAGGCCGGGGAAGGCGGGGAGGACGAGGAGGGTGGGGAGGGCGAGGAGGGCCAGGAGGGTGGGGAGGGCGGGGAGGGCGGGGAGGGCGGGGAAGGCGGGGAGGGCGGGGAAGGCGGGGAGGGCGAGGAAAGCGAGGAGGGCGGGGAGGGCGGGGAGGGCGAGGAGGCCGGGGAGGGCGGGGAAGGCGGGGAGGGCGGGGAAGGCGGGGAGGGCGAGGAAAGCGAGGAGGGCGGGGAGGGCGGGGAGGGCGGGGAGGGCGGGGAGGGCGAGGAGGCCGGGGAGGGCGGGGAGGGCGGGGAGTGCGAGGAGGGCAAGGAGGGTGGGGAGGGCGAGGAGGGTGGGGAGGGCGGGGAGGCCTGGGAGGGCGGGGAGGCCTGGGAGGGCGGGGAGGCCTGGGGGGGCGGGGAGGCCTGGGAGGGCGGGGCGGTTCAAGAAGACGCCCCGCGCCGCCGCGTCACCGCCTCCGGGCGACGCCGTTCGCCCGCCTCTTTACGCGACGCGCCCGGCGATAAACCACGCGCTTTATTGGGCGCCACAATAGAGGCGGCGAAAATACTGCGCCGGCTGTCGACGCACAAAGGACGCGAGCTGAAGACGACCGGAACCCCGTTGCGCTTCTGTTTGCAATGAACAGTGGACGTATTTCGCAAGGAAGGTTTGGCATGTAAATGTGAGAGCGTTGCTGTAAATGCCCTGTTCCAACACTTTAAGTAAATCGTTCGGTGGCAAACTATTAATTGTTTTGAAATACTCACAAGCACTCGTATCTTTTTAGGTAGTTTTCAAATTGTCACATCTTCAAATGAAGGACAAATAATTACTTCAATTGGCGGATAAAATATGAATCTTCAAGGCATATGAGTATACTTTGTGGATTAATTTGTATCAAAGTCAAGTCACCCAATGAAAGACTAGTAATAAACTTTGAAATAAGTATTGCAAGTTGAGTACCTACATCTAGAAGAAACAAACAAATTTACTTATACAACTGTACTTACAAATTGAGCATCAAGAATAAGAGCAAATAAGCGAGGCTGCTTCACCCGGACATGAGCACACTAAGGATACCCGACAAGTGAGACCCGACGCGTGCATTACAAACACATGTCGCGAGGTGGTGTCCGTCGGCGGGGCGGGTGAGCCATACGCCCCAGCGAGCGACACCCGCCTTACTGACTGCGGCCCGCGTCGCCGACAGACACAACACTCGCATTTCTCCAGATCGTTGACACTTGAATTGTTAAAAATACGCGCCCACATTATCTCCAGAATTTATCTATCACAACAGGGCTTGTTTTCTGAGATGAAATTAACAAGGGCCCGCGTGGTGCGAGAAGGAGGGGAGGAGAAGGCGGGCCTGTGGCTTTATATAACCGTGCGCGGGGGGGGGGGCAGGGGGCTAGGGGGCGGAGTGGGGCGGAGTGGGGGGGGGGACGGGGCGGGACGCGCCCGGTGCCGTGGCAGTGGCGCGGGACGGGTGCTGCTACGGGTTATGGATGGCCCACATTACTTATCGACAGTAACAGATCGCGGCAGGCGCCGCGGCGCGCGCTCCAGGCGCCGCCTGGTGGCGGGAAAGCGCCGCTGCACTTTTGTTTCGTTTCATCCAACCACCGACGTTGTTCCTCATGATATCGCCACCGTCCTCGTCTCGTCCGTTTCATAACTGTAGCCAGGTATCGTCGCAGGTAAAATCGACAATTCCATGACCCACTGAAAGTTAGGTTACGTACACAACAATCCACTTACAAATGAGAAGAGTCTCAGATTAACATAAACTGATGACGTTTTAATGGAGACTTCTATTATTTGTTTTTCAATAAAGTGAACTTACTTGCATCTGACACACACTTGCAATCCCATATTTCGTTCACTTATGTTCTCTTTCTTTAATTTTAATGCACCTACTTCTATAGGTGTTGTGGTGCGTTATCGTTGGCATTTTTCATGAAATAATTATAAACGTTGTCATTGCCAACAATAGTATTTAATATAATAGCAGCTTTCGATGGCTTAGCCATCATCATCAGTTGTCTGCTCAATGGAAGCCACAAAACGACTATCTAGTTAATTCATGTTGACTATTTCTAGGCTTCTTTTCTCTCACTTCAGTTCAATTAACAGGAGAATTATCGTAATTCACATAATTTTTCGTTTTTTCAGACAATAGTACCACCATTCTACGAACTCGATCTTCAATAGATCAATTTTTGATGTGAGTTGAAACAAAGCCCCATGAAACGAACGTGTTCGTTTTCTCTACAATCAAACATCAAATTTTCTACAAAAATAGTCTCTGACCTTGAGAGATCCATCCGGTTCATTCAATAGTGTCGAAAAGTCTAAACTGTAAAATAGGTTATAATATTATAAACTATTTTGCACTCTAAATGTTTTCGTCATTATTATTCATGCATCCGATTCACCTTCTTTAATCAGTGTCAATGGTCTCATGAAAATATAGAAATGAATTTCACCACTGCTTAGGGCCACGTATCGTACAGTCACAAACAAAATAATTTAAAGTAGTATTGTACACATATTCTTGATTGCAATGTTTGTAAAGTGCAGCGTTCTGCCTCCAGGATGCATAAACTTACGTACAGAAGTAAAAAAATATCTCCCTACCTACCACTGACATTACCTCAACCCCCATCGCTCCAGCGCAGTGTCGCCCTTTCCTCACGAGCCGCGCCGCGCCGCGCCGCGCCGCGCCGCGCCGCGCCGCGCACCCTTCCCTGCGCCCTGCGCCACCTCGCGGCTTTTTGTTACGCGCGGCGGCGCGCGCCTGCTGGGGCTCCGCGCTCGTTTCTTTTTTTCGCGCGTGGCTCCGACGACTTCCGCTCCGAAAGTAAACCGCCCGCGCGCGCAGGCGGCGGAGGAGGAGGAGGAGGAGGAGATGGCGGTGGCTGCGACAGATGAGGCGGCGGTGGCAGCGAAGGAGGCGGCGGAGGTGGAGGAGGAGGAGGAAGAGGTGGCGGCGACGGTAGCAGCGGCGGAGGCGACTGTAGCAGCGGCAGCGGTGGCGGTGGCGGCAGCGGTGGCGGTAGCGGTGGCGGTGGCGGTGACGGTGGCGGTGGGGGTGGCGGTGCCGGTGGCGGTGGCGGTGGCGGTGGCGGTGGCGGAGGCGGTGGCGGAGGCGGTGGGGGTGGCGGTGCCGGTGGCGGTGGCGGAGGCGGTGGCGGTGGCGGTGGCGGAGGCGGAGGCGGAGGCGGAGGCGGAGGCGGAGGCGGAGGCGGAGGCGGAGGCGGAGAGCGTCGCTGGGCGCCGCCGGCTGGGATGTTACACACTGGAGGCGGGGAGGTGACAGTTGCCGTTCGGGGATGATGAGGACATTCCTGCGTGTGGAATGCGGTAGGCTTAGGCTTAGGCTGATGCAGTTGAGAAAATAGGAAAAGAAGTGTGTGTTGTCGTCATTTACGCTTTTTAGGATGAGCGAACTGTGCCTTCTCCTAAAAACAAATCCTTCGCGATGATGGTAAGTGATGCGTCTTCTATGCCTGTAGTACTTGGTTTGGTATTATTCCGAAGCTGTTCAAACACATATACATTTTATGTAAGAACGAAGTTTCTCTAGGAAGATGTTTCCCATTCCGAGAATTTGATTACTGTGTTTCATCTCTTGTGAATGTGCTGAGCATTGTGTTTATCTCATTGAACACAAAAATAGTCTCTTTAACATACGCATTTTTCTCGTAACAGTGAAGCGTATAGGCTAATTGTAGTATAGGCTAGTTGGCCAATGAATAATATAGGTTAGTTATATAAATTACTTGGAATAAAATTTTATTTAAAAAAATATTTTCTCGGACATCTTCATATTTTCTCAGACAGACTCTTCATCACAAAACAGTTGCCAAGGTGCAGTTTTCGTATTTTAGTAACGGAAAATCACAGTTTAAAGTAAGTATGAGTAGTGTGAAAAAGAAAGTAAGAAAGCGAAACAAATCAAATTATAAGGAAAACAATAGAACTAAAAAATGCCAACTTAGTAAGCAAATGGGAATTTGTGGCATCCTTGAATACTAAATATTAGATATCCTTAATTGAATAACATTTGCATGCATCTTGAATATTACATGAAAATGTAGTTCACACACTACAATTGAAGTGCCAATTACACTGTACATGAAGGTGTACTATCAAAATGTGAATGTTCTGTATAAGAAGGAAATAAATTTTAACACTTGATTACAGAAACAGAAAAATCACTTCGTTTTACACGAAAAGTATTTACTAGCTGTATAGTATGGGTATAACCATTTATATTAACACTATATTCACTAGGTGTACTAAAACAATATATTATGCTCGTTGTGTTTTATTACTTCTTTCCAAGTTCAGAACCCAAGGGATTTAAAATTATATTACGAGAGACAATGCATAAAACTATTACAATCTAATTTTTTTTTTCTGTTTGAAGAAACCTCATGAGGCACCTTCTAGATGATGGAGTAGATGTTAAAAGAAAGTTATAATTCAGTGAATTTATTCTATTGTTTGTGTTTTTTCATTAAGCTGGCTCAAAAGTGTCTTTGGGGAATTCGGATTTGATTCTGTGTCACTAGTACTTCGTAGTAAAAATGTGTGGATAGGGGTAAACCAGGTATTTGATTTTAGAACAATAATGTTACTTTTTAATATAGCCTTGAAATTAGATATATTTAATTAATTGTGGACTTTTTCGATGGAGATAAATCAAGGGACTTTTAAAATACACCGAAGAGTTTTACTTTGAATGGTTTGTAGATTTTGAATGTCCGATTTGGTACCACTGCTCCATTTGGTGGAGGCGTACAGCATAATGGTCTTGTAATAGATTTATAAATAGAGAGCGATTTTTTTTAAATTTATGATGAAGATCTGTATATTTGACAGTGGATTTAATTTTAAGCATCTTTTTTATTGTTAGAAAGTTTCAGTTGATGAGTGATTTCCAGTTTAATTTAGTGTCGATGGAGATATCCAAATATGTGATGAGTGATTTTGGTCAACTTGTGGCACAGATCCACCGATAACATTTCATCTCGGACAATTGGGTATTTTTCTGAGTGCAAAATATTTTACCTGGACTTGGATGGATGGATTTTTGATTTCCAAGTTTCTATCCCATCTATGAATGAAGATATATCTTCCTTGATTCTTTCAACCCCTTCATAAATGTTGTCTTTATTTAAGAAAATGGTATTATCGGTGAAAAAAATCTGTTTCTGAGTGGGATAAATGCAGGAAGTTATTAATAAATATGGAAAATAACATACGAGAAAGTGATGATCTACCAGGCACTTCTGTCAAAATTTTGTACGGATAAGACTCTACATTGTTGAACCACACTGAAGAGGTTCTGTCCGATACGAAATTTATAATTACGGTTTGTAGTCATAGCGGTATACCTAGTACTCTTGATTTGTAAATAAATCCTGTATGTAATAGGCAATCAAAGGTTTAAGCGATGACTAGAAATAACTCAATGGTATATCTTTCTTTCAAAATGAATTCGCGAATGTGAAACGCAATCTTAAATTTTAGGAGTACTACTTTATATGAAACATTTTCAAACTTTTCTCAAAAATGGATCGAAATTTTTTCTTAAAATTTCTTGTAAGAATAAAGTGTAGTATTATAAAGATAACATAGTTCCGAGTCTCACGGTTACTCCTGTATTTTTTGATAATTGCCAAAGTTTGAAACTTTTTCGACGTCTTCCACCATCTACAGTATAGAAGATGGAGCTTTTGTTCTTTGATAAATGTCATGTATATTTTTTTGAAAATATTCAAAGTAGCTTTCGCGCAATTTTGAGTAAAATATGCGCAATATTTGTAGAAATATAAAATATTTTCTGAAAATGGCACCAGACTTTTTCTTTACACTTTTTGTACTGTTGGTGCTAAATTCACTGAATAAACATAATTTTGATGTATTATTTTGGTTTGTTTCAAAATCACAAATGTATTTTTTTGTACATCCTTCTCATTGTCAATATCTTTAAATACATTACTGCATTTGTGAGTACATATGCTTCATACGAAGTTTTTTGAAATTTCAACAGTTTTCTGAGGAAATGATCTCAATATTTGCATATCCGGCACCGCTCAAAGGGGTTTTTGCAAAAACTGGTCTAAACTTTTCAGCGAAAATTCCTTATAAAACAAGTTTCACTTTTTTAATGATATTTTTTAAGTCAAATTTCAATTCAACTATTAGGAAAGTAAAAATTGAGGTAATGCGAAAAAAATGAATTCTTACGCGCCGATAGGTATCAGCTTGGAAGTGGATGAAGAAAAACAGAATAGCTAGGTCACACTAAACAGATAAGGAAACCAACTAGTACTACATAGTGCCATTCTATATCACCACCAGTTACGTTCTCGTATACGTACATATATTCAGAGTAACACATTACATACTAAATTATAGTATACAGAAAGTTACGTAATGCTGAGGACAATCGATTTTGATATTTTAACGAAAATACTCGTTTTGGGATCCCTAATACCGAAAGATTTTTTTTTCAAAACGTCCATCCATCTGCTTGCGCGTTCGTCTGTCAGTCTATTATCTGTAAGCAACACCAGCGCCAAAACCATTCCTACAAATTTTGGGAAAAAGAATATTCCTTTATCGATCACGTAAAGCGCAACGTATCGATCACGTAAAGCCCACGTAAAGCGTTACAGTTTTGAAAATATTTCTTTAAATTTCGGGAGTACACTTAATTCCAAGGGACATTTTGAAAATTTTCCGAAAATTTTGTCTTTAAATTTCTTTAAAGAAAAGAGCGAAATACACATAAAGATGGCATACTTCCGATTTTCTCTGTTGAGTCTAAAGTTTCAAAAATTGCAAACGTTTAAAATCTGTTGGACCTGTCCCTCCACACTAAAACACAAGTAATCAGAAGTAAACAATTCGCATTCTTAAAAAACCTTACGAACTGAATATCCACAACGAATCGAACTCGATACCACGACGCACTACAGAGGAACGGTATGCAAAAGCACACACGAACGACAAGATCCTACGGATCGAGAAGAATTCGCGCCACCCCGGTCAGCAGTCACCGCGAAGGAGAGAATCGAATCTTCTCGCCCGCGCTACCCATTGTGTCCACTCCCCTCCCCGCCCACCGCCCACGCAGCCTATTTTCCTCGAGCCGCCCCCGCCCCCGCCGCCACCGAAGAGCGAACTTTGTTATTCACTTTCCCGCCTGTTTATTTACACTCCTTCCCTATCCGCTTTTTATAAGCTCCCCGAGCCAAACGTTTTACAGGCACTTCAACAAACAGCGGCGGACTATTATCACCGCATTCCGCCCGCACACGATCCGCGCTGTTCGGTTCCACTTTCTTGTCGCTGGCAACGGCCGGTTCGCCGCGGCCTTCCCCGCCGCGAACAAAGCGGGTATTCACGCGCGCCGAGGAGTAAGAGAATGGACTTCAGCGCGGGTGTATTTTCGTTCCCGTTGACGCAAACAAAGCATTGCGGGGAATTTAATATTACAATGAATGGATTATCTGCTGCTATTAGGGAGCTCCACACGTGCCGCTTTATTGACTGCCGGAATCTACTGCCTGTTCGCCGCCTGTGTCCTGATTCGTATACGCTTCGGACTGATCACCTTCGGGTTATTTTGTTTAATGTCCGATCACCCGCTGATAGAAGGATAAAACGAGAAACTTAAGACTTTTGTAGAAGATGTTGATGAGGTATTTAATTAATAGTAGTAGTTCCTTAATTCATCTGTGAAAAAAAATAGCAAAATTCAGAAGATGAAACGATAAAAGAAATACGTTGGTCATTAGATCTTCTCAAGTATCTTCAATTACCGCTTCAAGATGTTCTTTTTTAGAAGATTCCCCTAGGGAATTTTATTGCTCGTTAAAAAATGCCAACTGCATCAACTACTTCCGAAGTTCGATAGGAGGCCAATTACCTCACATCTTAATCAGTATTTCATCTTCGTTTTATAATGAACAGGTTTTCCTGCAACATAACAACCTACAAAAGGGAATTCAGAGGCATTTCTAAATGCAGAAATGTAAGCGATTTACAAACACACAAACACATCGCTGACCACACTTCACAAATCTTGGTTGTTTCAGGCCATTGAAATAATAAGACAATGGTATTTTTCAAATCACAGAAGGAAGGGATCATTGGTATCTTTTCATCTCTGTTAGCGATTTTGTGTAATTTTATAGGCAAAATGAGACTTTACTATTCTTTCTGTATTACAAAAATAGGATTTTAATTAAGAGTTTGAACTTTCATGTAAGTTTTTGAAGAGGTTCACCACCAAAAATAATATTTGTTTAGCTGCAAATTAGATTCACCTCCGGGACTACATATCTTTCAGTGTTCCCGCAGCGACGTCAAAGAAACCAAGGCGAAAGAAAACTTCGTCAGTGGGTCGAGTGTGACACAATACAAGCCTCATAACTCATATTAGCACACTCCAAGAAGATAACAATCACATCCGCCTCCAACGTGTCAACGTTCCATCTATCCTCCGCTTGGGGCCGGCGTCGGCGTCGGCGTCGCGGCGGCTGTCAGAGCGCGCGGCGCATTGTGACCGGGCGTCGCGACGTCCATTCATCACTCTGGAAGCGCCCGGCGTCGCCGGCGTCGCGACGTCGCCGCGAACAAAAGGCTAACACGCGGCGTCTTTCGTCGGCCGTGTCCGTCCGCCCCGCCCACCTCGTCGCCGAAACAGTCGCCGGCTAATGATGGCTGCCTCCCCGCCCCGCGCCATCCCGCGCCGCCCCGCGCCGCGCCCGCCCGTCTGTCGTGACTGCGCCTATTGTTCCCGACGACTCAATGAAATGCGGGCGGCGGGGAGGCCGAGGTAGCGACTGGGATGAATGAACGGCTGCCACGGAACGCAGCGGCTGCCGCGCCTGTCAATGGGACTGGCGCAGCGGCGTATCTCGGTTGGAGAGGCAGCAACGGGAAGCCGGCGATCACTTCGTTTGTAAGCGATATGTCGTAGATTTGGGTAACAGCAAAAATCTGCAAAATCGTATTTCTGCAAATTGACTTGTTCGAACATTATTTATTTTAAGCTACCCGCTTCGTACGTTTTTGATTTAATTCTTACAATTTCAATGTGAATTTTAAAAAAAATGTTTTATTTCTCGTGAGCGAATATGTTCGAATAAATTATTGCCAAAAACGCAAATTTCCATGTATATTCAGAAACCAATTTGTAAATGGGTTTGGGTAGGGATCCCAGAATTTAAGAAAATGTGCACAGAAAACACTTCTCCCCACATTACGTCACACCCAGTTTTAACTGTTTTTGACGTAAAACAAATAAATAAATTTGTTTCAAATGCAAAGAAATGGTAATAATTGAATACCAAAGAACATCTGAAAAATTTTCCTGTATACTGAGAAGGAGAGGAAGAAATTATTTACAACGGGTTGATTCAACAACTCATGACAACATCCACACAATAAAATGCTCCCAGACATTATATAAGGCAAATTCTAGCAAGGCAATTGTAGTGACTTATAAATCTCTTACTAGAAATTGCATTCGTAATGGGTTTCATTTTGAAAGACATTTTGAAAGGCTTTAACTGTTTATATTCAGTTTATTGTGCTTATACTCATTTTACGACGAGTTAGGTCACATGCAAATTCTTCAAAGTTTAAGTGCACTCCAACCGAGCAACTGCACCCGAAGTATGTTATTTAAGGCGACACACACTTGCACGTTACTGCGATCGTGAATGGACTGAACGAAACAGCGTCGTCGACTTCACACCGACCAGGGCCCGCATCGCAGTATCCTTCTCACAGCCACTCGCACAAGCCCTCTCACAGCCACGCAAACCCGGGCGTGTCAAGGCGGAGACAGACGCGCCACACACGGCGACCCCCAAAATAAAAGAACAAAGGCGACTCGCACCGCGATTTGTTTTCGTCTCCCCCCCCCGTCCTCAGCCTGTCTCGGCGACCTCCCCGCCCCGCACGCCCACCTCCCCTCCACGCCCTTCCCCCGGCCATTCTTCTTCTTCTTCTTTCCGCGCGCGGACTTCACACAATAAACGTCTCGCGCATCCGTCTTCGCGGCCCGCGCCCCTCTCGTTCTGGCGGCCGCCCCGCCCCCGCCCCGCCCCCTCCCGTGCTTCCACTTGTTGATCGGCGCGCGCTTTGTTTCCCCAGCCGCGTGCCGGGCGGAAACGAGGTGTCGGATTCCAACGCGGCGCGCCGCTAACAGTTTAATTGGAAAGCGTGTTGTCTTCAGCGCGCGGCGGGGCGGGGCGGGGCAGGGCGGGGCGGGGCGGGGGCAGAACCGCGGAAGAAAAACAGTGGGGGGGGGGGATCTTCGCTGTTGCAGACGCCCGTCGCTCGGTCGGGAGGCTGTCTCGGCGACAGATGCACGGATGCCGAATGGCCCACGCGCCCTGAGGAAGCCCAGGTGCGTCCGCAGGATCTAACGTGAACGGTGCACTTCACGTCTCATTGCGGAATCTCGAGTTATTTTCGTCACGCCACCAGGTGCGGTCGGTTGAGGAAGACGGTGCGCTACATGGGAGGCCTGGATCGCCAGAAGGCAGGCGCACTGTCTTCCTTCAAGAACGTGGAGAATTATTCCTTGGTTCGTAACCCATAATACTATCAATTAATTATTACAAATAAGATTTTAAACTCACTATAAAATTTGCGTGATCTGGGCTGTCCGGGTGACGCCGCGTCGAAGGCTGTGTTGGTGACGTTTTGACCATCCTGTTGCGGTCTTCCTTAGGGCTGGTATGCGCCGTGATGGTCAGCGCTCGGGTGTATATTCAGGTCTGGGCCGAGTACTTTGACGCGGCGTCACCCGGACAGCCCAGATCACGCACATGACTCTGGCCGCGGAAGCCTACGACTTCACTCACTATCAAATTGTTCTAGATACTAAAATTATTTGCAAGTATTAAAAAGAAACAAAAAGCTTTGCACTGATTCTCGTGACATCAACAAATATATTTCCGATGCAATTACAGATATTAGTTGACTACTTGTATCTCTATTCCTTGGCCCATTCTTTGCTTATAGACAGTTGAACTAAAGTACTTGTATACAGCAAATAATGGGTCAAAGATATATAGATAGAAGAATATGTTTTTAACAATGAAACCATTTCCAAATTAATTGACTACTCATTTCTGTAAATCTGATCGCCCTCACCAAGTTTAGCTTTACACTGCTTACATCAGCTTTAGTTAATTAATAAGATTAAGTAACAGACAACGTCTCAGTATCTAATTTCTCGAACTCATTTAAGCCTGAACGATTTCTATCATTCGATCGACCAAATCAACCCTCGCCCAATCAGAACTGCTTCCATCCAATTTGGGAACAAGCGACTAATTAGTTTCGTCTCCGAGGCGATACGTCGTCACGTAAAGTATCACCGGCCGCTGGCTGCGCGCCGATCGCGTGACAGCTGAAGGCGGCGGCGCGCGCGCGACGAGCAGGCGCGGGCGACGAGCGAAGCGCGGGCTGACGGGAGCGACAGCGGAAGGGGGGGTAGGAGAGGGGAGAGGGGGAGGGGCGCAGACAATGGGCGGAAGCGCGGGCGCCGACACACCAATTAGCGCCGCGTGCCGATAGAGGAGGACTCGCGCGTGTGCAGCGGCACGCGACCGGCGTTCTCACTGGCACGCGCGCGTTTTAGCAGGGCGAGGCTGCGCGGGGCGCTTGGAGGAAGAAATGTGGGAGCAATCTGATAAGGAGAAGGCAAGGTGAATGTTAAGAAGAACGAGACGGGAGATAGGCATGTGAGAGTGTCCAAGTTGTAACACTGTTTGAAATGTAGTGTTACGGTCAAGGTCACAAGCTGGAAGGGAAAGCGATCACTGCCAATCGGGAGTTTTCATACCAAAAAAATAAGTTGTAACGAAACACCCGATTCGATGACAGTGGCCCCCTCTCCTACCAGCTTATGACCTTGAAGGGACACTACATTTAAATCGGAGTATAGTATGCGTGTCACGGCGAGTGCGCGGAAGAGGGAGAAAGATCGTGGGCAGCAAAAATGATTTAAGGTGAATTGATGTACACTGCCAGAGTGAAGAAGAAGGCGGGAGGCGAGGTAGATGTTGAAAGGTGACCGGAGCCGGATATCTAATGCGAGAGAACAAAATGAAAGTCCAGCAGTCACTTGATGGTGACTGAACTGGATTTATTGCTTGCTTGGTGTTTCTGGGCGCATCAACTGATTAGCCATTAGTCCCATATGTGTAGTGTATGCTTTACCTCGGGAGGTGGCGCTGAAATTACCCCACTGGAACTGAGACCCGACGACGACTACCGACGACTGGCGTTTTTTTTTTTTTCCAACAGGATTCCTCCTCCAGTGGAGCACGGCCCCAGCCGGGACAAGCTCTAACGACTGGACTCCCGGCATGTGTGGTAGTGTAGCTCATGTTAGTGTGTGTGTGCGTGTGTGTGGAAGTAAGGGATAGAAGGACGAGGGAGGACAGATCGCGTGCGGTCCGTGGCCCGTTTGTTAGTGTACTGCTCCAGCATTTTCCTGGCGTTGATCGGAGAAACCACGAAAAAACTACCGATTAGAGCAGTCGACCGTGCGAATTCTTCTCGAGACAGCAACTGAACTTCACCTAACTAGTGTCGAAAATCCAGACATCGTCGCGAGTCGAACCTAGACCTCCCGGTCAGAGACACTAGTGACATCAGTTGCACTGAGCGACCTCGTGACTGCACAGGACCATCCTATCGGGGAGGCCAGTGGACCGCAACAGGGCGACGTGCATTGTCCGCCCGTGGCGGAGCGGGGGGCAGGACGCAGCGGCGGGGGGGGGGGGGCAGGTCGCAGCGGCGGGGCGCGCAGGAGCGGCGGCGCGGGGACACACAGGATGTGCGTCTCATTCAGGCGAGCCCGGAATAGCCTGGGATAGCCCCGGGGCCGCATTCCGGGGAATTTTTATTTCGGTGGGCCCGCCACCGCCACGCGACGCAGCCGCGTGTCACCGCGTCATTCTTTACCTGCGCCGCCCCCGCCCCCCCGCCCCCGCCCCCCGCCTGCAGCTGAAAGCCACGATCACCTCCCTGACAAAGGCGGCGCCCACAACAGGAAGATATACTCTGGCACGGCCGCTTCTTCATATTATGTTTACAAAAGAACACACTCCATTCTTCCTGCGAGTTATTCATTTTCTGGAGTCGTTCCAGAAAAGAAATTTCGAATCCTAAATTAATGTTTTAAACTTACGCAAAAAGTATTCAAGTGGTCCTCTTATGTATTATTGGGAATTATACATGTGTTTATCATGTGATAAACACATGATACTCGATTCAGGAGCACAATAAGAGACCAAAGAGCGAGAAATTGTTGTTATGCTGTCTTCGGTAGAAATGGAATGTGAAGGATATCAAGTTCTCTTTTCCGCCTGGTTAACAACACAGGAATATCTTGTTTGCAATGCCAAGGAAATGTCAGTGTTAATACTGCCAACGAGGAAATTCTTAGTATTCTCACTATTTTTACAAAAACATTAAAGATTCATGAACAATTTTTAAACTGTCGTTATCAATTGATTTTATAATATAAAAATTAAGAACTATTAAATAATTGTAAGGACGTGCAACTAAAGATCAATTTGAAATCAGAACGAAAAATCTGTCCAGCACAAAGATTATTAAGTAATATATAACATCTTGAAAAGTATCTCTAATGTCACGTAATTCACATTTCCCGAAGCAAAGAAGTAATTTTCTGCGACAGAACATGAGGTAAATAATAATTTTGTTTCTGTTCGCTGGTTTTCCAGTGTTGGATAAGTGTTTAGCATCAGCCTCTAGTTAACTCTAAATGAATAGCATCATTAAGTCATATTCAAAGATTTATACTTGTTTTCTTGATCCTTCATTTAGATTGTCTTAAATTCCAATTAATTTTAAATGAAAATATCTGTCTTGAAAATAAGTAGTTTATTAGCAAAGAGAGTTGCACATGCAAAATAACATGTAACATTCATTAAGTAGAATTATCATAGGTTAAAATGATTTAAAGAATCCAAGACGGTTAAATAAATACTTTTTGTTAACTGCAAAATATGAACAACAATATTTTTTCTCTCAATAAATGAACAAGTGAAAGGGCACTCAGTTATTTCATCTACTCATCAGCCTCACAACTCACTTAAATTCATTCTCAGTGACAGGAAACTTTTAGTTGATGACATCTAGGGGGACGATGAATTTAAGAGACGGGGACATTTACCATGGAAACACTGAACTACTTACAAAAAGCCTACGCTGGTACACCGGTATTTTCTTAAGTATCTTCTCTTAAGTATCATTAATAAGATAGGTCAAAGAAGAAATGGAAAATAGTGGAAAAGAATGGAAAAATTAAAGATGAGTTAGTAAAAAGAAACACAACAAAGAAACGTAAATTTGACTTAAAACGCATTACCTTTAATTTTACTAATAAATAGCTCTTTATTAAGAGAGCCTAAAATGTATATGTGTGATTTCATACAACTTTGATTTGCCATTTTCAATAAATGTAAACTTTGCATATCCTACGATACGCACGGCTGGGAACTTGCGTCTCCCATTTTGAACGACAGCCCAACCTCTGCTTCACAATGAGGCGTGTGTGAACTAATGTGGTACTAAAAGAGACGGTGTAATTACGTGTGCGCGTGCAACGATGCGTAGGTTGCTGGCAGACGACAGCGGATGCCCAATTTGGAGGCTGTTGAAGAACAGGCGCCGACAGCCGCTGGGTCAACAATCCCCTGCTGGCAACGGGGCCTCGTTTGTGCCCCGACGGCGCGTTAGACCTCCGCCTCCGCCCCGCCCCGCTCCGCCCCGCCCCGCTCCGCCCCGCCCCGCCCCGCCCCGCTCCGCCCCGCTCCGCTCCGGCCCGCTCCGGCCCGCTCCGCCCCGCTCCGCCCCACTCCGCCCCGCTTCGCACCGCTTCGCCCCGCTCCGCCCCGCTCCGCCCCGCCCCGCCCGCTCCTCTCCCAGCTCCGCTTCACCCCGCCCAGCCCCTCTTCATCTTTTGTCGCAGGCCCCGCCACTCCCCGCCCAGGCTTCTTTCTCTTCCTCACCAGGCCCAGGCGCGGTACCGCCCCACCTCGCTTCTGTTACTCACCTCCGCTCCCACCCCTCCCCGCTCTTCCTCTACCACTCCCGGGTCGAGTCACTCCACACCCCACCCCACTCTTCTCCACACCCCTGCTGTTCTTCTCCAGCCTTCGAGTCCAGCCCCGCTCCTTCCCGCCCGTCCCTCTTCATCTTTTGTCGCGAGCCCCGCCACACTCCTTTCTCCCCGCCCCGTTCTTCTTCCTCTATAGGCCCAGGCGGGGTACCGCCCCGTCTCGCCCCTCCCCATCCCACCTCGCTTCTTTTCCTCTGTTGCCCCCAAGTCCGGTCCGGCCCCTCTCCGCTCTCTACCATCCCCGGATCCGGTCACTCCACACCCCACCCCGCACCTCCCCATACACCTTCTGTTCCTCTCCAGCCTCCGAGTCCAGTCCCCGCCCCGCCCCGCTCCTCACCACTCCTCTCCCTCTGCTGTCCCCACGTCCAGTCCCGGCACGCCCCACCCTCCCCGCTCCCCTTCCCCTACTCTCCCCTGGTCCAGTCCGGTCCCACCCCGCCCATCTCCGCTCCTTTTCCTATGATGTCTCCACATCCAGCCCAGGCCCAACCCTCCCTCCCCGCTCCTCTTCCTCTGCTGTCCCCTGGACTAGTCTCAGCCCGCCCCTCCCTCTCCGTTCTTCTTCCTCTGCTGTCCCCACGACCAGCCCCGGCCTTCCCCTCCCTCCCCGCATCTTTTCTTCTTCTTCGTTCTTCGGGTCCTGACCCGCCCCGCCCCTCCCCGCTCCTCATCATCTCCAGCCACCGGTCCCGGACCCGCTCCGCTTCTCTTCCTCTTCCGTCCCCGGCCTCAGGCCACGCCTTGGCTCGCCTCGCCCCGCCCTCTCCTGCTTCTTTCCTGCCCCGGCCCCACCCCCACCTCGCTCGCGCGATGAATGCTCTCCAGCCAGTGTTGCTCCAGCAGTGCAGCTCTCATCGATTGTAATGAGGACACGGACGGATATATACTCGGGGGATTCGGTACCTGGAACTGACGCCTGCTGTCTTGGAGACCACACCACATTGCTGACTAACAGTTCATGGTAATTGACTTCCATGTTTCGTCTGTTGCGTTCGTTTCAATATTTACTACGTCTACATTATTACAGATACTCATCTCCATTCACACACAAAAAGTATTAGATTCGTGGAAACATATTCTGTTGCTTTTTTGCCTACCATTCATATTTCTATTTTTTTCTATAAAGGACTGGATGATTCGATAAGTATGCTGGCGACAGATCTTGTAGAACATATTACGGTTTTCCACATCCGTTCTCATGAATTTAAAAACACAAATCAGCAATGATTTATACTATATCCGATACGACTATACTGGTGTCTTATTAAATATTAATGTACCGATACCGTTTATTATCGAATATACAAATTTGAAATTCACTTTATATTGTTTACTCTCCCTTTCAGAGACAGGAATAAATTATTAGCGGCAAGATTCATCACAAATACGTTTACTTACTGAAAAAAAGTAAACGGTGAATAAATTATAGTTGAATTTTCGGACCTTGTAAGCTACTAATTCCCAGCTCACCACGAGCCCAATGTAATCGCGTCGAAAATCGCATCCGTCGCCCCACAGTTCGGAAGGAGCAGGCGAGGGGGGGGGGGGGGCGTGCGCCACCACAAAAAGCTCCCGTGCGGCTGTTCCTCTTCCTCCCGGCCCTCTCCCCCTGCCGGCGGCGGGCGCTCCATTCATACGACCGCGCGCCGCCGACATTCCGCGGTTTTCGGCCTCCTGCCGTCGCCAGAACCGCCAGCGCCACCCGGCTGCGCCGCGCCTGGCGAGCCGCCTAATTCCCCCGATCGCGCCCACGCCGGCCCGCCACGCCCCCGCCCAAGCACAGCCACGGACGACGCCCCATGGGCCTGCACACGGTTGATTCCGGGTGCGGCAACTACTAAGGTCATTAGCCGCGGACGACGCCCCACGGCCTGCACACGGTTGATTCCGGGTACGACAACTACTAAGGTCATTAGCCGCGGACGACGCCCCACGGGCCTGCACACGGTTGATTCCGGGTGCGACAAATACTAAGGTCATTAGCCGCGGATGACGCCCCACGGGCCTGCACACGGTTGATTCCGGGTGCGACAACTACTAAGGTCATTAGCCGCGGACGACGCCCCTGCACACGGTTGATTCCGGGTGCGACAAATACTAAGGTCATTAGCCGCGGACGGCGCCCCACGGGCCTGCACACGGTTGATTCCGGGTGCGACAACTACTAAGGTCATTAGCCGCGGATGACGCCCCACGGGCCTGCACACGGTTGATTCCGGGTGCGACAACTACTAAGGTCATTAGCCGCGGATGACGCCCCACGGGCCTGCACACGGTTGATTCCGGGTGCGACAACTACTAAGGTCATTAGCCGCGGATGACGCCCCACGGGCCTGCACACGGTTGATTCCGGGTGCGACAACTACTAAGGTCATTAGCCGCGGACGACGCCCCACGGGCCTGCACACGGTTGATTCCGGGTACGACAACTACTAAGGTCATTAGCCGCGGACGACGCCCCACGGGCCTGCACACGGTTGATTCCGGCTGCGGCAACTGCTAAGGTCATTAGTTCCGTAGGGTAGTAGTGAATTGTTTTATCGCGGGAGGTGGCGGTGATCTTCCCCAGCTGGATGATGAGATCCAGCGCCGACCTACATGCCGGCTTGCGGGGTTTCCCACAATCAGATACCTCCCGGATCACCGCCCCAGCCGGCACACGATCTAATCTCCCGACAGGTCTCTCGACAAGTGTGGTGGTGACGTGCTTACGAGTGTAAGTGAGTGTAAGAAAGGGGTGACGATAGGACAGGGAAGAGGAAGGAAAGATCGCGTTCAGTCCGCGGACAGTTAGGGTATAGCTCGGATATTCGCCTGGTGTTGATCGGAGAAACCACACAAAACAACCTATCAGAGAGCCGGTCGCTAGAATTCTCCGTCACACAGTGGCTGAATATATATATATATATATATATATATATATATATATATATATATATATATATATACATATGATGCTAGTGTCGAAAATCTCCACCGTCAGGAGTGGAACTCTAGGACCTCCCAGTGGCAGGAACTGCTGTGACATCAATTAATGCCCTGAGCCACCTAAGCTGGTCCTCGCCTGCGAGGGTTACTCAAGAGCCCCTGTCCCGTCCGCGCACTTATTCAATGTACTGTTTGTTCTTATTATATATTCAGAACGTGTAATAACAATACTTTTTAAATTAATTAAAATTTAAATTAAATTAAAATTTAATTAAAATTTTTAAAGATAATTAAGTTTTTCCATTCTTTCAATTAACACAATTATGTTTTCCTTAGTTTTAAGACCCACACACGAAATGAGAAACCTGTTATGTACAGCAGTTTCGTTCATCAGCGAAGCCTATCACTATTCGCATTATGAGGCAGAAAACTCTGCATCTATCCTTTCGTCAACAAGGTATAAAGGCTTACTAATTTCTCAATACACATTTATTTTGTTTCCTGGATCTCCACTTCACTGTGATTGCAATGGCAAGTTTGGAGGTTTAAACATTCATGGTTGGGTGTAACGGAAGAAAACATATTAACGAAATATATAACCGTGAGTAATTACATATATCGATGGTTGGATCATTAACATTACAAGTAGTTGTTTTTTTTCAATTCTAGATGAACGGAAAATGAAAAATTAATTTTCTGAATAGTTGAATTTTGTTGTCTAATAATCAATTTTGATAAATGCTTATTTTTAGATGCATTAAAATTAATACTCCTTCATAATGCAGACCAAAAGTTATATCATAATTAATAAATTGAATTTCACAACCTATCTAAAGTCACACAATTTTGAAAAACTAGTTAATTTTACGATAAAATTTTGAACGGTAAGTAACTTCTGTAAATGTAATATCGTTTACATTATTTCGTCTTCAAAGATTCACGTGCCATGTATGTAAAACAAATAATACTATTTTATTCTTGCTTTCCTAACGCTTCTCATCACTAGGCGATGTGCATTATATCTTCCACTCCATTTCACACAATTCATTGTTTTTTCGAAGTGTTCTCACATGCACCGAAAACCGTCTTATCATTACATCGGAAGGCTACTTTTACAACGAACCCAAGTAGTTGTGCTAAATGTATCCGATGGCGCGGCGCTGCGCGTGGTGTCGTCTTCGTAGAACTCATTTAATTACGTCGCCGGGAACAGGTATCGTCTTTGTAAGCGGAGAAGAGCCGGCGCGTCTGTCGCCGCGGGCGGAATCGCGTGCAATTGGCAGCGGACTTGGCGGCCGCTGTTCACGGTCGCGGGGGGAGGGGGAGGGGGGTCGCGAGGAGGGCGGGCGAGCGGGCGGGCCGCGCCGGAGACAAAGCCGGATCCGGAAATAGTCCGGCGGAAGGGCGCGACAATGGGCGGCGGAGGCGGCAGCGGCGCCGCCACGCGTAATTAACCCCACAGGGCCTTGGCGGGACGGGGGACGGGGGACGGGCGCAGCTGCTCTGGTGGTGCGTCCCCCAGAGGGAACAGAGAGGATTCTATTGTTTCATCCCTTCTGTTCTTATGTATTGTGATTGTATTTTTGAAGCATTAGAATAAGCAAAATATGTAATGGAACTGAAGTTAAATGTTTTGTCAATCTCTACGTTCACAGGGAGTAGTGAAAAAAAAGGCATAAATACTGTCCCAAGGAGAGTGTTTTGTGTTCGTATTCCATGTGCGTTTATGTCAATGTGGTTGGCCCATATTCGGGGCGCTTTTGAATTGCTTTCTAAGAATGCCATATCTATCATTAACACAATGCATCCTCTACACCTCTTTACTTTTGATTGATGCCTTGTTTTAATATCCCTGAAATATCGTGCAATGTTTTACTGGTTATTTTACGTTTGTTCAAGCCTTACGAAACTTCTGCCCTTTTTATAATTCTCCAAGAATAATAAAACATTAAGTAGTAAGCAGTGTGTTGCTGTAAGCCAATAATTTAAGTTTAAGTTCATATTAGGTCCTGCCTGAATCCAATACGCAGAGGTAATAACCACGACATTAAACAAACATTAGACATGCGTATGAGAAATTTCGTAACATTTGTTGCTTACCTTGAGATGGGACTCTCCTGATCCCGAAACGCAAATTCAACCTAAAACAAAACACAAAAAATAAATTAGTTTAATTATTAAAAATTAAGCAATTATAGTATCGTAATCCAATAAAAAAACATAGGTAGCCAAAAAGGATATGACTCACGAATACTATATATAAAAAGAAACTAGTGGTGCTTCACAATGACCCAAATATAGCACTAGTCACACTTTAATCTCTCTAGTCTAAGCTACCTTTGAGTATTCCCTCAACTTTCTTCAGATATTTCAACGAAATTAAGACTTGCATAATTTTTTAAGCGTATTTTAAGCATTTTGTATGCAGTTGCCAAAGTTTAATTAAATAATGTAGTCAATTTTGAGAAACATTTAATAATGTCTTCGAGGTTTCATGTAAAGTACCCCCAAAATTAATAAAAACAGTTTAAAAGTCAAGGGGCCGCAATGTCAGCCAGATTGATAAGCAAATATCAATTTTAGTTAAAATCCTGCTTGAGGTTTAGCCACTAGTGTTGTTATCAGAAAGACGAATTAACACACGGACATATTCTGTATGTATAAAGTATGTGAGAAAGTAGAAAGTTAATCACAATTGACTTGAATTGTAATTCATGAATGAGCTTTAAAATGTACTGCGTTTAAACTTTTTGAGAATACGATCTATAGTTTTAGTGAATCATTAACCACAAAAACAGAAAAATCTACACTATTTTTACCACCAATGATGCATAATTATCAGGTATGATATGCAGTTACCTATGTGTCATAGGAAATTAAAATTAGCGCTACTAGATACTTCAAAAAATATAACGACTATGGTGTAAAAATAACGACAATATTTTCGCCTTGCAAACCTAATCACCGAAGTATTTTCTCGTGAAAACAGTTCAGCTGATTTTTCTTTGAGTAGTCAATTATTTCATGCAAGCATTTGTCAAAAATATAATTTCTTAGATGGAAAATTCTATTTTTGACGTTTAACATATAAACTGTGATAATATTATAGAATTCGGCACAAGATGAATTAGTGATAAATTACACTTGTTTTACTCACTAACAACTTAGTTTATCGAGTTTTATACTTACTTATTTGGATTCTGAAATGAAATATATTGGGATTGGGATCGAAAGATTAGAACGCGAAAGGATGTAGGTATTGTAATGGCTTAAAGGCCTTCGGCCTAGCCACATAGAATCAAGTAAGCCAAATTGTTTGTAATAATTACCTATTAAATAATAAAAATAATATATTGGGATCGGAAATGAAATTGATTGAATACCTTATAGCAAAGAAAGGACACAACTGACATAACGGCATTGGCATATTACATTCATCATTTCTGCCACAAACGTTTCACTGCTCTAAATTATCGTCAGGAAAAAAATCTCGCGTAAGAGCGAACAGATTCCAGACGGGCCATCTTCATCTCCCCCCGCCGCCGCCGCCGCCGCCGCCACATGATCCCCCGCCGCCCTCACAAATTTCCAGGAAGCCGCGCTCCAGCGTCCGCGGGGGGAGGGGGAGGGGGAGGGGGAGGGGTGGGGCGCGCGGCCGCCGCGGCACGCGCCGTCGGGCGGGCGGGGGCGGCGCGGAGGGGAGGCCGGCGGCTGCGGTAAGCCGCGCTTACCGCCGGAATGCCGCCCGCTTTGTTATTTTGAGGCCTCGCGGTGCGACGCGGCCGCTCCCGAAATACGCCCGCCCGCCCACCGGCGCTATCGCCCGCCCCCCGCCCCCTCCCCTCGCCGGCGATGGGCCCTGGAGTGAGAGCAGAAGCGGGGAGTGAGACGCGCCAACAGGGTGCAAAGTGTTGCGGCGAGGAATATGCGAATGCTGAGATTGCATGATCTGGTGCAGTGGGAGCAGAAGAAATGGACGATAATAAATAACGGCAATGAGAGAGAGAGAGAGAGAGAAAGAGAGAGAAAGAGAGAGAGAAAGAGAAAGAGAGAGAGAGAAAGAGAGAGAGAAAGAGAGAGAGCAAGAGAAAGAGAGAGAGAAAGAGAGAGAGAAAGAGAGAGAGAGCAAGAGAAAGAGAGAGAGAAAGAGAGAGAGAAAGAGAGAGAGAAAGAGAGAGAGAGAAAGAGAGAGAAAGAGAGAGAGAAAGAGAGAGAGAAAGAGAGAGAAAGAGAAAGAAAGAGAGAGAAAGAGAAAGAGAGAGAGAAAGAGAGAGAGAAAGAGAAAGAGAGAGAGCAAGAGAGAGCAAGAGAAAGAGAGAGAGAAAGAGAGAGAAAGAGAGAGAAAGAGAGAGAAAGAGAGAGAAAGAGAGAGAGAAAGAGAGAGAAAGAGAAAGAAAGAGAGAGAGAAAGAGAAAGAGAAAGAGAGAGAAAGAGAAAGAGAGAGAAAGAGAAAGAGAAAGAGAGAGGGAGAGAGGGAGAGAGAGAGAGAGAGAAATTGGGTTGGTTCGTTGGTTGGTTGGTAGGTGGGTCGGTTAGTTGATTGGCGATTCCGGGCGCGTCAATCGCTAAGGTCATTAGTCCCGCAAGTGAATTGTATTTTTTATCGTGGGAGATAGCGGAAATCATTCCTGGATCCTAAGATCGGACGCCGACCTAGCATGGGCTACGGGGGGTTTCCCCAACCAAGTATCTCCCACCAACGAGGCAGCGCCCCAGCCGGGACAAGCTGTAAGCTTCCGACCGGTCCCCTGGCGTGTGTGGTAGTGTGGTGCACGTAAGTGTGTGTGTAAGGGGTAGGATAGGACTAGGAGTGGGAGGGAGAGATCGCGCGCTGGCCGTGAACCGTTTGGAAGGGTTCTACTCCGGCATTCGCCTGAGAAATTGGGGTAGGCTGGTAAGCGGTAAGATGCGTCAGGAAGGCAGGCAGTAGTGGGGTACGTAAACTAAAGAAGATTTAAATTAATATACCAGCAACGACTTTATTGATTGCGTGCAAAGAGAACCGGAAGTTATGGCGGAAAGAGTTAAGGTGGTAGAACGTGTACTTAATTGTTCCAAAAGAAGGAACATTGATAAATGTCTAAAGTTAGTAAGTTCGGAAAATCAATCACGACAATAGCCTATAAAGAAAGTCAAAGGGAATAAATAAATGAAGGAAAATGTATAACTGTGTACTCATTGAGGAGTTTAGTAATGATAACAGTGGACAGAAGTATAGCCTTGAGAACAACAGTCAGCGCAGAAATTGTTAACTAACGTCGCCAGAGCTTCGATGAAACAAGACAAAATGTGTGACTGTGTACAACACATCGAGGGGTTAATGACAATAACATTTAACAGAAGTAGAGTCTCGAGAACATCAGTTTTTTGTACAAACACCGCAGAAATTGTTAACTAGCACTGCAAGATAACGCGACGGGACTGACTGAAATGTGAGGGTGCCGGGCGGGGAAACAGCGGAGAGGGCTTGGAGCGAGGGGCGGGCGGGGGTGGGGAGGAAGCGACCTCAGCGGAGACAAACGAGTCTTATTAGCGGCGCCACCGCGCCCGCTGCTGCCGCTGCTTATAGCGCTCGCGTCCGGGGGGGCAGGGACCTCGGGGTTGGCCCGGCCCCAGCCCCCTCCGCGCCCTGCCTTCAAAAACGACACAAAGTAGCGCTGACAATTTGTCAATGGAAAATTTTTGCAAGCAACACTGGCAGGGTAATTTCGTTCACACTTCTCCACAATATTTCAGATGCGAGGAAAGATATTTGCGGACTGTGGATTTTTTCTCAGCTGGAGAAAGAATACGAACAAACTTTGCAGCATTTAGCTTCTACAATGTTATTGAAATGTAATATTGACTTCGGAATTTCTACGGATGGCCTGTTGTTCTCTAATTGTTGTGTAGGAACTCTATTTTTACTGTAAAATTCATTTATTTTTCCTCATCCCCATCTTCTCACACCATCTCACAATCAAATTGCTAACAACATTTGGGTAAAACTATTATATATCAATTATGAAATTACAACCATCAAAATTCATAAAGATATCTCCTAGAATGTGTAACTATGCGTAAATATTTACAAGGAGCATTTCATTAACGGTGAGTACTAGTCGGGAGTGTTGGAAAAATAATATAATGACCTTTACACCTAACACAAGAGATTGTTTCTTTGTTTCTGATTTCCGGGCGCGTCAACTGATAAGGTCATTGGTCCGGTATGAGTAGCGCATACTTTTTCCCTCGGGAGGTAGCGGTGATCTTTCCCAGCTGGATGGCGAGACCCGGTGCCGACCTACACGTCGTCTAGCGGCATTTTCCCCAACCACATATCTCCCACCACAGGGGCATCGCCCCAGACGGGACGAGATCTAAGCTCCCGGCTGGTCAACCGGTATGTGTGGTAGTGTACTGCATGTGCATGTGGTATTTACCGTGAGTGCAAGTAAGGAGTGAGGATAGGACAGGGAAGAGGAAGGAAAGTTCGCGCGAGGAGATGGGCCGTCTGTTAGGATACTGCTCTGGCGTTCACCAGGTGTGGATTGGAAAAAAGCACGGAAAACTACCGACAGAGAAACCGGACGCTAGAATTCTCCTCCAGACAGCGACTGAACTCTAGGTAGTATCGAAATCTTGCCACCGTCGGGAGTGTAACACTAGGACCTCCAGGTCAGAAGCCCTGCAGTGACATCAATTGACGCCCTGAGCAACCTCAGCCGGTGTACTGCATGTATGCATGTATAAGCGTAACGAAACCAACCTAAAGGTGTCAGAAATCTGATCCCGGTCCTCAGAGGCGGAAGGCGAGCGCTCCGGCTGCGTCCCCGGCCACGCTCTGCGGAGGGGAGGGGGGCGGGGAGTGAAAAAGGAAGCGGCGGGGCGAGGCCTCGGCAGTGGCGGCGGCGGCGGTCGGTCGCGGCGCTATCTGGCCTCGCATCTAAATCGAACCGTCGCTCGCGTCGTCGGGGGCGCAAAGCAGCGCCTGGAGCCTCCGCGCTGTCTCCCTTCCGACGCGCGCCCCGCCCCTCCCCTCCCCTTCCCCCTCCCCCTCGCGTTCGCGTGGCGGAAGCGCATTTCGCCCGTGACCTGGCAGAATGACGCGCGGTGTCTACAGGACGTCGCCGATGCCGTAAAGACTGCTGCGGACAAACTTCGTCGCCGATGCCGTAAAGACTGCTGCGGACAAACTTAATGCAGCGTGGGCCAAGGACGGCACACGCCGTAGTATGTGAATAGAAGTTGGATGAGCGGAATGAGAGGGCACGGGAGGGGGGGGGCTTCTGAGAATTTTCATTAGCCTCGTGGTGAGAAGTCTGGAACTACTTTACATTCTCGTATCTAATGTGAGAATGAGTACTAAAATTCTTTAAAATTTCAATACAATACTAGTGTATTGCATGGCGTGTAATGCAAGAGAATACCACTTCTACAGCATGTGAATAATTCCTATTGAGATAGCCGATTTATATGTTTTGAGACATCAGACTATTAAAAGTCTAAAAATTCACACAGTTTCATTATTTGGGGCTTATACTTTGATACTGAGAACTGTCCTTAAAATTCTTGTGCACTTACATCAAGCAAAACGTAATCAATGCTTTGGACTGAATTATCTATTTTTTTACAGTTTAAAAGCTTGATGGCGATCTGAAAGCTCGAGGGGCTAAGTCCCACGGGGGTGAGCCCGCCCTGAATGGGAGGTCGTCTTTGTCTTCCGGATGTGCCGAAGAGGAAGGCCTCGGGTTTTAGGCCGGCTTCCCACGGCGCGGCCGCAGCGCGTTTCCTTCAAGGAGCAGAGCCCTTCCGACGCCGCCACCGCCGGAGCCACGGCCGCTCCGCCGCCCGCCGTGGAAGGGGGTGGGGTCTGGAGGGGTAGGTTTCGCCGACCCTCCGGCGACGACGAACAAAGGGACCGGAGCAGGTAAAACGCAGCGACTGCGGCACAGTGGGAAGGCTCCCATTTAAAGGTCTGTACTGCTAGCGGTGGCGCGTATGCTCTCCTCCGCTTCGCGTTGCTGCACGTGGGAAGGCCTCCATTCAAACCAATGCTCTGTTACGCGCCGCGCTGCTGCGAAGCGCGCTGCGGCCGCGCCGTGGGAAGGGGCCCTTACTAACTCTATATCGCAGGGGACGCGTGAAGGATCTTTGTGAGTATGATTTAAGATACACCGCATTCAGGTGCTGCGGATGTCCTGGTTTGGAGAAAGGGTTCGAAGATAATCCACATGAAACATAGGTACGGAATGTTATTAAAATAATTCCAGGTGCTATCACATTGTTATAGTGTTCTTTTCTAGCCTGGTCGTGATTTGTAAACTCACCATTAGGGTGTTTAGATTTACACAATACAGTCAGGGACATTATTTAATGCAGATAGTGCCAATGACACCATCGCCAAGTTTCTGATCCACGAAGTAAGAGAGCTTTGACATTACTGTCGAATATTCTCAACTTTTTTTTCTGTGAGATACAGTTGGGCTTGAGATACAGGTGAGATACAGACTTCATATGGGATACAACCTCAGAAACGCGGAATATGCTTGACCAATTCTACTAATATCTTCATTTTACAATCCTCACATTGTAGTAATCACACAACAAAGATAAGTAAAAGAGTCACGGGAACATTATTACCGAAGTATTACAGCTTTGGTAAATTATTTTAAAATTAATAAATTCTTAAGTGTTACATATTCTATAAACATTATTTAAATAATAATTTTTCTCATGCACACAAATACAGTATCTTACACTAAACTTGCATGTATCAGATAAGAAATGAGTAAACCTCGTGTAATTATTTAAACAAAATAATCTGTGTATTTGTTAATGCACGTACGTTTAGACTGAGGATCAACTGTTTTCCCCACTTTTGACGCAAGTCATTACTTTTACAGGTTACGCGCCATTATCATTTCGTGTCATATTCATCGTAAAGTGGAAGAAGCCTCCCCCAGGGGAGGTGACAGGAACGTGGACGGCAGCGGTGTCGACGGACGCGCAGAGAATTAGCCGGGGATTGTGTCGCCGCCGCACTGTCCGCCCAACGCCGACCACGCCCCCGCCCTCGCCACCCCCCCCCCTTCCCGAGCGGGTGCCGCGGTATTTCGGGTTCATTCTCGACGCTCCCTCCTTCTGTCACGTCGCCGTCCTCTTCCGCCTGCCACGTCGCGTCGCCTTCGTCGGTGCCGTCACCTCCTCTCCTCGCCTCAACAGACGACTATACTCCAACACGGATAGAAAACCTCTACGCTTTCGTCGCCTTCCTAAACATATTCGCGAACAATTGTTAACAGAAGGTTCACATTGTAGCTTCCTACCCCTGAGTTAGTTGCCCCCGAGTTAGTTACCCCCGAGTTAGTTACCCCCCGAGTTAGTTACCCCCGAGTTAGTTACCCCCGAGTTAGTTACCCCCGAGTTAGTTACCCCCGAGTTAGTTACCCCTGAAGTAGTTACCTCTTAGTAAGTTTCCCCTGAGTTAGGTTGCCCTTGAGTTAGTTACCCTAAGATAGTTTTAAGATTAGGAAATATGAATAGTTGTAAGCACCCAATGCATATGTAAAACTCAACTGATCATTCGTGCCCTAAAATGCTAATACGTCACCACATGCACCGTGCAAATTCCGATTAGGAACGATTTTTTGCAACAGACAAGGTCTTTCATAACGCTGGTATACAAAAAATTGCATTTTCTCTACGTTACTTTTGGCGGCCCCACTCCAGACAGTGCAATTATAAGTAAGAAATTGTCTAGTGAGTGATTTGAATATAGGTATTTCATTTTCTCTGCATAGTTTTGAGTGAATATTTATGAGTGGATATAGTTCTGCTATTTTTATGTATGTTTAATTGGCTATTTATTCAATACGTTATTTCCATGCGACTTTTTTATCTAAAAGTATGCCTAAATATTTCACATGTTCATTTTTTATCAATTTTAAATTTACATTTTTAATTTTTATCACATGAAATATGAAGCACCATAAGTTTCATTTTTGATTTGAGGTTTTTGGGTAACAGATTTCCAATGCTATTTTGCTAAAATGTAAAAGTACTTATGGAAGATACTATAAAAACACAGAAGAGGAATATTTTCGAAATTTAATGCTATTGATGAGGAGGTCTCGTATACATTACTTATAAATACGTGTAATTGCTATGTTCTGATAGAATGATATGCCAGTGGAATTTAAAATACGTACAATTTTTTCTCTAAAAGAAATGTTTTATTTCACATAATTAGTTAAATATTCCCTTTTATTTAATTAATAGTACATTGTTAAAACTACTAGTGATTAACCTGTAAGCTTATCTGATAATCTGTAGGGTAATATCAGAAGTTTAGCAACATCGGGCATGAGCATTTCAAGCAAAGAATAAGTAAAAACATGAAATTAAAAATCAACAAGAGTTGTCATTTCCTTTATACTTTCATCACTAATTAGGTACTTAAAAGTGAATGACAGTAGCGTGGTCATTTTTTCTAACTTTTTAGGCCCTCGTTCATTTTTCAAGAAGACAAAATAATTTATTACTTTCCATTTACATATTTTCCTGCTGTATTTTTTTAAAATAATTTCTTATAATGATGGTTCAAAGGTTTCTGTGCATTCCAAAAAATTGTTCATATAAGTTGTGCATTGTTTCCATTAAAATCTCCAATAATGTACTGCAGCTTAAGTAATTGGTAGGTAGCAATATTGCACTGCAGGTAATGTGAAAGTATTTTTATAATTTCATAAATTCCCTTTTCAACGTCATTCCAACAGCATTTTAAATATCATGTTTAAACCCTAATCATATCCCGCCCTGACGATAGCGTGACGTACTACCGGTTTATAATACAATCGAGCCGTTCAGCAGTTACAATAAAACACTTCTCCGTGGCGCGCGGGCTAATTGCCGAGGTCGTTGCGGAGCACGCCGCGATAAGCGGCCTCGGCCCCTCTTAATTCGGAGGCGGGGAGAGACGATGCGCGATAGGCCTTGTTAACGCGGTGCTGCGCGGCGCTTCGGGACAAAGCGGCCCACGCGCATGCGCCAGAACCGGTCGCTTTTTGTGCAAAAATGTATTCCGTCGCTTCCCCTCCCCCCTCCCCCCTCCGCGCCACCCGCAGCCATAACCCAATCCGCCCATCGCAAGTAACCGCCGCCGCGCGCGCTCCGCTATCAGCCAGGTGGATCTCTCCTGGCCGGCGGCGTCGCTTCCTGCGGACGGACCGCGCTTATTAATTTGTGGAAGGCTAACGAACAGCTGAACGGCGGTGTGGTGGTGGTGGCGCATGCGGGCGGTGGAGGAGGAACTGGCGGGGGGGGGAGGGGTTGGTTGCGAATGGTAGCCAAGACACTGGTGACACGGCAATAATGATAATAGTGGAGATAGAAATGATATTGTTGCCGAAGTATATTTGAATGGGTTGAGTGATAGGTTCTGCTCGAAGTGACTGTGAAACGGGGCGACGGCGGGAAGGCCTGACATTCACGACTCTGCCGGTGGTGGTGATGATGACGATGGTAGAAATGGTAACAAAAAGTATGTCAATATATGCAATAATGGTGATGGTAGCGGTGGGGTTAACGATTACGGCAAAGACAGTAGGGGAAGTAAATACTGTAGTGATAGTTTTAATGGCGAAAACTTGGTTTTCGGTAAAAAGTATGTCCGCTTCTCTGTCCAATTGTCTGTTTGTCTGCCTGTCTGTCTGTGAACAATGTTAGCGGCTAAACCGTAAGCAGGATTTTCACCAAAATAGATATTCCTCAACCGGTCTGATTGATGTCGTGAACTTTGGAATACGAAAAGGATATTTTTATTTATGGGGAAACTTTACATGAAGCCTCAAGTTCATTTTAATTTTTTTCTCAAAAATGGCTCAAAATTTTTTGAAGCGATTTTAAATTAACGGCACAAAATGTTTAAAAAAATTACACAAATGATTTTTTTAAAATATGTCTCCTGTTGTTAATACTTAAATTACGGGCGACTTTGTACATTATTGTTTTTATAAATGCTTCAAATGATTCCTTATGGGGTTTCTTCAAAGCTCAAAATGTTCTGTGAAAATTAACTCAAATTAGACCATTTTCAGAAACGATCAAATGACAATTTCTAAACGGTTCCAATTTTTGCAATGGAAATTAGGAACAAGTACAATTTTTAATTTTCTGTAATATAGTTAGTTATATTTTACTTTTATTTTTAACCGAACAAAAAATTTGAGAAAATGAAAAAAAAAAATTAGATGCCCATATCTAGCAGCTAGATAGCGAGAGGCTCATCTAGACTAAAGAGTGCGAGAAAGCCTGTGCTATTCTGCAGCAGCACTCGTTTTCATTAGTTTTTGATTCTGAGAACTGCGACGGGCGCACTGTTTTAGGGCAACGCTTCGTGGTAATTTATAGCAATGCAAAGTTTCCACTTTCTGGCTTAATTGCGCGAAAAATGATTTTTGCGCCTCTAGCTCGCGCGTGTCAGGTGCGAGAAGTGAAAGTGGGAAACAGCTCTTAATAATTTATGTGGGTTTTTAGGTGCGATTTTCATGATATCGTTTTAACAATTCCTCCACTCGAAACTTGAACATTTAGGTAAAATAGGGACGATACTCTTGCAAACGGCAATTTATTGGTTTATATTTTTGGCACATTAAATGCAGTGAACGTGGGCCTGCAACATTCATGAGATAATAAAATTTGAAGGATAATGACTTTTATGGTTATATTCAGGTTTATTTTTTATTTTACTATTTAGAACCGGAAGTTTCATTGTATACTTTTCATTTTATCTACTTTCTGTTTTATTTTCTTTAGTGTACAGCTCAAAATATAAACAAGTTTACATATCAATGGTATGGTAGTAATAAGAAATGCCAAGAAGTCGCTTACGTAACTTAATTTAAATGGTAAATATGTAGTTTAATAACTTGCTTTCATAACACCAAACCGTAGAGTCGAACTTATAAAATTATGAAAAAGCTCCACGAATGTGAATATTATGATTGGTGAATTATTTCCACACATCCCAAGTGCAAAGAAGTTTATAAAAAATGTGATAACATCACTAAGTGAATTCTTTTCTCAACTTCCAACCACTATCTCTGATCATTCACTTGCGTGCAGTGTCCAAGTCAGTGCGGTTTTAAGGACTTTTGCCAAAGTGAAAAAAATTCCTACAATAATAAAATATAGAAAAACAGAGAATCATTCGAATTTCTTTTTATTATTTTTGATAAATTTTTAAAAAAATATTAGAGAAATTTTCGAAAATAAAACTAGTACACACAATAACTGGAACAAATCAGTTTAATTAGAAAGAGCAGGTTAAAATAGAATTAGACTTATGCATACACAAATCTAAAAAACTTCCTTACATTTGTTAAAAGTGATGAACATTATTCTCTTCCATTTTTTTACATTTCATTGACCAATTGTCTCTGCCATAAACAACAGCCAAATAAGTAATCTAAATCAATATTTCTATTATAATCTACAGTAACAAAGAGAATATCACAATTCTAAAAGTCAGCTCATATTGTATATTTATTTATCTTTATTTCTCAAAAAAAAAAAAAAATAGTTAAGTGAAATTATATTATACGTTTTCAATATAATAAAACTTCCCCTTTCATACCCAGCCTTTTCTAAAGACTACGGGAATTAGAAACAGTGCCCTTTTGGTGTTTTTAAATAACACATAAATAAATTTTGTTTTCAACGCCGCATTTAAAAGAAAATGAATAGCAGCGCGCTGTCCTTTATCTGAGCGTGGGTGGAGGCGATGCGGGGAGGGTGCGGGGGCAGTGTGGCGGGACGGGGGTGGGGTGGGGTGGGGTGGGGGCGGGTTTGGGGCGGGCGAAGCCGCAGCCGCCGCCTCCCATGCGAAGGCTTATCTGCGCCGCCTATCGTCATTCAGCTCTGCTGGCGGCGGTGGCGGCGGCGGGGGAGGCGGCGGGGGCGGCGCGCCGCGTTGCTTACCGCTCGACCCCGCGCCCCGCCGCCCGCCCCGCGCCCCGCCCCGCTATAGATTCCTCATCAATCACCGCGCGGTGACACCCCCAACATTGGGTATCTCTTGTCAGGCGCCCCTCGCCCCGCTCCGCCCCGCTCCGCGCTGTCGCCGCCGCCGCCGCCGCAGCCGCCCTCTCCCCATTATCCCAACTTTACAATAATTGGTTTTCCATGAGTATTATCTCACCGCACGGGACATTAATGGGCGCTATACTTCGGTGCCCTGAACGACCTATCAACCCCCACCCCCCTCTCTCTCTCTCTCTGGGGGGATGGGACATACGCCGCCCACGCCGCTGCCCCGGCCTCGCCCGCATCGCCGCCGCCACCGCCGCCGCCGGCCCCGTCGCGTTGCATCATAGCGCTATACAACGGCTTCAATGAGCTTTATCCCTTTATCTTGCCTTTGAAACGCATTCACGGCGCGGGACGAGGCGGGGAGGGAGAGAGAGAAGAGAGGGGGGGGCTCGTTTTTAACCCCCTCCTCGCCCCCGCGCGCGGCTGCCTTCGCCTCGTGTCATGATGGCCTCGCGATAATGGCGATCGCCCGGCGGTCCGACACACTACATTACCCCGTAAAAATCGCCCACTGCGCCGAGTATAGTAATTAATTTCGTGCCCAGGAAAAAACGTACTACCAAAAATTCCCGCATAATACACACAGAAATTCGCTCAGTGGCTGTCGCTCTACGCGGACAATGGCTGACAAGTTGTGACATCACGCATCCAGTCCTGTAGAGACCGTGTAAATGAATGGGGGGCTAGAGCTAAAAGAGAAAACAGGCCAACGTACAGCGTGGACAGCTTGACGAAATAGTGACGGTGTGTGGAATGCTTTTTAAGGAAAAAACAGCAGCAAATCTACACAAAATAAGACTGAAGTGATATTTTGTTGGAACAAACATATGTGCGGTTTGTTTGTGACTGGAAAGATGGAACAAGAAATGGAAATCTAATTGTGAATTGTAAGAAAGTTGCAAATGACGTGATTGCAGCTGGACGGACTCTAGAGGAGAGAGGGTGACAGTCACGTTCGAAAGGGATAGAAGTACCGAGGTGATGGGATGGCATTTAAGGGTGGGAGAGTATGGTAAGTATTAGTTTTTCGAGATTTTCCCCAACCAGGTATCTTTCACCAGAGTAGAACCACCTCAGTTGAGACAAGCTCTAAACTCGCGACTGGTCTCCCGTCATATGTGGTAGTGTAGTAGATGTAAATGAGCGTAAATAAAGGGCGCGAATAGAACAAGGAAGAGGAAGCGGATCGCGAGTGGGTTCGTGTCCCGATTGTTAGAGTATTGCCCAAGAATTTGCGTGATGTTGGTGGGATAAACCACGAAAAACTACCGATCAGAGCAACCCGTCGCTACAATTCTCCTCCAGACAGCGACTGAATTCCACCTGGTTCTATAACTAGTGTCCTAAAAATCTTGCCACCGTCTAGAGTGGAACCCGAGAACATTCCGGTTAGAGGCGCTGCAGAGACATCACTTGAGGAATTCGGTACACAAATAAGTAAATTTTAGGCAAATTTTGAATTATTAGAAGTGAAAACTCTACTTCATTTCGTGTACAAATGATATTCGAATGGCTCAAACCGTTGCCGCTTTCCAGGTGAAACTCAAATGCCTTCCATAGGGTTTTCTACAGTCATTCATCTCTGAACCCGATTTTCTCAGTACCACACTTGAGGTACAAGTACTTGCATCCCTTGTGCTCTAATCCCCTCAGCGGCTACCCTGAGCCACCTTTGCCCGTGACATGCTGGTGGACATCCCGCCGTAAGAAAACACGACTGTCCAGCGGCAGTTACGCAATCCATCTACCAGAGGCCGTGATGGGGTGGGGGGTTTAGAGCGAGGGCTGCTGCCGGGCCGGAGGGCGGGTCTGGTGATAACAGCCGCGGAGCGTCACGCGGCGCGATGAGGCGCGTCCACCTGCGCTTGAATGGAGCGCGAATAAAATGTGCGGCCGCGGGCGGGCGGGCGGGCGTCACGCTAATGAGCCGCCTCGAAACGCGCGCGCGCGCGGGCAGCGGAAACGCTCTGCTGACGGGGGACGGGCGCCGCCCGCCAGCGGGGCGATGCACGCTGGTACAGCATTTGGTATGCGATTCGGAACGCGTTTTGCATTATCGACCCCTCAAAAGAAGAGAATGTGTTGTAATCCTGTGCCGGAAACGGCGAATTTTCGACGCAAAAACTCTAATTGTCCAGATCTGAAAACAAAAAATTGATAAATCTTGCTCCGAAAAAACGAACTGTTGGAGTGTACCAGATCCATGATACTGTAACTGTAACAAGGAAACTGGTTACAGTATCATGGATCTGGTATACTCCAACGGTTCTTTTTTTTCGGTGTATTCTACATATTGTAAATTACTTTTTCTAACACGTAATATAATCAAAATCCATATTTTGTGAGTCCTTGCTACCGAAAAATCGATTGACAGCAAAACGTCCGACTGTCAGACTGACTGCCTGTCTGTGGTCAACGTAGTGTTGATACCGTTCAGCCAATTTTCTCCAAAATTCATATTCCCCTATCGATTTATGAACTCGAGACCCTCTGAGTTTGGATATTTTAATTTTGGGGGTACTTTATAAGAAGTCTTAATATTTTAATTATTTTACATGGCTGTTCAGTTTTTGATTAACCTTTCTACTCGGAATGCGTTAAAGACGCTCAAGAGAATCACGCAGATCTCATTTTCGTTAAAACGCCTGAATTTTTTAATAATTGCGTGAATTCAATTTTTTTGGGGCGTTTTCCTTCAACTACAATATTGAATACAGAGATTTGAGTATATTCGGAAATTATTTAAAAAATCTCAAAAATCACTCACATTTTTTTATGAAAATAATAAGTTTTGCTTAAAAGAATGATGCAGGTTCATTTTCGTTGAATTTTCTGAACTTCCGAAAACTGCAAAAGTTACAAACAATGCGGGGAAGTGTGTGCTGTTTTAGCGCTACTATCAATGACTTCGTACAAGTATTCAAGAGCTGAGAAAGGGCTTTATGATAGAATAAAATTAAAAATATGAAATAAACTCCAAGGGGTATTAATGCAGACACCTTTTCAAAAGAAAACCGAAGCTATACAGGCAACACAAAGTCCAGGACGTTCTTCTAAAAAACTTTGTCTTTATTCTTATTTATTGAGTGTTCATTCAAAATCGAGGAAAATGAAAATTGTTGACGGTAGTATTCTCTTTCAATGCTGTGTTGTGTTACGTCCCTCGGCGCTCTCAGGGTGTGTGGATTCCACTTAATTCATTGGAATATAATACTTTATTATCCACACTTTACATAACATTTCATATAAAGGGAATCATTAATCGTTGCATAACCGAACTAATCCTTCCTTTTTCTTACCCAATTTTGAATATGAGGCTCACTAATATTACTATATCAGGTAAGCGCCCTCATTAGTCAGCGTGTTCGCTTACCATGACGCGACCCCGGGTTCGATTCCCGGGCGGGCAAGATTATAGCACGCGCTTTCCTTGCAATGTCTGTGTGACGATGAGACAGCTCACTTCTCAGGTTGAAAAGACCAGAATACGGCGCAGGGATGTCTATGTGCTAACCACACGTACCCCTAACCCATGTCGACGGCGGCGGCGATGGTGTGACGGTTAGCGAAACGGACTGTTATACCCAAGCTCGCGGGTTCAAACCCGATTGAAGCCGTGGATTTATAAGGGCGAAAAAATCCTTCGTACGCCTTCCTTCGGAGGGGAAGTAAAGCCGGCTGTCCCATGTTAGTAGATTTACTTGCATGTAAAAGATCCTCAAGCCTAAATGACGCCTCTGAGCTAAATTCAAAATCGCCTGTTTCTCGCCCAAGAAATACCTCCTTTCTCTGCTAGTTGGTGAAAGGAGCGTAGCGAAATTTGCGTGGTCAGACGGAAGAGCGGGCCTAATGGCCCGAGTCTCGCCACGTAAAATAAGGCAAATTCAATTCAATTCAATGTCCGCAAGGCCGAGACGCCGCTGGTGGGCCTTGTCCCGTCAGAGACTGTTGTGTCAAGTACAGACAGACATCACGTAAGTGACATTTTCAATAAGCGAAAATCGATTTACCATAAATATTGATTGATTGATTTAGTAAAAAAAAACAGGAAAAACTGTATGTGGTATATAGGATAGAAGATCATCTGCGTATCTGTTTTCTTGAGCTCCAGAATCCCTTCCCAACATTTCAACTATAAATCGTTTAAAAATGAATACGCGTTTAAAGAATTGAAAATATTTACAGTGACACTAAGCTTTGACGGGTACAAAGTGGCCCTGGGACATCAAAAGTGCGTCGTCTGTACGTGCACCTGTGGTAATCAGCGGCGTGGAAAGCTTTCGCGCCCGGGGGCTGCTGACGCGGCGGGCGCGTGGCGGGCGAGCGACAAGCCGGCGCGGCGCGGCGCGGCGCGGCGCGGCGCGGCGCGGCGCGGCGCGGCGCGGCGCGGCGCGGCGCGGCGCGGCGCGGCGCGGCGCGGCGCGGCCCGGCGCGGCGCGGCCCGGCGCGGCGCGGCCCGGCGCGGCGCGGCCCGGCGCGGCGCGGCCCGGCGCGGCCGCCTATCTCTGCTCTGCCCGGCCGGCGCGCCGCCGCGCCCGGCCGCGCCAATGCTATCAGATGGCGCAGGTAGACGCGGCTCTGAATCGGAGGCGCCTACGCAGCAGACTGCCAAAGCACAGCCCAACGAACCGGACGGGGCTCGTGGAAAACGGCGGCGTCAGTATGAAGTGAGAGACACTCAGGTAGATGTGTGATAATCGGTTTTGGTGCTTTATTGTATTTTTATCTTGAATTCTTTAAATTGTGTCTGAACCGTTGGTGGAGTTACACATTTTTATATATACTTCACATTTACATAGACCAAGACCGATCTGGTATGGAGAGAGACTATGATCAATGTACTTTGCACTAATTCCGATATACTGGGAAAATGAATATGCTTTTTAATCATTTTGCTGATAATTCTGTTCGTTAAACTTCTACTTTGTTATGTAAGCAGAATGTACGCACTGCAGCACGTTTGCTGGACGTATGAAAATAACATTTTTGCAGTAATTATGTTCATATCAAGAGACACGTTTAAAAAAATTAATGAAGACAGGCCTGTGATATTAAACAATAAGGAAATTATTTTTTCCGCAATAGCACTCATGCGATTTCATGGTGTACGCACTTTTTCAACGAATCCCTATTCATAATTGATTATATGAATCGTATAAAATCGAATAATTAGATGTATCGTATTTTTTGAATTCTACTTTTTGCATAGCTATTATTCGTTTACATTTATTGTTGTGGGCCATTCAATTTACCGCAGCGACCCGTGTCTCCGAAGTCTCTTAAATACATCCCAGATGATGGGGGGAGAGGGTGACGTACGAAAATCGGAGTCAGCCCATCGCCTGTGCAGAAGGATGAAAGTATGGGGAAGGAAGAATCGCCGTGATTCTTTCCATTAAGTATTGCAATGAAATTAATTACAGGAAAGCAATTAGAACAGACTGACTCAATAATTATAATTCAAGCAGTTGGAAGCCTAGGTTAAGAAGCTGATGTCAAAATCCGCCCAGTTCTAGGACTCAGTCGGATCACTCGATTTACGACCCTCTATCAAGCGGTGACTCGCAATTGCATACTCAAATTGGTCTTTGGTCGATAATTCAAGCTGATATCAACAATAAAAGCAGTCAAATTTTAATAAGATAAGCTTTAGCTGCAATAGATTGTTTTATTGAAAATGCTTTTAAGGTTCTCTTTCATTGACATGGCATCAAATGTCATGAAATGTTTCTAAATAAAGAATATATTTTAAGAAGAAGATCTTTACTTTTAGCATGACGAAATCATCAATAACTTGCAGTCTTTGAATAAAAGAAACCCTCTCCCTTTCAAACTTTTTCTAAAGGAGATAGTTTTGATACCTTATCTTATAATTTCTAATAAGAATGTAAATTATGCATATTCAATCGATTTCATATTGATTAGAAACTTTATATCTGAAAGTGAAGCATTTTACTTCGTTTTGTTGTCCCCGTGTCCTGCGACCACAAAAGGAAAGGACGGTGACTGGGCTTATTCCCGATACTTTCAGCACAAAACCTGTAATAATAGGAGAGATACAGATAGCACAGAACTGTTTTAGCCAACCGGTTCACCAACTTTCTCAGCGCTCTGCGCTCAGCTGGGCCAGATTATCGGCCGGCGCGGGCACTCCACGACCTCGGACGCCCCCGGCGGGGGCCGACACGCCGCCTCCTGAAACTTCTGGAAGCTCCGACCCGTAATTGATCGAGTCGCCGCTGTGGCGGGCCGTCGAGGGGCATCGGGGGGTGGGGGGGTGGAGAGCAACGTCGACGCGGCGGGGCGGGGCGGGGCGGGGCGGGGCGAGGCGGGGCGGGGCGGGGCGGGGCGGGGCGGGGCGACGTGACCCGCCGCGAGACAGCCATTTACTGCGGAGGCAGGCGACTTGCCTCTCCGCTCGGGGAACGCGGGTTGGCGTGCAAGGCGAGGGTGGAGCGTGCATTGTGCCCGGGGGGGGCTCTGTCGCCGTCGTACACCGCCGCAGCCCCCGCCACGCCTCCGCCCCCGCCCGCAGAGGCTGTGTATAGCCGGCGCCTCTGAATGCGCTGCTTCGGATACGCTCTCGGGCATTTTTTTTGCGACGGAGGCGGCGGCGGCGGAGGCGGCAGCCGCGGTGGCGACGCTCCTTGTGTCCCGCTTGTCGCCCGTCACCCAATCCCTCTGCTTAGAAGATGGATCACCGCAATTTGCGGCGGAGCGCCGGGCGCGGAGCGGCGGGGTAGGGAGCGGGTCGCGGAGCGGCGGGACGGGGCGGGGTGGCACTGGCGCGGCGCCGTGAGCGCGCACAAAACACAGCGGCGGCGGCGGCGGCGGCGGCGGCGGCGCTGGCGACGGAGGCAACAATCGCCCCGGGCTCTTATTGGCGGTGACGTCAAGGACGATGGATCGGCGCGCGAGGGCGGGGCCTTGTTCCGTGGCGGGGAGCGGGGAGCGGAGCGGCGAAGGCGAGCGGGGCGGCGTTGACGGGTGTCGCACGACCATTGTGCGCTATGATGGATTCGCGGTTATTAGTGCGCGGAGAAGAGAGTCTTGAAGGGTGGCCTTAGGAGATTAGTTTGCTTCGTGAAATAAACGGGGAGGAGTAACACGAGGGAATTGTCACAAGCGATAAACGCGCAGTAATCCTGACAATACTTCGTGTTCGGAGTTAAACTGAAGAATAAAATCTGATGGAAGAAAATAAGTTAAAGGAACTCAGAAAGAAAATATTCAAAATAATCCTCACAATAAATGATTTTATATTCCTAAAAAAAATCGTACACTACAGTTATTATGTATCGTTATATAAAATATAACATTGTTTAAATGTACAGTGTGAGCCCTCAATTGTGAAAGAGAGGTAACTTTGTTTCAGCCCCTTCCTCCAGAAAGCAACTGCCGTCATTCTTGCACAAATCACAGTTCACAGACGGCCGGACATATTGCCGCAAATAATTTTTATTGTCAACAAGGACCCACAAAACATAGATTACTACTACATAATGTATTTAGTGGAAGGTATTTACTACATGTTAGTAAAAAATATTCACTTTGTCAGTATCAAGGACCTATCAACGTGTTTTCTGTCGAAAAATATCTGCGTTTTTTGGCGCAACATGAGGTACAGTACTTTGCTCTATACTATGTAAGAGGTATGTGAAAAAGTATAAATAGAGTTGTACATTTTCTCAGTTCCAATGAACCATGGCGCCCCCCCCCCCCCCGCCATTTAACTGCAAAGGCACCGCGCTGCTCGCGAAATACGCAGAGCAGCGATGCGGCGGAGCAGCGCGCAGGGGTCGCCGCCACCCGCGCAGCGCGCACGCAACTCGGGCTGCCGCTGCCGCCGCCCCCGCCCCGCCCCACGCCGCCACGCTTCTATCAGCGCTCGCAATTGATCGGGGTTGGACGAAAATGGACGAAAATGTTAAATCTACTATAAAGACAAATAACCTTAATTGAAATTCAATGAATTATGAGACTGTGAAGTAGAAGATAATGTACATTTTGGATGCGCCTAGCATAAATCATCATTTAGCACAGAATGCAATATTGTGAGTAGATCAAAATGAACTTTATTATAATCATCATCATCATCATCATTATTATTATTATTATTAGTAGTAGTAGTATTGTTATTATTGTTATTACTGTTATTATTGTTATTGTTATTGTCATTATTATTGTTGTTGTTATTATTGTTATTATTATTATTATTATTATTATTATTATTATTATGGTTGTTGTAACTATCTTCAGACATGCAATGTTTTTCGGATGTTTGGCCCGTTGGACGGTTCAAAGTTTACTATATGATGTACGAATGGAAGAAAATAAATTATTAAAATATTTTCACTACAGGGAAAATTGAAAAAAAAACAAAAAACAAAAAAAAAAAAAACTACTGCGATTCGTGAATGTTTTGCGGCAAACGCCAAAGAGAAAAGGACAAAGCAGAAGCTTCTGCGCATCTGCAGTCCCTCCCATCGCTCGCGCGCGCGCGCTGGGCCTTTGTCTCCGTGGGCATTGTCGAGCTGCCCCTTCCTCGGAATCTCAATGGCGCACTCTGCTCTGATTAGGCCCCGCCAGTCCGCCGCGCCGGTTGCTGCGCATGATAAGCGGTGCCCCCCTCTCTCTGTCAGTCTCCCTCCCTCCCCCTCCCCCCTCTCTCTCCCTCTCTCCGCGGTGCCGCAAGGGTGGATAGGACGGTCGGGCGTCCACCCCTGGTCTCTCATTCGTTAAGCCACGCTGTGAACACGATGCAAAATGAACCACATTGTGTTACGTGTTGCTATGTAACTGTAGTGTATTCAGCTGGAGTTTCGATGGTTTTCACAACGAAACATAATACATGTATCGTTAAAAGGGGCAGAAAAACAAAAACTGTTGTCTTGATTGAAAAACAATTTGAGGGGAAAATTCAAACAAAAAAAAACATAATAACTATTTTATGCTAATGCCAATTTAATTTTTTTCGAATCAATTTAATTTTGTTGTAATTTTTGGTATATGTACGGAAAATATGTAGTCTCAAGTTAGTAGCATTTTAAATTTTAGCGTATAGAACAAATAATATATTTAGTTCATCAAATTTATTTTGTCGTTTTTAAAATAGAGCGAATAAATAATCGGTTTAAATATGTATTTCAGGCGCTTTCTGTTAAGACTTTCAATTAACTCTTCTAAACTTCTTTCATCTCTAATAAATTTAACTGGCCTCCGCCTGGCATTTATCTGAGTTGGAGTAACAAAAGAAAAGACAGAAAAAAAGATAAACCTTACAGGTAAATATATCCAGTATTTAAGGCCTTTTAAAAATTGTATTATTAAGAAAACATTACAATGTTGAAAGTAAAATAATACTATTTAAAATACCAAAAGACAATACATTTCTGCAAGATGAACGCACGTCATTCTAACAAAAGCTTATTGAAGTTGTAGACCTTTTCGTCAATCACACATCCTATTCGATTTTCGATTACATGTGCTTGTATGAGGCGTTGAGATGTAGAATCAGGTCTAAAAAAAATTTCGTCCGGTAAGCTTCGAGCTGCCACTATGGCTCTCGAGGGAGAGCGCGGCATCTACCGCAGTCACAAACTGTAAGACGTGCACTAGCATTCCCAGTTATTATAATGTCATGAAGCAGTTCTACGTGTTATTATGTATTATTATTCTGTTCACTTTTATTTTGTCACATGTACCTTCTTGAAAGTCGTTTTATGTAGTAATCATAGAAAATGAACATAACATACTAACCTCCTCAAAAGTAGATTCGTCATTGTACATCACAGACTCAATTTTCTTAAATTAGAAAAATTCTTCTGAGGCGAAAATGTGAAATTGAAAATTAGAAATCGGAGAATCATATTAATAAATGGTATTGAAATATTACAAACAAATAATTTTATATTCAACATTTTGAATATGTTCAGAAATATACAATATTTACTTCGAGTTCCATTTTTGGGACAATGGAGGGTAATGGCTAAAATTGGCACTTCTTATAATGTAGAGTGTTGTGCTCCATCTGTCCAAAAAGTTTAATTAAGAAAATAAAGCTGTCTTTGAGAAAATCTTGACACATATTATTCAAATTTACTACAGATCAGATAATATTTTGATGGGTTATTAAAGGATCACAACATATACAATAATATTGAGGAATCGATTACATTAAAGATAAGAACGCGAGCTTCAACTATCAAGATGTAGAAAGCGATCTAAAGACTTAAACAGGAAAAATTATAGAAACTGGAAAATGTGTCAAGGCAACATGTAAATAACATCTAAAATCAAAAGATCCTTTACAAATCTCGGTGCCTCAATCGATCAGAGAATGTTCGTATTTGAAAAAAATCGTAAGCAGTTTAGGTGCATGTATACTGATGGGCTCACAGATGAACGGAAGGAATATCAGAAGGGCGGAAGGACAGAGAGAAAGACAGATGGTTTTCAGAAAAAACACTATCAAAGACCCCTAGAATGAGTATTTCCATCAAATTTTCTAGATAAATTTATCCAGCAAATAATAACTTTCTTTATTCAACGAATTGTACTAAAAATGTAAAAATATCGGATCGGCTGAAAATGTAACGAATGAAAGAGTGTTCAGACCAAATGAGGAATTAAAAATTATGAATTATTAAATATAATGAATCATTATATATTAAATATTATGAGATGATGCCGCCTAATAATATGTGAGACTTCGGCGACTGCAAAATTGTTTTAATAAGTTTTTTAGTAACTTCTAAATTGCAATTATTTTCCATCTTCGTCTCCTTTCTTTATCTCACCTCCATCACAACCTTCCCAGTACCCTCACGCTTACGTTACTGCAACCCTTCCCTTGGCAACTGATCGTCAAACCACTATTCCTCCTTGGAGCTCTTCAAACTCTCCCGCCCTCTTCTGCCAAAGCGTCCCCTGCCATCCTGACCCCCCCCCCTGTCTTCGCTGCCGCCGTCACTCCGCGCTCCGTCTTCCCCACGATAAAAAGGCATGAGTGAGCTTTTGCGAAACTTATCAGGCGTCAGCCAAGATGCTTCCTGCACCAGTTTGCCCTACAATATTAGCGGGAATTTTTAATGCAGCCAGAGAACAAAAGTTACAGTCAGCTAGTCACACAAGTCACAGAAACAAATGTATTGTGACATACCTGGTGGTGCCGGGTATTTTCACTGCAATATAACACTAAGAGAGGGTGTCTTCTACGTGAATGGGTCCCTGGATAAGTCGGTGCAACGTTGGGGAAATTAATCATAAATGAAAATACAATTATAACAGGATTTATTTTAAATGAAAGTTGCTATTTACATAATCAGACAACGTTTCTTATACTCCGCCTTGGTACCAAGATTTAGAGTAAAATATATCTTTCATACCTTCGGGGCCCCGTTTGAATACCTATGAGGTTCGTCGAGCCGCTCGTGCCGACAGGGTTGTCGACCTCTGCTACTGCTGCGGGCCGTCGGCAGCAGATGGCGTGGTGATCATCCACGGCTGATGCTCCAACAATTCGTCCCCGAACAGGATCTTGATACCTCGGCTGCGCACCTTCCTCGAATCGCTGTCCATTAGTGGGTTTAATTACGCGACCCCCGCCTACTCCGTATACTGGTCACAGTTCTGTACTGCACACTTTCAAGAATGTTCCCTCCGCACCAACTAATAAGAGCGACGTCAATTATTTTACCAACACTAATCTTTTACTATACTGATACTTCTAATGTTCTGTTTACATGTCCATTACTTTGCGATTCCTAATCACATAACTATGTCGCGTATTACATGCGTCCGTTCACTAGCGGAGAGCCCTCGCTACACGTCCGCACTGATCGCCGCTCTGCTAACGTCTGCTTCGCCGGCCGCACGTCGGCACATCCTTCGGCGGCGGCCGCCTCAATCCAACTAACGAACTTTTTGCACGTGCGCGCTGCCACGCTTGTACTCGCCGTTCTCACGCTCGCCTCCCGGCGGGCACCGGTGGCGGCGGCGACCGTTGCCGGCTGCCCGCTGCTCGCAGCGCCCGGCGCTCGCACCGCGTAGTCCAGAATAGCTATTGAATTCTTACACTAATGATTTAATTAGTGTAATGAAACACATATTCTGGGTTTCATCACCCCCCCCTTTCTTTTTTTGAATTTTTCCCGCTTCTAGAAAAATTCACACTAGTAACATCGTCACTGCCGATGGTTGCACTCTTTTGCATATTCCTCGACGCCCTATATACACTTATAACTTAGAATCGAATTAACATGTGATTACTTGTATTAACACTAATATTACACTATTTACACTTCACTATTTTCCATACATGTTGACCAGGTTTCCGATTTGAAGCTTGTGGTGTCCTACTATGTTTTGTTTCTTGTATGACGGTTCATCCCCATTTTGCTGACATTGATTTCCCAAATTACAGTTGTAGGACATAGCTTCCAGCGTGTTGAACACATCTTGATAGGTATCATCCCATTTCCAGCTACGACCTCTTCTACGTTTGTACCAATAGTTGACCATACCATCACTCTTCCCTCGCCCCTGACTTCGCTCCATTCTTGACCTGCCTACATCTCCTTCACTCCCATTCGTTGGGGCGTCTGCAAACATGAAGTTGTACCCCTCCAATATCTTCACACCCTTTCCTAAATCGGTATGATCTGCTCTGCTCAGTAGGCTTTGCACGGTGACAGGATACTGTCGCGTTGACATGCAAATCATTCCTTGATATTTTATAGGAGCAAATAATGTGTTTGGCTCCATAACGCTCTTCGTTTTGTATTCACTACGACTTCCCGTAATGTAGTTGTGATGGCTATTCCTCTGGTCGCTCTTGATGTTTATTTGGGTTTCTTCATTCCGCTTTCGTACAGAAATCTTGTTTTCAAATTCCTTCAAAAATTTCGGAAATATACCAAAATTCTCTGCCCATGTCCTGACGTTCTCTTCTAACATTGGGTGTAATAACTGGATCTTGTATCCTTCCAATATGTTGTTTGATGCTAGGTGCCGTTCTTCTGCTCGCAGAACTACCTTAGGGTTTTCCGTCCCATCTCCCAGAAATTTCATCGACTTTGGAGGCATAATTGGTGTCACCCCATACTTGACACTTGGCGACATTTTCCCGTCTTCTTCCTGTTTAAATTCTTCTTGTACTCTTTTCTCTTCGCACCCTTGTATATTTTCCACGATTTCTTCTTCTATTATACGCTCCATTTCTTCTATTTTCATGTCCACTTCTTCATCCATTATTAACTTCAACTCTTCCGTTTTCACTTTCACTTTATAAACATCCTCCTCGGCCTCGATTTGGACCTCCACCGTTTTGCCCTCCGCTGTCTTGACTTCTTTATGGATTTGGTTCGTCATCCCCTCGTTTCTGTCTGCTGCCGCTACCCTAGCATCTACTTGATGGCATGATTGAAATTTTAGCACCTCATCTTTCCTATCCAGTTCCTCCGCTTTCCCATGCGGTTTTTCGCATATTTCGATGAGCTTCCTATTCCGTTCTTCTGTGATTCTTCTCATTTCTTCTGCCGGCTTCTTAATCTGTTCTTCAACCACCTTCCCGTTCTGTTCTTTTATTAGTTTTCTATTCCGTTCCTCCGCCTTCCTATTCTGTTCCTCCTCGGATCTTTTCTGTTTACCTAATTCTTTGCTCTGTTCTTCCGCAAACTTCTCAATCTGCTTCTCCGTTTGCTGCCTCAGCTGTTCTTCTAATGAATCTTCTGCCCTTACGCCCGTACACGCTTCGTACTCTTCGTCCATCCCCAAGTCAAATCCTACCGCCTGGCTCCCCAGTTCTACCACCTGCCGTTCTAGATCTATATTTACTCTGTGATCGACCAGAAAATCCAACCCTATGATTACCGAATACAATAATTTTTTGACTACCAGGGCCACCATCTCGTATACTTGGTTACCAATCCTGGCTTGAAACATGATTTGTTTTGTGATGGGGCTTGACTTCTTCTGAGTTGCCCCAATCACATACGCCCTATTCATAGGCAAACACATTACTTCTTTTCCTGTTGCTTTTAACTCCTCATACATTTCTTCTGATACTACTGTAGTCGTGCACCCTGTATCCACTAAAGCTTCTTTAATTATGCCTTCACATTCTATCGATATCGTGGGACATTTCCTGATTCTGACCGCTGAGTTCTTACATCTCCGCCACGGTTGGGTATCGTAGGTTACCGGCTGCATAGCGTTTATGGAGACCGCGTTTACGTCATTGATTTCCGCGTCCGCAATGGGGCCACCTATCACCGCGGACTCTATTAGTTTAAATAGTGTCCTTGATCACTACTTGTGCTAGGCTGTGCTAATCGGTCGGGTGCATTCCCGCCCCCACCTCGCGTCTCCGTACGGTTTGAATTAGATCTATTCCAGTCCGGTCTCTGGTTCCCCGGCTCTGGTCTCCATCCGTCTCCCCCTCTTCCGCGTTGGTTTCTCTGGTAATCATTGCTCCTATCATTCCCTTGCCCCTGGTTACGTTCCGATCTAACCATATTAACATTCCCTTCATTTCTGTTCTTTGGTACGCCTGCAAATGTCAAGTCGTACCCTCCTAACACATTCTGGAATCTTTCCAGGTCGGTGTGCTGCACACTACGTAAAAGATTCTGCACCGTAACTGGGAACTGTCTCGTCAGTACACATATTATTTCCTGATCGCTCATCGGTGGGGATAGCGTTTTGTATTCCATAATACGCCTTGTTGCGTATTCCCGCAAACTTCCCATTGACTGGTTGTAATGATTATTCATTAAGCTGATTTTAAAATTAATTTGAATTTCCTCATTCCAATACCGCTCAAGGAATCGATCTTTAAATGCCTTTACTGATTCGGGAAACTTATCAAATGTATCGGCCCATATCCTTGCGTTGCCTTCTAACATTAAATATAATAATTGTATTTTACACCTTTCCGAAGTATTGATAACATCTAGATGTCTTTCTGCTGCCTTCATAAATATACATGGATTTTCTTTCCCGTCTCCTGAAAATTTTAGTGATCTTGGAGGGGTAAATGGTACCGTCCCGCTTGCTGCAACTGGGGATGCCTTGCATTCTTTTATTTGTTCAATCTCTGTTCGTAGTAACACAACCTTCTCTTCGCATTCCCTCTTATTCTCCAGCATTTCTTCCTTGACTACCAATTGTATCCTTTCAATTTTCTCGTCCTGCTTAGCGGTTCTATCATCTAATTGCTGGTATAGTTTATTCTCTAATTCTCCCCCCAAATTAAGTACTTGGGATTTTAATTCCTTTTTCTGTTTCCCTAATTCTTCGGCAGTCCATTGCTTGTGACTTTCCACCCGCTCCGCGATTTTGGCCATCTCATTCTTCGTTAACACAATTTGTTCTTCGGCGCGTCCTATTCGCCCCCCTATTGCATCTAATTTCCTATTCTGTTCTTCTGCCAACTTCCCAATCTGTTCCTCTACTTTCCTATTCAGTTCTTCAGCTAACCTCCTGTTCTGCTCCTCTGTAAATATTTTCTGCTCCTCAGCTGACTTTCTAATCTGCTCCACTGTGAATATTTTCTGTTCATTCTGTCCTTCCAATATCTTCCGATTCTGTTCATCTAATTTCCCATTTAGTTGTTCGAACATCTTCCTATTCTGTTCGTCTGCCTTCCTATCCCGTTCTTCCGCTTTCCTACTCTGTTCTTCTAACATCTTCATCATCATCTGCATTCCATTTAAATGGATATCTTCTCCACCCCCCCGATTTGAATTTCCTGCTGCCTGAATCATTGGTGTCGACGTAACTTGTACATCTTTATTGAAGCTGTCCCCTGACGTATCATCCAACCGACTTCCAATACCACTATCCCTGCTTTCCGATGACATGCTATTATCAATTCCTACATCTATCTCCCCTACTTCATCCGCCTTCTCTTCCCGGTCCAGCACTACATTTTGCGCCTCCATTCTGTTGCTTTGAGCTGTCCGATCGATTCTCACTACACTAAAATACCGCACAAATTTTCCACTTGCCTCACCTACCAACGATATCACAGTTATCCTATGAAGTAACTATATCCGCCACAACACTGTATCCTTCGTGAATGGATTAATTCACACCTATTTCAATTGCTAACTAATGACGGACAACCCTCACTCACCACCAAAACACAATAACACTAATTCAATAGCCATATAAATTTCCACTCACCTACCAATGCATAAACATAATCCTCACAATACATACTATTATTACCATTGAAACACATATACACTACTAATAGACTCATTAATACTATTACACAACAATGCTTTCAAATTATAATAAATCCCTTATTAATTGAAATTACTTTTCAACGCACTTATTGCTATATTATGTACATAATCATCATTCACATTTGCACGTCATATCTCCTCCCTGAATTTTCCTCAATAATATCATATAGATATTCACAACAAACATTCACACTGCTGGTATATATTTCCCAACCTGGTATCTTTTCTAATAAATTCCCCACACTTTACCATCACCAATAGATAATGCACTACTGAGTGAATGTTCCCAGCAAAAAAAAACAATTTTGTGCATAATTTGTGCAACACTATTAACCACCTTTATATTCTCATAAGAATTATTACTACTTCCCCATTTCTTTGATTCCATGTTATAAAAAATTGCCAAGCAGTTCAAATATTATTAACATGTCTTATAAAATTTGGAATTCTATTACATTATATTATTTGTAACATGTACATGTATAGCCTTCATAACCTCAGTAACTGCAATATTAACTATATATTGGATGCTCACAAATAATTGCCTATGTCAGCCCGCAATTAATTACGCAACAACATTTTTGTAATTATCAACACTTCATTATGCTTACTTGACTTGTGCATGTTTTTGCTAACACATGTATTGTTATTTTTTTTTTGTACTCTATAATAATACACTTTACACTGCCTGCTTCTCATCTATACCCTGCATTACTATACAACAATTACATGCACATTGTTTTCCAACATTTCACCAATTTCCCTAGGGCCACATTTCTTAATTATACGTTATCCACATGTTCGGGCGCCAGCTGTGACGTACCTGGTGGTGCCGGGTATTTTCACTGCAATATAACACTAAGAGAGGGTGTCTTCTACGTGAATGGGTCCCTGGATAAGTCGGTGCAACGTTGGGGAAATTAATCATAAATGAAAATACAATTATAACAGGATTTATTTTAAATGAAAGTTGCTATTTACATAATCAGACAACGTTTCTTATACTCCGCCTTGGTACCAAGATTTAGAGTAAAATATATCTTTCATACCTTCGGGGCCCCGTTTGAATACCTATGAGGTTCGTCGAGCCGCTCGTGCCGACAGGGTTGTCGACCTCTGCTACTGCTGCGGGCCGTCGGCAGCAGATGGCGTGGTGATCATCCACGGCTGATGCTCCAACAATTCGTCCCCGAACAGGATCTTGATACCTCGGCTGCGCACCTTCCTCGAATCGCTGTCCATTAGTGGGTTTAATTACGCGACCCCCGCCTACTCCGTATACTGGTCACAGTTCTGTACTGCACACTTTCAAGAATGTTCCCTCCGCACCAACTAATAAGAGCGACGTCAATTATTTTACCAACACTAATCTTTTACTATACTGATACTTCTAATGTTCTGTTTACATGTCCATTACTTTGCGATTCCTAATCACATAACTATGTCGCGTATTACATGCGTCCGTTCACTAGCGGAGAGCCCTCGCTACACGTCCGCACTGATCGCCGCTCTGCTAACGTCTGCTTCGCCGGCCGCACGTCGGCACATCCTTCGGCGGCGGCCGCCTCAATCCAACTAACGAACTTTTTGCACGTGCGCGCTGCCACGCTTGTACTCGCCGTTCTCACGCTCGCCTCCCGGCGGGCACCGGTGGCGGCGGCGACCGTTGCCGGCTGCCCGCTGCTCGCAGCGCCCGGCGCTCGCACCGCGTAGTCCAGAATAGCTATTGAATTCTTACACTAATGATTTAATTAGTGTAATGAAACACATATTCTGGGTTTCAGTATGAAACGTTTTTTTTTAAATATTGAATCTTTTATATTTAATACAGCTTCATCGTGTTATTTTTGATTGGTCACCATTGAAAATTGTCACATTATGCCATTTTCAAAGTGTTCTTCAACACTTCTTGCTTGCCGGATTGCATGACCGCCCAGCGTCTGGCCCTGCTTTACAAAGTCAAACGAACTCACGTGGTTCGTGACGTCCAAAAATTGGCGCGCCGGACCACGTTACCCACGTCTTTGCATCGTGGTCGTCCCCACGCCGCGCCGGTGGTCTGGCGGCCGCTGCTGCACCCGCGGTCAGTTGTCGCCCGTCAGCCGTCCGGCGCGGAGACCGCCAGGTACAGTTACTCACACGCCGCACCTCAGCCCCGCCCCTCCCTCCCCTCCCCTCCCCACTCCGGCGCGCCGCGCCACGCTGCGCCGAACCGCTAACGTCCACTTTTCATTTGCATCCAAATTAAACTTTTGCCCGCGCCGCAAAGAGGATAAAAAGCGCCAGCGGCGGCGCTGCCGGAAGCGGTGGAGCGGCGGCCGCGGGATGTGACGTCACGCGGGGGCGTCTCACACCCACTCACCTCTCTGTCACCTGGTGGCGGATCCCTCTGCCCGAGGCTGAGGCGAGAAGCAAGCGACAGGGTGGCACTGGATGACGTTTATGAAGGCTTTGATTTCGTTAGTTAGCCTTAATTTAAGCGACAGTATCTGAATGTAAAACAAAATTTTATCGCAATATCAAAATATTACAAAATGAAATGGTTTCCCAAATTGTAGTTTAGAAATCTATGTTTTTCACAAAGAAAAACACTTTCTCCTTGTATTCCCGTTTACAATTTACAGAGCAAAATTTAATTAAAACTGAAACTATCATTTCCAAATCTCATATTTGGCAAGAGAATACAATTCAGTAACGTAATTTTCTTTATCAACAAACTGTCGCTTTTTCGGAATTCTGTTGTAAAACAAAAATCTTGTTTTATTTTCATCACAACTTAATTTTCTTTCAATTAACACATAATGACACATATGGCTTTGCAAATTATGTCGAACAATTGTTTATGTCTCTTGGGTTTTCAATTTTTGTAAATAGATTTTATAAATCTCTGAAACTCTGTAACATTATTCCATAATATAAATGGTCATTTCCGTATATTAAATGCATGTAATGTTACATCTGCTACTAAGCGACAATTGTTTAATGACCAAGATAAAACTTATTCCACATAAGACATTATTTTTCGGGGGAAATGGGTTATCTTAAAATCTCAATTTTATATGTTTTTGAGTTACGACAGTATTACAGAAAAACGATGGCATGAAAACGGAAAGTAAGTTGTACGGTAGGCGAGAGCGATTGGAATTAGTGAATGAGATAGAAAGGCAATTCAGTCTTACAAGAAGACAAAAACTAAGATAAAGACAGAGCTCTGGATCAAAAAACTCTGTTATGGACAGAATGAGGGCAAGAGCAAGCGCGTCTGTTAACTAGCGATTAATGCGTCTGCGTGTAGCTGAACAGAGAGATAAGTAGTGGAGTGTAAGTGAAAGTTGACACGTGCAAGGTAGGTCAGGTGATGAGGAAAATTGAGAAAATAATGGTGAATATAAAAATTTGTTTTCTGTGTGAGTGCGAGGATATGGGCTTCACGAGTTATGGATATTTCTATTAGAATGGCTGACCAAACAGCTCAAAATTCAGATGTACCAACGATATTGAAACGAAATAAAAACAATATATTCAAGGAGAAATACAACTCGAATAGAGAAATCATTGTGTAATCGTGAATTACATATTCTTAAGTCATTGTTTATGACACTAGCATTTACTTGATCATAAATGAATATAAGAACAATAATAATAACAAAATTAATAATACACAATTTGTATCGATTAAATATTACTCTGATATAATATTTTTCTCGCTCAAAATTAACATTTGTAGTGTTGGATTGTCCAATTAATATAAAGTGATTACAGCTCTTGACAATGATATAGATATTTATTTTTTAAATATAATTAAATACTAAATAGAAAATAAAAATCGCTTCAGGGATATGCATTTTTGTTTAAAACTGACATGACAAAGTTGTATGATTGTTGTCATTATGTTGTGCATAATGAGATTAAAAATATTCATTGTTTTAATAAGACAACATTAAAGGAGGTTTTTTTATGTATTAACTATCTTACGGAAATATTTGTGTAAATGTTTAAAATTAATCATTTGAATAATATAAAGTTCTAATCCCGATGCTATAACAAAAGAAATTTAAACGAGGTACAACTACAACGGTTTCTCATGAGAATCCGAAAACTGCTAAATGTTTAAATCATATTAATTAGTGTACACATTAAAAATATTCCACTCTACTCTGAATGTCCTTCGTGCGTTCCATCCCGCACCAGGAAAATAGTCAGAGATATAGTGAGATACGATTGATTCTTCTTTTTACAGCCAATGCCTAAATTAATTCAATATCTCATTGACAGCAGTTGCACGCGATTAAATCTCGAACTTCTGCAGCGTCAGCGTTGCTGCAAGTCATAACCAATTTTCCTACAGCGTTTTGAAGAGCTACGGCTGCGCAAAGTAGGTTACCCAGTGGCAAGTGAAAGGTAAGATTGCAACTCACAGCTCGGTTTCTCGATAAAAAAAGCATCATTTCTGTTTTATTTTATATTGTGTAGACATGGACTTGTTATTAATTTTTGTAATTTTTTCCTTGACCAGCGTTAATGTCGACTTAATGGTACACTAACTTTTCCGTGATGCGGCGAAATTTTCGAAAACTTGCATCTAATTAAAATTACAACATATAGTGAGTTAGAATAATCGCGCTTAATTGTCTGAGCACTTTCAGACATCGGCCATACTATTCGCTTATTCAAGAACTCCCGCAAGTCACTTCCTCATCACCTTCAATGCTAATAAAAATTGTCTGGAGAAACAAACATATCTGTTTTAGAATAACGACGCCATTCGTGCAGTAGTATTAAATGCAGTAGTATTAAATTTTATTAAATGAGAAATACTAAACATTCGCTGCGCAATTTAAAAATACTTTGTAATGAAAACAAGGTAGCGAGCCAATTAAGCACTTGATAATTAATCTGAGAATAGGGTGGCAATCAGACAGGGTCCCATCAGTTTCAGACAGCGGTAATTATTGATACAACCGTTTATAAATTGCACACGATTGATATATCGTTAGTGATTTCGGGCTTATCAACTCCTATAGTTATTAGTCCCGTAAATGTAGTGCGTGTTTTTGGCCGAGAGATGGTGTGGTTTTCCCCAACCAGGTATCTTCCACCAGCAAGGCACCGCCACAGTCGGGACAATCTCTAAGCTCCCGACCGGTCTCTCGGCATTTGTAGCGGTAGTGTATGTGCATGTTTATTGTAAGTGTGTGTAAGGGGTGACGATGGGACAAGCATGAGAAAGGAAAGATCGCGCGCAGTACGTGGCTCCTTTGTTATGCTCCGGCATTCGCCTGGTGTTGATCGGAGGAACCACGGTAAAACTACCGATTAGAACAGCCGCGGCTGGCCGGCTAGCCGGCCTTACGAATTTTCCTACAAGCAGCGGTTGAATTCGCTGACAATTTCGACGGTGTCGAAAATACTATCAACGTCGGGATACTGAAACTGACTCGAACCTAGGACTCCCGGTCAGAGGGACTGCAGTGACATCAGTTGATGCCCAGAACCATCTCTCTCGGTAAGGGCACATGAGGGAGTGTTTTGAGAACTATGAACAATTTCAGATTAGCAGTGATATAATAAATAATAATAATAAGGCAAAAATAATAATAAAAATAATTTGCTCCTAAAAATACATTCGATATCTTGTATCAACATTTGTGAGGTGACATTCCAACTTCCATTTTTAATAAAAACATTTAGTTTCTCAAAATTACGTTCCATTGCATCTTTAATATTATGTTCCTAGGAGGAATGATAGATTCCCATGAGAAGGGGGTCCAAATTGAAGCAAGATTTATTTCGTTACCTGGTTCACATTTAACGGAAATACAAGCGCGGGTATTTTGTATAAGGTGGGGGGAAATGTGTTAGGCTTTATCAACGTTTGATGTCAACTCGATTTAAAAATCAATAGTAATATATAATTGGAAATATAAATACTGATAAATATATTTTTTCAAATGAATTGAGATCTAGTAATGGAAGTAAATAAGAGTTTGTTCCTCTACTTAATAACTAACTAAATCAGATATCGCTGATTAAACGTTTCCTGTCGTGGTCAAGCTAGTCGATACGATACGACTTTTCCATTTCGTCCCAAAGAAAGTTAAATTCGAGAAAGAGATAATACCAAGGTTCAAAGCCTTTAAACATGTAAATAAGACTTTTACCTAATAGAAATCAAATAATCAAAAAATTCTGGAATTTATCATAATACAAACTGAATATAATGGAAAGGGTTATGGCATATTACATTAAAGTGTTTAATTGTGTGAACAAAGTGTCTCTCAAATACTTCAGTGCTTGTGACTTATTTGCTACTGTTAGCCCAAACATCTAACCACGCGTGCAAGCCATAACAGAACGGAGTGGGATGCTATGGGTCATGCCAGGCGGCCTCGAGAAAACTGCGGTAACTGCTCCCTTTGGTATGTGGTCTCCCGGCGCTGCCTTAAAAAACACACAGGAAGGTCATTTCAGGGTGACGCAGAAGAATTGAAGATAACACTGGGCAACAGGAAAGGTTTTGAAATAGATCGAAGAAAATTAATAGTCCACATTCTACTCTGCAGTCATTTTCACCGAATTTGAGAAATATGAGGAAGAGGATTATACGAAAAGACTGGCGTTTTACAAGTTGATTTATATAACGACTCTGGAAAAAAATATTGCCTTTATCTTTCACTTCATGTTATGTTGGTAACCAAACCGATATTAGGTAGGATATGAAACGAAGCAAGTTTCCATTCTCCTTATTAGAGAAGAGCGAGACTAGTCGATCGCCACAACCGGCAGCTAAGTGTCTCTAGCTTTAAGGGAAGTAATAACTTCTCGCCTATTTTGGACGCCTGGAACGGGAGTGTCGAGTCCAGGAGCTCCCTTGAGCCTCAGTGCTGCTGCGGCAGAAGACTCCCAAAGCGCGACGGACCAGTTCCGGGAGCAGTCACCTGAGAATACGATGGCTGTGGAGGAGGTGGAATTTGGTGTGAGTAGTGGTAATACTATGATGATAACAGAAAATTCTTAGCAGTGGTTGTCAGTGATGGTGTGAAGAGAAAGGAAGCAAAAGATAAAAGCTGTAGAACGTGAAAAAGAAGGACATTATAGGTGAAAAGGCAACGAGAAAGTAGAATAAAATGGAAATTCTTCAGAAACAGGTACTGCAGAAATTACTAGAGAGGTAGAAAAAACATAGCAGATGACAAAGGAAAGTAAGGCAAAAATGATAGAGTAAATTGACAAGGAGAGACTAAATAAAGTCGAGGAAAAGGGTGGGAGGAGAGAGAGGGAGGGGAAGAGCGAGAGGGGGAGAGAGAGGGAGGGGGAAAGAGAGGGAGGGGGAGAGAGAGGGAGGGGGAGAGAGAGGGAGGGGAGAGAGAGGGAGGGGAGAGAGGGAGGGAAGGGTGAGAGGGGGAGAGAGGGAGGGGGAAGGAGAGGGAGGGGGGAGAGAGGGAGGGGGAGAGAAGGAGGGGGAGAGAGGGAGGGGGAGAGAGGGAGGGGGAGAGGGAGAGAGGGGGATAGAGGGAGGGAGGGTGGGTGGGTGGGTGGGAGGGAAGGAGGGAGGGAGGGAAGGAGAGAGGGAGGGAAGGAGGGAGGGAGGGAAGGAGGGAAGGAGGGAGGGAGGGAGAGAGGGGGAGAGGGAGGGAGGGAGGGAGGGTGGGCGGGCGGGCGGGCGGGCGGGTAGGTGTGTGTGTGAGTGTGTATGTGTGAGTGTGTGTGTGTGAGAGTGTGTGTGTGTGAGTGTGTGTGTGTGAGTGTGTGTGTGTGTGTGAGTGTGTGTGTGAGTGTGTGTGAGTGTGTGTGAGTGTGAGTGTGTGTGTGAGTGGGTGGGTGTGTGAGTGTGTGGGTGGGAGGGAGGGAGGGAGACGCCCAGAGCCGCTTCAAGAGAGGCGAGGGCGGGGCGAGGCAGCCGTCTGTCAGACGCGCAGTTCGAATTCCGACGCGGCGCGCCGGCCGGAGAAAGGCGCGTATGTGCGGCGGCGCCGCGGCCAGATGGCGCCGCCTGCGCCCACAACGACACAACCCAGTGCTCTCTTTTCGGAGGCGTTCCGCCGCCCGGCCCGGCCTGGCCCGGCCAACCGCTCGCTGCGAATGCTGCGCCCGGGAACTGGACCACGGCATTCATACGGGCCTCGCTGCTCTTTTTGCGGCGCCCGCGCGGGGAAGAATGGGGCTACGCGCGCGCTGCACCTATCTGTTGCCTCGCGTGGGTTGGGGTTCGGTTACAAACAGTTCAGGCAGCCCTCACCCATGAAACGAAAACTTTACGAGGTCGACAGCGCCATTACGGCGACGGTCCAGTCGCGACTGAGGCAAAGTCGGAAGACAGGCCCTGTTTTCCTTTACAGATAACGGTGTTACAGATGTCCGTTGACCCAGGAGATAAAAAGTAAAACAATTAACTCCAATTCCGTAAGAATTTACATAAGTATTCTTTAGATGATAAATAAGTACGATATGAAGTTGGTAATGCATTCATTTTAGTTAATTCTACCGATTATACATTATTTCTAACGTGTTTTCAGAACGTAACGAAATAATCTTGCTCCATTATAAAAGAAAGCTATAATTTAAAATAAAATCGGTAAAAACTACTAGCGACAAATATTGTCTATAATCCTAATTGAAGTAAATTAGATCAATAATGCCTATTCAGCAATATCAAAAGCTACACCACTTAAACTAATAATGGGATAATATGAATTCATTGTGGAAGCTGAAATAGTTTTTTCTGCTATCTTTGTACATTTCTCTTGTTAGGTACCTACAGCTCGTCTCGTAGCGATAGTCATATCATTATGGATCGGCTACATAGGAATGTAGGCTGAAGACCAATAAAAACGATGTTTCGAAATCATGTATTACGACTTAATCATTGATCATCGATCCAGAATATATTTCGTTCTTTGAAGATGACTGGAGGTGTGATGACGAGGTGTAAACTGCAACGTCAGAGTCAACTATCAGAATGTCAAGTAGGATTAAACAAGACAGAGGACTAACAGCGCCAAAAATTCGAGAAATAATGTACAGGTTAACTTCTACTAATTTTCATCAAGTATGAAAATCATATTAACAGATATTAATGCACCCAAATAAAGTGTACCACACTCGCTCATTTTGCAATATATTCTGTATTTTTTTTTATTTATACTCACCATTTCATCATTTTTTCATAATAGTAATTTATTAACATAAATTGAAATATTTATCTTAGAGCTATATTTCTGAAATTATTTGTACTCTCTGTCAGTCTGTTTCTCTGTCCGTCTCTTTGACTGTCTGTCTCTCTGCCTGTCTGTCTCCCTGTCCGTCTCTCGTCTCTCTCTCTTGGTCTCTCTGTTTCTCTCTCTCTTTCAGCCCCTCTCTGTCTCTCAACTTAGGACTTCAATATTATTTTAACAAGAATTTATGTTTACATAAGCGAGTTACCCACCTGAAACATGTTTTTAAAACAAAAAAGAAATAATTTTCAAAAACATTCGAGATAACGACATACATTATACGCGCTTCTAGAAGGCCCGTTTATAATCAGTGGGTTTTGCGAGTCTTTTGAAGCTGTACACTGCAAGGGTGCAGTGATGACAAATGTTAGGAAAACATTGAATTGAATTTGCCTTATTTTACGTGGCGAGACTCGGGCCATCAGGCCCGCTCTTCCGTCTGACCACGCAAATTTCGCTACGCTCCTTTCATCAACTAGCAGAGAAAGGAGGTATTTCTTGGGCGAGAAACAGGCGATTTGAATTTTATCTCAGAGGCGTCATTTAGGCTTGAGGATCTTTTACATGCAAGTAAATCTACGAACATGGGACAGCCGGCTTTACTTCCCCTCCGAAGGAAGGCGTACGAAGGATTTTGTCGCCCTAAAAATCCACGGCTTCGATCGGGTGTGAACCCGCGAGCTTGGGTATAACAGTCCGGTACGCTAACCGTCACACCATCGCCGCCGCCACACACCATCGCCGCCGCCACACACCATCGCCGCCGCCACTCACACCATCGCCGCCGCCACAATATGGATGTTTTTTACCATCCCTGCCCGGGCCAGCCGGCCGGGATTTGGAGGCGCGGGTCCGTCGCGCGTGCGAGGGCCTGGGCTGGGCCGGGCTGGACTGGGCGGCGCTGATGAGAACAGTGGCGCGGGCGTCGTAACCGGGCGGACGTGTCGCGCGGCGCGGCGCCGTAAACCCCGGGGCTCCCCGTGACTACCTGCGGCCGCTCGTGCATTATGCATGGCAGGGCACGGCAGCGGCCGCCGCCGATTAGCGCTCGCCTGCCCATAGGCTGCGCGGCCATCGCCCGGGCTGCTGCTGCGGCGCCGCTGCGCCACACACTCCCCCTCCCCTCCCCCCACCCCACCCCCCACCCCCTCCCTCCCTCGCGCTTTTATTCCGCGAGGGGCCGCTGATGGAGAAAGGGAGGTGATGATGAGACAGCTCATAGTGGAGAGATTTAGTCGCGGGGATGGCCTTGGACGAGATGTTGCGAGAAGTGTGGAGGCTGTCATGTCTCGGGAAGAAAATATAGTGGACTCAAGGAATAACATTTTGTAGAAGAGAGTAACTCAGCCGACCTGGTGGCTAGAGCGTGTGCCGACGCAGCGCCTGGGCGGAAGGGGACGCGGGTTCGGGTCCCGCCGCAGGCATGGTTGTTTGTCCCTTGCCATTTAATGGTTAAAAGTTAGTATATGATCCCATGAGGGACATAGTAGTTATCCGGCGTAGACAGTCGAATCTTTCGAAGTTTCTTAATTGCTGGGGCCTTTTCCAGCTTCATCCCCTGAAGCTTGAAAAAGCACCAGCAAATAAGAAAAGAAGAGAGAAACTCAAGGTGCGATTTAGGTGATGAATGATGGGAGGCGGGTGAATGGGTGGATGTATTTGTTGATTGGAATATTCTGATCTATATTTCGGAGAGCGAACAGCAGATGCCAAAGTTGAAGCAAAAGATCAATAGAGACTTAAAATGATCAGACCAATAGAGATTTCTACAGCCTTGTAATTTACCGTCATCGGCAGCGGGGTTTTTCACTAAAAAGTGCAAAAAGCTTAACTTATGATAAATACGGAAAACAGAACAGCTGCAGTACACCAGATCCATGATACTTTACTGAAACAAGTTCCCTTGTCACAGTATCATGGATCTGGTATACTGCAACTGTTCTTTTTTACCGTCTATATTGATAATGCTTTTGCTAGTGCTGATTATGATCACGCAACCAATGCACAGCTAATGCAGTATTGAAATAATCGGAAAGAATATAACTGAGACGAAAAAGAGGTGACCACTGTGCAAGTCTCTATGCTGAGGAAGATATACTTTGAATTGGGGGATGAGTGAAAACGTCATTGGCCCAGGGTGAAATCAGGTGAATATGAAATGTTACGTGTACTCGTAAAACTACACAAAGGAGAAGTTGTAAGGCGAAAATAATAGGAAAGCGGAAGATTGCAAATTAAGACTAAGGTGGAATATTTAGAATCCCTAGAAATAGTAATCAAGTTTGCGTAATAAATAAGCAAGAAAAGTGGGGACAGGGAGCAGGAATGGGCTGAGTGAACTGCTTCCTGCAATGCAGGATAACACCTGAACACCTTGGCAACGAAACCACATAAGGATGTATGTGACAGAAAACAAAAAGTTACGAAATGCTGTTGAGATTCGCGATACATTTCTTCGAATTCAAAACCGGCTGCATCTTGACAAACTACTTATATACCTGAAGGAACTTGAAATTAATACGGTAAAGAAGATGCATTTCGAAGAAGACACTACGTACGTTGGAATGTTTTAACAAATTATTGCATCGAAGATGTTTTTGTTCTTGGAAATTATTAAAGGAAGAAATTAACAAGATATGTAAATCATTACCATGCTAGGTGTATGTACCTTCTATGGTTTTACCTCAAGCACTCCATTATCATACTCTACAGAAACTTAAATTCACTCAGCCTTCAAACCTCTGGCCAAATTATTACTACTTTGGTGCCAAAAATCAAGCTTTTGACCTACTGTCCCCTCGTGATGAACCTCTTATCAATCCTTGTGCGATTTAATTGAATAAAAACATAAAGAACACACAAATAATTTCTTCCTTTCTTTAACAGGACAGATAATACTAATATTTAATAACAATATTTCGTTGTTTTTTTATATATAGGATTTTGTTAAACTTTTTCGAAAGAAAAAAATGAATATTTTTTTAACCTTTTATTACACTGGTCAAAAGTACGGCCTTCACACAATATCACGCGTATCTGAGACGTAAACACTGGAGCACAACTGTCCAGAGCAAACGCGCTGCGCGCCGGCTGACGGGCTGCCCAACGCACAACAATTGCTCCGGGAGGCGTGTAATTTCTCATTTGCTCTGGGCGTGCAGAGAGCCGGCCACTGTGGCCCGTTACCAGGAACAACACAGGAACGAACGCAATAACCATGCCTGACCCTCGCTGCGGGCCGCGAGCGCGTGATCCGACCTGGAGATATGGGGCGCGTGGGTCAGGCCTGGCCGCCGCCTCACGAACTGGGAGCGACGTGCGCGAACGCCCGGGTGCGGCGGCCGCGGCAGTGCAACGGGTGTGAGGCAGCGGCGGTGTTGAGAAGTGCGTTGAGGCTGCGTTGACGCTGTTGAGATGATGCCGAAACTGGATTGATGTTATAAGAGGATTTTTTAAAGAACGTGTTGCAGCAAAAAATGCAGTGTTCTAGAGATGGTGAGAGTGTCGCGGTGGTGTTGAGAAGTGCGTTGAGGCTGCGTTGACGCTGTTGAGATTATGCCGAAACAGGGTTGATGTTATATGAGGATTTTTTTAAGAACGTGTCAAAGAAAAAAATACAGTATTATAGTGATTGTGAGGGTGTTGCGGCGGTGTTGAGAAGTGCGTCGAGGCTGCGTTGCGACGGTGTTGACGCTGTTGAGACTATACCGAAACTGGGTTGATGTAATCTGCGGATTTTTTTAAAAAGTATCGAAGTAAAAACTGCGGTGTTCTAGAGATGATAAGGGTGTTACAGCGGAGTTGAGAAGTGCGTTGAGGCTGCGTTGCGATGGTGTTGACGCTGTTGAGATTACGCCGAAACGGGGTTGACGTTATAAAAGGATTTTTTAAAGAACGTGTTGCAGCAAAAAATGCAGTGTTCTAGAGATGGTGAGAGTGTCGCGGTGGTGTTGAGAAGTGAGTTGAGGCTGCGTTGCGGCGGTGTTGACGCTGTTGAGAATATGCTGAAACTGTGTTGATTTTATTTCAGGATTTTTTAAGAACGGATCCAAGCAAAAATTGTGATGTTCTGGAGATGGTGAGGGTGTTACAGCGGAATTGAGAAGTGCGTTGAGTCTATGTTGAGGCAGTGATGACGCTGTGGAGAATATGCTGAGACTGGGTTGATGTTATCTCAGAATTTTTTAAGAACGTGTCGAAGCCAAAATTGCGATGTCCTAGTGATGGTGAGGGTGTTTCGGCGGAGTTGAGAAGTGCGTTGAGTCTGCGTTTTGGTGGTGTTGATGCTGTTGAGGGTATGCTGAGACTGGGTTGATGTTTTCTGAGGATTTTTAAGAACCGATCGAAGCAAAAATTGCAGTATTATAGTGATGGTAAGGGTGTTGCGGCGGTGTTGAGAAGTTCGTTGAGACGGCGTTGCGGTGATGTTGGCGCTGTTGAGATTATACTGAGTCTGGGTTGATGTTTTCTGAGCATTTTTAAAAACCTGTTGAAGCAAAAATAGATGTTTTCTAGAGTTGGTGAGGGTGTTGAGGCTCACGTCAAGCTATATCATTTACATAATTTCATTCATTACCATGATCTGCAGCAAATTCTACTTCTACATCAACCAAATCGTCGTTCAACCATACACCACCATACCAATTTAACCTTCACAGATTCCCGGACAATCAAATCACAGATTCCTAGACATGAATGAAAAAGATTCCCTATTCAAGCATTTTTGAACATTCAGTCGGAGTTGGAAAGTAAGTACGGCTCTCTATGAGCTTCCTTAACCTGAAGTAGTTAGATTTAGAATTGAGTTAATTTATAAGATTATTTTAAGTCGCCAAATATTATATACGCAAAAATAGTGAAATAACGATCTATGTATCTTGTTATTCCAATATATAGAAAATGAAAAGCAGTTGCGGTATCGGCGGCGGGCGCGGCGCTAGCGGTGGTAGTGAAGGTAAGGGTGATGTGGCGTTGGCAGGGGCGGTAGCAGCGGTGGTGGTGGTGGTGGTGGCGGAGGCGGTGGAGGCGGCGGAGGCGGCGAAGGTGGCGGCGGAGGCGACGGCGGCAGTAACGGTGACGGTGACAGCGACAGCGGTGGCGGTGGGGGCGGTGGCAGCAATGGCAGCGTTAGCGACGATGGCGTCGGTGACGGTGGTAATGGCGGAGTCAGCGGAGGCGGCGGAGGCGACGAAGGCGGCGGCAGCGGCAGCGGCGCTGGAGACGGTGGCGACGGCGGCGGCGGCTGTGGCAGTGACGGTGACGATGACGGTGACTGTGACGGGGCAGTGGTGGCGGTGGTGGTGATGGCAGCGGTTGCAGCGGTGGCGCCGGTGGCGGTGGCGGTGGCGGCGGTGGCGGTGGCGGTGGCAGTGGTGGCGGTGGCGGCGGTGGCGGCGGCGGCGGCGGCGGCGGCGGCGGCGGCGGTGGCGGTGGCGGTGGCGGTGGCGGTGGCGGTGGCGGTGGCGGTGGCGGTGGCGGTGGCGGTGGCGGTGGCGGTGGCGGTGGCGGTGGCGGTGGCGGTGGCGGTGGCGGTGGCAGTGGTGGCAGTGGTGGCGACGGTGGCGGCGGTGGCGGTGGCGGCGGCTGCGCCGCGGGCGGCGCGTTATCTGATGCGCGCGCTCCTCCGGCGCCGGCGCCGCCGCCGCCAGCGCTCGGCCGGGCTCCATCCGCCTCCAGCCGCTTCGACGGGAACGAGGAGTTTTTGGAGTTGAACGACGGCATTAGCGGCGGTTATCCGACGTGTTTTTGCTGCAATGCGCTCCCGGGAAGCCCAAACGCGGGGCCGGAGCGCCGCCGCTCCTCTTTTTGCGGTGCGCAGAGCTACTGAAGGAAGTATAATCGACTTGCGCATCGCCGGAAAGTAATTTCGGTTATCGGCCGAAACAAAACGTTTCCTGCGTTTACACGAGGTAAAAAAAATACGCATTCCACAAGGAAAGAATCCGTACGGAAATTTAAAAAAATAATAATACCGTAAATATTTCTTGGTGCTCCACACATGCTAGAAACAAATATGCGGTTCTGATCCGGGGAAGAAGCTCCATGAAGGTCGAATCGAAAGGCTAGGTAGTTAATTAAAACAAATGGAAGGCATGCATGTCGGAGGCCGCGCAGCAACCGTGTGCGAGTAATCAAATTATCCGTAATCACAGATGGCGAACCCGATAATCACGTCGTGCGCCGCAACTGCTCCAGATGCAGGCCAGGCGAGTGAGCGCAAGCGCTCGTTTCGAGGCGCAAAAAGGCGCCGCGGACGCAGCGCCGCCCGCGGCCGCCATCAAAAGCAGCTTTGTGTTGTTCGCAGGGGCCCCGGGCGCTGCCTCGCGTGGCTGGAGGCTGCCCGCCGCGGCTGCAGACGACTTCCCGGCGCGCCGCATACAAAGCGTGGTTACGTAGGCCCCTGCTGTTCTCCTCGCGACCTCTGGGAATGGCTCAGGGGCAGCATTGCCTCTACCCCTGCAGTGTCGCTGACCGGGAGCTTCTAGAGATCGAGTCCAGACCGTGGTGGATTTTCGACACAAGCTACGTTGCTCGGTCAAATAATCTGACCAGTGCCTGGAGCACAATTCCAGTGGCCGGCCGTTCTGATCGGTAGTTTTCCATGGTTTCCGCAATCAATTCCAGCGTAGCCGGAGTAGTTAACAAAAATACGTCACGGACCGCGCGCGATCTTTCCTTCCTTAATTTTAGCATTCCCCCCCCCTCTTGCACATACATTACACGTCAATTTACGAAAACACCACAGTGGGAACACAAGTCAGAGGCAAAAAGCTTGCCTGGTTGAGGCAGTGTTCAGCTGGGGGGAGATACGTAACGTGAATGTGGAAAACTCCATACACCGACGAATACGTCAGCGACGTAACACTAACAGTAATCTAGTAGAGTTACAACGACACATACTTTCTTGCATTATTTCTAACTTGAGTAATTTTCGAAAAATTCAGAGAGTTCAACGAAAATGTTACCTGCATCATTGTTTTACGCGTACCGTATTTTCAGCTGTGTTTGAGAAAATGTTTTTTTTTATAATTTACATTAACTTCAAGCAGATATTGCATAAACATTCGTTTTTTTTCAAAAAATTGTTCATGACCTTTTTGAAAGATATGATCCATTAGAATATATTTTGTTTAAGACAAAAATCTTTATCTTCAATTTCGTAGTTTTGAATTGTTAACTTTTAACAAGTTTAGAAAATACGGAGAGTTCACTGGAAATAAGACTAGCACTACTCTTTAACGTCTTTTGATACATACGAGGAGAAAATATAAAGAACAATTTTAGCTATTTTTAAAGAAAAAATAAAACAGTTGTCTAACTTTCACACAAAACTACGCGAAATCACTCAAATTGAAAAAAATATACGTGACCTTACACCAAGTTCCATCAGTAACAGATTTAATTAAGCAAAAATCTGTCTTCAATATTCTAACTGTAGGAAGACACCGAAAAAAACTGAACATATGCACTTACCCAAAAATTAGGGATAATTACGAAAATGATATTAACGTCATCCTTTTAATCGTCTTTTATTCTACCCGAGGACAAAGTTCAGTAAAAAAATTGAAAACACTTTTGAGAAAAATTCAAATGAGATTCCATGTAATGCCCCCCCCCCCCCTCGCTCAAAGGACAGGCGCACAGACGGACAGACGAATAGACGGACAGACGAATAGACGAATAGACGGACAGACGAATAGACGGACAGACGGACAGATAGATACACGGACAGATGAACAGTCTATTTACCTTCATTCGATTTTTCAGTATCATCGATCCACAGATCATGACTTTTGACTACACAACATGTTAGAGATAATTTACTAAATATAGGAACAAGATGTATTCACCTTTTCGTCACCAGGTCTGGAGTTTTCTGTGGAAAATTCGCCGTTTCCGGGCGTTAGATTGTAATACTCTCTCTCCTTACGAAGTAAGTGCGAAAAAGTAAAATATTAGTTGACGTTCGTGGAAACACCAGTCAGACTCAAATGAAATCAATTCAAATCTGCCAGCCAGGACGTGACATTTTGGGAGGAGAGTGTTTGTGTTTCATGGAGATAACACGAATCCAGTAAGTTCCTCACGCACGAAAAGGGTGTGGTGTATTTGTAAAATTAAAAGCAGGTGGTCTTAGCTCGACGCCCTTAATGCATATATGCAAATGAAACAAAAAAATACTTCAAGCATGAAGAAACTTTCTACTAAAGTGGCAACACCCGGTATACCTACGTCATTATGTACAATTTTCTGAGGCCGACATTCAAATCAAAATTCTAATGAGGATAATGTGATTCATTGTCACAAATAAGCACCCCGGGAGACATTCCAGAATAAATAGAAACATTTCTATGCAATAATTATGTTTGATAAATCAAATCAAATAATTGAAAAATGTAGTTCTCATTTGCAAAATGTTCGAAAATCTAGAAGCAATATATATATATATATATATATATATATATATATATATATATATATATATATATATATATATCCATTTTTTAAATCAAAGATCAAAGTATTTGTGGCATATTACGTTTAACAACTGTGAGTGAGCGATAGAAGGAGTGAGGGAGAGAAAATATATTGCAAATCAAATTGAAAAGCAGAAATAGAAGTTCAGTGATCATCTAAACTAGAGAAAATCATAAAAATATGTGTAGTAAATTGATGGATTGTACTAGATCAAAAGAAACAAGAAAATTGTTCAATTCTATTCGGAAAAATAAAAATATACAATGGGAAGGGGGCAATAGGCTCAGAAAAATGGAAAGGGATTTAAATTTATTACGAATAAATACTACCTTGTAGAGATATTTCGAGGATTAATTCCACATTGAAACTTATAAAGCTTAATAATTTTGTTCTAAACCACTTTAGTAATTTGCTGGTGCACTTACATATATATAAATATATATATATATATATATATATATATATATATATATATATATAATATATATATATATAAAGGTATTCACGCTGAGAAGTTAGTGACTAAAACTGGGAATAATTCTTTCAGTGCAATTAAATCCAAGTATATTGGCGTTTCAGTTGCAAATGATAGTTTTCTGCAAAATTGTTCAGGGGAGATAAACAAAATTTTATAGTACATCACTCACGTATACAAATGTTTTAAATCGTATATTTATTCACGATTCATTATACTTTATTTTTGCTAATTTTATTTTTATGGTGTCGTGAAAATCACCACAGGAATGGTCATATTCTGCTACTCACAATAAAAAAAATGCATTCATATCCATGCCAAGATTAATTGTCACCGACATTCTCTGATTATTGGAACGTTACTATCAGCTTGCGTCCAAGAGTCAATGAACGACGTTCCATGTGCTTTTTTTTACACTTGTTTTAACAACTTTGGCTTGTTGGTTGCACGCTCGTGACAAGAAGAAACTCCATTTCTTGAACCAAATCAGTTTACATATCATACTCCTCTATGATAAATAAAAAAAAACTATTTCTTAGAGCAACACATATTTCAACTTGCCGACAAAATGGCATCCTTATTTTAACCGTATAAATGACGATGAATGAATGTAAAGAATTCTTTCGACGGAGGTAAACGTTTATCCAGCATCTATTTACTCTCGCATGATTACGAAGATCCTATCACAGCCACCAAAGATTCACGAAAGAATGACGGGATCTGTTCGAATGTTTCATTGCAATTGCGCAAACATTCGAGATAAATTCGAGAAATATTTTTGCCAAACACAGCTCCCTTCATAAAAGTCCGTTCACTCCCATCACTGAAACGAATCCGTCAAGAAAACATGTGGAGAAACGAGTTTGGGTGAGAATAAGCTTGAGTGAAGCGAGAGACGCGCCGGAGAGGTAACTTACAGCTGTCAAGCTGCCTATTTACAGCTAAGTTGCTACAGCGAAGTGTACACGTATGATGGAAAGGGGAAAGTCATGCCGCGCACTCTCGTTCGTCGTCGGGCGATTGCCGTCGCTAGCGCTACAGGAGGAGAGTTGTGGTGAAGGGAGTTGACGGAGCGGGTGGTGTCGAGGGGGGGGGGGGGAGCTTCCAATAACACTGATGAGACGCCCTGAGGCCGGGGAATGGATCTGCCGCGTTACACAACACGGTGTCTACGCTGAGAATACGTGTAAGAAGTTCAACTGAAACCAATTGCACTCCACATGAATGTTTGAAGTTTTCGACGAAAGGGGTTAAATAACCACTAAAATTTCTAAATGTTGTGAACTTATTTTTAAAATTTTTACGATCCGGTTAATCATTTCTGCAAATAAAATTATTTTTCAGGCAATTTATTTCACAATATAATGCATGTAACGAAGACTATTTCCATAGTGACAGAAATACCACTTAAAATAATATTTTCTCGCGGAAATACATACATAGATATAAAGAAGAAGATAACGTGCTCAATTACTGCATAATGATAAATGAAGAGTGTGAATATTTTCTTTGAGGAATTGGTGCATGCTTAGCCAATCAGATGTTTTCGCTCAATATGTTGATATTACTGTGTCAACGGAAGGGAGTAAGTTTTTCACGTCATCCTCCAAATATTTCTTGCACTTTGATATTTACTCTATCCGTAAAGTAGTAGAAAAGAAGTGAAAGTCATATCAGGAAAGATACACTAATTCCTGATTTCCTGAAAGATACCACTAATTTTCTGAAATAGTTCAATGCCACCAACTTCATGTCAGTCTAAAATACTGATACATTATTGTCCTGTTAAACAGTAGTAAAGAGATACCATTTCAATAAGTAATTTTAAAAGTATTTCTTAGCAAAACAATGGTGGAAATCGCTTAGCTGTACTTCAAATTTCGGTTTACGATTTCCAAAAAAATGCCAAGAAAATTAAAATAGCAGGTGGTCAGTAAGCCACTAACATTCTCGTATTATTTCTGTTATGATCTTTATATTTCAGTCTATTGCATGCAAATATTTCTTCATGTACCTCTACTTGAAACACATGTTTATGACAAGCATATTATTCAACACAGCCACTTAATGTATGTTTTATTGTATACATAGCACATTATGTGCTTATCAAAGCTGAATCTGGATACTTAAAAGATATTCAAATGTATTTGTTGCCACAGCAACACGCGGTTTTGAAAGTGCGCAATTTTGACAGTTACGTGGTCATTTGAGTAAATCAGTTAGATTCGAAAACTTTAACTAATTTACTCCAAAATTTGTCGACGGGTGATATAAGAACATTCCTCGCGAGATGTCAATTCCTTAAATTAGGGACAATTACTAACCACAATAACAGTTAGTGTAGAAGATACAGATTGCGTCTGGGACGTGATATTCACTTCTAGTGTTTTCTTTTAAAATATCCTTCCATAAAAATATGAAGAAGACATGTGTGACTAAAATTAAAAAGAAGTGTTCAAAATGAATCAAACAGGGATTCGTAACATCGAGCAGTGCACTGTCCTCTTCGCATCGATTGAGGGTGCATGTTCATTCCTCAAAATCTCCCTGGAAGGTACTGTTCCTCAAAAGCAAGTCGTCCTTCTCGAAACAGGAGGATTTGGCGCGTCTAGTGGCCTCGGCAAATGCGGGAGCCAAGTGCAAACTCGTAGTTGTCGCGCCGCTCGGGCGCGCGGCTCGAAGACGAGTGGCGGAGGGGAGTAGCCAGGCGGCGGGCGGGTGTCTGAGCGCGGATTAGCCCAGGGACAAGGGCGGGATCCCTCACGCCGTAAGACTTCTCGCCCATTGACGCCGCTCCGCCCCGCCCCCCCCCCCCGCCCCGCCAGCCCGCTATAATAACGCAGCGGACCACTTTTGTCCGCCTCTTATTCCCGCGACGCCGTAATCTGCTATAACTCATAAGGGCTCCTCAGCCGCCGCCCGTAGCCGCTGGGCGTCCGTCGTACGGGTCGCGCCGTTGATTCAGGGATTAGCGCCGGCCGCAGAAATTAGGCTCTTCTCTTCTCCGTATCCTCTTCGCACGCCCCCGCCCCCGCCACGCCCCGCCTCGCCGTCCGAGGCGTGAAAGACGTGCCCGCTCACCCCCACTCGAGCCGCGCTCATCCCTTGGAGTGCGAACGCGCGTGGGAAAAGAGCCAGGTTGGACGACGGGCGAAGACGCTCCTTCTGAAACTGGGCTCCAGGCTCAGGGGCGAGGTGCAGAACGCTGTACGTGGGAGAAAACAGCGAAAATTACGAACACGAGAAGGCATTATAACATTTATATTGGATGTTAAATACTCGTGTATTAAAAGTAGGCCCGAACATGAACATGGAAAGCGAACACTTCTTCGTTACAAAGGGTGAAACGAAAGAATTAATTATTTTCGTAACTAGAAATAAAAAGCGAGATTATCTCTTAATACAAAAAATACTAGTAATACCATTTTCGTGCGAAAATGACTTTATATTCTCATTCACAATATGTAATGAGATCTAATGAGACTTACGTGGTCTGAAATAATGTTCGCTTATCTCACAAATATTTACTGACATCCAAGGATTACATTTGCTTGTGCGTCAGTCTCGTGAATTTTCTTGTACATGTACATAGCATCAGAATACGTATTAATTAACATGTTTATTTCTTCTTCATAGTGTTTACGTTTTTGGTAAATTTCTAATGGATTTATTTTATTTGGCCTTTACATATTGATGGAGAATGTCAAATTTTGTTGAAAATGAAATTTAGATTGATTTAAATCTTTTTAAAAGAAAAAAATAGATTTATTATTGAGTTATTTCAAGAAAAGAAATCTATAATAAACAAACAGAAAATAAATAATGGAATAAAAATAAATTAAAATCGTTCATGATATTAGAAGTTAATATTAATTAAGGTTGGAAGATAACAGTTTTAAAGTAACGTTAATTAGATTAAGGGAAGTAATTTTTCCATTACTTCTTTATTGAGAGGACCCATAAGAGAAGCAAGATGCGTGAGCGCGCCCTACATGCGCACCGCTGATCACACAGCGGCCCAGCTGGGCGTCCGCGGCTCAGCCGGGAGCGCCAAGTCGATTCTCGAAAAAAAGATTGCGCGTTAAGAGGCTGCCACTTGCGCAGATTACAAACACAAGCGACGCCGCATGGCCTGACTCACTGCGCAATATCGCCCCGGGGGATTACTCCCCCCTCCCCTCCCCTCCCGCCGCGCCGACGCCGGCGCCCGCACCGCCTCCCCCCTCCCCTCCCCCGCCGCAGATATTGCGTTTTAAAACGCAGCTCGAGAGGCAATGTTGCAATTACGAGTGCACTCGGGCGGTGTTTGGGTGAACGCTAAGCTCTGTAATTTTGTATCTCCTCAGCTTCCGCTTTCATTTCCCGCGCATTGGGGAGGTGGTGTTGCTCGCAGTGGCAGAGGCGTCGGCAGAAGCGATGAAAAGGGATGGTGGCGGTTGTGGTGATATTGACGATAATAATAGTGGCTCCGAAGGCGTTAATGGTCCGAAAGACAATGACGGGATTGGAATATGGGTCCGTGGGGGGGGGGGGATTGGAGTCAGTGAAAATAGTGAAGCTGGTGACGCCGTACGTGACACGAGAGTCGTGACGGCCTAGTGCAGTGGTAGGAAGGGCGGTGGCGGCGACCCTCGCAAACAAGCAACGCGCATATCACGTAGCCGCAGGAAATGGGAGTGTTCTCCACTTATTGTCGCCGGAAGAGATGCCGGGACTTCATCACGCTCCAAAGGCGCACCTACCTGTGCCAACATGATAGTCAGGGATCTCCAAACTTTTCAGGAAATCGACAGATTAATAATTTGTGCAAACAACGTATCGTAACGAATGGTACAATAAACGTATCATAACATCACACTTACTACATTCATTTTAATAGTTTTACTTTTTCTTTTTCTTTATTTCAAGACAGGACTGAAGGGAAACGTGGAAAAAGTAACATTATCTTTGTATGTTAGATTGAGATATACTGTAATACGCATCAGAACGCTTTACGAATTGCATCAATCCGAATATTTGCTTTCATTTATCTTCATACTGGGTGTCGTAAGGAGTACTTTTTTTTTATTCATACGAATTCAGAATGAGACAATCTACACGGGCTTAGAAGACGGTAAGATGTTTTTCATGTTCAACAATGGTAATGGTCAAGCCTAAAGGAAGATTGTAAGCCATTGTAAAGGAAGATTTTAAAATTTCCTTAAATATTAAATGCATTTTAAGGCGTTCACCCAATTTGCAATGTATTAAAATTTGAGGGTAATTCAATTAGAAGTTCTAAAAGTATTCTACAACGAAACACAAAAAATGACAAAAAAGTAAATGAATTGTAAAAGGTAAATGACAAGAAATTTTTAAAAGTGTTAATTTTAATTTATCTCTTAAACACTGTTTTAAATAAAGAATTTATTTATAACATTTTAAAAAGTATATAAACTGATAATGTATACTTCAAATGAAATAAAAACTTCTTTCATTTCTTCATTTTTTGAATAAACTGGACAAACGAAAGAGTCTCCCCAACCCTCCGTCTGTACTTACCTATGGGTCTTAGACTTCCGAATTCGGGGATGTATTGTCACGAAATCATGAAAGGTGTGACACACTCAAATTGACATGCGTCTTTCTGAGAAAAATCTTTGATTATGAAGAATCAGGATGTTCTTGACGGCGGGAAACTACGACTAAAAGTGAGTCAACTCTTCCTTAAGGTACGAGGAAAGAAACGAGATAAGAGAACTAAATACAAACAAAAAGTGATGAAATGACAAAGGAAATGTACTCCATTAACGTGCCAGTGATAGATCGCAATGTTCAATAATCACTGGGATTTACCAAGAAGGTAAGTTTTGCAAATCACATTTCCGATTTTTTTATTTTTCATGATTACGTTTCATACCGTTTTAGAGAATTTGTTGCTCTACTTGTAAGACATAATACTAAAGTGTGTATTGCCTTGAATGAGCGTAGCAAATATTTGTTTTCAAATGCTTTTTAATAGAATAAAAATTGAAGAAGAGTGCCATTTTAATATTGAATTATTTACTTACAATTCTAATTTGATATGCGTATCAAATTTAATGAATACAATAAATAAATTGTAATTTATTTACTCTAGTCAATTCGATATTAGTTTTTCTCAAAGTTGTGGATGGAGTCATAGTTTACATCATATGTACTTAACTTCTATGATCATCCTCTGGCGTACAATTGTCCTAAAACTACCTTAAAATATACTGATAGTTCCAATAAACTCTTACTATCAGCTTGTAGAATGAATATATCTTTTGAAATACTTTTAAACATAAATGAAACATTTACAGCAATTTCTAACGCTCAAACATTTTCTTACAATTTGGGTGAAACAATATTTTGAAAATAACATAAAACCGTTAACTTCCAAATTATAAAATTTTACAGTCTGGGTGCAAAGACTTGGATGTTTTGAATTTATCACAGAAAAAATAAGCATCAGTACCCCAGTACGATTATATGAACCCTGTCTGATTGATGTCTTCCAATTAATTTTTACCAAATTATGTTTTCCTGAAGATGAAATAGCGCGCCTGGTCACCATGGCCTGTTTCGGCACATAATTATTTTCTGATAAAACAATTATAGCGAACAGTTGTCCTTCCATTTTAGGAGATAATGCCAGAGTTTCGCCGCGCAAATCAAGAGTCACTGAAGTGTTTCTAATTGGAAAAGCGTCGTTTGAGCGTCCCTTGTCCCGAGTGTGTTTGTCGCAGTGGTGACAACGCTGTATCCGTTACAAGGAAATGTGTACATAGGCAGCGAGGAGGAAATGCAAGCAGAGTGAAAAAAACCGTCCGGACGAGTCTCGGCCGGCGCGGAGTCGCCCGACCGGCCGACGCGACGCGACGCGACGCAGGACTTGAACCGCGCACAGGCGGAGCACGCGGGACACCACGAAAATTTCATGCGCCGATGGCGGCGCACAACCACAAACACCGCCAGCGCAAACAAATTTGTTGGCCAACGACTTTCCAGGCGGAGCGCGCGCGCAGCTCGAACGGTCAGACGCGCGGAGGAGAGAAGCTCTGAAGAAACTAGTGGAGCTACAACAGGACATCCTTCCTCGCGTTACGTATCACTTTTGAATAATTCAAAAAAAAAAAAAATCAGTTCATCGAAAATTTAAAAAAAATGGCGGCCCTTTTTATAAGCATACTTTACTCGAGAAGAAAATTCCAAACGTTTTCAGACAATATAATTTTTAAACCTCTTTCAATTCAAGCAAAAATAACGCCAATGCTCTTCACATTTTTCAAAAATGTCAATTCAAGCAAAAATAACGCCAATGCTCTTCACATTTTTCAAAAATGTTTCATGACTTTAATTAAAGATATAATTTTTTTAACATATTTCATTAATGAAATACATCTCTATAATCAATAATGTAGTTTTGTGATCTTAATATTTTAGTTTTCGAGAACAAAAATTCTCTATTCGAGAGGAATTTAACAAAAAAATTCAGTCGTTTTTTTAAAAAAAAAACTCCCTATATTTCACGCATTTTTACTAATTATACATATTTTCGACCAATTGTGGAAGACGTAACATATCTTCAATGTTCTTGAAGGACGATGGTCAAAAAATGTTGAGCTCTTGTAATTGTCCAAAATTGAAAGAGTTCAAGAAAATGAGTCGCGTGTAATTTTTAAGCGTCCGACGGAAACAATTTAGTCAAATGTTTGAAGCCATTTTTGAGAAAATGTTAAAAATGTTAAGAATTCACGAAAAGTAACCCCAAAAATGACCAAAAAAGGTTATATCTCAGAACCTCGAGTTCGTCCAGACTCATTGAGTAATATTATTTTTGGATAAAATAATCTGAACAGTTGAGTTGATAGCGTTGTCCACAAACGGACAGACAGTCAAACGGACAACGTTCTGCAATTAACCAATTTTTCGATTGGACACTTCTCTAACGGTCGTGCAAACGATTGACTTAGTCTGAGATTTTTGTAAACAGAATTCAATGAACATTTCACGCAGAGCTTAAGACAAACTTTTAAATTATATTTTTACAATTGAAAATGGGGATTTAAAACAAAGGAGATATGTCAGGCTCTGAAATGAAATTACTGCAACTTTGAGGGCATGAACTTGTTTTAAGAATTTTTTGTTCAAACATATTTTTTAAAAAAGAAGAAAAAACTACATACAGAGATTTTCAGTAAAAACAAAAATATTTACTACGAACTATCTGAATTTCATCTCAACTTTGGATCAAAATTATGACGAACGAAATACGTTATTTTTGTTTCTTTATGCCGCATTATTTTGTAAGTCAATGATACAAAAAGTTTGTATGTACTTAAATTGCAACAACGGACATTCAGTTGAAGGTAACTAAATAATGCCATGCTTTACCGTGACGATTACGTTCCATTTATAAAATAATTGTCTTTGTCTACAGTCTATGTAGATTAATTTAATGATCTAAATTATATTAATAATCAGACACGGATAGGTTACAGTAGAAGAGATCAAGTACTGTATAATAATTATGAAACGACACTGAATTATCTACCCAACACTGAATGAGGTGTTCTACGGCGTTGTAGAAGAAAAATACATTTCACAGATAACTGAGAACTTGAAAATAAAAATATTAATAATTAAGGTTCATGTAGTCCTTAGCACTGAATTTCATTGTGGACATAAATAGAAGCACATTATTATTATTATTATTATTATTATTATTATTATTATTATTATTATTATTATTATTATTATTAATTATGTAATATAGTGATATTGTAATTCAAAATGTTCACCAATAGCTCTGAATTCGTATCAATGAGAGGAATCTTTTGGTTTTTTGTTTCATGACAAGAAAACACAGGCAGCCGCCGGGAAGGTGTTCCATGGCCAGCAGCGCGGGACGCGTTATCACCCAGCGACGCGATCGAATCCTCCGCCGCCCCACCTGGCCTTCAGGTATTCCCCGCGCAGGTAAAGTTAAGTTAATCAGGCGGAGGGCGGGCGGGGGGGGGGGGGGCACGTCGCGCGAGCCCCCAGCGCACAAAGGGTGCGCGCCCTGTCGCCGAAATCCGACCTGCCCCCGCTCTCTCGCTCGCTCGCCTGCTCGCCCGCCGGGCGGGTCTCCGCGCCTGACAACACCACCCCGCCCCCGGCGGCGGCGCGCCCCGCGCGACAGTAGCCCCGGCTAATGGACCGGCCCCGGTCCCGCCCGGCCCCGCCCCACCCCGCCCCGCCCCGCTCCGCGCCGGTGGCAGCGGAGGATTACGCACCGCCTGCGGTTAGTCAATCAGCCGCCGCGGGGCGGTCGCCAGAGCCGGGCGGCGGGGGATTACCGTCTCATTACCGGGCGGCGACAATGGGCGCGCCGCGCCGGAGAGGAGGGCGGCCGCCCCCGGCTTCACACCTCAGCGGACAGGAGGGCGGTTGCCCGGAGCGGCGGGGCCTGGCGGGGCGGGGCGGGGCGGCAGCGCTGGCATTCTAATGTAATTATTGTCCCCCGCCGGGCGATCGGACGCATTGTGGCGAGGCGGGCGACGACGCGGTTGGCCGGCGCCGCGGCGGTGGGCGTCGCGACGCGCGCGGAGGGGTCGTCGGCCGTTGACGACGCGCGGCGGCCCCAAGCTGTGCCACTTGCCGCGCCTGCGCCCGGATTCAAATGCTGCTTCTTATGCCACTTGTAGGTGTGACCGGTCTCCACTTGCGGCATTCACGGCTCTCAATGGACATTAACGAAAAATCACAAAGGCTTTGCATAATGGACTGCGATGCGCCGACCAGTAGAAGAAGCAGCTGCCTGCAAATGAACACAAGGAGCCAAGAAGGAGGACTGCACGATGAATTGCCATAATTGCCATTATTATGTTCAGCAGAGAAATGTAGAAAGGACGTGTTTCTTAATTGTCAACGTACAATTGTAATTCCCCGTGAGCAGGTTTGTTTTCAGATTGCAATGAAGGCATAATAATAATAATAATAATAATAATAATAATAATAATAAACAGTTTGTACCAACGAAAAGATTAGAACCACTTCTAAGAACGTTGGTTGTTAGACATACTAGAGTAATGTTTTTGACAGTAGTGAAAAATAACAATATTTATAAATACTAACATATGGATAAATATAATTCAATGTGCTTTAATTTTGTGGTAAATAATTAAAGCGTATTAATAACGAATACTTTAATAAATAACTAAACGCTAATTTTAAAATCATACGAATCAGTGAATCCCTTACGAAGAACATTGTGCTGTAGATTTTCGCATTTCTTTTTCATGCGATACCATTTCGAGAGTGATCTCATGAGCGAAGCCCCACAGCGGCCGCCGAATCAGCGCGGGGGCGGGGCGGAGGGGCGCGGGCGCTAATCCCCGTCCGGCGCCACCCGCCCGATGACGTGTACAACACGCGCCCCTAATCCCGCATTATATCCGCTGTTATGACATTGTGACTCCCCACGCTTCCGTCCTGCCCCGCCACATCCGCGATCCTTCCCACCGACGTCCCGCCTGCCATACGCCCTGCGGCCCCCGGCCACCCCCTGCCGCCCCCGTCGCTCCTCACCGCTCCCGCCGGCCCCGCGCCCTCGCCGCCACGCCACCGCCACGGCCCACGCCTGTCCCACCTCCGCCACCCCGCCGCCCACGCCGGCCCCCTTCCCTCGTCGCCCCCCGCGGCCCACGCCCTGCCCGCCTTCCCACCGCCCCCGCCCCCCCGCCGCCCCCGTCGCTCCCCGCCGATCCCCGCCGCCTCCGCCGCACGCGCCACCGCCACTGCCCCCACCTGCCCCACCCCCGTCACCCCCGCCGCCCCTGCCGCCACGGCCGCCACGGCCGCCACGGCCGCCACGGCCGGCCCCGCCGGCCCCGCCCCCCTCGCCGCCCCCGCCCTCCTTCCCGCCCCCACGGCCCACGCCTGTCCCACCTCCGTCACTCCGCCGCCCCCGCCGGCCCCGCTCCCTCACCGCCACGCCCTCCTCGCCGCCCCCAAGGCCCACGCCGGGCCCGCCTCCCCACCGCCCCCGCATCCCCGCCGGCCCCGCCGCCCCCGACGGCCCCGCTCCATCGTCGCCCCCACGGCCCACGGCGGGCCCGCCCCCCCACCGCCCCCCGCATCCCCGCCGGCCCCGCCCCCCCGCCGCCACGGTCGGCCCGGCCGCGGCCGCGCGCGCCAGCCCTTGAATAGGCGCAGAGGACGGCGGGCCGAGGGCGGAAAGCGTCGCCTCCAAGGATTAAGGTAGCGCCGGGGATAGACGCGACCTCCAAGCTCTTCCTCACACAGCGGCGGCGCTCGGGGCGTGATTGTGCGCGGGTTGCCGCCTCCGAGCGACACCTTCCGCCCCTAATCACGCCTCCGCCCCTCGCCGCGCCCCTCGCCGCAGCTTTATATATCTATATCTATATAAGGAGAGCGGCGGTGGCGGCGGCGGCGGCGGCGCCAAAGCAATATTCCCAGCTTTGCGGCCCGGCCCAGTCTTCCGGGACCCCGTCATCTCTTTTCAAGCTTTCGCGGCTTAGACTTCTCTTGTCGCGCACAAGAGTGCTTCCTCCCGCCGTCGCGTCGCGTCGCCTGCCGGCGCCTCCGCCTCCGCCTCCGCGGCCTCCGCCTTCGTCTTCCCGCGCGGAGACCGACGTCTAATATCCGCCGTCATAAAAAGTACACTGCGGCGCGGAGCGTCCGCCTCGCCTGGCCTCCCTCCGACGCGAGGCGGAACGTCCTCCCACGCAGCGCGACCGTCAGCGCCTCTCGGCGACGCCGGCCCTGTAATCCCCGCCCGTCTCCGATGCCTTTTTTTTTCTCCGCGCCAGACAAAATGTCGGCGACACGCGGCCGGGCACCGTTGTTGGTCGAGGACTGGGGTTCCCAACGGGGGCGGTATGGACCACCTGGGGGTCCGTCGAATATTGATGGGGTCTATGATGATCAAGCGGTCAATTGCCAAAAATAAGTCGGCGCCTTATCGATTTAATGAAGATACCGTAGATTACAAAAATGTCTTAATGAATTTAATTAACTGATAATTAACTGATTTTTCTGATACAAATCATAATAATCTATAATAATAAATTACAAATTCGCTGCTCTTCTTTCGTATCCGTTGTTCATCCTTAGGAATAGAGGAATTACGATGTTTAGAAAGCTCAAGAAATTTTAACCATGCGTTAACAACGATATTCTCTCCCGCAAGGAAGTACTCTACGCAATATGCATTGGAGAAAGGTTATGACAAAAAGTGTTGAAAACGTTCAACATGTTGTAATAATTGCATTTCAATGAAGAATAGAAACTTAGTCACTCAAAAGCGGTTGCGCGTTCTGTAATTGAAAAAGCGAGATATTTATGATAATATTGGTGTAAGAAACTGTAATCTTCAAGGCATTTAGATGGAATTCCGTGTGTCATGATTATCAATGGTGTATATAACAAACAAAACGAAAGGTGGTCGACCAAGGAAACATGTCGATGACAAAAAAAAGTTGATAATCCCAGGTCTAGGATGGCATTGTGTATGAACCACAGACAAGAGAATAACAGAAAATAATAACAGGCTGCCGCTGGCCACACTTAACACACATTTTGATATTGCGACACATTGAATCAACATAAAATAAAATGTTGATTGATACACAAACCTACATGTTACATTTTTTTTTATCTCCGAGAAGAATAAAAGGTTTTCCACCGTCTCATATTCTCTGATTTTTCGTGTTCGCCCCAGTAATTCTTCGTCGCGGGTGGGGGGGGGGGGGAGGCTTTGTTGCCGTTCGATGCCACCGCGCGCGGTGCCGAGAGGGGAGGGATGTCAAGGGGGAGGGGGAGGAGGGGAAGGAGGTGATGGGTCGTGAAAACGCGACGTGACGAGGCGTCGAGGCGGAAGGCCATCGCGCTTGTTCTGGGCTTTTCCGGCCCGCGCTCCCCCGATTAGCAGCTAAAGAGGGCACCACCGCCTCTCATCGACCTGTGGGAACGGCTCGAGAGACTCTGCAGGCAACGCTTCTTACTGCCCAAAAGCACTTCGCGGGGTCCTCTAAGTGTTACGGTTTATTCTTCGGCTACTTCAAGGGTTTTATTAAACAAGGGGAAATCTGCTCGTCGGGCCATATCATATCAACATTGCGTGTAATGTTCACACATTCGTGAAGTTCCGAAAATATTTCTGAGGTACTTGACTGGTATTCATTTTACACGAAGCAACTTTCCTGCCTCATGAAACTTACACGGGAGAAAGTAATAGAAAAAGATAATCAACATAAAGATACTGAAATGGTACCTGAATAATTCGAATTTTGATGACGATAATGAATGTATGAAAGATTCGAGTAAATTATAAACATATAAACTCTATTTTTACAATGAATATTAATCATTTGTATTGTAATAATACTAATGTAGTTGGCTAATATTTCACTCATTCTCTTAATAAACAGGGCGTGTAAATTTCAATTATAACAGACAACAAAAACAAAAGGTAGTTGTAAACTGAAGCACGACAGTTCCTCTCATAATCTAGACACTATACTGCCTTGTAGCTGTCTTACGTGAACTACTTGCGGAGCGATAAAACGTCAGAGAAATAAAACCCAAATTATACGCCAGACAACACTTGATAAATGCTTCGCGGCAAGAGATGATGGATATGGAAGAAGAATGCAGTCTGCTAGAAAGGGACGGAGCGAGGAACTCAATGCAAGCGATGCAAATGAGCGCATACTTTCACGAGTGTCCGGCTTGGACGCATGCACACAGGACACGAAGAAAGCAGACCTCTCAGAAGCTGCTTCGCTAACTAATGATTTTATCCTGCAATTTAGTTAAATAGGATGAAGTTTATCTTCAACATTCTTTGATTTTTATCTTTTTTTGCTTTCTAAATGATACAGTTTAAAATGTCATTTACAAGACATCTACATCTTTACCATTATTTTCTAACAATTTACCGCAAGTAGCTAATTAGTCGATAGACGAAGAGACGCTTTTAAAGATCCATGCAAAAAAGAGACCACGATGGTATTTTATGCATTAAAAAAATCAAATGTCAGTAACAAGTCTACGAAGCCAGTTTCTGGTTTGTGTAAGTTTTTACCCAAGATACGCAAGACCAGTTATACGCAAATAAAATATATTAACTGGTAAGTTAGTTAACGAAGAATCTCAGAGTCCATTAATAATTATTTCATACCATCTGTTCTTCAACACGATTCAATTGCAGATTTTTGTTCTACGGACCAAACATTTCATGGAGGAAACAAGATTATTAAGACAAAGAAGAAATGAGTATTAGCCTTAGAGACGCAATGAAATAGAAAAAGAGATGTAGGAACTTATTTTGTGTGATATGAAGTTAGCAGATCAATATCGGAATATCAAGTAAAACCTCTAAATCAGTGTCGCCAAACCAGCGATCGCGAATTACTAGTAGTTCGCAGAGAACAAAAGTACAGAAACAGATTCACTGATGAACATTTCGACAACTGTATTCAATTGGAAGTCTCAAACTACTTTTCCTACATAAAAAAGTTGTTAATGACAAAAAAGAGATCCATCCTTTTCCTTAACAAGTGTGATGAAATATCTGTTTTTACATTTATAATTTGGTACTAAACTATATTTCAATGTTTTGTAATGTGCAATTCCATTTCAATTAATTTTTCTTGCATACACTTTTGTTCAAATTTGTTTCATATTTAATAGAATTGTATGTTTATGGACAATGAACAAATGTTAATATTTGAAGAAAAAAGATGTGGTTGTTTCTTGGTAGCTCACAATAGGATTGAAAACGGTATGGTTCATACGAGGAAATAATTATAAGCGTCGTCATCGCCAACAATATTATTTATTAAAAAAAAGCAGCTTTCGCAGCGACACACAAAAGCGACTACCTAGTCGTTTTTGTGGCTTCCATACAGCAGAAAACTGATGGTGATGGCTAAGCCATCGAAAGCTGCTTTTTTAATCAATAATACTGTTGGCAATGACGAAGCATATAATTATTTCATTAGAAATGCCAACGATAACTCACCACAACACCTATATGGTTCATACGTTTGGCGACCAGTGCTCGAAACGATACAAAATCCTGAGCTTCTCTCATCGCGACCGGAGGGTCAACAGCCACCGCATTACCCAATTACGTGGCAGGTGGCAAGTTTTTCCGCGGAGCCCCCAAACGGCGGCTTACGCCGGCCACGGAGGGCGCGGAGGGCGCGGAGCTGCCGCCGCCGGCTTTCACAAAATCAAGCCATCGCGCGCTGCTGTCACAACGGAGCGCGCGGCCGCGCTGCCGAGCTGCCCGGGCCGGCGGCCGCGGTAATAGAAGTGTCAGCCTCTCGCCTTCCCAGCGCTGCAGACGAGGAGAACGTCTCCGAGCACTTGCACTTCGTTGCAACACGCCGTCAAGGCAGATAATCGAATGTACGGTTTTATTGAAATGCTTCGTACTGGTGTTTGTCAACAAGAAATCAATCACGAAGTAGTACCACCTTTGAAGAAGCATATTCAAGTATATTCATCTTACGAAAGAATGCAAAAAATTCGAAAAAAATAACGTGAAGAATAATTTGCAGTTACTGCCGAGGAGAGTAACTTTAACTTGATCTAAAATTGTTTATGTCCAGGCCAATAATCGTGTGACATTGAATTCAAATGATCAATCATTAGGAGCAGATAATACCATACTTAGTTGCTAGGTCTATTGCAAGGTGAAGATACCTTCTGTACATGCCAAATAGTATCGACAAAACAAATTATTTTGCATTTAAATGCAGAGTAATAAATTAATCTATATGCAACGACGTAAGATTGCACAAACATTGCGGGAGTAAGAACTTATAACAGGAATGAAAGTTTTATAAGCCGACAATATGAGGTCGACATACGAACCAGTTGCTCAAAAGATCTGAAAGTGGAAAGGAAACTTAACGCAGCTTGAGGCGGGACAAACTGTTCCAGCTTAGCAGAAACAGTTGGCGCCTGGAGAAGGATTTCGTAGGAAACCCTCTCGCGTGCCAACTCTGCTGCGAAATATTTTTTCGAATATAACATTTATTTAAAAAAGCTGAACGTTTTATAAACTACTACACTCCTTAATTTCATCGTCTAAGAATAATAATTTCGCGCTCTGTCCGATGTAGGGCGACAGGGACACTTAACATTCCGCGGCGGGGGCCGGTGTGGGGGCGGGAGGAGGGGGCGAACGTGGGGATGGCGGGGGTGGCGGTGGCAGAGATGGGAGGGCGCGTGGGCGAAAGCGATACACCGAGCGGACTAAGCGAACGACGGGAGGTAGGAGGGAATTTTTGAGGGCAGTCTGACGACGTAATGGCAAGCGGCAGAATGCTCGAGCGAACGTTAATATTTTCTATGAGTACGTGGTGTATGGCAGGCGACGGATATGATGAGGAAGAGAGGTAGGTCGATTTCAGTCGCTGTCTGGAGAAGAATTCTAGCGTCCGGTTTCTCTGATCGGTAGTTTTCCGTGGTTTCTCGAATAAATACCAGGCGAATGCCGGAGCAGTACCCTAACAAACGGGCCACGGGCCGCGTGCGATCTTAACTTTCCATTCCTTGTTCTACCCTACCCCTTCCTAACACACACTTCCACTTACATGCACTACACATGCCGGGAGACCGACCGGGAGCTTAAGCTTGTCCCGGCTGGGGCGGTGCCCCGCTGCGGGAGATACCTGGTTGGAAAAATCCGCTAGCCGACGGTTGGTCGGCACCGGATCTAGCCATCCAGTTGGGAAAGACCACCGCCACGTCCAGAGCAAAAACATACACCACACTTACGGGACAACTTTAACAATTGACGCGCCCGAAATCACTAGTAATCAATCAGGATGAGGAAGGATGTAGATGGTGCGTGAGAGAGGACGGGAAACGAGAGGAGTAGAGGGGACGGGATACGAGGATCGTGGAATGGGGTCTGCTGGGCGGTGGAGAGAACAGGAAAGAGGATCTCGAGTGGGAGAGCAAATGGAAAACGTGTGTGCCGGGGGTGGTTGGGTGGTTGGCGGGTGGCGAGTGGCGGAGTAGCGTGGGCGATGTCACCGCAGGCAACGCCGCCTGTCGCTTGCTTTACGTTTCGCGCGGAATCTGCCCGCGTGAAATATCGCCCAATTCGAAGTGAAATGCGAGCACGTGCGAGTGCCGGGAGAGCGGCGCGGAGGGGGGGGGGGGCGGCACTAATTGCAGGGGCTGCCACTGAAACTCGCTTCCACTGAGACCACGTAGTTGCCTTCCGTGCCGTGGACATCGCCAGTACTTCGATCGGCTCTCACGTCTGACGCCTGATATTTTCACTTGTTTATCCATTTTGCCACTGACGATTCATGCGGAATTGTAGTGGACATAGCGATCTCTCGGCAAGTTTTCTCAGGATTCTCCCGTTTACCCTACATTCTTCATTTATTCAGGTCGTATCTTCATATTCACATATTCATCAAATTCATTCACCCGTTTCCAGGTATGGGACTGGAAGTAAACTGGAAGAGGACTGTTAGTAAAAATATAGTACCATATCGACATCATCAATATATTAGATTCATCAGATATAATAATGTATCAGCTGTATTCAGATTCAGAGACTTTTATCGAATAAGTCTAAATTGATGATCACTTGCGCTTGAAGTAGATTTTACAAATTTCAAAGACATTAATTATTTTATTAGGTTAATGAAATAAGTAAATAAAAAATGGATTTTATATTATAACCTATTTTTGTGAATACATTTTCAACAAATCCCAGAAAAAGTACATTCCAAATACCTGAGTGACTACACATAACTAAGATGTAATTACTCTTACATTCTGCGTACTCTTACATTCTGCTTTTTCTCAAATTTTTCTCAGCCAATCATACTCTTACCACTACTAATCTCATTTCAAGCATTGTACAATCTGCAACAACTCCGCGTCTTGTTTGCTCAACCTCCAACACCCTTATCCGTCTGTCGTTGCCACCTCCTTCTCCCCTCATTTGCCAGCCTCCGCCACCCAAGCCTTTCCCTACGCGACCCCACCCCCTCCCCCCACACAGCCGCAGTGGCGTGGCCGGCGGAAGGAAAAGAAGCTGAGGCGCGCGAAGATTCGTTAAGCGGGAGGCGGGAGGGGCGGGGAGGGGCGGAGGAGGTGGAGGCGGGTCGTCGTTAACATGATTTCTGACTCCCAGCGGCAGGCGCGCGCCCGCCCGCCGGGCACGCGACACCGCTGCGGCCTCGCCCTCGCCCCCCCCCCCCCGCCCCCCCCCCCCGCCTCCGTCGACTTCTCTCCAGTGGCGCCTTCCAGCATGCGAGGCACGGCCGGCTGCGCGCCGGAGTAAATCACGCGCGGGTGCCAGTCCCGTAAAACCACGCTGCTACAATGATAACTGCTCTTTGATTGATGCTATTCTATTTTTACCGAGGGAATTACATTACTGTAAAATTTAGGTCCCTTGCCAGCATTAGAGGTAATATCTCATATTTCTAAAGTATGAATTATCAGACATGAAATATCAAGAAAGATTTCTCATGTCACGAAATGCCGAGTTTCTCTACGATCCGGATGATCACGTGACTCGTGGAAGAACAGCTGAACGTACTGGGAGAATACATTTCATTTTTGGTAGAAAGGTGATAATGGATATCTTTATGTCCATTTTGTTAACAGGGTAAAGAAACTGAGTTTACATCTAGGTCTACAGAAAATCTCAGCCAGAGAGGACATGGTAATTAGACAAACTATTATTAAAAACTTCCAGCAGCAGATCCTCACCAAATTCCCGGAAGCTACGTCACTTCAGCAGCAGATCTCGGCTAATCATTTTTATACATTATCTAGCGGCTGAATTAGACTGGTTACGTTTGAACCGGAGAATGGCAATCGCTAACAATATAGACCTCCCAGAGCGAAAATATATTTGTAGAAAAAATTAGCCGGCGCTTCCTGGCTAAACAAGAAAACACACTGAGGGGTTTCTTACAAGAACCAAACAAGTTCAAAATTCCATGTTTTGAAGTATTTCAAGTTAACTGGCGCTAACTGCTGGGACATTACATTTCGGCAAGTGCAAAACACATTGAAAGATATATGGCGCCAAAAAATTATAAATTCATTACTCTGCACGACTACGGTATGAAGTTTTTGGTGCCTTCTGATAAATCTAGTACTTGGACAAGTGAAATAATTATATGCGTCGTCATTGCCAACAATATTATTTATTAAAAGAGCAGCTTTCGATGGCTTAGCCATTATCATCAGATCATCAGTTTCCTGCTGTACGGAAGCCACAAAAACGACTACGACTACTAGTCGTTTTTGTGGCTTCCGTACAGCAGAAAACTAATGATGATGGCTAAGCCATCGAAAGCTGCTCTTTTAATAAATAATATTGTTGGCAATGACGACGCATATAATTATTTCATTAGAAATGCCAACGATCACTCACCACAACACCTATATGGTTCATACGTTTGGCGACCAGTGCTCGAAATGATCCAAAATTCTCAGCTTCTCTCATCGCGACTGGAGGGTCAACACCCACCGCATTACCCAATTACGTGGCAGGCGGCAAGTTTTTCCGCGGAGCCCCCAAACGGCGGCTTACGCCACAACACCCATACTTGGACTAGTTTGGTTCACGTAAGAAATCCTTCAATTGCTGGATGATCCCCATTGTGACGTCACGCCGCAGCAGCACCCGCGGCGGCACAGCACTCGCCCGATGCGTGGCGAGGAGTCGCCGGAAGCGGCGGCTGTTGGCGCGGAACACCAGCGATCGGCGTCGCTGGCTCCCACTGTGCGCGCCGTCTGCCGCCGAAAAAACGACTTCCTGCGCTAAACGCCCCCGCCCCCGCCGCGTGCGCCAATGAGCGCGTGATGGATGAAAGGAAGCGCCACGCGCCCCCGAGCAACTCGGCCATTTCGTCGGACAAGCAGCGCCTACCGCCCACCGCTCGTTGCACGGCGGGACAGATGATGCATTGAGTGGAACGCCATCTGGTCGATAGGGCAGGAACACGGCTTGGCTGCGACGATTCATTTGTAAGTGTAAACGATTGATTGATTCGCGATTTCGGGCGTGTAAAACGCTAAGGTTTTATGTCCCGTAAGCGTAGTGAGTGATTTTCTCGGGAGGTGGCGGGGATCTCCTCCCGCTGGATGGTGAGATCTGACTCCCGACATATCGTCGGTCAACAGGGTTTCCCCTAACCAGGTATCTCCCATCAGCGGGCACCGCCCTAATCGGGACAAGCTCTAAGCTGCCAACCGGTCTCCTGGCAAGTGTTTTATTGTGTAGTGCATGTTAGTGTAAGTGTGTGTAGAGGGGTGAGGAGGGGACTACGAAGGGGAAGGAGAGATCACGCGCGGCCCATGGACCGTTTGTTATCGTATGGACCGAACTGCTCCGGCATTCGCCTGGTATTGATCGGAGAAACCACGGAAAACTACCGATCAGCGCAGCCGGCCTCTCGAATTCTTCTCCAGACAGCGACTGAATTCGACCCACACATTACAGCTATTCTGCCACCATCGGGACTCGAACCTAGAACCTTCCGGTTAGTGACACTGTATACGAGAGGAACAGCCCTTTCGATGATGATGGCGATATTACTTGTTTTGCACAAAACTTTATTTGGAAGATGATGTGTTTGCTAATAGAAGTATTTCTTATAGTCACATATTGAATTACTGTGCTATGCACATTCTGTCAAGAAATAACACTTTTACACCAGTTGCTACGCCCACCTGACTCAATCAACTCACATTTATCATGCAAATGCGTAAAACTGGCTCTATTCAACTTTTATGTTGTCTTTCAGGTTACGCAAGTGTCCTTTGAATTAGCCCACATATATCTACACCTCCACCGCAAATTACGCCAACTAAATCACGAGTCGAAGAAAGTCTTCTCAAGTCCAGCAGTCCTGAAAAATATGATTGAGTGATGTCATTTCAACTCCGAGTTGCACGTAATGTATTTGGTATGCGTGATAACGTTATCTCGACGACCATTTTCACTTTTCGCATCACAAGTGTGTCCGATCCAAAGGAGGGAAACGTGTTTAGACGAGCGAGTGTTCTCGTGCAAGATCTTGTGGTTGAGGAGCCACTCCCCGGCAAAGCTAACGTGCCGTGCGGTTGGCAAATGAAATGTCCGTGAGACAGACGCCCAAAGAGACGAGCAGAGACAAGGAGTTCGTTGCAATACGCGGTTCGCTTAGTTGAGGAAGCTTCTACCGTTTATTTTAGATTTGATAGTTTTCAGAATTTAGCGAGACAAAAATAAACATTGTAACGTTGTAATGCTCAACAAAAGAATTCAAATAATATTGATATTGGTGTACTAGAATTTGAGTTTATGTACTTGATCTCAACTAAATCGACTAGTTTCCTTGGCTGACTAATTAAAATTACTATTTATTTATAGAAGTTAACAGCGACTTAAGTAATTGGAGAAGTAAAATATACATCAAGATGTAAAGATATATTCTTGCTTTCAATAATTATTGTTGAAAAGGTGACAAATTGTGGAGTCAATTTATGACTGTGGAGACATAGCTAATAGCAAAACGTTTTGACTTAAAGAAAACATACTGAACATGGGCATGAACTGAAAATTTTGTATTCTATGACTTATTCTCTGTTTCAAAAAGAGAAAAGCAGAAATATTCTTATATGTTACAATTTATGTCATCGGAGTGAAAAAGTGTATCAATTCAAACCCTACATTTACTTCACCAGACCTAGCAGAAGTTAACTTTGGGAAATAAAATGTCTAATTTGTAATCTTTATGTGTATTACCTGTGTGTACAGGATTGCTACCCAATAATTTTCCAAAGATAAACTATCAGAAATGACGTGGATTGCAAACAATTTTCTATTTCATTCCTGGACACTTATAGAGACATAAAAATTACGAAAAGTTCTATCATAAAATATGTCTTCCCAACGCCAATTCAATTTTCAAACTGCCTTACACGTAAGCCCACACGCGTAAATGATCGAGCGTTATATCCACCGTTATCTCAAGAAACTGAACAGCTGTTGAAACCCAAGATTCCAGGATTCCCTTGAAGCATGTAAATTACGCTGCATTGCTAGATCCCGAAGACAGCGTCACCATTACTAGGCACACGCGGGATACCCGCATGCGGGTCGGTCTGTTGGTCAGCGGGCAGCATCACCGGCGTGGCGAGGCGGGCGGGCGGAAAGGAGGGGGGGAGGGCGTCGCGCGGATCACCTGTCGCGGGCGGCGCGTGTATTTCGAGGCTGACGGCGGCCGCTTTTCCCACGGACGACGCGGATATTTCTGTGGCGGCAGCGGAACGCCCCAGAGGCTCACAAGAGGCCGGCGCCGACGACGCGTGGGCGGTGATGCCTTGAGGTGGCTTTGGCTCCCTTCACTTGCGGCGCCAGGTTGACGTTCAGACTTTATTTGGGTTCTCGTCGAGCGTCTCCCGTTGGCAATGGTGTAGAAATATCGGGAATACCAAGATCAGATGATGAAGGATAGCATAGTCCGTCTCGCAATGGTGTAGAAATATCGAGAATACCAAGATCAGATGATGAAGGATAGCATAGTCCGTCTCGCAATGGTGTAGAAATATCGAGAATACCAAGGTCAGATGATGAAGGATAGCATAGTCCGTCTCGCAATGGTGTAGAAATATCGAGAATACCAAGATCAGATGATGAAGGATAGCATAGTCCGTCTCGCAATGGTGTAGAAATATCGGGAATACCAAGATCAGATGATGAAGGATAGCATAGTCCGTCTCGCAATGGTGTAGAAATATCGGGAATACCAAGATCAGATGATGAAGGATAGCATAGTCCGTCTCGCAATGGTGTAGAAATATCGAGAATACCAAGGTCAGATGATGAAGGATAGCATAGTCCGTCTCGCAATGGTGTAGAAATATCGGGAATACCAAGATCAGATGATGAAGGATAGCATAGTCCGTCTCGCAATGGTGTAGAAATATCGAGAATACCAAGATCAGATGATGAAGGATAGCATAGTCCGTCTCGCAATGGTGTAGAAATATCGGGAATACCAAGATCAGATGATGAAGGATAGCATAGTCCGTCTCGCAATGGTGTAGAAATATCGAGAATACCAAGATCAGATGATGAAGGATAGCATAGTCCGTCTCGCAATGGTGTAGAAATATCGAGAATACCAAAATCAGATGACGGAGGTTAGCATAGTTGAGGCAATAGATTTCCAGTAAATGACATTAAGGGTTCCTGCTTTAAAGGGAATTTCAGAACATCAAGAAATTATCAGGTTGACTTGATATAAAAAACCGACAGAAGGAAAAAGAAAACCTGTATTTTACAGTTCTTAATCGATTTCAAGTGAAGTTCCAAGAAACTAAGGAGTTTACTGACATTTACTAAAAAATGGTTTTGTAAAAGCTGATCTCTGTCTACATGCTTTCAAAAGCTAGTTTCACTTGACTTACGTTAATTAGCTGCGGAGTTTATAGAATTGTTCGTAAGTCCGAGTTTATAAACGAACGTTATCTTTTTGCTTGACATGTCTGAGCGTGTGTCAAATAATGAGAAAGGTAAAAATGGAAATAGCCTGAATATATTGCATCATACCTGTTTGAAAGTGCAAGTTTAACCGGTGACAAAAGTTTACAAAATCATCCAGATAGCTTAAATGACATTTTATGGAATTAATTCCCATGTTTTCCCATAAACTAAACATGAAAATAATGAATATAAACGCAAATTATCCTAAGTGAATACTAGAAATATTTATTTAAAAAAATCACCAATCCACATTTTATGTAAAAGCACACTAATAAGTTCTTGGAGAAATATACATCTTGTGTTCTAAGAAAATGATATAGCGGGCTCATAAAAGTTGTTCCGTAACCGATTCTATACACTGTTTTATAACACTGAAGATTTTTTCTTGAATAAGCCATCTTCTTTGTCGATAGTTTGATTTTAAAATGTTAATTACGTTTCATACTGTAATCTGCAATAGAGCATTGTCCCACGAACTCGTATTTGAGGAACGACTGCACACTGCCTTCGGATTTTAGTTCGAGAACGCGAAAGCTCACAGCTCGAGCAATAACTCATCCTGCGAGGCGGTCGGTAGCGAGTTTCGCCCATGACCAGGCGACAAACAAGGCTTAGAAATCACGCACGGAAGAGCTTGTTAATTACATAAACCCTACTTCTGTGTCACCAGTCTTTCTAACGGGAGTCGCTAGATCGGCAACAGCGTCGCCCAGAACTTGCTTCAATTTCAGTTACGTAAGACAGGCGTTTTCTCTCGGCCGGAGATCGTTTGTAAGGTGGCTACATTGTGCCCAGCCTAATGAGGCATATTGGAGGGAAGCCAATGGGAGCGAGGACAGCTCGGCCAACCCCGTCCTCTGATCGCGACCGGTCGTTGGGGATCGCGCGGCCGGTGGGCGTTGCGTTTTCGCCGGGGGCAGCGCCTGCACTCGCCAACACGAGAAATGAAAGTCGAACCGACGGGAACGGGACATGATGTATGACTCGGAATGCTTTGTCAGAACAATATATTATAAATCCGTTTTCTTTGTAGACGTGCTTCTACTAAGAAGTTAATATAAATACTTTGTTGAAACACGTATACATCGATAATATCGACATCGTTCAGTGCTAAAATTAATTATTATAATATATGTAACAGACGAACAAAATAGCATACTACGTCAAAAATGTGAACAACTGAAAAAATAAGACGATCACTTAAACGTACGAAAGAATGAATGTGTTTTACAAATAAACTTGCTTATGTTTTATCTTGAAGTGTGGCTTAAGGGTTGTCGGAAGACGGAAACTTCACAAATCTTTGAGAGTTTCCATGTATCAAGAAAATAGAACAGCAAAAAAGAAAAACAGTAGTACAGACTCACGGCGCCTATCAGAATAAACAATCAGAAGGCGAATTATTGGCAAAAACAAAATTTAATGAGAAATAAAATTTGATGGTTGGCGTGTGAACTAAGAAAGCCATTTTTAAGAAGCTTATTTGCGCATCTCTTATAGCAAATAAGTCACTTCCCCCCCGACGCCGTATGTCGATTAAGAATAGGGAGGTATGGAACAACCTGGGTATTGGGAGTGAATAGGAAGGAAATATCGCGTACGGTGCAAGGTCCTTTTGTATAATGTGCCGTTCAGCATTCACCTGGAAGACGTCAGAGAAGCAACGAAAATCGTTAATTAGAGCAGACGGCAAACGACCAAGATTTCAGCAGACACCACGAATTCGCTGATGTTTTTTTTTAACGAGTAAATTTCTGATACTTGGGTGAAATCGCGCTCGCCGAGTCATCACACTTTTTAAGTCAGGCGTTACATTAAGCCTCGTAACTACCGATGTTGATAAATATATTATAGTGGAGAAAAAATAACTTGATATAGTAATAAAAAATTAAAGGAAAAGCTAGCCACAATTTTGTCGTAAAACATATATTACAGAACAGTCTCGAAATCCGAAGAGTGAAAATTCGAAATTGAAGAAACTACTCGAAATTGGGCATTTTGTCACAAAATTCTTGACGGATACACGTTTTCAAATAACCAGTCCATAAATACTTAGACACTTAACTGGCGACAAACACAAAATTGCTACAGTACCGACTACAATACTCTGCCTTCTTATCTGATAGCATGTCGGCCATCACCAAACCGCGTAAAAACGCTCCCGCCGAACTAGGGAAGTTTCAAAGGCGTTTCGCACGGCTCCGAAATGGCATCTGTGGGACGCAGCAACGGGGAGCGGCCCATAAATCTCCGCCCTGAATTAGCTCGGGCTCATTTTCAAGCGGCTGGCGAAGCAGTTTTGTTTCCCCGGATCCAGAACTCGTTGCGAGGGTTCTGCGCATGCGCGACGCGCACGAACCGCCAACCAGCGTGCGGCTCGCGCTCGATTTGTTCCGCGTAGGAATATAAATGTGAGTAATTTTAGAGCGTTTTAAATAAGTTCAAATGGAATTACTGGGCGGTGCACGAAGGCTGAGGAGGGGGGGGGAGGACAGAGACGTAAATAATATAAATACCGCGAAGCGTGTGAGCAGTTGTGTTACGTGATTCTGGTCTCGGCGTTTGCTTGAGGACGGGAGAGTCGTGTTGGTTCCAAGTGTTTCATACCCGACGTATTTTTGTACCTGGGCATTCATGCGTCTTTAAATAGCATTATACAACGGTAATCAACATGAACATTGCGGAGAACATGACATGTGTGAAATTATGTTATGTACCGTAAGAGACTTATGAGAGTTGCCACGCTGATAATACTCGTAGGGAAGCATTGATGCAGATATGCACATGCGAACCCATTTGAATACTACAGACGTATAGGTAATTCTAAGTCAGAGAAAAAACACGAATGTGTATCAAAATGGGATAATTTTGCTAATAAGAGTACAGTAGAACCTCGCTAATATGAACCCCGCAAATCCGAAATTTCGGATAATCCGAACAAAGTTCGGGATGGAGAAAAAAATAAAATAAAATGCTTCTTCGTAGTGTAAATAATGTATTTTATAATGACTGAAGAACTAAACAACTGACAATTGAAACAAGTCGAAATGAAACGGTTATTGCGCTGTTAACTACGGGTTATATCACATGTTTATTTAGCAGTAATTTTTATTTAGAGGAACTTACAATTTTAATTTTCTTTTACCTTAAGGAACTGAATCTGCTTGATGAAGCGATGTGATGATGCGATCTCTACGATACGTTTCTATGTTTTGTGTTCTAGAATACGCAAAAAAGTTTCTGATCCACTAAATTTGTTGGTAACTGCTTTAAACTTTGAGCTCATATGTACATTGAACTAAAAAACCAACGCACACCAATTATTTTGTTTTCTCTACCAATCTCGGAGAATTTAAGTCTAGTAAAAAGTAATTTTTGTTCATCGTTTTTGGAAACTTATAGTCTAGCAAAGTTACATCTGCGTACATACATTGTACTGCGTACATACATGTAACGTATTTTTATTCTTTATTTTTATAGCAGATGTATATACATTTATGCATTTTAATTAATGTATAATATCGTTTCAATTATCTGTATATTTAAAAAAATATTACCGCATCTCTACCACCAGGAAATTAATTATAAAGATATATAACATAAAGACACACTGCGTATTTATGATGCAGGTAGACAGCTGCTCGCTCATTTATTGTACATGATTCGTAACAAAGCCCATCAACAAATGGCGGATAACCGATGATATCCAACATAGTTCATTTTTCCGCATACCCTCGCACCTAAACGCATAGTGAGAATTTTGGAGCAAAGCTGGGAGCTAATGACACTGTACAAATAATTCCGCAATCAATTCTGAGATACACATCTACAACACACGTTACCCATTCTTACCTATTACCCAAATTTACGACCTCAAACGTTCAAGCCAAAACGTTAGATAAATTATGAGACATAATTTAATCAACTTGCATACAATTTGGTATCATATTCACAGGATGATTTCAAAACTATACTTAAGTTATGTCAGTTTGTCTCCATGGTAAAAGAATGTACTGTAACTGCTCCATTATATCTAAAGTAATACTTCAGAATCTCACCACAATACTAAACCAACACATCTTTTAGTGAATTTTTCTCGATGCTAACATATCCTGAGCTGCATCCGGCCATCTTGGATCTACTCGCGTTCTCCACCATGAAGAGATATTACTATGAGAAGGGATCTATGACAGGTGCTGCTTGGTCATTGCTAGCAATATAACTGCAAGTTACGTCAATGCACTAATTTTTTTCGTTTACGGTTAGCTCACTTTTTAGATGACTTTATCACTATTTGTTGTAATGTCATCGTCGTGCATGATTTTCATTTGTTTCCCGGCTTGTCAAAGTGGTCCCTTCTTAGAGTAATTTCTCTTTACCTTAATTCCCCATAGTTCTGTACGCTCTGCCATCTTGACCCAATATCGCCCCCCCCCCCTCACGCTCTCCTGGCGTCGCACGTAGCTGCAGCCGCGCCCGCCCCTCGCGTCCTTTCCTCGCCGCCCGCCCTCGCGCGCTCTCCGCAGGCCTGTCCGCCCCCCCGCCGCGGAGTCCAGCTCGGCCGCGTCCGCGTGCCGCGACAGGTGCGCTCCACAATCGCGTAAACTCTCACTTAGCGAGTGGCGCGCGGGCCCTTCATCACGGGGGCGGGGGTGGGGGTGGGGGTGGGAGTGGGGGCGGGGGCGGGGGTGAGGCTGGCAGCGAGCGGGCGGCCACGCGAGAAAGGCGCGCCGCCTGCCAGGAATTCGCGCGGGGCGCTGGGCGGGGCGCACCGAGGAGGCGAGGGCGGCTATTTTCTGCGGGCGCCCTCCACTCGCCCTGCCGCCCGCCGCAGTTGCCACACGAGCCGGTTTCCGTGGACACACCGTGGACACCGACGCCATTTCATATTTCACGATTCATTGATTACTAGTGATTCCGGGCGCGTCAACTGCTAAGGTCATTAGTCCCGTAAGAGTAGTGGCGGTTTTGGTCCTCGGGAGATGGTGGGGATATTGCCCCACTGTATGGCGAGATCCGGCGCTGACCTACAGTCGGCTAGCGGGGTTTTCCCCAATCAAATATCTCCCATCAGCGGGGCACCGCCCCACTTCTGAGGTCCCGACCGGTCTCCCGCAGGGGTGATAGTGTCTTGCATGTAAGTGTAAGGGTGTGTAAGGGGTGCGACAGGAAGAATTGGGAAGGAAAGATCGCGCGCGATCCGTGGCCCGTTTGGTATTGCTTCCGCATTTCCTTGGTATGGTATTTGATTTGGTTTGAATTATTTAGTCACAGAACAGTAAAAACTAATGTGAAGTAAGGATGAGAAGTACTATCTGCGCACGTTTTCTTGAGCTCCAAAATCTCTTACCAACATTTTAACTGTAAATAGGTGAATGATAAAAAAGTTTCAAATAAAGGGAGATTAGCAAGATTTGAAAACCAGACTTTTTTCTCTTTCGAGTTAAAGAAAACTTATTTACATCAGTAAACGAACTGCAGTTTTGATTTTTTTTGTATTGCTAAGAAAATAGTGACCCATACCCTCGGTTCTACTCCACTATCGTACTATTATCAAATAGAGAACTCAACAAAATATGCGCGTAGTGAAGTACATTTATATCTATAAGATAAACAAGGACATTTGCTCAATGGATCAGGGAAAACCTTATCGAGATTAGGTGATGGTGAAGATGCAGTTGTTTAAAAACTAAACACTTCTTGCGCTAATTGAAAAAAAATACTTCTTTACTTTTCCTATTTTACAAACTACAGATCCGAGCTAATGGAGAATTGCCAACATTTAAGTCTCTTAGTCATATTTTTTCTTTTCCTTAATTATAAATCATTCAACAAACTATTAAATCAATACACGGAAATTGTAGACATTTTTCTTCACGATTGCGGAAAGTATTCTGCATGTAATTTGGCATATAATTTGTTTGTAATTACTAATAAATAATAAGCATGTTTGGAAGCCATACTTCCATTAAATTGAATGTAGGTGGAACCCAACTACCCAAGAATGATGGAGGAAATTTATTTGCAATGAAATAGTGGAACGAAATTGCGAGTATAACGACTTATGGAAAAGTTTATTTCTTCCAAGAAGGTAAGTAGACAAATGTAAATCGTGTGTTTTAGTTTGGGGAGAAATAAGAAGAAATAACTCTAGGGTGAAAGAGACTTGGTTTTTTACAATCAAAGCAGCTGCCCTCTTTGAATTGCTTTTGCCCACTGTGCTACTCGCTCCACGGTTTCAACCGCACTCCTATCTCTCGGTTATTTCCACGAGCATCTTCAACCATTTAGATGTGTCATGTCGAGAAACAAGTTTACGAGATTTTTATAAGAAACTCCGCTTCTCGTCGAACGGAAGCGGGCGGGGAGTCGCAACTGTTGCTTATATTTATCCAGGAGGCCGGCCGCGTTTATAAGCGGCAATGAGTAATCAAGGGGGCCGTGACAGGGCTCTGACGGCGGTGGGTAGAATCAAATCCGATTGCGCGGCCGGCTGACCGCCGTGGTGGATAGAGTAAACCAGAGTGAGATATTTTTCCTCGTCTCAGCGGACTACCAGTCATCTAATCGTTTGAACTTGATACACCGCACATTTCATCAATTGTCTTGCTTCTAAGTCAAAATTTCAAGAATAAATGTCGAGATGTTGACGCACGTATTTAAGTTAGTCGCCTTACTTCCTAAGAAGAGAAAGTATTGTAATCGTGCGGCGGAAATCGGCGATTCTTCGACAGAAAAAAACTCTTTATTTCCGGACCTTGGTAACGAAAAAGTGGATAAAACGTGTGCGTGTATGTAGTAAATTACTTCCTCAAACACATTCTGTACTCAAAATACATGTTTCGTGAGTCCACGATAACGAAAAGTCGATTGTCTGGCCGTCTGTTTGAGAATCCATCTATCCGTCTCTGCGGTCACCGCTAGCGTCTAAACCGTTGAGACAATTTTCTCCAAACTTAATATTCCACGATCGATCTAAACGCTTTGATGCTCTGTGAAATCGAAACATTTTTTTTTATATTTTTGGGGTACTTCACAAGCAGCCTCAACATTTTCAAACATTTCTCGAAAATGATGCCAAATGTTTATTGAACTTTGTCCTCGGATAGCGTAAAGAATGACGTGAGTTTTGTTAAATTTTCTGATTTATCGAAAATTGCAAAACTTTGAATTTGTTTGGGTGCCTTCCTACAATATTGAAGACAGAAGCTTTTTTCTTAATAAAATCTGTTGAAAGACAGGTTTTGAAATAAGATTATGTACCATTTTTCGAAATAAAATAAAATCGAGTAGTTTTCAGGTAATTTGCATGAAATGTAGGTGATATTTAAACCATTATTACCTGAAAAAAGACAATTTGTTTCTTTCAATTTTATCCTCATATGTAGTAAATAATGGAAAAGATTTATTAGTTGTCCCATTTTTTGTGAACTCTGAATTTTCGAAAATTGCAAAAAAATTATAATGGCAAAATAATGATTTTGTTAAAAGAGATTTTTCCAAAAGAAAATTTGATATAAAATGTTAGATCTCTTAAAAACAATTTTTTGAGAAAAAAGGGTAGATTTACCACACTTCTTGCTCGAAATTAATGCAAAGTAAAAAAAAACATTTTCTCCAAAATGACAATATTCTTTCTTCACATTTTTTTCCTCAAGTAGAAAAGGGACGCTTAAAAATGACGCAGGTCTGAGTTTCGTTGAACTCTCTTAAAAAATCGCAAAAGTTAGAAATAATACTAGAACATATGTGCTGTTGGAGCGCCACTAGGATAGCTTGTGTCCTGAGCGCACAGTGATATCGTATTGTTACGAAAGTACGAAGCATTTCTTTCAAATATTCTCGTCGTTTTTTATGTAGAATAAAACTATTTGAGCAAGAAAGAATAATAAGACTAATTATTTTTGGTGAAATATAATCATAACTGGTTAACTTTCAAAATAATTGTCAAAATATTTTGAAATAATAAACAAATCTAATTAAATACTTTCGTATTTGTGATTAATTACATATCTCAATTGCTGGTGTTGAATAATGACAAAGAGATAGTCTCAAAGATATTTAGAATTTAAAAAGATACTGTTTCTTTAGGACACCTCTGCACATGTACCAGCGAAATATAATTTAATAAACCTAAGATAATGAATAGTCATTAAATCGCTTATATTTTTGGTTTGAACATGAACAGTTTTACCTTTCACTGTACTGACTGCCCAAGTTTAAGAGTCGTATTATTAGAAGGAAACCTAATCGTAATTATTCTTTCGCTGAGGATAATAGGGGAAGACCGGAAATGAAATGTGGAAGCTAGAGAGGTGTCCAGACATACCCATACGAAATGGAAACATGTTATTCCGCAAGCGACGACATCAACGAATATTTTAAAATTCGACACTTTAGATTACGAGTTACACAATTTTTTACATTAACTCACGTGTAAGGCTCCGACTTTATTCACACACTTAAACATACGTGCGTTTCTCAAAAGGCAGATACCCGCCATTCATTAAGCCTTACTGCGTTTGAAAAATTAAAATCGTTCGGAAATTAGATGTCTTTTGTCGCCTGACAAAGAGGAAATGTTTGTCTTTTCTTTTGATGCATCTGTCCCACCAGTTGTGGGCTCTAATTGCGAGAACGACGATTGTCAGTCTATGCCGAATACGATACAATACTAGGAAAAGGAGGTGTATACTATTTCTTCGAAGCAGTAAAGAGTTTTATGGGTTATAATATTGTACTTTTGCATAAAAAATTAATATATTATTTTTGTTATCAGATGCCACATACGGTGCTGTTTCTTGGTACGGTTTAAATACATATTATTTCAGGTCTTTCTGCCTCCTTCAAATAAGTACTACTGAAAGACTCGAAAACTTCAATGAGCCAGGTCGGTTATCACAACCTTAATTGTAATAAAATTTCACTAGTAGGCGAACTGGAGATAAAAAAAAACAAAAACCACTCGTCGAAATGCTTATTTTCGCCCAAGTAGATCGGGAAAATTTCGCACTGTGCGTCGGGGCGGGGGCGCGAGGGGGCGAGGGCGGGGCGGTGGCGGGTCGGGGGCGGGGCGGGGGCGGGTCGCTGGAGAAGGTGCGCTCGCGCACGTCCGGAGGGTAAAATTAGAGGCCTCACTGGCACGCGGCGCGGGCTAAATATGAAATTATAAATAAGACGTAGCTGCATTGCTGCGGAGTTGTTGCCGGCGGGTGGCGGCGGCGGCGGCGGCGGCGGCGGCGGCGGCGGCGGCGGCGGCGGTGGCGGTGGCGGTGGCGGTGGCGGTGGCGGCGGCGGCGGCGGCGGTGGGGCCGGCCCGCGGAGGGGTGGGGGGTGTGGCGGGGGGGGAGGGAGGGGGTGAGTGTGGGCGACGAGTCGCGGTCGAAATGCGGGCGTGGGCTGACACGACGCACGTAAAAGAGAAGCAGAGATGGAGTGTGTGACACGATAGACTTCTTACTCGGATTGGAAAAAAAAAAAAGATCTCGAAGAAATTTTTTAGCCACTTGCTCGATTTGTTTTCTCCGCTGAGCCTGGCGACTCATGAATTTTATTATCAATTTTCTTCTCAATATTTTTATCAACACATTAGAGGCGATTCATTTATATATGGTTGAAAATGTTTCGGCTAAGAGTCCTTGAATGGCTGGTTGGTTTGATGGTTGATCGTGTAATTAATTATATAAAACAATAAACACATTAAAAACGTAACAAATGTCAATCACCAAACAATGTCCCAATTGGAAAATGGCGAATATACACGAAAGTATGACTGCTACTCGATTTTAATTGTTTCGAGACCTTAAAACTGTACACTGGTCTCTGACTACACACACATATCCCAGAAATATAGGATAGGCCAATCATATTTGCCTGACTTTATAACACATCGTCCGCGCATTTGAATTATCACATACGAGATTGATTCACCTGGGGCATGAAGAAACATCTGCGTGTTCTGCACAATAAGGTGAACAAATGTTTAAGTCATTTGACAGAAAAACTACTTTGTTACTCCACAGGCATTTCTAGACGAATCGTTATGTAATGTCCAGGCAGTGAACCAAACATACTACTACGAAAATGTTGAACCAAAGAAAACATTTTTGTTCGAAATAAAAAAACAAAGATCGCAAATTAGAGAATTAATAATATCGGAATCGTTAAGATAATGAAATTATAGTGGCAATGACAGTGATATATTGACGTGCCTGCGCGTTTTCTCTACTTAAATACAGCGAGCTAGTAGGATGCCGGTGAGATATAGGCTGCGATAAAATGAAAAAATCATGCAATACGCTTCCAACTATTATATATGCCTCTGATTCCGAAACTGTAAAGGAATTCTTTTTTTGGCAATATTTTAATTTTTTATTCATTAATTTATTTTCGTCGTAAAATAGCGAAAACTGTATGTGACGTATGGGGATAAAAATAATCGAGAATGCACAAGTTTTCTTGAGGTCTAGAATCCTTTCTCCAAGCTTTTACTACACTTAGTTGAATGATAAATAACAGTACTAGCAAAGCATGGTAAGCAATATTTGAAAACTAAAAATGTCTGTTCCCGACTAATATAAAAGTTATTTGAATCGGCAAACAAACTAAAGATTTTATTTTATAGTATTGTCAATAAAATAACAACCCTCACATATCGGCCCTTTACCTACCACAACTAGCATAAGGAGATCTCAAGAAAACGTGTGCGTAGTGAAACCACATTTATGTTCAGAAACAAAACAAGGGAGACACTTCAGCGTTTGCTCAGAGCATTAAGGGAAAATGGACGAGAAACATGATCGAGATAAAAAATCTATTATAAGGAACATATTGCAGGGAAAATGTTATAGATGAAAACGTAATATAAATTATCATATATCAAAAGGACAATATTAAAAGGAAGATGATTCTATTTATTTGTTACACTAAAAATTACTCACCGTCTTTGTACTAAACTCAGTGCACCGTTCACAATTTATTTTTTGCTTCGCAGAAAGAATTTGACTCGTTTCGGTGAAAAATTTTAGGAGAAATCTCTTTTCCTTTCTGCGTTAATTTACGGCCAGTTCGCTTTGAAGCGACACACTACTTGCTCCGCCCCTGCGAGAGAGATTACCAGTCGCGACTTAGGGGCATTCTGCGCAAATGTAATTCGAGTGTGCTGGAGGAACTAACCGCGAGAGCTGAAGTGCGAGAGGAACTATTTTACAGCTTCAAATAACGTCCCGCGCGTGGAAATGAATTCCGGACTTCAAAGCGGAATGGTCCTGCGCAAACAGGCGCGCAGGCGCAACCCCTCCCCCGGCTGTTCCTCGCACTCCTCCCTTTCCCCTCTTGCCCCGTCGCCGCCCCCGCCCCCGCCCCCGCCTCGCGGAGAAGGCGGTCGTAGTCGTCGCGGTACAAACACATAAAACGCTGTGCGTATGCCGGTCTTTCCACAGAATGCTCCGCCGCGACTCGGGTTTCGTGCAGGACGCTCTGAAAATATCAATAAGCCGACTATCTTGGGATCGTTTTCCGGGCGCAGCGCTCCGGCAGACACGCTCTGGCTCGGGTTGCGGCCTTCCATCACTCTCCTCGGGGACACAGGCCGACCCCCCCCCCCCCCCCCGCCAACAATGCAAATCAGAAACCAACCATTCTGCGCGATGAACGTAGATTGGGTTAGGATGAATCGTGTCAGCAAAATGTGATTTTCCTGTACTTATGCTTGAAAATCACTATCATTTTACAAAGAATGTAATAAAAATATATAAAAGAGAGTAATTGTACCGTACAAGTGAATCTTTTGAATTGGTTCTTTATAGTGATACTGATGTAACTGAATAAATTTATTTACTGTGTGTTTCTAGAGATCTTTTACCGAATTTTTCAACCGTGTAACTGCTTATTTTTTTATAAAATTTCTAAAACTGAAATAATTTGAAAAAATATCTTCTTCAACAACAAACATTTTGAATTCTGAAGCAGATTCCTAGAATCGTTTTGCATTTCCTACAAATCATTGATGAGCGACTGTACTCAAGGCCCTTGCACTTCGTGTAGCTCTGGTTTCCACTCTACCCTTGGCTCCTTTTTCACCTTCCTCGTAACAATGTTGCTCTCGTTGACGGACATGGATGACCAGATGATATCGCAAGTCGTGTTGGCTTTCTCCTCGCGTATTTTCACGAGAAGGCCTCCGCTGTCCCTGTGACAGGTGTCACTCAAGTGACCTATGTTTGCTGTAAAAGGTTGTGAAACAAATTGTCGCTTTATCTGCAGATGAGAATGAATTCCATTTACTCGCTAAGAGTTATTGAATTGGAGCCAGCTGCACTAATTTTTTCCAAAGTTTTTTTCGGTGGAAAGAAATGGTGACATATTCTGTTTGACAATCATGGAATCACAAATGGTCATAAAACGATAATTGAAAAAATTGACTGATTGGCATGGAAAAAAATGAGAATATCCTTTCTTTTTTTCAAATACATTATTCATAAAGTACTTGTTTGTTGTTATGTCACATTGTAAACCCTGCTGAATGTGATGTTCTGAAATCTGCAGAATAAATACTAGTAGAACGAAATAGGCACAGTAAGTCAATTCAGATTACCTTTGATTTGAAAAAGAATTTATTTTCGTTAATATGTTGAGCTTTAAACAACAAATCATAGATTAATGCTTCATTCATAACAACTAGTGGTACTACAACACCACGTACTTTCTCGCCCCAAAAACGATTACGGAAAATAATACAGCAATTTCTTTCGATATGAATACATTTTAATCATCACTTGCAAAAATCATTACCAATCATAGCGTATTAAGGGAAAACTTAAGCTAATACATCGACAATTCAAAAACGTTCCATCACCAATAAACACCTCCCAACAACGAGAGGCAATTCTGAGAATTTCAAACTTCCATGTCACGGCGTTCCCATTGCAATGTGACCTGAAAGATTTTAGCACAAGAAGAACGGGAAATTAGGATCTAAAATTTCAGAAAATATGTAAAAACAAAGGACCCACAAAACATGGATTCTGAACATCTATTGAGGAAGTAATTTACTACATACAGGAACAAGATTTATCACCCTTTTTTGTTGCTGGGGTGACGGCAATGCGAGTTTTTCTGTCCAAAAATCCCCGTTCCCCCCCGCAGCAATACCATATTTTCTCTGTGCTGCGTAACAGTAAGAAAGTAAAAACAAACTTCAAAAATCCAATTACGTCCAAACCTAAACAAATTGAAAGGAGACAAAAAATATTCTAACAATAATTGCAGGAAACTATTGTTCATGTCATTATACTTTTAAAACATTTCACTACATTTCTTTCTTTCGATAGCAATAAAGAACGAGTAAAAGGTTTTTGTACCATTAATAAACATTTATGAGTTTTATTTTTCTACCGAAAGCAACATTATTTCAAGTGCAATTCCAGGGCAGAGGTATAAAGCCATGTTCTCTTTGAATGAGAACATAATTTAAAAATGTATTTTAAAGATTATACATTTATTTGAAAGTAATATGAATCATAATACATTATTATTGCGCCGATGATATTTTATTATAGACCCATTAGTAATTAACATACTTTTAAAATTGATTTTTTTAAACGCTGGAGTTTTCAAAGTATTAATAATATATAGGTAATGCGTTACGTATAGTATTAAATATATTAATAAACATGTATTATGTAATACTATTTATTATAACTCTCAAGGAAATGCGTAAAAATAGTATTCGATTTTCAATCTTGAATTTACTTAGAAACCCACCCAAAACCTTATTTAAAACCAACGGTATAACCTCTGAAACACTTAATTTGATTAAGATAAAATTTTTTTAAAGAATGTCTGTATCACGAGGGCAAATCATCAGGTGGCAGCGACATCTGTCATTTTGATACATTGAGGAAGAGTTGTCAAACAAACGGTTCCTGATGATTCGCAACGAGATTGCAGTCTTAAGCAAGCTGCCTTCTAGAAGCTTCGAATCCTGCATGAGAATGACGGAAACATCAGTTTCAACTATCTTCTCTCTGTATCAGTTGGACAGCTGCAGTCTGTGAAAACTAGCAAGCGTTCAGGCAATTCAAATTACGACCTGATGAACGCTTTGGCATGAATAACGCAACATTTTGCTTGCATCCGAGAAAGCGGCTGTAAGAGAACATCTCTGAGAAACTAGATACTGCACCATAGGTAGTTGAATACATTCGAGAAGATCAAAAAAGGAGATTAACTAAATTCTAATGATGCAGGTAGGTTCTGTATGTTCGTTTAATAACTTACTCATATGAATGATAATTAACGATTGATCCTAGGGTTGTTTTAGGCTGACTATAGTGTATTTTCGAATAAATATCGGTTTTAAACCCATCACTCTGATGATTATATCTTCATTTCTCTCATGTTTAAACTAATTCTTAATTTACTCCTGAGTATTGCTTATCTTAACTACACCTAGTGTATCTATATAACAACATTCATTCCCCTTTTCAATCACAATTCCTCTTACTTTTTCCTTTGACTTCATAAAAAGAAGTGCGCCGGAAAATGGCTAATTTTCGATAGAAAATAACTCTTATTACCGTGATAACTAAAAAGTGGATAAATCTTGTTTCAATACCTAATTCCTCTACCACGTTCATACTGAAAAATCGATTGACGGCAAAGAGTACGTCTGTTTATTCGTTCCTCTGTCTGTTGCCAACACTGGAGCCTAAACCGTTCAGACGATTTTTTTCCAAATTGAAATTCCATGATCGATTTAAAAGAATTCGAGTTCCTGCAAGTTTGAGACGGATATATTGTGCGTACTTTACTTTAGCCCCAAAAACATTTTCGAAATGAACTGAAAAATGGCACAATATCTTTGTCCTCGGATTGTCTAAAATACGCTTGAAAGTATGTCACCGTTGTAATTTTTGTTCAAATATCTCACTTTTGGGAAATTGCGTTCAAAACATTCAATTTTTTTTCTCGACATCTTTTTAGAACTATAGTTTTGAAGATAGGGATTTTTCTTTATGAAATCTGTTATTGAAGAACAGATCATGAAAGAAGGTCGTATATAATTTTTCGAAAATTTAAGTAGTTTTCACGTACTTTTTCTTAAAATTTATGCAATTTCCAAGCAATTACATTTGCAAAAGTGGTTTCAAATTTCTTATTTAAATATTCTCCTTGTATGTAACAAAGAACGATAAAAATATCGCTAGCCTCAATTGCGGCAAAAACTAATTTTCGAAAGTTGCAAAATAGTGACATTGTAAAACTACAAATTTTAAGATAGATATTCTTGTCATTAAGAAAATATGTTCTAAAAAATCAGCTCTTTAAAACAGATTGTATACAATTGTTTGAAAAAACGAGTAGTCCCCACGCAATTTCTGCTTGAAGTTATTGCAAATTACAAAAATAAACAACTGATGTTCTCAAAAACCGCTCCAACTTTTTTCTTCAGTTATTTTTCATGAATATAACAAGGGACTCTTAAAAGAATGGCGCAGATTTAATTTTCGTTGAACTCTCCGAATTTTTGGAAATTGCAAATTTATAAATAATTCGAGAAAGTACGAGTATCTGCTGCTACAGCATCACTAGTTTGGAGACCTTGCCTGCCGTCTAAGATATGGTCGGATTCATATTATAACAAATAATAACCAGCGTAAAAATAACACACGCCCGTGTGTTATTTAACCTGAAGACGTTTTGTTCTTAAAGAATGTAATCGCCTTTGTTACGAGAATATTACTCGTGTTACTCCAGCTGCGACGCACTCCGCCGAAGCTCTACAGATCAGATCCTGTAGTTGCTGGACCTGGGAGGGCACTCACCTTCATCCAACGAGGGCGAGGAGCGGTCCGCGAAGCGAGGGCGAGGGCGAGGGCGAGGGCGAGGGCGAGGGCGACGCGCTGGGGCGAGGGCGAGGACCGGCGGAGCGGGTGGCGCCGCGAGGACGCGAGCGAGGGCGCCGAGGAGGCCTAAGGCTGCGACCGCCTGCAAAACAAACACGCAGCGTCAGGCGGGGCCCGCCACGAAATCGCGGCGCTCTACGTCGTAGATGATCTGTATTAATAGATCACAGTCGCTCGGGGTGAATACCAGGCTGTCGCGTAGCGCGCAGATATTTAAGGCACATAATCTTATTTAATTCAAATTGTGTTTTCAATCTCAGACTTGATTTTAAAATTATTTCAAAATTATTATTGTAAAATTTTATCCATTTAACCTCTGATGTTGTCTATTTATAAGTTGCTTTTAATAACGTTTGCTTTCCACTAACTACTTACAACGTGTACATTTAAATTTTTAGATAACATTACTTTTTAGTAATTTTACTATTTAATACTTTACTCTGTATATTTGTGACATGTGGTCAGGCGGAAGAGCGGTCCTGATGGCCCAAGCCTCGCCATATTAATAAAGGCATATTATTATTATTATTATTATTATTATTATTATTATTATTATTATTAGATGATGGATCTTCATCTTCCTAGGGCTTTTATCCAGCCGTCAGCCGGTTACCCGTTACGTCTCAATGGGACGCATGTTCGACCGCACACTAGACACCAACACACTTGCGGACTCCTCTGATCTGCGGTCAGCAGTATGCTAGGCCCTCCGCGACAACACACACATGAGAGACAAGGGACAAACAACCGTGCCCAAGGCGGGACTCGAACCCGCAACCCTTGCACCGAAGCGGAGAGTCGGTACTTGCTCTTAGCCACATCACACATCCAGATCGGCTCGTAGATGATGAATAAGAAATATATTTTGTTATTGCCAACTTCCTGCGAGTGGAATATGGCCGGCTTGGCTTCCAGATCAGCAGGACCGATGTTGAATACCATGCTATTGGAAACGGAAAATCAAAAATGCACGCGTGTCAAACTGCGGCCGCACTGGGGAGTGTCACGCTCCTGGGGCAAGGACAACTTCCCCTCACTCCACTCACATTTCCCCTGCAAATCCAGAAAGGGGTGGAGACGTGAACTCTGTAGCGGAGAAACTTCATACGTAAACATGTTTGCTGGATGTTTTCTAGCAAACAACTCAGATTTGATTTATGTTTGTATACTTTATTTCATGTTTACTTTCTTTTTAAATTCTTCCTTCCATTATCATTTTTGCCAAGAGGAAGGAGTATGTGTGTATGGCAAATTCTTTGCCTGTTTTTGTTTTGTGTTATGTTCTATTAAATTGTTTGTATTTTGTAAAGAACAATAATGTTAAAAATTAACAAGTCTTAATGTAGAATATCACCTCTAGTAAACCTTCTCTTAGATTTACTATGTAACTCGTATAGGAGGGCAGCTTTTTTGCCAGGCAAGTATCTTCACCGTCGCTGACATCCGAAACTCCACTCCGCATAATTAAAGAGATTCACATCAAAACGAATGTAACTCACATTTCACATACTCAAAACAAAAAATCTCATAAAACGAACATTATAGCCCAAACTGCACAAACATGTTTATGGAACCATGAATTTTGAATAGAAAGCAGCAGGAAGGATACACAGAAACCGATAAAATCTGAAATAAAACAAATATGTATTTTTTGTGATTCACAAAAAATTGAAAATTTGGGGGTTATAACTATATTGTTCCTATCTCTTCAAATGCACCATTTACATTACACACCGACATTTTCTCATCACCAGTCACACTCTGCCACCAACTTTACTACTACCTCGATGTACAGAACTAGCACTTCAGCAGATGTGCTTCTGGCAGCACCTGCCGCTACGCCTCCAGCACAAGTGTCTCAGGGAATCAACTGATGTCACTGCAGTGCCTGCAGACCGGGAGGTCCGGGATTCGAGTCTCGACGGGGGCAGGATTTTCGACACTAGCTCAAGGTCGAATTCAGCTGTTGTCTGAAGTAGAATTCTAGTGGCCGGCTGCTCAGAACGGTAGTTTTCTGTGATTTCTCCCATCAACACCAGGATAATGCCGGAGAATTACTCCAACAAACGGGCCACGGACCGAGCGCGATCTTTCCTTTCTCTTTCTTGTCCTCCCCTCGCCCCTTACTTGCACACACACACACACATGCACTACACTATCACACTTGTTGGGAGACAAGTCGGGAGCTTAGAGCTTTACCGTCTGGGTCGGTGCCACGCCAATGGGAGATAACTAGTTGAGAAAAATCGTCGCAAACTCACCTATGTCGGCTAGCCATCTGTGGGAGAAGATGGCTCCACCTTCCGAGATGAAAACATTCTGTACACTTACGGGACTAATGACCATACCAGTTGAGGCGTCTAGAATCACTAATCAATCAATAAATGCAGCTATGCCACCTCCACCACCGTCCATGTCACGACCCACGGCTTTCCCTGCTCCATCAGGGAGACGATTTTTGCCCGACGTCATGCTTCCTCGAGTTAACAGTACGGCGCCGCCGCCGAGGAGACCCTCTAGTGGGGTTTCTTTAATCTCGGCCAGTTTGTCTTTGCGGCAGCGTGCGGGGACGCAGCAGAGGGCCTGACGTGCACATTTTCCCACAAAAAGGAGCGCCATTTCGTGAACATAATTGTACGGTGGCTCAGTGGGACCAGAGGGACCTGGCGATCTTGCGGCGCGGGGGCGGCGCGGGATGGAGCGGGGGCGGGGCGTGGACGGGGCGGGCTGGCGCGGGGGCGGCGCAGGGGTGGGGCGGGGTGGCACGGGGGCGGCGCGGGGGCGGCGCGGGGGCGGCGCGGGATCGACGCGGGGGCGGCGTGGGGTGGCGCGGGGGGCGGGGAGCGGCGTGGGGTGGCGCGGGGGGCGGGGAGCGGCGCGGGGGGGGCGTGGCTATTGAGAGCTCTCCACGAAGACTGCTCGTTAACCTGCCAAGCGGAAGTGCTGAAACATGTCTCTTGACAACTGGTAGCCGGATACTTCGTTCACTGATAACGGGAAAGAACTGCGACTTCGATTCTGAGAGGTCACAAAGACGATGTCTGGAGTGATGACTGTTGACATTTTTGTGAAATATGATTTTCCAAATAATGGATATCATTACAAAAAAAAATCGTTCCTGGAATCATTTTTCAACTGCAAGTTGCGCGTTAGTTATTCGTCACATAACTGGAAATTGAAATGGTGCGTATTTTGTATAACACGGTTATATTTTTGAATGCGTATAGTCTTATTCAAAATATGGTAACTACACCAACATCAACTGGACGTACCAACATGTGACTGCAATGTCACGAAGATGATGCAAAATATAAACTGATGGTGCAACTGAATGGCACAGACTTTCTCGTAGTAAAGTTTTTTAATTTTCTTGTTGTAGGCTAGCATTGCGGCTTGCACCACCCTCTTGCCAGCAGCCATCGCCGTCCAAAATACATATTTTGAAGTTTTCCCAACTTTTTGGTTTCCTAACTGTAGATTCGAAATATCAATTTTAAAATATTAAAGAAAAACCTCGTCCTGTATGGAATTTGTTTTGAAAATTTAGAATCGTTTTGAAAAAAATCGTTTAAGCCCTAGTGTAAATGCGAAATTTGAAGCTCTAGTTCACAAATATCTTTTATGTTTTCGAAAAAATTAATTTGATGTCACATCCATTCACAAATGCAATAATGTATACAAATTGCTGGAAATATGCATATTAACGGCGTGAGGGATATTTCAAAAATATTACATTTTTGAAAAAACAAAAGAATTCACCAAAATGAATTTAATGTCATCTTCAGCATTTTAATTATCTCTAGTTTGAAGAAAAATTTGGAACCATTTTTTAGAGAAAGGCATTTGATTGTTTCTGAATATGCGGAATTTTGAGCTCATTTTCACAGAAAACTGTTGCTTTTTCGAGAAACTTTATTGGACATCATTTAAAGCACATGTACTAGTAAATACAATTATGTGAACAAATTACCGTTAATGTAAATACTAACGACGTGAGAGGCCAGTCAAAAAGTATGTTTATGTAATTTTTGAAAACAACTGTAAAATAATAGAGCAAAATGGCGTTTATATAATCTTATAGGGGATATTGAATCGAATTAATGCCTTATTTTACGTGGCGATATGTAACACTATCCTTACAAAATTTTGCCGAAAAAATTTGGAGCTGTTTTTAGAAAAAAAAAAGTTTCTGATATTTTTTTTAATTGCACATACTGCACGCAATATTGCGCACAAACTACTAAAATTGTCAAAAAATATACGCAGGGGGTTCCAGCTGGGAGGAGATATACGAGGTGGGAAACTCCGTTCACCGGCGTGTATGTCAGCGACGGATCTCACGTTCTATTGGGGGTCGATCACGGCTTCAATCAGTAATACAACAGACAGGCTACTACACTTATGGGATTCATTACATAAGTAGTTGACGGAATCAATACTCATTCACTCACTCTCCGATCAGTTTGAAAATTACAGCGTCCAGTCACGGCGTGCGCTCCATTGCTTATTGGCCGCGCTGCTCAGATGTGTGAAATCCTTCTCCTTGCACCGCGCGTAGCTCATCGAGTGGAATGCGCTGAGCAGTGCATGGCGTGAACGCAGAGGCTGCCGTGCCTCGGCCCGGCAGGCGGTCGCCTCCGCCTCCGCCTCCGCCTCCGCCGCCGCTGCAGGTGCTGCGCGCAGCCTCTCGGCGCCGGCGTAAATTAACCAAGCGACAAGCCGGGAGTCGAACACGGCACACCACACTCGGCTACCGGTGGCACTTGGAAGTCTGGAGCGTGAGGCAGCTGCTTCACACGACACCATTCTCGCTTTTTTTTTCTTTTCATTTTTCAGAAGCTGTTTCTCGCGTTTCGAACATACTAGTTAGTGCCTTTTTTGATAAGCGTTTCGGGCATTGAACAACGCAAGATGACATGAAATTCATTTTGTTTCTCGCGTTTCAAACATACTAGTTAGTGCCTTTTTTGATAAGCGTTTCGGGCATTGAACAAGGCCACGACAGAAATGCTTACAGTCACATAACACTTTTCAAATAAGCGTCATTTCTTAATTGGAGCACAAAGTATTTTAAGAGCAAATGGGTGAGTAAAGAGGGGTTAGACTCACACACGTGCGTAAAATATTGATTTTACAATTACGTTTTATTTTTGAAAACACAGAGCACCTAATGAAATGGTGAATCTGAATCTTTTGTACCCTTTGTATCAAATATGTATCATTTAAGCCATCTACTGTCGGACATTTGCTGGATATCAGTATCTCCTTATCGCTTTGTTTGGATGGTATATACAATATTCACACAGATACATCCTCTGACATTCCATATTTATTTTCCATCGTTAGTAGACTACAATATCAGCGACGGAAATCCATCTCTACAGCTTTCAACATTAATTTTGACTTCTTTGTTACCTGACAGAGCTCTCATCCAAATAGCACCGTGTTTTCTACCACCTCGCTTCATACTTTATCATTTTTTCCAGTTTCTTTCTTAGTTAATATAAAGTTCTTACGTTTTACATTTGGGAACGTAACCATTAGAAACGTAATGATAGTAGCCAAATTGATTTGCCAAATTAATGAAGAAGCATTTGTATTTTATTTGCTTATGAAATACGTGCGACCACATCAAAAGATTATTCATTTTTCAAAGTCGGCATATCTTTATAAGGCAACTGTCTTCATGAAGAGAGTCAAAATTTCTTTTGGACTACTAATCTAAAAACACTCCTAAGTGAGTAATTTGTCTTACACCCCATGTCACGCGTATGATGAAAAGTTTATGACACTAACCAACTATCGCATTAAATGATCTTAAGCCTCTTAACATATAAATATTTCTATTTCTATACCCTACACTATTGTATTGTAACGATGGTTCTATTTATTCATTGAACATGAGAAATTGGTTTGAAATGAAAAAAAAGGGGAAATAAAAAACTAAAAATGAAAACCAGTGAGTAAGCCGTACAATAATTTAAAATTTACTCCTAATACGCACTCTTATATTGAGGAAATAAAAGCTCTAAATCCACTTTACCGCAAAGGTCTTTACATACATTTTGTGATAAGAACTGTAATAACACCCTCCGGCAACACAATGTTGTTGAAAATGACGTTACGGTATCTCAAAGGCACAAGTACTCCCAGTTCTCGAGTCCTCCCCTGACCCTTCGTCTCATCTTCCTCGTTCATGAGCCCTCGTCCTCGCATTAGTTTCCGCTGATAACGACGCAGCGGCCACTCGCGGGCATAAATAATACTATCTCCGCTCAAATTTGAGGTAGAAAATACACAGAAACGCCATCTTCACCCGCAAGAGCCCCGCGCCGCGTCCGAGTGGGTTCAAAGGAGGCCATGTATTATTCATACCCTGCCACCGCCGCCGCCGCCGTCTGGCCTACTCCACCACCGCTCCTGCTTCAGTCGCTGGGCGCCTCCATTGCTTGCACAGCCACAATCCACACCGCCCGCACCGCCTTCCGCAGCCACCTCCTTCAGTGCCTGCGTTGCAAGCGGTTCCATCTCTTCCACACCCGACCGACTCGGTATCTTCAATCTGGTTGCCTACCAATGCCTGCCCTGCCGCTGATTACACCACCGACATCATGTGTCTAAATCTGTACTTCACGATGTCCTTAAGTTTGCATTGCCACGACAAACTTTCCTCCATGACAAGATGAACCTTGTCAACGACACAACTGACAGCGCCACCATTCTGGTCGAGTTCTGTCGCCGCCTGGAGGAGAATTCTTATGGTTGGCTGCTCTGCTCGGTAGTTATTCCGTGGTTTCTTTGATCAATACCAGGCGAAAGCCGGAGCAGTACCCTAACAAAAGGGCCACGGACCGCGCGCAATCTTGCCTTCCTCTTCCTTGCCATATCCTCCCCCTTACACACACATTAACATACACATGCCAGGAGACAGGGCGGGAGGTTAAATCTTGATAGGTTGGGGCTGGGCCCCGTTGGTAAGAGATACCTGGTTGAGGAAACCCCACTAACTGTCGGTAGGTATCGCAATCCACCGGGGCAAGATGACCGCCACCTCCTTAGAAAACAACATGCACTTGACTTACGGAACTAATGACCTTAGCATTCGACGCGCCCGGAATAACTAGTAATCAGTGAATCAGTCAGGAGCCACCATTCTGTTCCTAGAACGCCACTTATTTACACTTCGATTTCTCTATAGTGGCCGATGGCAATAGACCATTGTTACACCTTCTCTCTTATAAAATGAATATTTTTAATTAATTTGCAACCGTCCTTCTCAACGGGGCTCAGAAATGTGCTTACCACAGTTAAAAAGACTCATTTTATAAGGTGGGAGGTGTAACAACGACCACATGTCATCGGCCACTATAGAAAAATCGAAGTAAAACCAATCGCTACCGCAGTCTCGGATCCTGCCGTCGCCTGTGCCCCCCCGCCTCACCACGCGTCGGGTCCCGGGCGAGCGATGCGCGCCACGCGCCGTCCATCGCGCGATAGCCTGTCCGGCGGCGACGCCCGGTAGCCGCGCCGCTATCACAGAACACCGTCCGCGCGGGACGGGCGCGGGCGGTCTCCGCGGCGCCGCCCCAATCCAATTCATGGAGGCTTTTACCCGCGGGACGCGCGCGGCGGACGGGCGGACAACGGCTCATTTCCATCGCGGCGATAGCCCTCGCCGGACAAATGGGGCCCTGATAAGGGCCTCGTTAATTTGAGGACAAGCGGAGCGCCGGCGAGGACGGGGACGAGGAGGAGGAGGAGGAGGAGGAGGAGGCGCGCGGGGGCCCTTGGGGGAATATTCATAAGCGAAGGCGGCGATCGGCCGCTTGCGATGGGCGCGGCGCGGCGCGGGGAGGCTGAAATAGCGGCAGGGAGGAGAGAGATGGGGACGGCGATAATGGAGTTAATGACGGGAGTGGAGATGGTGGAGGTGACTGGGCCGGTGGAAATGATATGAGGCGGTGACGGTGGCGAGGGTGCGGCGGTGGCGAGAGTGTGTAATAAATATTTATTTTGTGGTTGGGTCCGGCAGCATACGGTGGTTACGGCTGTGCGGGGTCTGTGAGTGCGAATCCCGCCTCGGCTTGAATCTAGTGTTGTGGCATGGTGGGGCTTGATTTAACCACCATACCTCACTCCTTCCCAGACGTCTCCTGGCCTGAACGGTGAAAGAATGTGACGGAATAACGTGACCGCCTGCGTGCCAAGGGAAGAAAGGTTTGTAAAGGGCTGAAGTGTCACAACCTGAGCTCCACCTGTCCGCCATCAAACCTGAAAAAAAAGGTTTCAAGCGGTCTTATGAGCCACAAGCGGCAGGAGTAAGTGCCCTACCGCAATGGGCTTACGAGCCACGCAGTTGGAGTAGAGGTAAGAGTAAAAGGACTCTAAGGATGTAAAAAAGGCAGTGGTCTTAACTAAGGGCAGGGAGCGTCAGCTGATAACCGAAATGTTAGGTTAACGCAAAACGCCCGATGATGAAATAATGTGTTTCTCTGCGAGTTAATAACTGTGGTCATTAGTCCCATAAGTGTAGCGCATGTTATATTCTGGGAGGAGACGGTATACTTCCCCCGCTGGAACTGCAAGCTGACCTTCACGTAGCCACGCAAGATTTAGCTCATCTAGGTATCTTCCTCAAAGAGGTACCATCCCAGCCGGGACAAGCTCTTAACTTCTGACGTATTGTCTGACAAGGATGGCAATGAAATACATGTAGGTGTCTGTGTGTATGTAGGTGTGTATATGACTGTATGTGTTATGTGCGTGTCAAGAATAAATAAGAATGAGGAAGGAAAGAAGGCGCGAGGTCCTTGACTCGTTTGTTACGTTACTGCTTCGGAATTCGCATGGTACTGATCGGACAAACGTTTTTATCAGAGAAGCCTGTCGCTATTCTCCTCCAGGGAGAGCGACGCCACAAACAATAGCAATACCCCCACTGCCCTCACGTTGAGCCATCACCCCCATTCGAGTGATGGAGACGGCCGCGAGAGTCGTTACTTCTATCGGTAGTAGTGGTTGCGAAGGTAGTGGCAGTGATAGTACTAATGATGTGGTTACCGTGAGCACGTAAAGATGGCGGTACCGGAGGCGAGTAGTTCGAAAGAAGGCTGTACCACGGGGAGTTGGGCGGCATGGCTCTGAGGGGACTATTAGCATCCTAATGAACTCTCCGTCATCTCGCGAATGGAGGCCGCATCGATGGCGGTGAAGAATGCAGGAGCCAGAAAGAGGAGAGAGGAGGGAGAGAGAGAAGACACAGGAGACGGAAGGGAGAGGAGGGAGAGAGAGCAGAGACAGGAGACGAATGGGAGAGGAAGGAGAGAGTGGAGAGACAGGAGACGGAAGGGAGAGGAGGGAGAGGGAGGAGACTGGGAGGAGAGACAGGAGACGGGAGAGAAAGAAAGGAGAGAGGAGAGAGGGAAAAGGGGGAGAGAGGGGAGAGGGAGAGAGTGGTGAGAGGGAGGGGGTGAAGGGGGAGAGAGGGGAGAGGAAAAGAGAGGGGAGAGAGAGGGGAGAGAGAGGGGAGAGAGAGGGGGGAGAGGGGGAGAGAGGGGAGAGAGATGGGGGAATGAGTGGAGTGAGTGGAGTGAGTGAGGGTAGAGAGAGGAAAGTGTGAGAGGAGAGAGAGAGGAGAGACGAGAGTGTAGGGTACAGAACGAGATACGAAAATGAGGCTGTAAATGTTTAAATGACTTTTTCATGAGGAATAACGTAGATATCAACGTCCAGCAATATGAGAAAGAAAAAATAATCTTAAAGCATCGGATATCAATGTAGTTTGAATAACTGGGGAATACGCTGATGGAAGATCTTGTTACTTGTGTAGCAGGATTCGCCTGAGAGAATAATGTAGAATTGTGCACTAAATGACCAAAATTGTACAGGAAAATGAAAGCGCGATGCAAATGTTGCCTCCCATACACAGGAAGAAAATGCTTGTTATGGTGGTAAGGTACCAACATTGTCAACACTGGCTAGAATTCAAATAAAGAGGATATGACGGATATATATATATATATATATATATATATATATATATATATATATATATATATATATATCATCTTTATTCAAATAAAGAGGATATATAGTTATGGATATACAATTCAAAAATGGCGGACAAAATCCATTACGAACATTACATAGAATCAATCCAGTGCTTGTGTGTGGCGAAGAGGGTGGCAGTCAATTCAATTCACCAAATTCAATCAATATTCACTTCATATTATCTGAACAGCGGCACTTAAAAACTTTCATTATTTTATTGGATAATACAAAAAAACACTACATTTATTAACGAAAATTCGACTAATTTTTCACTTCACTGATGACTTCAGTTTGAAAAATGTTCAAATAATGGATATGAGAAAATTACTTTTGATTTTTATTATTATAGTTTTTAATTCAAAAATAAAATGCCAGCCAAGTAAAAACATTTAACTCAAAACATCGATATTGAAAAAAATCGGTTTCAATAAATCGATAATAAATACACCGATATATGCGTAAAAATATCGATGTTTTGAAAACACAATAACATCGATATCGCATCCCTAGTGACAGCAAAATGCAGTAACAAACGTTATACCAACAAGTACGAAAGCAATGGTGGAGTGGCAATGGCGAATGAAAGTGGGGCTGCGGCAGAATTGCCAGATGTGGTGCGAGCTCTCTCCCCGCCACTAACACGGAATTTTCCGTTATAACCTCTCCAATGAAACAAAAGTCCCCAACTTTGATATGAAAAATATTCTCCGAATTATGGACCAACGACAGAAGCCAGACGATTTCATTCCTATTGATTCCATTGTCTGTTCCCTTAAATTAAAATCAACCAATCATCGTCCTTTGAGCTGTTCGAAGTTCTACATCCATGGAGCCATTCGTAGCTCCATGACTATATCTTCATTTCCCCATGTCTTTTTCTTTCTCTATGCCTGTCGGTTATTTTTATCTTTTTGATACAGAAAAATCAGAGAGAATAACATCTATTGTTCCTTTTTTATTCATAACAATTGAGAGAAAAATATTTCTATTTAGCCTCCGGATGAAAACAATTTCCGTAACAACCCTCCAAAAACTTCCCCATTCATTTATGCCCACCTTTCTTTCCCCACAATGAAAAAATCCTCATTTTACGGATAACAATTGAAAGAAAAATATTTGTATTAGCCTCCGGATGAAAATAATTTCCCAAACAACCCCCCAAAAACTTCCCTATCCATTTATGTCCACCTTTCTTTCCCCACAACGAAAAAATCCTCATTTTAGGGATAGCAATTGAGAGAAAAATATTTGTATTTAGCCTCCGGATGAAAATAATTTCCCAAACAACCCTCCAAAACCTTCCCCATCCATTTATGTCCACCTTTCTTTCCCCACAACGAAAAAACCCTCATTTTATGGATAACAATTTGAATTGAATTGAATTGAATTGGCTTTATTTTACGTGGCGAGACTACGTGGCGAGACGAGATGAAAACAGTTTCCCAAACAACTCCCCAAAACTTCCCCATCCATTTATGTCCACCTTTCTTTTCCCACAACGAAAAAATCCTCATTTTAGGGATAAAATCCCCCAACGTGGCAACCCTGGGCGACGGCGCTGGCAGGGCCGCGACGCGAGCGTCGTCTGAATATTGAAATCTCTCCGCCACGCCGCGCCGTCCGGCCCCTATCTGGAGCGAGCGCTCGCTAATGCAATCGCTTTACAACGGCGGCAGCTGCGGCCTGCGGTCTCCTCCCAGATAGAGAATCGCCGTTTGTAGTTTGAGAACCTCCATACATCTTGCGCTGCGTGTATTGTTGCCTATGCACCGAGCTATTAGTCATTCAGCGGATAACACGGGAAGAAGCGATATTCAAATTCAGCGCTGCACCGCAAGTCTTTTTGTGTTGGAGTGCCGTAAAGAACGTCCAGGGCGGGAAAGCGGTGTCTGTTTTCACACCAGTTCTCGGAGACCTGTAAAGAGGTTTTGTAGGAGTCAAAGCAGTCAGCGTTCAGTAATTCCTGGTAAAATGGTGAGTGGTATTTTGTTTCAAATGTGTAATTCTTCGAAATGTGTCACATTGCTTCGCTTTGTGTGAGAGTTTATGGCTGCATCACTTTGTATCGACTGACTCGTTTTGCTGCGAGATTGAATGTTCCAAGAATTCTTTAAATACGTCATGATGCCACTCATATTGTGCTTTGTGGTTTAGAGGTTAATTAGTGATCGGTATTTTATTCATCAGAGCTTCTTTAGAAATACTCTGTAACTGGGAATTAAAGTCTGTTAAATACTCACTTATGAATAATCGAGGGGAGATTACGGATTACAATATTGTAGGTTTTAGAAATTATATGAAAAAAATATGACAAAATGATTTAATTTGAAGAAGAACACCTTCAGAGGAGCAGAACATTCTTTCAGAATAAAAAGCTACTCCTTAGAAAAATATTAGATATTTGCTTGCTTATCTTCTTTTCAGCGCGATATTTGTAACAATATTACCAGTTTCATTGAAAAAAAGTACTTCAAAATATTCTTCTTTTCGACATCAAACTAATGAGTCAAAATCAAGCAAGTGTATTCGCTTTGTTAAAGCCGGATAAAAAAAAAAACGGCCCACCCGCAACAAATATTCATAGAGCGTAATGTGTAAAAATGGCCGTGAATATTTCACTGCCCGAAGAGGGCGGACGCCGGATCGTGACCCAAGAGCGCGGCGCCCTAACGGGAAGAAATGCCCGCCGATCGATCACGGTAACGAAGTCGACGATTGCAAAAACGTCGACCGGAACGCCCGAGCGCGCGCCTCCGGGGCGATAGGCTCGTTCGACCGCCCCTCCCCCCCCACTCCGCCGCACGGGACTTCGCGCTCGCCCGACCAAGCGGCGTCCAGCAGGATTCTTGCCGGAGTGATGGATTCATGTTTCGAAAGACATTTTTCTATTTGTGAGTAAACATTTGATTTACTCACAAATAGAAAAATAATGTCTTTCGGAAGAGACTTAAGCTGGGACCCAAAGTCAGATTTCATAATTCAATAAATAGCCTATTTATTTATTTATTTATTTATTTATTTATTTATTTATTTATTTATTTATTTATTTATTTATTTATTTATTTATTTATTTATTTATTTATTTATTTATTTATTTATTTATTTATTTATTTATTTATTTATTTATTTATTTATTTATTTATTTATTTATTTATTTATTTATTTATTTATTTATTTATTTATTTATTTATTTATTTATTTATTTATTTATTTATTTATTTATTTATTTATTTATTTATTTATTTATTTATTTATTTATTTATTTATTTATTTATTTATTTATTTATTTATTTATTTATTTATTTATTTATTTATTTATTTATTTATTTATTTATTTATTTATTTATTTATTTATTTATTTATTTATTTATTTATTTATTTATTTATTTATTTATTTATTTATTTATTTATTTATTTATTTATTTATTTATTTATTTATTTATTTATTTATTTATTTATTTATTTATTTATTTATTTATTTATTTATTTATTTATTTATTTATTTATTTATTTATTTATTTATTTATTTATTTATTTATTTATTTATTTATTTATTTATTTATTTATTTATTTATTTATTTATTTATTTATTTATTTATTTATTTATTTATTTATTTATTTATTTATTTATTTATTTATTTATTTATTTATTTATTTATTTATTTATTTATTTATTTATTTATTTATTTATTTATTTATTCATTCATTCATTTATTTATTCATTCATTTATTTATTTATTTATTTATTTATTTATTTATTTATTTATTTATTTATTTATTTATTTATTTATTTATTTATTTATTTATTTATTGATATAAATTGCCGCTTTCATAGCCGATTTATTGATTTGATTGTGGTCGCATGAACTGCTTACTTCATTGGTCCCGTAAGTGTATAACATGTTCTCATCGCGAGATGTGGCGGTGATTTTACCCTGCTGGATGATGAGATCCGGCGCCAACTTACACGTCGACTAGCGGGGTTTTCCACAACTAGGAATCTCCCACCAGCTGACAAGGTCTACGCTCCCGACCGGTCTCTCGGCATGGCGGGCAGTAATGTGCATCTGTGTGTGTGTGTGTGTGTGTATGAAAAGGTGAAGACAAGATAAGGAAGAGGAAAGAAAGATTGCGCGCGGTCGGTGACACGTTTGCTAGGGTACTACGCTGGTATTCTCCAGGTATTAATCGGAGAAACCACGGAAATTACTGATCAGAGCAGCCGGCCGCTAGAGTTCTCCTCCAAAGAGAAGCTGAATTCGACCTAGCTATGTAGCAAGTCTAGGAAGAGTGTCAGTCATGACTCGAACCTAGGACTTCCTAGCAGAGGCACTGAAGTGACATCAGTTGATGCCATGAACCACCTCTGCTGTTCGTAGAATCGATGTTTCGCATTATGCTCGCAAACAGAAAAATAATGTCCTTCGGAAGAGAAGTAAGCTGGATCTCAAAATCAGATTTCATAATACAATAAATCAATGTTGAGGTTGTTCATACGTTCCTACGATAGAATCATACTGCTATCACTAGATACAAATATTTCCTTTGATATCTTTTTTTTTTCTTCCCAGTTTTGGCACTTCCTCTAATTGCTAGTTCACAGTGAAAATTAAAATGGTGTGCGTTTTAATGAAACAATATCTTCCCCTCAAAGTTATGCGAACAATAGCACCATTCTTGTAACTGGCACTTTGATATATTCGCAATAAGTAGAACGAAACGATACAAAAATCTCATCCGCTTCTTGCGTTCTGACGACGACGATCCAGCGTCCTTGTGGAGCGCCGAGCTCGAGACGGAGCCGGAGCATTGCTCAGCGCCGCGGCACAGGGCGAGCGCCGCCCTCTGTCCAACAAATGAGGGTCGCTCGCGCCGGCCGGCGCCGCACCGCAGCCGCACCGCCGCCGCACCGCCGCCGCACCGCCGCCGCACCGCCGGGCGCGCGCGACCGCCGCGTCGCGGAGCTTCATTAAGCGCGGGAGCCAGCCCTCTAATTGGCTTTTTATGCCGCGAGCATCTGGATTTGAATAAACATCCCCGCGATAGGCTTACCGCCCGCGGGCGCGCCGGCTCTCGCGATGGTGAGCGGCGGCGGGCGGGGCGGGCGGGGCGGGGCGGGGCGGAGCGGGCGGACGGGCGGGCTTGGGCGGGCGGGCTTGGGCGGGCGCGCGAGGCAGGCGGGGCGGGGCGGGCGGGGCGGGGCGGGGCGGGGCGGGGCGGGGCGGGGCGGGCGGGGCTGGCGGGCCGGCCGGGGAGGGCGGTGCGGGCGGTGCGGGGGGGGGGGGGCGGTCTGCGGGCGGTGACGCAAGTGGCGGGGAGCGTCTCGGCAGGAGGCGGACGTGACGTAAGCGGTCGAGTACTGGGACAGGACGACCGGTGGAGACGGCAGGGCGAGGGTGATGGGGAGAGCGGGCGGGTGGTGCGACGGCGCCACGGGCTGGCTCGGTACAACAGCGGGAAGCAGTGGGAAGTCGAAATGATGGGTGTGAGACGGGGAGCGTCTTGCTGTACGAGGTAGATGGCGAGGTAAGCGGGTTTCGCGCGGGGCAGGGCGGGACGGGGAGGAGCCGAGGCGGGGCGGCGTGAGGCGGGTGGGGTGGGGCGAGGAGCAACAGGGCGGGGCGGGCGGCGACTTTGAAGAATGCACGCCGGCCGCCGAGTAATGGGTGCCGGCCGCGCGCTCGCCCGGCAGCGGCCGTAATTGAGAGCGGAAACAAATGAACCGCGATATGCGCTGCCGACTGGGGCATTAATCAATGGCCGTTGCTGCTGCCGCTGCGCCCGTTTTGAGCCAAGGAACAATGCGTTAGCGACCGTGCCTCAGTATGTTGCGCTCCCTTCTGGAGAGCTCGTTGTGTTTTTTGAGATGAGGCGTTTTCTACAATGCATACATACATCATAACTATTATCCTCGTTGTGTAAGCAAATTCAACAATTTCGTTCATTGTCATTTAAGGTTTTCTACTGGGATTTGGCGTGATAGTAGAATAACGTATATTAAACCTTTTACTATTATTTACTGATGATTATATTTACAAGAAAAGTTCAGAATTTTTATTTTAGAGATATATCGACAGGATTAATTTCATAAAGAGGGAACATGCTATATCTCAAAAGTGTTCAGGAAAATTAATGAAAATACCATATTAAGTTATCATTATCATGGGCACAATCAACCCCTCTAGGGATAATATTGCTACATCATTATTGCCATGTTTCGATATACTCAAACCACTACACTTTTCTCTAAAAGTATGACATTCTTTAGAATCAGAGCTCTTTTGAAAGATTTTTTCATGGTTAACTTTATTTTACTGAAATACGTTTAAATCAAATGATTATTTTTAAGTTTTCTCTCTTTCTACTAGAGTATGGAAAGGAATCAAAGTTTCAGCCGTCTTGAACTCTTACTTCGTACACACGTTAGTAATGCGGCACTCTTACATTGGTGTTGTTCAAAAGATGGTCGGCGCAAGTAGCGAGGAGATTCACATGGTTTCTTACTAAAATATCGGGATGTATTTATAGTTGGTGGATACGAAAGAAAGTATTTGTCACGCATGAGTTTGTCAGATTAGATGCTTTTGAGCAGAAACTTGGTAAATATGTCAGGAGTAAGATCTACAAGTATTTGAACTGTTCCGGCGATCATTTTAGTTTTGAAGAAAACTTTTCACTCAGCCTCTGTGACATTTTCAAAATTTTCTGAAATATAGCAGCAATTTTTTTCTTTACAATTTTTGCTCGAATAGAGGAAATTGCATAAACATTACATAATAAAAGGCATTGTTTTAAAATGAAATGAAAAAATGACATTTCATTAAAATCCGTCCTCTATTGACAAGTAAGAGAAGAAACGTTTCAATACACCGTGCATTCCTTCTAGATTCAAGAGAAATTCCTGAACCTCAGTAGATAACATTACACATCAAAGAACCTTATTAAAACCCACTCTAACTAATGAGGCAAATGACATACATAATTAAGATAAAAAGGAATGAACTTATTAGAGACAAGGTGTGGTTGAACTTTTTTGATATAATGAGTTTTACGAATCGATAGCATCGTAGACAACACAGATCTATATAGTGGCTGAATTTTAAATGTGATTATTCTACACTTGGCGATATTGTTCAAAACTCGTACTTGCAGAACTGGTCTGCCAACCACAGAGCCGTTGGCACGTAGACTTACAGGAACTTTTTCCAAAGTAGGCCAAAATTATCGAGTACGTTGTTTTCAAGGTAGCAACCAGCTAAGGAAATATGATTTGAAAAATATAAAACCTATTAAAAATAAAACAGTTAAAAAAGTAAATAATATTTTTAAAAGTATGACAAATGTACTTCCAGAGTTTAGTTTTAAATTCAAAACATATGTTCATGACAAGGGATTCTACAATGCCTCTAATATACAAATTTTCCACTTTCATCCAAAATGAATACATTGATAAAATGTTTTATTTATCTGTCCAGAGTTTGCTTTTGTATAGTTTCTATACTCTTCGTTCAAGCATTTAACCTTCTTGAGCTTCAACTGTCAAAAAAATGTTTCAAAATTACAAACTTTTATTCCTTAGAAGAGTTCTACTTCATATTGTTAATAATTTTCGTTCGATATCATGGAGCAACTTTAATTATAGTATAATAAATTCTTTATTGTAACCCAATAAGAGTCAATACTTGTTAAGTTGGCCTACATCAATCATGTTTCACAAGGAAATGACAACAACCAACCTCTATTTTACAGCTTAAAACATTCCTTCTTATTGAATATCTTCCTATGACACCAATTTGACACCAACAGGACCGATTTCCCTGATCGGCCACCTGTTGCAAACAACTCATACACAAACTTATCTGAGGCTGTATTTCAATTTCTGGTGTCTAGAGACCTGACACACTTGAACTTGATCCGAACACCTTGAGTAAAGTCTTTATCAGTAACTAGTGGAAACCCGTCAACATTTGAGAGTAACCGTCTGAGAAACTAAGAAAGCGTCTTTTTTTACTCATTGTTATTCGATTGCCGCACATCACATGCATATATAATCTCTGATATTTGCATTTCAAACATTCATTGACCTTCGCTCTTAAAATGTTTACCTTCTTCGCTTCACTAACTTCAACCTGTCACTCACACGCTTACTCGCGTCAGGACACGAAATGTCGACTGCTTTTGCTAGATTGTTTGCAATCTGCCCAACCAAACGAAGAAATTCACTCAATGACAGATGAGCATTCATTCTATTATTTTTAATATTTTTTTGATATTTTGAGCTAATTATATAAAGCTGTTTATAAGAGCATTTGACAACGTATCTCTCCATTTAAAGAAACAAAAATCACGAAATTTGGCTGAAGAGAAAGCAAAAGAGACTTCTAAATGAAAACCCTTAGTGTTTTAAAAATTATTTAAATTTCATTATTTATTTATGTATTCTTGTTCGCGCTTTTGGCCCCTGCGGTGCGCCGCGTGCGTGCCCTTGTGCGCGCGCGTGACGGCAGGCGCGGGGCGCCGCCGCTCGGGATAATTTCGACAGCCGTTGCAAAAAGAGCTGCGCGTGTGATTTATACGCGCGGGCGAGGGCGCTGCGCCCGGGCTGATCGGCTGCGCGTGCAGAGGGCGCGCGGGTCGAACCCAGCTGATTGCTGCGCGCGGCGAACGAATCACGAGCTCCGTCGCGGATGTGCGCCTCGTCCCACCGCTCGACCCGTTCGCTTGACCCGTTCGTGCCGCAGCTGTGGGATATCACTGGCCGTTTTCGATTGTCCTGTAAGATTCGGAATATTCGTTTCAACAGCAGAGTTTTTTAATGATACATCCTTTTGACAATTTGAGTTGACAGTTTATTCTAATTGTATTAATAATTAATTGGCTCGTTCTATCTTGACGATACAGCAAAATCAAGAACTAACTCTACTTAGAATAAATTGCTTATTGCGTTACAAGTAATGTTAATGGTATGTTAACTGTTTTGTAGAGCAATAAAAATTGTTATCTTTAAGGCACAATTTCAAATCGTTTATCTTAACTTATTTCATTTATATGTCCAAAGACCGTTCTTGCTTTTTTTTCTCTTCTGCCGATGTACTGAAGATTTCAAGAACCTTAACTATGCTCATACTCAAGATATTACTTAATAATCCATTTTTCGTTCAAACGTCGTCTTAAGACACAAGGGAAGCACTTTTTCTAAACTGTAATCCCCCCCAATTCAATTAAATGAATTTTATGAAGAACAACTCACTTAAATACGACAAAACCTTTATTATTAAAGACATTATTATAGGGGAGTACAGGAAGAGAATATAATGGACGGCTATGCCCCAAATCTGAAGGCAGACAGTCGGAACTAACAGCATCGTACAATATTGAGCCTGAGAGCAAAAATCGATAATTTCTTACACTCTGCCGCCCGAAGTCGCCCTGAAAGAGAGAGAGAGAGAGAGAGAGAGAGAGAGAGGGGGAGGGAGAGTGTCAGAGAAAACGCTCTCTCTGCTGGAACCGGGGCAGCATCTCCGCAATGGGTGGGGGGGGGAGCGAGGAGGGGGGGAGCGGCTCCCCTGCGAAAGCTCATCCCTTCCCTCCTGAGAGTAATTGGGACGACAGCAGGGGGTAGGGGCGCACATCCGTTATGTTCGAAAGATGTCAAAGAGAGATACGGTCCGTTGTAGAACCAATGTTGAGAGTGCATCTGTCAAAATATTCAGTATCTGTAACATCTGAAGTCATCTGTGACGACATGAAAAGAAAAAACAACTTCATATGTGTGATCTTTATAAAGCCCCTTTCGCATCACTGGGAACGCATTACATTACGAAATATTTACATTTTTCTTCTAATAATTTTTCAACAGTAAAGATTTAGCTTGAATTTCTACTCCATGATTTATTTTCTTAGCGTACTTAACACATACTTGTTAATTTACAATGAAACAGAAAATCGCCCGATATAATGCGCATAATCTAATATATTTACGAACGAGGACGAAGCGAAATTTTTGCTATGAACTGGACCTCGGTTATAAAGAACATGTTTTCTTTACACCTAATTAAGATTGATCCTATCACATGTCAAAGAATCATTTATGTGTGTACAATCATAGTATATGCGTCATATATCCTGGAGATATTGCCATTTATTTTAATTGAGTTCAGCTGAAATAAGAAAAATAAAAGTTTCAAAATAATGTATTGTGTGTTCTGAAATGTATGCGTTTAATTAAACTGGAAATTGATTAACACTGTATTTTGTGTATTTATTTATTGTATATTGTATTTATTTGTTTATTAACGATACGCACATAGAAAAAAGGATTTATAATCATTTTTGATGAATGAACATTGACATTTTACTTAATAACTGATGTATCTGCTTTTTTTTTTTTTTTTAAGAAAATAAATGTTAGCTATGCGAGTACAATTTCCCAGGAAGATCCAGAATCCTATCCAAAGTGTGGTGCAGCAGTCTCCGCCTCTCACGTCATTCTTGAATGCCCTGCTACAGATAACATAAGAAAACTTCTGAAAATAGAAGGAACCCTAAAATCATTGCTCAGTTCCGCAGACGGGTGGGCCAAAAATTCTTAGAAATGACAAAACTTAACAGCCTTTTACAGCTGTGAATTTGTATTTGTTCTTTAGTTAGATTAAACATAACATGTTTTGAAAATGTATTTACGTTTGCCATATTTATTCTTAGTAAAATTGTAACTACTCTGCTTGTCTATACAATTGTATAATGATAAGTACCGCTGATGACCAAGATGTTATAAAGCGACCTTAAATATTGTTTTAAAAAAAATGTTGCTACTACGTGGGTGGATAAACGTGAACGCAGGTAGGTGCCGTGCGCACATTTCTCGAGTCCTCTCCCCCTCCTCCTTTTCGCCGTCGCTCCCAGGAGATCCACGATCGATCCCCGGGCGCGGCGCGACGTCTTCATTTGTTTCGTCCACGTCGGCGGCCTTAACCGGGCGCGGGGCGCATGCGCAGCGACGGGCGGCGGCCATTGGCCAGGCGGCGCCGCGGCCATTCCTCAGCGCCGTGATAATCACTATTGAAATATCGGCGCGGCGCAGAATTTGCGCAGCGCTCATTATTATCCGCGCGCGCAGAGCAGGGGATCGAGCGCAGACCCAGCGACAAAGACGCGGCAAACCAGTTCCTTTGCGAAGTAGCGCCGGCGCACTTTTCAAGCGGCGCCGTAATGGCCGCGGGGAGACGGAGTTAGATGGTGTTGCGTTTTCTGCGGGTTTGAGATACGTTTCCAGAAAGATGCACGTGTCGTGGAACGCCTGTTCTTCTCGGGCGTACACGGTGCGAAGGCGGGTCGCTAAATGTTCCTCGTCTCCTTAAAGGAACTTGCGCGGTTCGCGGACGCGCCGGGGCTATAAATATCAGATACACGCCAAACCTGTTCCCATTCGTCTCTCGATCTGGAACAGATGTATTTGCAATGTCAATAACGTGTTTTGCTGGTTTATAGCAAACGTCTTCGCAAACATACGTGTTTGCTTAAGGTCTGTAAAACTGGAAAAGAAATCATTTATATAGTTTCAACTTCCTTCGATAATGAAAGTAACCTCACGGAAATCAGTAAAGCCACGAATGTGGAGCGTATGTGATTCAAAGAAAACTATGTAGCCACCCAGTTGAAAGAGGAGGGACAAAAATGTTTTATTGGACTCCTTCCTTCCTATGTCCACTCGACGCACGCAGATTAACAAGAGGAGGGTGCGCTAGAGATCGCACGCAGAAGTGTTTGTTGATTTATGTGAGTAACTGCACCGGCTTGAAGAGAGAGACTCGGACTGGCGACTGTGTGTGTACACGTGACCTCGGTTGTCATTGCTTCATTTACCCCTCCATGTTTTATTGATGGTTAAACTAGGTAACGCACTCTTCTCTGAAGACTTCTAAATGCCACGCAGGAAGGGGTCCTATTGCTAGTGTTAAGATTCACTGGTATTTGTAGAAAGGAGCATTCACCACATGACTGCTTTAAAGTGAACTTGCAAATATTAAACATGTATAAATACTATTGAGAGTAACTTGAGATTAACTAGAGAGTATACTATTGAGAAAATTATGTTTAAAGGGAGTATTATATTGTACCTACAGATATTTGAACATCAGGTTTCTCAATGTCAATATTTTGAAATAATTTCCAATGAGAAATAATAGGCCACACGTTTTAATGTCACTAGCTCTAAATGAAACGATGTGTGTAGTTTTATATTACGAAGGAAATCGTAATCCACATTTGTTAAAGTTTATTATTAGTAAATAATTAATTAACAATAAACAACATAAACAATTAATAGCTTATACATTTTCTATTAAATGAACACAATTTATAATTGTCAATTTTCTTGTTATATATTTCTATTCGCTTTCTGTGAAATTATTATTAGTCTTGTCAATTTGCCGTAATTACGGAATCACTAACGGCATAAAGCAGCAAAATGCTACCGAACACAACCGTGCAAAATAGTTTTCCAAAACGTAGTACGGACGCTACTCAAGCAAATAAAATACTCTAACACTGCATTCAATATTTTTTTTTAAATAAAAACAAACTACACGAATTCTGCATTAACGTAGTATATACATTTCATGGAGGCGGCCTTTTCCTTGTAGCCTTGCTGTCGCATCTGCGACGAAGATAGTGACGCACTGTGTTTGAGAAGTACAAACAGTATAGGTAAAGAACAATATTAAAAATTTGCATTTCTTTGTCAAAATGGAAACAATTTCATTGGTTTTGGAGTTTTCCTGGGTCCCTGTGTGTCTAACGAAACCATAGGTACCTCCCATTAGGCCGGCGATGCGTAGCATTCTTTTAATTTCTGCGGGCATTGTATATTTGTAATATATATTTTTTGAATTTTTTTTGAGTTCCTAATTGCGTACGGGAATCACATATATACCTGAATAATGTCGGTGGCTGCATAGTTTTCTTTCAATTTACTCGCGCACTGGAAATTAGTTTCGTAGATACTAGAAGTAAATGGGCACCTGGCAGAGCATATTTGAGAGTTCATAACTAAATATATTACCAAAATAGCTCAAATTAGGTGTACTTTGATTATTTGTCATTCAAGCAATATATAATAACCATTAATATGTTATAATTGAGAACGTCACATTTCGTCAAAACATTTACAAAAATGTAAGGTTTGTTGCAAAGGTCAGAGCGGGCAACAATGTGTAATATCTAACCATTAATGTGTTATAATTCTCGTATGTTGTCTGTGGACCTCATATGACCATACAAATTACACCAGGTGTCACATAAATATCAGCGGCTGAATGATTCCAGCAATGTTCTCACTCCGTATACGTAGCAAGGCCGTCGCACCTCCGAACTGCTGTCGCCCCAAAAGGAACCAACGCCCTGGCGGTCTCAAGGAACAACAGAGGCAGCGCTTAGTCCAGCGAGCCCAGGCCCTCGCAGGCCCCGGGGGTTGCAGGGCCCCAGTGACCCTTGACCTGCGACTGTTTCGAAACCGGGCGGATCGAAGCCCGCCCCGTGCGGCAGGGCCTCATTGTCTGCTCGCAAATCGCGACTCGAGAAAGAAGAGGGCAGAGCGCCGGGTCACGGCCACCATCTGTCAACTAGGGCAGGGCGCACCAAACTATGAAATGGCAGCCCGCATTGAGAAAACCGCAAAAATATAGGGAAAAACAACTGTAAATGTTGTCTATTATTTACAACTTTATGTCAAGAAATATGCCAATAAAAATAATGCAGCTGTAACAATCTTGCACCTTGATACCTGCACATTTCACTTTTTTCAAGGTTTCTTCAAAAAATTTTGAATACGTTTAAATATTCCACGTTTGAAATATTCAACGATTCATTTATTTTATATGATTTATTATGTATTATTTTTTATCACTTACTTTATTACTTTATCACTTACTTTAGTCTATTTAAACATGTGAAGTTCTTATTACTAAATTAAATTTTAAATATGGCATATTTTATTTTGGTATTTTTAATTATATTGAGAAATAAACAATTTATTTACATTTTGGGGCAACAGTAACAACGAACAGCTAGAAACTAGTTACAGGCACGGTCCGTGGCATCATTATTACATATTTGATTCTTCACACAATTTGAGCAGAGGATACCTGCAACTCCACGATAAAAAACAATCAGTACAAATGTTCTAGTAGAATAATTTATCTGAAGACAAATCACAGAAAAGTTGGCAACTGCCAAGATGGATATACCGCGACTCGCCCTTTAACTTCAAGTATAGTAACGTACATTCAGTGCGGGCCTGGCCCGCATTTTGGGAAGCCCTGATCCAGAACACAAAGGTCCGAGCGGGCGACAACGCGCCCGCGACGCAGCCGGGCGATCAGCGCGTCGCCCCTCGCCAAGACGCCCGCTACGCCTCATAAGATTAAGTATTGCTAATTTATTATCGGGAACACTCGGCGTTGTATCCATATGTATTTTTCTCGACGCGTCTTTGTGCCGGCCGGCTCGGCCGCCTCCCCTCGCTTCTCGCCGCCTCCTAAACGCTTCCTATTCTCCGGGCTGGAAAAATAGGAGCAGCCCCGGCCGCACCTAGAGCCGGCATTGTATGGATATGGAAGGAGCACCGAGAGACAGAGAGAGAGAGACGGAGGAGGAGGCGGAGCTGGGGATAAAGGAGGCGGCGAGGCGGGGCGGGGGGGGGGGGGGGGCGGCGCGGCGCGGACAGCGATCGGGTTAAGAATGCCCAGCGCGACGCCGCGCACCCGGAGAACAGAAGCGTGGGAATACCCGCTCCTAAAATATGCATGCGGATAATGCATGCAAAAGGAGAATAGTGTTGTAATGGGACAAGCGCGCCGGGAGCTCCCCTTTGTCCCTCGACCTCCCTCCGGCGGCGGCGGCGGAAGACGTGCGGCGAGGGCAAGCGGGGAGCGGAGGCTGCTGTACCTCCAGCGCAGCACAGGCGGCCGCATCTACGTGTGGAGCCTGCTCAGCGAGCACTTACGCCCCGAGAGGGGGGGGTATAGGGGCGGAGGAGCGCGCGGGGTCTTCGTATTCTTCTTCTCGCCGTACCATTATTATTATTATCATCGCCATTGTAGAACCGGCGGCGCATTGTAGGGCGGCTCCGCCCCCCTCGCCCTGCGCGGAGACACAATGGCGCCTCGACAAGCTGATCTCTCCCGACTGGCGACCGCAAAGTTTGGACATACGCGGTCCTCGGGCCAGCGGGTCCGCCGGCCGGCAACGACCGGCCAGGGCCCGGCCCCGCCCCACCCCACTCCCTGCAAGGAGGGACCGCGATGCAACTTTCACACCTCGGGAGACAATGAAGGGGCCGCGGCCGCGACCATTGTGAACGCGCATTGTTGTAAATTTGATCCTTTTATAAACAATTTGAATAACAAGCAGCGCTCGCCGACAGTTATTGGATTCCGGTGCTGCCGGCGGTTGCCGGCGGGAGGGGGAGGGGGGGGGAGTGCCCGCTCGGGGAGAACAATGGGCGGCGGCGCGGCGCTAAGGAGCGGTGATCGCGCGATTGGGACGTCCGGCAGCGCCGTGCGCGGGGCGGGGAGGGGGCGGGGCGGGGCGGCGCGAGCCGCCGGAGACCTAATCCGCGTTGCGGCTGCGCGCGACGACAATAGGTGCGCGCACTACAATGCGTGGATCGCTTTCCGGGCGAGAGGGGGCGGGGCGGCTCGCGCGCCGACAGGGCGCGGCGAGGGCGAGGGCGCGGAGAGGGCGAGGGCGGTGCAACCCCCTCGCGCCGGCGCCGGGCGCTCGCTCGTGGCTGCTGGCTCGTGGCCGGCGCGCACCCCCTTTACACTCTCGCCCAAACCGAGCCCAGACAATGCTATTGTTGTCGCGTATTCTCGTGGCCTATTAGGAGGTGTTTCCTGTAGACAGGGCTCTTTATAGGGTGTGAACACTGCAACGCGCCGGCGACCGCCACCCTACTGCTGGCGGAGTTCGAAGGAGAAGAGTTGCTCTCTTCTGCAGGGCGCGCTTGATTGACAGGAGCGCAACGGAGGGTGACATGGGTGTCAATGGAGAGTGAACAACATGTGAATATGTGATATAAGAATAACACTCGAAGAATATGTGAAATCTTTTGACGATTGACGTGGGAATATTGCGACAACGTGGATCCAGTATTCAATGGAAAGTGTTGAAGACCTCAAGACGTTAAGGCAAACATTAAAGAAAATAAAAAATAAATAACAATTCTAAAAATTTCTATTCTTTATATAAATCGAAAATCGAAATCAACTTGAAAGAAAAAAATAGTATTTGAAATAAAAAATGAAACATCACAAATCATTAATATGCAGTCACAAGTTCAAGTTATAATACACATTTTCATATTTCCAATGTATAATATTATAACCAAATTCATATTCCGAATCCGTGCTTTAAAAATAGAAGAATAACCAAACATAGATATGAATTTCAAGCCTATTAATAATATTATACACTTATGGTTGCAACAAAATTTAACTTTCATAGTTGTTTTAAAAAGTTCAAATGATATTTACGTATTTATGAGTTTGAAAAGGTGATACAACATTTCTAGAACAATACTTAGTAGCGAAGCTATTTGCTAAAGTTTTCATTTTCTGTTAAGTATATCACTTGAAACTTTGTCTCAAAGCAGTCATAGTCCATAGACTAATTTCGTATTTTCATGTGCCCTATCTAGCCTTATATTATAGCATCGTCTACACAGATCAAAGAAACCTACAATGTAATCGAAAAATTACAACTACTTTAGTAGTAGAGAGACCTAAGTTTTTAGATAGCCACCCACTGTATGATCAGATTTACTGAAATTAAATCTGTTTCATTGTTTATCAAATACGTTCGCAGCTGAAATTCATAAATGCATATAATATTTTTTTTCGCTTCAGGAATGTATTGTAATTATTGTTCATTCACTAAATTCATTAATGTATTTCTAAAACAATTATAACAAGAACAATTGTCCTTAAAACCATTGACTTCAAATATGTTTCAGATGTCATGGCTTAACTAAAAAATGGATGTAGGGGAAACGATATAGAGATGTAATGATATCCTTCCATTATTGAATTACCACAATATAATTATTATCAAGTCAGCCCTTGACATAGCATTTAGAACAAAGCACGTTGCTGCAAGATGAAAGAGACCCACATATCTTATTTGATTATAATTAATTGTTACTATAATTTAATCTCTGAAATTTAATATTTTTAGATTTTAGAAATTTAAAACGTTGTATGTATCAGAAATTGTATGAACTGTGAACAAATCGTATCATTTGGCAGAACATGTACATTACATTCCAACTTGTGGATTCTTAAACATATCTAGCTTGTTCATTTCTTATTTTCTTTACAATATTGTGAGAGAAATCTCAAATATTTGACAATAAGAACAGCAGAACCTTCGTCATGTGTGTGTGATAGGGTCGTTAGCGATAGGGAAGTCGGTCGATAGGAATGATGAATTGTAGGAAAATCGAAAACTCCGGATGATCCAAATATACTCGAATTGTTATTGATTCATAGAGTTAATTATAAGGAGAATTAGGAAGAAACATTTTAAAGTGTTTATTGCGAGTGTTTCAATGTTACAATCAAAATATCAAATGACTTACATGGTAATATGAATTTATTGGCGTGAATAACTGTTCTTCCTGCTTTTATTCTGTATTACTTTCCTAATTTCTGACATTTTCCTTATTAATTCAAAATCCATTCCTGAGTTAATCCATTAAATTAATTAAATACTCTTGAGTTGGCAAGTTAAACAGTCGTATCCCTGACTTTTTTTATTTAATGTTGCATCAACATCTAGGTGATTAGCGACCAGTATTTCATTTAACGGTATGATAACTGTGAAGATGACATGATATGCTGATGATAGGACGAACACAAATACAACCATGTCCGAGGCGGGACTCAAACCCGCGATCCATTGGTCAGAGATCGGTACGGCATTACTGCCTTAATGATCTCGGTCATCCGGACCGTCTCTCACCGGCATTGTTACCTATTTATTTATTAATTTATTCATTTTCAGTATGAAACACACTCCAGATAATCGCATCCCAGATAACGAAGATTGCTCAGCATTTCACAGCTCCCTTCCATCCCATTGGTCGCCTAGAGCCGTAGGTCAACCCTATCACAAAACTGCTGGGCAAGCAGGTGAGAAGCCTTGTTGCCGCCGGGACAATGCGCCGCCTCGCGCGGCGGTCTGCAATTGTGTGCGGCCGGTGTCCGGTGCGGGGCGCGGCGCGGCGCTGGACCGTTTTGTTTCCATTTGCTGTGTCCCCACGGCGCAGCGTGTGTGGGAGACGGCGCGCCCAATGAGATGGCTCCGAGGCGCCCGCGACTCACCCGAAACAGTATCAAAGGCGCCCGGGATTCCACGGAGGAGAACACCTTTGTAACATTCAAATTTAACTCTATTTTTCATTCCGTCCACTCGAATTTTTTTTTTGTGTCCGGCGACCCTCCAGCGCCGTTGTGCTGCGGCCTTTGAGCCCTCACAATGCCCGGCGGAGGGAGCTCCGGTGCCGAGCATTGTCGAAAGTACAAAAATTTGAATCTGAAGCTCGTTAAATACCCAGTATTTCGATCCGAGCGTTGTGTTAACCTGTTTGAACATGAAAAATAACCCGAAGACGAGTCCACAGAGGAACAGTTTTGTTCCCCGTCGATTCCGCGAAACTTGTATGCAAATGAGCGACACGACGAGGAGAAAAATGGATCTGGCCCATGACGAGGCGTAACAGGTCCCGCGGGGCGGGGCGGGGCGGGGCGGCGCGCCGGGGGCGGCAGCGCTGGGGGTGTGCTGCCGCCGCAGTGATTTATTGCTCCGAGGAGCCGATGCGGCAACTGGGCCCTCCCGAAAAAGCGGCCCTTCGACCCCCCCCCCGCCGGTGGAGGGCGCTGATGCAACACCACGAGCACCGTCCCCCGCATATGCGATCGCAAGGTGTGGGACGAAACGCTGTGAATCCTCCGACGCTCTCGTACCGGGAGAGGTGGCTCAGGGCAACAGCTGATGGCCCTGCAGGGGCTCTGACCGGGAGGTCCAAGGTTCGAGTCCCGACGGTGGCAGGAGTTTCACCACTACCTTTTCAGCTAGGTCGCGTTCAGTCGCTGTCTGGAGGAGAATTCTAGCGGCCGACTGCTTTGATCGGTAGTTTACCGTTGTCTCTGCGATCAACAACAGGCGAATATCAAAGCAATATCCTAAAAAACGGGCCAAGGACCACCGCGCATGATCTTTCCTTCCCCTTCCTTGTCCCATCTTCACTCCGTGCTGCCACACACTTACACTAACACGCACTTACACTATTACACGTACCGGGAGACCGCTAGGAAGCTTAGAGCTATCCACGGAAGATCATCACCTCCCGCAGAAAAAAACATGCACAGCATTTACGGGACTAATGATCTTAGCCGTTGGCACACCCGGAATCACTAACAATCAATAAGAATCCCACACGCACATGCCAGTATTTTTGATTTCGGCCTTGGGAGTATTGGTGAATCCGTGAAATTATTCAAATCAATTAAGCCTTATTTTCCGCGATAAGGCTAAAGATATGAATAACAAAATTCGAATATCAATATCGAAAATAATATTAATTGGTATTTATTGATCCATTATAACAAGCATGTTGCTCTTAATGTGCTCTCCTATTTCAGGTAAATCGTGACACATTAAAGAAGAAAGGATCATTGTGAGTATTTTAACATCGTGTAATAAACAGTAAAAAAGATAAATGAGAAAGCACTTTTTGAATGTTAAATACAAGGCTTATTTTTGTATGTAATATTTAATTTTAAATTTAATTTTACGTTTAAATTTAAATGACGAATCGATGGTAATCACATAAAAAATTTTAAGTCTAAGATCACATCTAACTTCTAAGTCTCATTCTAAATTTCCGAATAACGAAATAACCAAATTACCCCACTGAAAAGTTACTAAGAATCGTTCATATCGAGAAGCACTCAACATCACTCATCAATTACTGCAAGGTCTGGTACTGAAGATGTATGGCATCATTATCTAGAAGTTTAATGGAAACCAAGACATACCAATAATTGTTAATTTACTTTCCTGAGGTATCTGAATCTTCAGCAATAAATGTGAATTCCTTGAAATTATTGATAACAATGCAAATTAACATTCACATTATGACCGTATCCGATAAAGAATGGAAAATAGAAATTGAATATAAATGAACAAAAAAATCTTTACGAACAAAATGAAAATTTACCCACTAGGTAATAAATTGCCCTTAAGGCATTCTGGTTTCGTCTGAAAGTATAAGTCAACCTCGTGTCCAGAAGTGTACTCTTTATTTCACGTCAAGTACATAATTGTGTCCTGTCAAATATTAGCAGCCATAGCTGAAAATACAAGAAAACAAAGAAGTATTCATTTGAAAGCACTAATTTTAACGTTTAAAATCACCTGTTCCAAACTACAACTGCTGCTTAGAAAGAGTGGCACAAAAAATACCGCAGCATTTCCTAACTTTTTTTTCTTCAACATTTCTTAGCCTACTCTTTACTACATATATTACTCCGAATCTTCGGTAGGTTATATTAAGAAGTTAAACGATATATAAATTGTCACTGAAATAAGTACATATAATTTTCCTGTTTCGTAGTTCATTCAAAACATTAGGAAACGGGAAAAATATTATTATATATTAACAGTGCTTGATTTTTAATATTTTAGGTACCGAAACACGCTTCAAATTAATTATAAATTTAAAAGAAATAATTATATATTAATAATATAATTTAATAATATATTCGCGGTATAAATAATATATTTCTAATAACGCCGTTCCGACGCATTCCACCAGAATGAAGCCCTGTATATTAATATTATAAGTAATACGAATATTGTAATCAAAGCATGTAAGTGTGATTTTAAAGAACTGCATCAAACGTACAGATGAAAGAATTTTCTAAGCCCATACAATGCAGAAGCAAGACGTAATTGAATTCTTAGCCCAAGAAAAACAACAAAATAACGGCAAAATAAACATGTTCCTTACTATCCGTTACTTTGGTTTCTATGAAGTAAAAAAACCCTTTGTGACTTGCGAGGAGCAAATAATAAATATATCCATAATCTTCGTATTTTATGATATATCATAAAGTAAGAGGTTTATCATCATTTAACAAAGGAAGAGTACTACCCTCCTTCCCGAGATAATAATTTGAGGTAACGGAAAGGGAAAGGGAAAAAAGTGGCGAACAATAGCGCGCGTTTTGCATAAACTCGTAAAATGCAATGAAACGCACCCATCGCGCGCTTCCCTCTTGTCAAACCCGTCAAGCGAATTCTCTCGCGCGCGCCGCGTCCGGCGGCGACGAGATCAAGGCTTTACGAGGCTGTCGCGCGACGCGGCACCGCCGTTCCCACCGGCCACTGGCCCTCAAAGGAATCTGTCGCACGAGCGGGCGGAGAGGCGGGCAGTTGGGAAGGCCAGCGGTTGGGAAAGCGAGCGGGCGGGATGGCGTGCGGGATGGCGTGCGGGATGGCGTGCGGGATGGCGTGCGGGATGGCGTGCGGGATGGCGTGCGGGATGGCGAACGGGATGGCGGACGGAATGCCGGGCGGGATGGTGGACGGGATGGCTGACATGATGACGGGCGGGAAGGTAGGATAGCGGGCGGGCGGGCGGGCAGGATGGCTGGCGGGCAGGATGGCTGACGGGCAGGATGGCTGGCGGGCAGGATCGCTGGCGGGCAGGATGCCTGGCGGGCAGGATGACTAGCGGGCAGGATGGATGGCGGGCACGATGGCTGGCGGATAGTATGGAAGGCGAGTAGGATGGCTGGCGGGCAGGGGGGCTGGCGGGCGGAATGGCGGGCGGGATGGCGGGTGGAATGGCGGGCGGGATGGCGAGCGGGATGGCGGGCGGGATGGCGGGCGGGATGGCGGTGGGCGGGCGGGATAGTGGGCGGGATGGCGGTCTGGATGGCGGGTGGGATGGCGAGCGGGCGGAATGGCGGGCGGGCGGAATGGCGGGCGGGCGGGCGGGCGGGTGGGCGGGTGGGCGGGTGGGCGGGCGGGCGGGCGGGCAGCCTTTCGTCCCGGTGCGAGAACGCGCGCTCGTCAGACAGCGCAACGCTTTGTGCGCGCCACAATGCGCTTGACAGGCGTCGTTAAACGACGTCGCTCGGGGGCCGGCGTATTGTCGTCCTTGTCATCGTCATCTTCGGAGAACTGGCTCTGAATCTGACCGTCAGGACGAGCACAATGTGACACTTTTCATGTGTAGATGGTCGAAAATTCATACACCGATTCTTGTTTTCGCGTTTGGTAGAAATTAAGTTTGCTAATAGAGAACCGTATTTCACGGAAATTCGTACAATCCAAAGACGTTAGGTGGTACTTGCAGTTTATGGGACGGAAAAACATTATTTTACGCGAATCTTTAGACTCGTACGTAGAGTACAATATCAGTACATGTACAGTGATACTGAATTTTCTTCTAACGTTTTCTATTTTAAAAAAATTGTAAAATCATTATGTTTTCACTCACATTATCTGTAAAAACGATTCTAAATTGACAATCATCTGATCTTTAATCACGCATTCGTCATCGTCGTAGCAATGAGGAGGCTCTGAATGTCACTGTCTTAGGGCCAAAATGTAACACTTTTTGGATTCAGGTGGTCGAAAACGCATACATCAATGTCAGTTTGAACGTTTCAGTGGACTTTGCTCACGGAGAATCGTATTTCAAGAGCACAAGTAGAGTTGCGCACCCAAATGGTGAGTAAAAGAGAAAGAGTAAAAAATTTTTTACAATTTTCTATTGAAAAAAAGTTATTTGGTATTACAAAAGAATAATTTTTAAATATCTCTAAAGCAAACAATTGAAAAAAATCTGCATCAACATATATTATTTACAAGAAAATGTTTGTTTAGTGATCAGTCGCGTCAACTGCTAAGGTCATTATTCCCGAAAATTAAGTGAGTGTGGTTTTATCGCGTTAAGTGATCTTCCCTCGTGGGTTTGGTGAGCTCCGGCGCCGACTTACGGGATTTCCCTCAACCAGGTATCTCCACCAGCAGGGCACCACTTCAGCCACGAGAAGCTCTAAGCTCCTGACCGGTCTCCCGGCATGTGTGGTAGTGTAGTGCATGTTAGTGTGAGTGTGTGTAAGTAAGGAGTGAGGATAGGACAAGGAAAAGGAAGGAAAGATCGGACCCGGCATTGGCCTGCTGGTACTGCGGTACTGCTCCGGAACTTACCGGGTGTTCATTGAAGAAACCGCGGAAAAGTATTGATAAAGGCAGCCGACCGCTATAATTTTGGTTCAGACATCTGCTGAATTCAATTTAACTTTCTGGCTGTGTCGAAAAGCGTGCCACCGTTGGGACTCCAACCCTAAGACTGCCTGGTCAAAGGCCCTGTAGTGACAAAAGTAGATGTCCCGTGCCAAAAAAGCGGTTGATTGAATCGTGCATCAGAATAAAAATGACTGAAACAATTCTAGTTTGACATCAGGTCTGATTGCGGAGACGACGATGATATGGATTAAATAATATTATCCAAAATAATTGGTCCTGATTAGCTCTGAATTAATGTGGCAATTTATCTCATTGAAGAAAAATCGTCCCCTCATCTATCTCCTTCTCTTAACTTTTGCAGCAAGAGAAATGAATGTAACTTAGTCTTTTTAATTTACTTTCTACCGATTCATAAAAATATTCGTTACGTATATCAGGTTCAAAAAATTGTTTTTGATAATTTTTTCTGAAAGACTTTTTTTTAAAATATCTCAAGCTATTTAACCTTTTTCACATTAAACCATAATTTAATGTGCAGATCTAGATAATAATAATAATAATAATAATGATGATGATGATAATAATAATGATAATAATAATAATAATAATAATAATAATGATAACAATAATAATAATAATAATAATAATAATAATAATAATAATAATAATAATAATAATAATAATAATAATAATAATAATAATAATAATAATAATAAAATCAAAAAGGCCGGCAGACGTGTACCTGCCACGTCTGGCAAGGTGACGAAGTGGTTTGTCGTCCTCTCAGCTGGGAATTCCGTGCGCTGCGCGGCGGCCCGAGGCCGTTCCCAACGCGGTGCCTCACCGTCGTCGCCTCCTCGCCGTCGCCGTGTTCCCAGCGCTCGGCGCGCTCGTCAACGCGACAAGGGGCGCCGTGTCATATTTGTCCCCGTCACGGCCATTGTGTCGCGTCGCGGCCTTTTGTGGTGGTGCGGGGTGCGGGATGGGCAGCGAGCGGGCCCGGCCCGGCCCGGCCGGGGCGGGGAGGGACGGGGCGGGGTGGGTTGGGGCAGGACCCGTCCCCGGCGCGGAGATCCGCCCCTCGCGACATGATAGATCAGCGATAATGACGGTCGGTGACGAGCGCACGGAGGGTGCAGGAGGGCAGAGGGAGGGGGAGACAGGGACCGGACGCAGCGCGTCGTCAACTGTCGCTCTCGTGCACAGGAACACGCCGCTAGAGCGCGGCCTGCGACAGGTACCGCAAGCTGTTTTAACACACACGCACGCGAACGCTCGCAGCAAAAAATTTTAGGAACTGATTCACTCCCCCGTAGTCGATAACACTTTTCATTTAGTTCTTAATTGCGTTAATAAATAACCCGCCCACCTCTTAAATACCTACACGTTTTACTTTATCATACACGTTTTACTTTATCATATGTGACGATGCAAATAATTGTGTTGGAGGTCCCTGATACCGAAAAAGTGGTGTTTTCTTTTTAAAAGCTCTGCCTGTCCGTCCGGCCTTCCATCCGCCAAGTCAAACACATGTGGTCCGGCTGTCCCTCCGACAATAACGTCTAAAAAGTACTGTTCGATTATAGTAGCTCTGTAGTGGTTACGTTCAACAAATAATTCTAAGCGTTAGAGTTCAAATCCTACCGAAAGAAAACATTTTTGATGGTTGGAAACATACGAAACCTTTTTGAAAACGTAAGCAATTTTCGCGGAAATTTCAGTAAAATCGTCTCAATGTTCAGAAAACACATAAATAAGATTTCTTTCGAGCACACCTTATTTTCGTAAGGACACAACGGTGAATTGTGTAGCACATGTACTATTTTGATTAAAACTTTTGAACTATTAAAAATAAACTTGTATTTTTTTAACATCTCATATCTTAGTATTAAATGTATACAACTATATTTCTAATACTGAGTGGGTCATTTCGAATGAAGAAAAACACATAAGCATTTTCCTCATAATATTAGTAATAAATAATTCATTTAATCTTTTGGCCTGAGAAGAATAGTTTCTCGTAGAAAGTGTTTTTTTTTCTCATCACAGTTTATATAACGACTGTTCCTTATAAGTACTTTCAACACTGAAAGCGCTGCATTAAACTATTAAACTTGGAAATACTTGCTCATCTGAAGAGAACTCAGTAGTGTATTTTTTTACCACCTCTCACTCTAGCACCATTGTCTCATCTAGACTTACTCCACGTAATGCATTTGGAGACTTAGTAACCTCATTATTAATCTTATGAAGTTTTTCGTAATTTCAAATGATTTTATATTAAGTTTTCTTCCCTTCTTTGTACACATAACATGAGTGTTTCATATATTCGCCGAAAATATTCGCAGTAGGAGTGGCATTGAGTGTATTCTGATAATACAAAGACCTACTAATTTTTCAGTAAGTTTGAATCTCAAGCACGCAGATTTTTTTCTTTAATTTTTTTTCTGGAATAGAGCATAGCGCGCTTATAAATATGGAATACGTTGGACTTTCATTTAATTCTTTGTTGAAAATTAAAAATTCGAATCTCTCAATATATGAAAATAAAATGAAAAGAGTTTTTGTCGATGCGGCTGAAAAAAAAGTAGGATATAGGATTACATAACTGTCACAAATAACGACTTAGCGTTGATGTAGCACCGGTAGTGTATCAATGTCTTCCTGCAGAAATGTGAGTAGCTTGCAAACTTTTCAAATGAGAAACATTTGGCTTCTTTAACTTGAGTTTTAAGATTTTTACAAATTCATGAGTCGCGATCACATTTAACAAAAATACAATGTAACAAATATATAGTTCGAACTGCTTTTGCAATTAAATTAAATACAATTTATTCCCTAAAACTCCCAAAATTGTTTCTCTAAAATTTCGCAGAAAATTCTGCAGTGATCGTCTTCGTAACAATAACAGACTTGAAGAGTTGCACACTTTCAGTGCATTACGAGGGAAATTTTTATTTTTTTAAATGTGTACTTTCGCAAGCTCCTTTTCTACAACTCATCAATCCTTTCTTGTAAATTTATATAAGGATATATTTTCGTAGTGGAAATTATCCCACAAAGGAGGATTATCCTATTAGCACATTACCGCATAAAACGATAAATACCCTAAGGTGCAGCAACGGTTGCAAATGAATCTTTTACTTTCTAGTGCTCCAATCCCTGCACCACCTACTGTAAATAGCGATGTCCGGGCGATACAATTTCTAGCGATATGTCATTCTTGCGGTAGGTGCCTTGGGTTGCTTCAATGGCGACACATTGACCTGTCATCACAGCTGCACGTGGTGACGGAGACACGTGGTTCGCACGGTCACCACTAGATTGCACCTCTAAAAACCGTAATAACTCACGTTATTTGGAGAAATTTCTTCCTGTGTTTTGGATGGATTCGCAAACAAAGTATCAAGCCCCTATCAGGAGACGCGTTGAATAGCACTTCATTTGTTGAGAAGGGAGATTGGTGAACGGGTGTAACCGTCTAACCGTGCTCAGAAACGGGCGCAGGCTACTCGAACAGGATTGTCGTATATGGATATAAATTCCCAGAATCCACAAACTTGCAAGTGTGTACGAATGTCTCTTTCTATTTCCTAGTCGGTTCACATTCAATTTAATGCAACTATTTACGTGTATCGGAAAAACCGCCCAGTAATAAAAATAGGAAATTACAGGAGTGCAGGCCAAGTTCACAAATGTCATAAAGATAGAAACTACATTTCGATAGATAAAGAGCAAAAGTCAATGTATTGCTACCAGCTACTACGAAAGGAATGGTTTTCAGAAAAATGGCGCACCTCAACTCCTCAGTTATCTCCCTCCCATTGCCACGAGGGCGTGAAATGGAATCTTCAATTCCGGTCACATTGGCCGTTCGGTGTTTTTTAACGCGCGGGCCCCGGCGTTTTATGTGGTCACTATTTCAAGGCAGCCGCTTTAAGGGACTCTAGGGGCCAGTTGAGCGGCGGGGGCGCCAATCGGAGAGTCGCCAGGGCCGCATTTATCCGGACAACGCGGCACATGCGCGAGAACTGGGAGAGTCCGGAATATTGCTGGACGAAAAAGCAAGAATATGTTTTCAATCGTTACCTTAGGCTTAAGTACGAGTAAGTAAGTATAGTTTAAAATGTTACCATTTTAATTCGTTATCTCGCCTGTTCAGAGTCACAACTTGAATTTTACTATGGAAGGGGCTGTAGGTGTTGTTTTCATATGACTTTAAGTTTTCATAATTAATTTTATCTGAAGATTAAAAAAAATCACAGAAGAAATTATTTTGTTTAACTCATACAACACAACAAAAAATATAAATAAAATATTTCAATCAAATTTTTAATTTAATAAAAAAACAGAATTGTAAATTTGTGTCACTAACTTCTAAGGGGCGTGTTTATCGCGTACTCCCCCGTTGGTGAGATTTTCTTTTTATTTCTTTATAAAAAATAATAAAAATCTCCCCCACAACTGGAGGGGCTCTGCTTAAACTCTGCGCCGCCCGTGCATTGTGCTGCTGGAAGTCGAGGTCGCCCCACCGTGCCGCGCAGGCGACACGGGGCAGCGGTGGGCTCTGGACGGCAGCGCGGCGGCCGGCGACGCGCGGCGACTCGCTGCACGCGCGATTTATGAGCCTCCCGCGCGATATTTCGCGCCCCCGCGTCGCGGCTCCTGCCTACACCGCCCCGGGGACCCGCGCTTTCTTCCGCGCCCCGCATCGCGTGTTCCGATTCAATCTCCTCGAAACCTCTTCCGCCGATGCGCGCGCTGCGACCTAGCACGCGGATTTCACAAGTACTAACATCTCTTACGTCTGACCCAAAACCAAAGCACTTGTAGATGACTGAAGACAATTCGATCCTAGAGATGCTCTTCACTAAAACATAGCATGTTACGTGCCCCATATGGGTCTAAGGGTCCGGGAGACATTTAAAAGTTTAACAATTTTTAATATATAATACAAGAATATTTAAACAATCGGTGATTTTTTTGTTACACTAATTAAGAATTGCGTACTGATGGCGCGAGTTGTGTTGCCTGGCGAAAACGTGTCCTTTTGGGTTAACCTCCGTCCGCAAGCTTCGTTACAACAAATGCCCATCAGCGTTGAGAATATGATCTTTAGGTGTGAAAAGTATCACTGTTCTTGATCTCCAATCCCAATTCTCCCTAAATATTGTTTGTGGCAGCCATGTACCACTAGTTATTTATTGTCTTTCATTGACTTCCCTCGTTAACACGATGACCTTATTGCTCTCCAAAATAAAAATTTACTCTTAAAATGTTAAAAAAGTAAGTCAAGCATTAGGATTTTTTTAATGGTATACACTTTTATTAATATAATTTCAAGTTTTGTAAATTTTTTTGGATACTTTGTAAATGTTCCATACATTTGATGTTATATATTCCCGTATATCCCTTTCTACAAAATGATTACATATTCTTATCAGTGGCTTGGGAGGCTTAGAGCATCAACTGATGTCGCTACAGTGGCTCTGACCGGGAGGTTCTAGAGTTCGAGTCCCGACGCGGCAGGATTAACGACACTAGTTACGTCGAATTCAGCCGCTATCAGGAGAATTTTAGTGGCTGACTGCTCTGATCGATAGCTTTCCGTGGTTTGCCCGATCAACGCCAGGTGAATACCGGAGCGATACCCAAAAAAACTGGCCTTCCTGTTTCTTATCCTTTTCTCATCCTGTGGCGTCATTGCCGGGGCAAATAATTACAGACGTGAACGGCTTGTAAATATTTAGTATTTATTAGAATAAAAATACTCCGACACCATAATACTATATACAATATTTACAAATAAATTTGACCGTTACAAGAAGGAACCTTCCCTGGTTACCACCACCGCTGGCCCGATAATTAATTACCATATCCGGTGTGATGCATCAGTACCTTACGCGAGCACACCTGCGAGTACGCCGCACCTACCGTCACGACGTAGCACGCCGGCTTCGGTTCCCTGCCTCGGTAACCTATGCATTACAATGCAACGCCGCGCACAACCCACACGACGCCCTACCGACGCGCCCAAAAATGAAGAATCAGAAGAACAGAAGAAAGTTCTTAAGTCGGAGTCCGCTTATATACCCTCTGGGCAGGCTGACGGAACCGCGTCACCCGCAGTGTCCGCCGACGCGTTTCCGCCGGCTCCGGGGTTTCCACGTTGCCACCCACGACACGGCATCCCCTCTCTCTCGCTCCCCAGCCTTTGTGCAGCCCAGCGTCTCTTCCGCCAGCGCTGGCTGATATTTGGCACGTTTGTACTGGCGACAGATATGACGCCACAATCTCTTAATTACACCCATTTACACTAACATGCGCCGCACTTCCAGACATGCCGGGAGACCAGTCAGGAGCGCAGAGCTTCTCCCGGCTTTGGATGGCGCTCGCTGATGGGAGATCCCTGGTTGAGGAAATATACCCCTCAGCTGACGGGAAGGGGGTCGGACCTGGACATCCAGCGGGAGAAGACCACCGCCAACTCCAGCGATAAACACATGCACTACACTTACGAGACGCATGACCTTAGCCGCTGACGCTCCCGGATTTACTAATCAATCAATCATATTCATATGTATTACATATTTTGTTGTTCCATACCACATATTTTTTCGGACAATTATGATGAGCGGGCGAAAGCAAAAAGTGCGCCGCCAAAATGAGACCCGCCGACTAGCCTTGCCGTCCCGCCCCGCCCCCCTCCGTCCCACTCCGCCCCGCCACGCCCCGCCACGCCCCGTCCCGTCCCGCCTCGTCCCGTCCCGTCCCGTCCCGTCCCGTCCCGCCCCGCCTCGCCCCGCCCCGCCTTGCCCCGCCCCGCCTTGCCCCGCCCCGCCTTGCCCCGCCCCGCCCCGCCCCGCCCCGCGCATCGCCACTGCAACCGTCGCCGCCTCCGGGCGAACCGGCCCGCGCGCGCCGAGATGCTATCACCAGCGCACCCCGCCCCGCCCCTCCCCGCTCCGCTCCGCCCCGCCCCGCCCCCCCCCCCGGCTCCTGGCGCCCGTCGGAGTCCATCGCGGCGCGGGGGTCGATTACGCTCCAGATCGCCAGATAGAGCGCGCCCCCTTCCCCGGCGCAGCGACCTGCTCGGGCCGCGAGGGCTTCATAGGGTCGTCACTCTCCCCCCCCTCCCCCTCCCCCCCCCTCCTGCGCGCCTTCAACCTGATTCCCCGGAGACAACGAGGCAGCGATACGCAGTCAACTCTTGCCCCCATTCTCCTCCTTCCCCCCGACAATTGTTTGAATGCCTTCTGTTCCCGGGATTGGAAACGGTTCTCTTTGGAGAGCGCTGTAGCACGTGCGGATCCGCTTCCACGTCCGATCAAACAGGCTCCGCCCCGGTTCGGTCCCCACTGGTGCAGTCGTAGCCATGCTATTCTGAACTGTCATTTTCTCGTTCGCCAATCTGCTTTGCTATTGACGAAACTATACAAAGCAAATGCGGTTTTTCAATGTAAAAACTGTAAACATGAAAACAGGAGGCAAAAATAAACGAAATTGAGTGTCCCTCTAATAGGTAACGTAGGTTCATTATAGAGATGATCACACATTTATTTAAATACTGAACGCATTTTGAATATTCAATTTATTCTTCTATTCTATTCTTCTATTCTCAATATTTCTTCAATTTATTCAAAATAATTAATGCGCATCATAATATATTTCAGTTTAACCGTTTTCAGTTTACATTGACAATTATCCACACTTTCTGTGAAAATTGTTGAAACGAAAAATTTAACGTTAAGAAAAATTTCTTCTTTAACAAATTAAATTTTTTAACAAATTACTTTTCACTGATACTAGTTGGGGAGTTAACGAGACGGGGAATATGTATTACGTAAGTTACGGAAGTTAACAAGACGGTTATCATAAAATTATTTTCTTAATATATTTCGGTGATGGATCTAAAAAATAATGACTAAGATAATGATTAGTATATTAATCACTGTGAAGTCAAACATTGAATTGGAGTTTTGATCTGAAAACCAGGATGAAAGATGAGTTGAATATCAGAAGTTGTAGATATCAAAATTAATACTGAATGATTTCTTTCAAAGACAATTATTTACTTTACTAATAGTCTCATACGCTTTCTTTGTCAGTCAATCCCTATTTTACTACTTAAGAAAACTGCATTGACGCATGATATCTTCCAGCAGTACTTCAACATTAATCCGAATTTGACGTGGTCTCTCAGCTCATGTATTGGATCTCATTTTTAACGTAAAACTCTCTCTCTCTCTCTCTCTCTCTCTCTCTCTCTCTCTCTCTCTCTCTCTCTCTCTCTCTCTCTCTCTCTCTCTCTCTCTGTAATTTAGTGACAAACTCATCAAACGGTCCTGAAAATTCTTTTCATTTCGAATAGAATACAATTTCTAATACGTCATATCATGTATTTCACAGCCGATCATCCCTATGACATACGGAATTTCCGGTGGCATACCACAGCGACCGCTACTCGCCAGGAAACCCGGCTTATCCGGAGACGCATACAAATGGGCGGACAGACAAATGAGCGCCGCCGCGGACACCTCTCACACGCGCGGCGGTGGCCCACGTGACCGGAAGCGGAGGACAGATCGAGCGCGGCCTCCCGCCCGCGCGCCAGGCCGCGCCGGGGCGACCGCCCGGCGGCAGGTGGCGACACGCGACGCCACGCGACGCGGCGCGACGCCACGCGACGCAGCCGGGCGGAGGCGGAGAGCGCTGACTAAGCGACGGCGGCGGCGCACGCACGGCGGGGGGGGGGGGGGGGGGCTCGGCGGGGCAGAGGCCGCAGCCGCTCGCTCTGGAATGTCGAAATTTCCTCCACAGGTGACACACGCTCCACACGTTCAGGTGTCTCCGAAAGGACGGTGCGTTCTTTGCAGATTCACCTCTTCCTCTCCAAAAACAACAATTCCCAATAAGCGTCTCTTTGATTGTTTTCTTGCGATTAAAAGTCCTTGTTTATAAATCGATTATTTTTTAAAATTTCTTATTTTAGATCGCTTTTCAACTATTAACGTCATATAGCGATCACTTGAAGTAACATTGCGGGCTACGGTATATGGACTCATACAAACATCCCTGCCCCGAGCGGGATTCGAAACCGCGACCCTTTAGGTACGAGGCAGCTATGCCTGTCCATCCTTAGCGACCTGGGCTATTCAGGCCGGCTAAATTTTATTTTATTTATTAAGAGCGTCGGGTAGAATCAACTGCGGCTCATGCAGGATTCTTAAGAGGAGGAAAGAAGACGAGCAAATACTGTTTCATTAAATGAAACATGCAACAAATTAGATTACATGCAGATATAAACGAAAAAGGAGAGATGGAGGTTCGATTTGTCGTATCACCAGGATTTCGCCAGTCCACGTTGCAGCTACGGGTATGAGATATTACAACGTGCCATTTCCTACCTGTTCTGGACCATGATTGATGCGCTAGTGGGCGCTCAGCAAGGTTTGAGGATTCACTTAATTCCAAAAGCTGACAATAGATGGCATTCTGCAGGAGGAACTCCTCCCCTCAATCTGTATAGCTGCATTAAACAAGATTCCTCTTCTTGCCACCGCAGCGCTGTGACATAGGCCACTACTACACGAGAAGAGGGGGGGAGAGAATTCCTCTCAAAGAGATTTTGAGTTTTCGTGTCACCTAAAAAGCGCCTGCAGTTATAAGCCCGATCAAAGGTAATTTCCGAAAACTATGAACTAAAAAATACATACATTTTCCCTCTTACATAAAATAAAGTATTGAATTATGTAATTACATTCTAGAGAACAAAATGTGTGAAGAGGACATTCCTCCCTTACCCTGGGAAACCCCCACTGGGTAGAACCAAGTACAAATGCACGCAAATATAAGGCTTTTTAACTTTCGTGAAGCCTGTCTTCACAATATATATATATATATATATATATATATATATATATATATATATATATATATATATATATATATATCTGAAGAGAGGTACTTCTCTACTTTTTCTAGATACATACGAAATTAAATATTTTTCTTCCATCAATTCACACTCCTAAAGATCAACCATCTGCAAAAAAATTGTAATGGTCATAGATTTAATCATGTTAACTGTGATAAATAAATAAAGATATTGTCTGGTATCAATACTTTTTATTTAGCTTATGATCGTTTCGATCGCGTAGCGATCATCCTTAGAGCTTGCAGCTTCTCTTGCTCTCTTGCAGAAGCTGCAAGCTCCGAGGATGATCGCTACGCGATCGAAACGATCATAAGCTGAATAAAAAGTATTGATACCAGACAATATCTTTATTTATTTATCATAATAAAAAGGTATCTACCTCACCAGCGATCCAATTAATGTTAACTGTATTTTCTTATTCCAATTTTTTGTCTATTTAATTTTCTAACAAATATGAAGTCATGTGTAATAATATAATAATATTTCT